>CM051351.1:4845120-5462620 GCA_028015215.1 Gynostemma pentaphyllum | reverse complement strand
AAGTGAAGAGAGATGCGCGTGGGGGAAGAGAGGAAGAGATGTAGATGGGAAACTCATAGCATCAGGTAAATAGTATCTTAATCTCACGTACGAGAATACTGTTCAATGTCGTTGTCGTCAATCTCTTTTGATTGGAGAGTGTAATATACGCGCTTTACTGGGTTTCTTCATTCCATTCATGTTTCTTAACTATTTTTTTTTTTTTCTAATGATTTTGATTTTTTTGCCCTTTTTTTATGTTGTTGGGGTCTTGTTGTTGTGGGTCTTGTGGGGGAAGCGCTTTCTTTGTCTGTTTCTTTCTTTTCCATTCTTTTTGTAATTTTTTTTTCCATTTTATAAAAGGATAAAAAAAATCAATTTGTGACCTCCATTCATGAGCGGAGTCGGAAGTTATTTTATGGTAACTGTGTTTTCAGTTCGGTGTAAGTTAGTTTTGATTAAAATCCACAATAAACTAGTTAAAAAAATTTCAAATTGAAAAAGAACCGCTTATATGTCAAAAGACTCAAAATCAAATTGACAAGTGTCGAATCTGTTTTGACACACTCTTAAGTTAATGAATTTCATAATAAATTTTAGTCTCTTTCGATTCAGCTTCTATCAATTGGAGAGTTTTAAATTGTGGTTTATTTGCGTACACCCTCAACTTAATTCTCGGCCCTACCTACGAAGTTATTAAATTATGAAAGTTACTTAAATATCAACTTTCAAATTTGAAGGGTTTAAAATTTAAATAGGCTGATATCTTTAAATTTAGGTTTTTAAATTTATTGGGCTTAAAATTTGTGATTTTGGTAAATATTTAAATAAGGTGCTATTTGAATAATATTTACACTCAATTATATTATTTCAGTATCAGTCCCTTAATACAAACATATAAAATTAATATCTATAAAAATAATTTAATCTAATTATAAAAAATACTCAAACCTAATTATACCTCTAAAAATAATTAGTAATTCAACTCATTGAAGATATTAATTACAAATCCTATTAAATTTCATAGTTTAATTTAATAAAAAATAAATGTTTAAAATTTAAATTCACGCAGTTCACTAACTTTAGAATTTGAAAATTTGAAATTTATAGTTTTTATTACTTAAACCTTAAATTAAAAAAAAAAATTATACTTTAGAAATGATTTTATTTAGCAGAGTCAAGTTGGTGTTACCATCGGTTAGTAATTATAACCTATCATATTCTTACCTTATATTTAAAGTAGATTCCACTTTTACACTTTTAGTCTTATTTTATTTTTTATTTTTTATTTGTTATAAATACTTTACATTCATGACCAATTTTAATCGATTGGAATTTAAAATAAGTAAATAGTTTATTATAAAACAAAGAAAATGCAAGTAATTAAACTAAATATTTAAAATAAAAATTATTTATAAAATTGATTAGTGTTTTCTAGTGAATGCATTATTTAGGAGATGTATAAATAAAATAAATATTAATTGATGAATCAAAATACTGTTATAAATTTTTTCAATTGGCCACAATTTATGGACAAAAAATAATTAGGAAAGAAAAGTAAAAGAGGTCGCCTTTGTGGCATCTTGTTCATGTGGTTATGATCATGATGTGGACATAAGAGGGTAATAAAGAGATTTAACAAGTTCGAAGGGGCATAGTTGACTACAAAAAAAGTTTTTTAAAAACAATGTTTTTAAAAAGTTGAACAAATGCAACGTGTACATTTCTTTCTTTCTCTTTTCAAAATTTAAATTATATTATTAATTAAGTTTTCTTTTCCTAATCTACTCAACTAAATTTTATGATTTATTTCACATTGAAATAGTTAATTTTTAAAGGTTAAACTATACAAAATGCCCCGAACCTATAGTGTTGTGTTAGTTTCAATTTTGTCCTTAACGTTTTAAAAGTTTCAAATCTACCCACAACATTTTTTTTTTCAAAACTACCCTCTATTAAATAAATCATTCTTTAAAAAAATATGATTCATGTGTAATTTCAGTTAAGTTTAACTAAAATTAAAATATTTAGGGCATTTTTTAAAGAGTATTGTTGACATGTTGTAATAAAAAGTTAATTTCCCGAAAAATGATTTTTTGAAAGAGCAATTTCTTCAACAAAGGGTATTTTTGAAATAAATTAAAAGGTTAGTAGTATAATTGAAACTTTTAAAACGTTAGGGGTAAAATTGAAATCAACTTCATTGTATAGAGGGTATTTTTGTATAAATTAACTATTTTTAAATTGATATAATTTAATAAAAAATTGAGATGTAAGATTATTTAAATTTTGGAGACGTTATTTAAATACCGCGGGAGAGTCGGGAATTATTTTAGGATGAAAAATATTCTATAAAACTATTTTTAAGAAATATATAGAAGACAACAAGAATAAAATATATTAAAAATCAAAATTTTACCTAAATTTTTCAATTTACACAACATTGTTTAGGAAAATCTCACAAATTATAAGTTATAGTAATAAAATTGTTGAAATTTTGAGTTGAACAAAAGAAATAAATTTGTAGTTTACATCTTTTTGGAAAAAGAAAAAAAAGGTGAGAGATAACATCCATATGAACCCATACTTTTCCCGTACAACCACCTGTTTTGACAAATGAAATGCAAACAAATTAAATCAAACTAAATATTGTCAAATAAATCAATGGGAAATTAGAGGTTTGGTTGGATAAGGTTTTTTGAAGGCCGCAAATTAAAAAATAAATAAACAAAGTATTAACCATAATTTAAAATGATTAATTGGTGGCGTATGAAGTGAGTTTTAAACTAGATTTTTAATATATTTTTTCAAAATTAGTAAAAATATAATAATAATAATATTTGATGTAAGACAATTTTTTATTATCATAATTACTGAAAGGAAAATATTTACCTCCACACTGATCACCGGTCTGGAGGAGTTTCTTCAGTATTTTTTATGTATCTTATTCCTATTGATTAACATAAATTGGTTGGTCATGTATTTAATAAAAAAATAATATATTTATCATCCCTTGATATATTTTATTTCATAGAAATGAAACATATAAGAAAGCTACGAGGAAGTCCTCCTTTAACTTTAGGCAAGTATCCCCCTAACAAAATCCGTTTCAAAATCTTCATAAGTTAAATTGTTAATTTTTGAATATTTAAGAAAGGGAAATGTAAGTCAACCTCCATATATTTAAACTATAATTTCTTGATAATTAGCTGCCATTTGATAACTATTCTATTTTATGTTTTTGTTTTTAATTTTTAAAAAACATGATTATTTACTGATCAATTGGTTTTTCTATTTTTGATTATTTAGTTTTAAAAAAATCAAAAAATAAAAATACTTAAAACCAACATAGTTTTAAAAAAATATATATATTTCTTACAATAGAAAAATTGAGAAACCAATTCATTCTAAAACATTTATATTTTTCAAAATTTAACACTAAAAACAAAAAAACAATGAATGAAATAGTTATCAGTCTTGATTATAAATTTTCAAAATTTAGGAACATAAATGAATTCTAAATCAAATCACTGAGTTGTCTATAATTTTTCCCAAATCAAATCAAAATAAAACAAAATTGATTTTGTATATCTTAAAATGAAGAAAAAAAAATATTATCCAAGGGTAACATGAAAAATATGAAACCCCCAAATGGTACGACGTTGGTGGATCTGGCGTGGACAGAAGCTTTGATTAGGGTCTGTTTTAGACTTGTTGTCCCATCCCTAATTTCCATTAACAAACATCTCTTTAACTTTATTTTACTGTTTTCTTTACTCGAGCAATTGCAAGCTTGTAATATTTTACACTAAAAATATATATTTTTTAAATTAAAATTCTCTCTCTCTCTCTCCCTCTCTCCCTTTTGTATTTTAATATAAAACTCTTTTCTAATTGTCCTTTCTTTTCCATCACCAAAATATGTAATTTATAATTTGATTAACTTCGCCTAATTACTGTACTTGCGCAATGATTAGTGGAGGATTATATGAAAATTTTCTTTCTTCAGTTTTTTCTTTGAAACTTTCTATAACCAGATGAATAGGATTGTTCTACTTTTATGTCAAATCTACTATATATTAAAATCTCATCTATTGAATTATTCTTTACGTTTTGATGGATGGAGAGATCCCTAGAAAAATTTGATCATTATTTTACCATTTATATATAATAAATTTTTTAGATTAAATTATATAAAATACCCGTAATCTATAGATTGGTTTCAATTTTAACCTAACATTATAATCTCATCTTTTTATTTATGTTGTGTTTAGCCGAAATTAAAACGTAAGGGGAAAAATTAAAACCATCTAAATTTAACCCCCGAGAAAAAAATAAAAATAAAAACTCAAGCCTAAATAATAGGAACTATTAAACTTGATACACCATCTATTTTTCCTGTTATGATTAATCTCTTTAGACAATCTCTTAAATTTAATCTGTTTATGTATTAGTTAATGTAGTCAAGGTTTAGGCTCATGGTTTCTAACTCTGTGTTTTTAGCATCATGCTCAACAAACTCATTTATCCTCACAATTCAAACGCGAGTTACATAAAGTCAAGCTTAACAAGTAACTAATATAATATAATTGAGGAAAGATCAACTAACTAATATAATTGAGAGTAATTGTTTATCAACTAAATCTCGGTTTCAAAAGTCTTGATGATGGTACAATTATGACAAGGATTCGTCTTTGAATATAAGAGATAAGAAGTTTAAACTCTTGAAAAATATAACGTTAACTATAAGAATATTTCACGTTTCTCAAGTTTTTCTACAAAAAAAAATGCTCATTCAAAAGTAATCTAAGTTCATTCTACTGCCGGTTCAAAAAAATAAGACTTAAAAAGAGATGAGAGGAAGAATGTATCGATTTTTTGATATATATAATTTTGCCAAAAATCAAAGGTAGAATTGAAATTTGTAAAACATTATGGGCATAATTGAAACTAACTCTACATATCAGTGGTATTTTATATATTTTAGGCAAAATATTCTTTCTATTTCATCTGTCTTTTCATTGAAAGAACTTACTAGGTAGTGCAATAAAATTTGTTAAAATGTTAATAAAGAGCTTGGTCTTTTTAAGGAATGTTAATACATGATTTTTAATGACGATAAAGTTAATCTAGTTTCAAGTGAAGTGGGATGAAGATAGTATGAAATAACCCTATCTCCATCTTGAGAGTATTTAAAAGTGGTCTTGAGATTGTTTCAAAAAAAGAAGCTGGTAGCTGACTGTAGAAGCATTTCTTTGGTAGATTTCTGATGATTTTTTTTTTTAGGTCCTTACAATTTCCATCCCGATATTATTAAAATAACTTTAAAACGTTATACAGTTTACATATGTGTCTATACACACCACTTCGTTAGTTTTAAGTGTTATATTTTCTTATCTTTTTAATTAAAAAAAAATCTGACATTAGAGTTGAGCATGTTTAGATTTAATTTAAATAAATAATAAAAAAACATTAAAATCAAGACCTAAAATGGTGTAAAAAATGACCGACAATTAAGAATTAATTAGGGGGTTAAAACTAAAAGGTGTCAATGGAAGTGTGAAAATTGTCAACATCGAAGGAGTCAATAACTAGAAGGCCCCAACTGTAATCCACCTTAATTTGCAGGCTCAATTTTTGAATCCATTAAGACAGATTCGACACTCTTTTCCATCTATAATTGACTGCTCATTAACCAAATCTCCCATTAGAGAATAGAGAGAGAGAAATTTATTTTAGATATATTGTGATTACATTATTTTGTGATTTATCAATACTTTCATCTTAATCATTTATAGCTCAGACCTTGTTTGGCTATTGGGATAAGATAGTTTTCATATATGTTCAAAGAATTTGGTGGTTTAGTGGGTTCTTATCACTGCAACCAAACAACAACAAACTTATTCTTCTTTCTTTTTCCTCAACTGTTTGTAATTTAACAAATACTTTATTTTTTTTCTTTTTCATAATAACCGGAAATCATTCTTACTTGGGAAAGTGACCCACTCCCCCTCACATTTTTTTAAACTATTAAATTCAGTCTCTATATTTTTATTTTTATTTTTATTTTAAGTTTAGTACTTGTAATTCAAAAAATTTCAATTTAGTTCATCTTCATAGAGTTGGATGAAAGTTCACAAAATATTCTTACTTTTAACATATTTACACGTCAATAAACCTCACATCTACACATTAGGTAACACTATATTGTCATCTATTTTTACCATATGATTAAAACATTTATAGAAAACAGGCACGCAAATAATATATTTTTTATAACAATAATAAGGATGTCTCGTGAGTTTTTATCAAACCATGAGAATGTAATATAAACTCTTATAATTAAAGAAACTAGATTGACATAAATCTCAAACCATAGAGATTGAATTGAAGATTTAAAATTATAAAGAGTAAATCGAAACATGCCCCTAAACATAGGGATTAAATTTGTACTAAGTTTTTTTTTTAAAATCAGAATTACCAATTTGTCCCCAAGAATTTCTGAGTCTAAAAAAGATTCTATTCAATCACTGCACCCACCAAAACTGAACCCTCCCCTATTATTATGTTTTGCATTTACCCTTATTTTATTGTAAAATAATGCGTGTGCATAGTTATAATTATCAATATTAATGATAATTATATTATTATTATTATTATTTCTTCGATTGATTAATGGGAGTGTTTGGTATTATGGATACAATTTGTGTGGTTAATGTTGCCTTGGTTATTATTGTTTAGTTTAAACATATTTTTTTCCACCACTTTTGATGACAATTTGTGAGTTATCTCATGATAAACTCTGCAACTGGTTGATAATTGCTATGGAGTTTTCAAATTGTATACGGGCTTGAACTATAATTTTCAGCCCATGATATTGGGCCTATCAGGTTCATTATGGTCCATGGATCTAATGAGGCCATCGAAATAGAGATAATCTCTAGTAAAGGTTACCTTTTTGGCAATATGGTAATACTTGGTTTTTTTTTTTTTTTTTTTGAGATAAATATTGTAATACTTTTTAATAGTAATGATATTACTTTTCGAGATTGATATCTCATCTCACACGCTAACAACGTTTTCACTATTTGTCACCATTCTTATAGAATTAAAACACATGCATCATATTTGTATATATCTCATTCCCATACATCACTATCTCAGACGATACATTCTTATTATTATGCTCCAATCCAAACACTCATAGATTATTCCATGCGTATCTCAACGTCAAGTGTTGTAGTATTATAAGGTAGTGATGTGGAGGTAAACTAATCTCAAGATTCACAAATATCCTAAAAAATATATATAAGATTTAACTAAATTATATTAATGGTACTAAATTCTTAAAAAGTGCAGAAACCAAAGTAAAAAGATGAAAATTAAAATAATTTTTAAAAAAATAAAGAGATCAAAATAATGTAAATAACAAAATATACGACTAAGATAAAAACTTTAAAACTTCAAGGAAAAAAAAACCTAGATTTATTGTGATGGTAAAATAACACATACAATTGATTTTAAATAAAAAAGAATGAAGGAAACTATAATTGTAAAAAATAGTAATAATAAAATTTGCAAATGGAACATATAAATAAGCTTCAAACGTGCAAAGATATTCACATTTTTAATGATGGCCTGTTATGTTATGAGTACCCTCGATTCGGGCTCCTATGTGAAAATGGGCTTTGGATAAAAATAGAAGTAGGGCCCATATCATCGTACATAACGCCCCATGATTACTACGAAATGCAGACACGTGTACGGCAAAGATTATGTAGCTGACATTCCTCTCATGATACCCTACAGTAGAAAAGCCGTAAATAATGATTAAAAGAAAAAGACTCCTTTTTTTGAAAAAATAAATCAGTTCCTTTATTTATTTTGAGGAAATAATTAAGTTTTATAAAAATAAAAATGTGACGATTTCTATAAAGCAGCTTGCTAGTTCAATCAATGGATGATTGGTGCAGTAGCTTTTTTCCACGTGGTAATCTGTCGCCAATTATAATGTCATCAACTACTGTTTATTATTAAAATTTATTCTGATATCATTTTTAAAATTAAAATCTAACTTAGATTTTTAACGGTGTAGATTTTCTGTTTTGTTTATAAATAGTGGAGATGCTTTTTAAGGCTTATTAAAATTGAAAATTTAAATTTTAAGTGATAGAATTTAAAATATAGAGATTTTTTAGAGATGAAAAACTATATTTTAATTTTGAAGGTAAAGGTCCGTAACTCATTTTTTCTAAAATCCTCATCTCCTTATTGTAGGACAAAAAAAGAAACTTAAATTTTTATTATTTTTTATTTACATTCATATATACGCTCTGAAACTTATCTAAATTTGTTGTCCTGATTAGAAGGATTAAATTTATTTTCAAATTTTTATAAATATGGATTATGATCTTGATTTAATCATATTATAAAAACTAAAATTATTTTTGAAAATATAATGATATTTAACCTTTTGTTTTAGAATATTTCATATTATGTAGCAAAATTTCCTAGTTTCTTTTAAATTTGATGTTTGTCCCATGTTTTAAAACTTAAAGCATTTAGATTATGGGCTGGGCCTCGATAAAGTGAGAGAGAGCGGGAATGTGGGTTCGGCTAAATACAATCCATACTTTATGACTTATCATAGTGAGCCTATTTGGAATAATTTAGAGGTTCCACAAAAAAAATTTTGGCTAAAAGTTTTAAACTTTTTTTTTTCTAAATTCAAAAATATTTTTTAAAACCTCTTAAAAGTTATTATAGATTAAGATATATGATTAAATTTGACTTTTATCTAATCTTTTAGTACTAGTGATTATTTAACATATTTAATTCAAATATTGATATCTCAATTATAAATTTTGGTACGACCACGACATTTATTTGATCCTCTCCTTAAAGAGTTTTTACTGTGAGTATGGTTGAGGACGAGGTTCTTATAGTATGAATTCTAGAGATAGAGTTGGAGGGCACAACCAACACAAGTATAATAATGACATGCTACAAATCTGACCATTATAATAAGTCTAAATTATTTGAAATCTCATAGATTGGAAAAATAGATCTATCCAATTTTAATAGAGTTAAGGGAACAGAGAAACGTTGTCGATGGCTAAACTTACAATATATAAATGAAATTTTTACAGGAATAGCCACTTTTTGGACCCTAAATTCATAAATATCATCAAACCCTATTATTTTACAAATTTGGCCATAATCAACCATATGTGGTGGAGATGCTAAATTTATATTCTCGATTTAACCTGATTTGCGTATATGTGTGTTTTTATAATAAAAAGTTGCTCTTTTTATAATTGTGGGATATTAAGATCTCAAATATAATTAGTATTAATTATCGTATGGATATTTTAACACTTTTCCATAAGGCACAAGTGTGTTTTCTTTTAGCTCAACCACGTGGGAAAAAATTTATGTATGAGAATTGAATTCAAACATAATTGTAATAAACTAATAAAGTTGGCCAAGTTGAATTTATAATCTCTGTTTCTCTCCCTTAAAACTTGTTATGTATATATTAAAAATGAAATACAATGCACGAGACAGTTCCATGGCATGATTGAAGAAGAATGGAAAAAAAAAAAAAAGGTTAAACGCCCACCGTGGGGCTCGAACCCACGACCACAAGGTTAAGAGCCTTGCGCTCTACCAACTGAGCTAGACGGGCTGTTTGATAACTATTAAAGAAATAAATATATCTACAATATTATCAAAATGGCAAGAGAATACCGTACATCATTATCACAATTTTAAATTTTTTTTATCAATATAATATTTTATTCATAATTTATTTTTAAAATTTATAGCACTTTTGATTAAACATCCTCAATCTTGAGTGTTACAGTAGGATTCTATGCAAGTCATGTGAGAATTATGTTCTATATTCATGCTCATAAATTTAAGTTTTGTAGTTGTGTTTATGAGCAGATAGCCCTTGACGATTTTTTTCAAAATTGGTTGATATTAGTTTTACTTTTTTATGATATGACGGAGAAAAATGTGACTTATTGGATTCCTATCTTATTTGGTTATATGAAATTTGAAATTTTAGTTGAAGAGTTTTTTATCAAACATTTTGGAATTAAACTAATAGTATTTTCATAATATCTTCACATTATATCTTATTATCTACTTTGCACCTAATGACTTAAAAAAAAAACACTTTGTATCCATAGACACGAGGCCTCCTTTTTATAAAAAAAAAAAAAAGTGATATCTGATTTAATATTTGATATTTTTACATATCTTTGGATAATTTTTTAAACAAGAGTCGTAAATGACTAACAAATACAACTTCTCTTGTATTTACTTGCCGTTTACTTATAAAGATGCATCATCTAATAAATTGCAAGTCTCCCAAATATATGAAAATTTTAAAAATATCGAATAATAAGTTATAGATAGAGAATTGGAGATAGATTACTATTTATTGATTTTGAAAAGCGTTTTTCTATGATTTTACCGAGTTTTTTTTTGCCCTTTTTTTTCTTTGAGATATTAAGTTAATTCATACCTCTTGGCTCTTGATATAAACTTATGAAATAATGGTAAGGTTGACTGATTATATCGTAAAATAAATTGATGTGTACCCTAAAGTTCCATTTTGAATTACCTCTCCTTATTTAATTTGTTTGATTTTCAATTTTTTAATTACGTCAATTCTCTTTTTAATGTGCATAATTTATAGATTGTAGTTTTTTTTTCTATATATTAATTTTGATTTTGACATTATTTCATAACTATGATATCAACATATATATATATATATTTTTTTGATCAGACAATGATATCAACATATTGATTAAATATGAAACTATTGATTAGATCATCTATCAAGTTATTAAATTATATTTAAAAAATATTATATCATGTCAACGTGTATGAAATTAGGTAAAATACCCTTTTTAATCTTTGAATTTTGAGTGTTGTGTCTATTTAGTCTCCAATTATTGATAATAGGACAATTTATTATTTAGCGTCAGTTTTCCATCGAATACACTTGACTATATAATTTTATTTTATTTTAAGATTTTATTAATGCTTATGTGGCAAAGATAATAATATTTTAATAGTGATATTGTAAATAATAATATGTCCTCTCTCCCTCTTTCTTTCTCCTCCATTAAACAAGAACCACAGACGAGCTTTAGCAAGAACAATGAAAATTAGTCATGGCACCTCGTACAATCAAATCTCTGTTATTCCTATTAATCTCTTGCCCAAATTGTTCTCCCACCCATTTCTTGAGATAGAGAAAAACAAAGTGACATATTTTGATTAAGAAATTTCTCAGTAAAAAAACACTAAAATAAGCAAAAAAAATCTATAGATATGATAAACAAAAGAATAAAACCTGAAAGATTAATGGGTTCAATGAAGTTTGAATTGTTTTCATTAGAAAATTCCGTTTTTGTATAAATGAGAGGAAGTTTCTGCAAATTCAATTAATGGGTATTATTAAAAAGTGAAGATTTGAAGGAACCATCTAAAATCGGAGAGATCCAATTGATGAGGGATAGAGAAGAAGAGATCATGACTATTGATTTGGTGTTGGAAAACTTGGAATGTAACATAAAACTAGAAGTGGAAAGAGAAATAAAGTCGTGTTATTTTAGGAATTTTAAATTTGAATGCTGGTTTCGTCAGCCATGGATGGGAATTTTGATTGTTATTCTTTCTTCTTTCTGTTTTGAAGAGGTTGTGCCATAGAAAGATTTTTTCCAGCCATGGAGGAGAGAGAAAGAGAGGGAGTGTAAAAAGATGATTAAAATATTAATATTTTAAATTTTAAGAACGAAGTAGAGATAATACCTAAAAGAAATATTATCAAGAATATCCACATTAATTCACATTTATTCACTAATACCGGTTGTGTTTTTTTTTAATATCAATTTTGCCCAAAAAACACCATAAATGGCGGTGATCCCATGTTTTCCGTTTTGAACAATTATCATCATGCCCTTTCCTTAAATGTTGTAGACTGTTGTTGCGTAAAAATGGATAGCTTCCACGTAGGCAACGAACTTTAATTTATGGGACAAGTCGGAGGTAGTAGCGTCGCTTGACGGCGTCTACGTAGGTACCGCACAGAAAGGAAAAAAAGCAGGTGTGGTCTGCGCTAACACCTCCGATGCTTAAGTTAGAGCAAGCGAGCTAGTGCTGCAAGAGTAGTAGTAGAGATCGATTACCTAATGAATGAATTCCTTCTCCTATTTATAGGAGATTAGGTTGATGACATCATCGTGCCACGTGTCACTCCCGGGATTGGGCTATGTGTTGCTTCTCAATTACGTGTCGCTTGTGGGTTGCGCCACGTGTCGTTTCCCAAGTGGATACTTGTATTCAATCTTAAGTATTAGGTCTATGTCGAAGCAGCGCGAGCTGGTCTTTTCAGGTGCATGGACTTTATGCCTAGGTTACCACGGTCGGATGAGTCTTGGACCAGGGTCTTGGACCAAGTCTTTAGACCAAGGTCTTTGGAGCCAGTGCTTTGGATCAGGTGCTTGGGCAGGTGCTTTAGACCAGGTAGAGGTGCTTTGGACCAGGTGCTTTAGACCAGGTGCTTCGGACCAGGTGCTTTAGACCAGGTGCTTCAGACCAGGTGCTTTAGACCAGGTAGAGGTGCTTTGGACCAGGTACTTTAGACCAGGTGCTTCGGACCAGGTGCTTCGGACCAGGTGCTTTAGACCAAGTGCTTTGGACCAGGTGCTTTGGACCAGGTGACCAGGTGCTTTGGACCAATTTTGTCAAGTTGTAAAATTCCACGTGTAATCCAATTTCACCCCACAACAGAGGCCCCCTACTCCCGAGTTGAGTTGAGATGCTAGTTCAATGCTACTTGGGAGTATTCTTTCAAAGCGGAATTTTACCTTAGTCAATTTCTTGAAAATATCATAAGTGTTGAACTTTGTAGCTTGAATTTTCTACCATTGCAATCGTCAAAATTTTGAGAGTTTGTAGATCGAATTTTCTCCCATTGCAATCGTCAAAATTCTGAGAGTTTGTAGCTTGAATTTTCTCCTTGGTAGCTTGAAATTTTTCCATTAAAAATTTGAGAAAATACTAAGTGTTGGAGCTTGGTAGGTTGATTTTTCCTTCCTTGGTCGTTTTGGAGTTGGGTTGTATGTCCAAGTCGTCACATTTAATTATCACATACTCGCCCCCTTTGATTTTAAGAGTAAAAATTCTCTTGAAATCGAAAAAATTAAATTCGAATTACAAAGCTTGAGAAGTAAGGGGATTGATAATAGTGTAAGGAGGAATAAAGAGGGTAGAATAAGAAAATGATTGATAGAGAAGAGGGAAGGGGAAAAAAATAATAATAATAATTATAAATGAATAAAAAAAAAACTTTTTTTTTTTTTTTTTTTTCTGTCATTGTCGACGCAGCGACTTTTATAAAGCTGCTTGCTGCACAAAGAACAACTTTATACATTAATTTTTTTTTTTATTTTTTTTTTTTTTTTTTTCAACTCCACCTATTGGTGGTTTTACCCATGGTCAAAACCGACCGTGGGTGGGGTCAGGTCAGTTTTGACCCGCGCCCTACTCACTTTTTTTTTTTTTTTTTTGTGCAAAGAGTTCATTTACCGCGGGTCAAGTTTTGACCCGCGGTTTTTTACTCCCCCAACTTGTCTTCTAATACTCTTTTTGTCTTCACCTTTTTTTTTTTTTTTTTAAGTAGACATGCGGGTCCAGTCTTTAACCCGTGGGTTTTTGATCGACTCGCTTGTTGATTGAGTCAACAGTCAACATGTTGACTTTTTTTTTTTTTTTCAACCAAACTCAACTTTGTTTCTAAGAGTTAACTTCTCGTTGAGTTTTGATTGATTTAACTTCCAATTTTCTAAGTGTTCTTCGTAGGTGTAGCTTCTACAAGGTGTTGCTTCTTAGTAGACTTAGAATTTTTTAGTCGTTTTAAATTCTTCTACCAATTGCGGCTCGTGGGAGCCCTGACTCCTGATAGACTTAGAATTTTTTTTATTTAGCTCTTCCACCGTGGCGGACTTAGAACTTTTTAGTCATTTTAAATTCTTCTACTAGGTGCGGCTCGTGCGAGCCCTGCACTCCCTGATAGACTTAGAATTTTTTTATTTTAGCTCTTCCACCGTGGCGGACTTAGAACTTTTTAGTCGTTTTAAATTCTTCTACCAGGTGCGACTCGTGCGAGCCCTGCACTCCCTGGTAGACTTAGAATTTTTTTATTTTGTTGTAGTAGATTCACGGAGTTGGCCCCCACTCGAGTAGAGTTTTATGTCTTGAAGTCTAACTCGAGTCTAATTTTTCTCGAATGATTTAACTCTAATAGATGCAATAAGTAGAAAAAGTGCAATCTTATTAATTTTATTGTCGAACCCCTTACAATAAGAAAATGTAACGAAATTGAAAACTAAAATAAATAAAATTTAAGTTGCTTGACATCCCTATGGGTGTAGTAGAGCCTTTCGATGAGATCAATTAATATGTTGATGCCTTGACCAATACCTCAATAACCTATCATGGTCTTTTTTAAGGCTTGGACTCTTTTTCAATAGTCGGACCTCCAAAGATTGTCTTTATTTCTCCATATGAAAAATTTTGATTATCACAGTCTTGGTCTTTCTCACCTCCTTTACTTCTCACGAATTCTTTCAAGTACCCTTTTTGAATAAGGGTCTCAATTTCTTCCTTGAGATCGAAGCAATCAGAGGTGGTATGTCCGTGGTTTTTGTGGAAGAGGCAATACTTGTTTTTGTTCCTCTTATTTGACGTTGCCATCATCCTAGCGGGCCACCTCACTATGTTTCTGTCTTGGATCTCCATGAGTAGTTGTTCAATTGGGACCGTGGTGGGAGTGTAGTTTTTAAATTTACTAGGAGGAAGACTCTGCTTATCAAGTTGGTCTCCCGACCTTTTTCTTTTTTCGTCATCATGACGTTCAGTACTCCGGGAAAGGTCTTCTGTTCTGTCTCTCTTTTTGTGCTCTGATTGTTTGATATTACCTCCCTCATCCGGAGCTTTTCTTGCACTAAGTAATTCTCCAGCACTCATGTACTTTTGTGCCCTAG
This sequence comes from Gynostemma pentaphyllum, assembly GCA_028015215.1. Classification (NCBI taxonomy): domain Eukaryota; kingdom Viridiplantae; phylum Streptophyta; class Magnoliopsida; order Cucurbitales; family Cucurbitaceae; genus Gynostemma; species Gynostemma pentaphyllum. The sequence continues at coordinate 5,447,573 of CM051351.1, read as the reverse complement.
CAAGAAGCTCGGTGTACGTAGCTGGTGTCTTCTTACCAAGTGACCATAAGAATTTTTCATCTTTTAAGCCGGCCATCATAGCAGTTAGAGCTATGTCATCACTGTAACCTTCCACCTTCAATGCCTCACTGTTAAATCTCACTACATAGTTTCGGAGGCTCTCCTCCGACTTCTGACGCACAGTCAAAAGGTGCGTGGCTGGTTTTTTATGATCTCTTCCACCGAGGAATTGAGTTACAAAAGACCGAGTAAGGTCTTTAAATGAAGAGATAGATCTTGGCTTGAGCTGCCTATACCACCCTCGGGCAGACCCCCCTAGTGTAAGAGGGAATGCCCTGCATTTGATAGCATCTTGGACTCCCTGGAGCTCCATCCAGGTCCGAAATGTATCAACATGCTCAATCGGGTCTTTTGAACCATCATAAGTCGTCATAGTTGGCATTTTAAACTTAGTAGGAAGTTTTACCTCCATGATGTCATCTGTGAATGGTGGTTCAGTTTGCTCAAGGAGATCTTCTAACACAAGAGGAGCTTTTCCACCTGGACTCTTTCTTCATATGTCCAAGCTCGTCTTGGAGTTTCTTTAGCTCTGGTGCCCAAGGCTGTGAACTTTCAGCAGTAGACCTTGCTATACTAGTTTATGCTTTTCTTTTTTCGTTGAGAATTTCTCTAAGATCAGACCTTCCTTTCAGGCTTGGATGCCTCTTGGGAGAAGACTTATTGGAAGAAGGAGAAGTGTCCCGAGTATGTAGCCTCGACTTCCCCTTCGAACCACCCTTCTCGTGATTCCGCGACTCTGCAACACCTTCTATAGGCTCTTTTTCTTTTTCTTTCTTCGATAGTAAATCATGGTTGTCAGTGGGGGCTTGGTGATCTGACCTTCGTGTGAGTATCTCTAGTACTTTTGCAAGATCTCGGTTCACACCTCGAACTTGCTCTTCTAAGACATCTACCCTTCTGTCTGGCACAGACGCAACCCTTACCACTTCTCGATTCTCTTCAGCTTGTTGTTGTCGTTCTCTATTGCTACGAGTTTGATATCTCGTATTACGAGGGTTACGGTTCTCACCGTCATCCACATCATCACCGTGTTGACTTCTTCGACTCATCCTAAATGGTAAAACACTTAGTTATGTACTTCCCACAGACGGCGCCAAATGTTGTTGCGTAAAAATGGATAGCTTCCACGTAGGCAACGAACTTTAATTTATGGGACGAGTCGGAGGTAGTCGGTTGCCGCTTCAACGGCGTGCTACGTAGGTACCGCACAGGAAAGGAAAAGAGCAGGTGTGGTGCCGCCTAACACCCTCCGATGCTTAAGTTAGAGCAAGCGAGCTAGTGTGTGCAGAGTAGTAGTAGAGATCGGTTACCTAATGAATGAATTCCTTCTCCTATTTATAGGAGATTAGGTTGATGACATCATCGTGCCACGTGTCACTCCTGGGATTGGGCTATGTGTTGCTTCTCAATTACGTGTCGCTTGTGGGTTGCGCCACGTGTCGTTTCCCAGTGGATACTTGTATTCAATCTTAAGTATTAGGTCTATGTCGAAGCTGCGTTGCAGGTCTTTTCAGGTGCATGGACTTTATGCCTAGGTACCACGGTCGGATGAGGTGCTTGGACCAGGTGCTTTAGACCAGGTGCTTGGAGCGTGCTTTGGACCAGGTGCTTTGGATCAGTGCTTGGGCGGTGCTTTAGACCAAGGGTAAGTCTTTGGACCAGGTGCTTTAGACCAGGTGCTTGACTGCCAGGTGCTTTAGACCAGGTAGAGGTGCTTTGGACCAGGTGCTTTAGACCAGGTGCTTCGGACCAGGTGCTTTAGACCAAGTGCTTTGGACCAGGTGACCAGGTGCTTTGGACCAATTTTGTCAAGTTGTAAAATTCCACGTGTAATCCAATTTCACCCCACAACATAGACCATAATAAATAGAGGGCAGAAAACGTCTTTTCATTGTTCCCTTAAATGGCGCGTGGAGTTAAAGTGGGTAAGTTTGCTAATTTATAAAACATATAAGTATTAATGCTATTATACCTATTTATTATGGTCTAATATGAAATTAACCCTACTTAAAACTCATAAATAAAAATATACTTTACCCATGTTTAAAAGTGATAGTTACTATTTTTACACCTTCACTTCATGCGTGGTGCCACCCTTGGATACCATAGGGGTGAGTTTTTGAGAAAAAAAAAATTAGGTAAAATTTTAAACTACTAATAGAAAAAAATTGAAAATTTAGTATAATTTTATCTATTTTACTCTCTAAATTTTTAATATTAACTTTATATAATTTTTTAGCCCCTCAATTTTTTTAAAATGAAAAATATAGGTAAAAATTGAAAAATTTTGGTTGAAATTTCAATATAATTTATCTAATCTTCTAAAGAATGTTTTCTCACTTCAAGTTTCTGCGAGATAAATTGGGTTTTGAATATATATTTGAAAAAAAAAATACTTCAATATCATTTATAAGAAGTTGACAATAATTTTTGTTTCCCACCTCAACAAAAATAAAATAAAAAACACTTGATAATATTATTCAAATTAATATTAAATTTGGATTTATTTTTTAGAAATAATATTTTTTTGCTATCATTAAAATAATGAATTTCTTTTCATTGTTTTTTCCCTCTCCTATGATATAATGACGAATCTCATCATTGTTTTTATAATAATATTGTGATTCTTCAATTACTTTTTACTATTATTATTATTTTTTTTAAAAAGAGAGAGATTTGAACTAAAAATGTAAAAAATTAATTTATATTACATCCAATAATTTAAAACATAGAAAATAATAATTTGAATTTTAATAGAAACATGAGAAGGCATGGTCGGTAGTCGGTGGCCCCACCATGATATCACGGAGCAAGAGAAAGCATCACCCACGGAACGCACACAACAAGTAAAACGACGACGTTAATTTCCCCAAAATAAAAAACAAAAACAGACTAGTCCCCGGAGGAAACACCATTTTTCTTTACCCAAACACTCGATTTTGGATTCTGTTTTCCCATATTTTATGTCGAGCAATAGTATCCGACGAAGAATACTGACGATTTCAGGCTCAAACAAGAAACTCAAGAATAATCTGTCTCCATTTCTTCAACCCACCAAAAAACGCGGCTTTTCGAAGCATTTAAGATGTTCATCGGAGCCGAATTTTAGGACGGGCCGTGACGACGACGAAGACGACGATCGGGTTATGAGATCAGAATGGGAAGGAGAAGGTGTTATTTTTCGACCTCATACCTTTTCTGAAGCTTTTCAATCATCGCCTTTGTTGATTCCTTCTTCTGCTTCTCCTCATCCTTTTCAGGTTTCTCATATTCATCCATTTAATTTATTATATAATTTGATTAAATTTTTCAATTTTTCTTTCATTAGTTTCCTTTCCTATTGTGAAAGCTTATTCTTCTTTCTTTTCTTTTTTGTCAAAAGAATAATTTTGTTGCGTGGAATATTAATCTTACCACCGGCCTTTCAGTTGGATTTTTTCTTTGACGTTTCTTTACGGTTAAATCGTCATCGAATATTGTCTCATTTATTGGCTGAAGTCAAAATTGATGAAATCTAATCGGTCAATTTTCATTAGGTACCTATTAGTTGGTTGATTGGGTTTTCTTTAAAAATTGAAAAAATACATTGGTTCAATTTTAATTGGTTCAGTTTCGATTGGTTTTCATGGGCAGTTGATTCAATTCATTTCATATAAAAAGAAATGGTAAAATCAATAAAATGGATATTGCGTGCAAGTCAAAATGGGTTCGGTTTGAAAATCTAACATCATGAATAATCAAAGCAAGCGAGTATTAATACTTTCACTTAAAGATTAAATTTACCTTAACTCATTTATATGTTCACAATCTCATCGTTAAACACTTTCTCTAATACGGTTGAAGGTTTGTTGGATGCAGGGGTATAAGAAAGATGCAAAAGTAGTGGTAAATGTGACGGTAGAAGGGAGTCCGGGACCAGTAAAAACAATGGTAAAATTGGGATCTAGTGTGGAAGAGACGATAAAACTTGTTGTGAATAAATATGGTGAAGAAGGAAGAACTCCAAAGCTGGATCATAATGAACCATCTTCGTTTGAATTGCATCACTCGTATTTCAGCCTTGAAAGTAAGTGTGACTATTTTTTCATATATATTATTTTTACAGAGATGAAATGCCCTTAAGATAATTTGAGAAATATTTTAAAGTATTTTTTATAACTATTAAAATATACTTCTATAAGCTATCTCAAACTGCCCGAACTCTCTTTCGTGGGAAGTTTTTGAATATGCTTACCAATAAAATAGTTGGATTTGACTTTTAGAGAATTTGCTTGAGAAGAATGATGAATTTAGTGCCTTTCTTCTCATATTAGTGAAAGAAGATTTGAATGATTATATTCCTTCTTTTTCTAACAGTTTATGCCTTTTGTAACTATTTTTTTTTTTGCAAAATAAAAGGATAATATGAATAAATTTTGAAATGAAAAGTGGAGGTGCGGGGAAAATAATTTTTTTGTTTGAAAAAAAATTAACCTATACTTCATACATTTCTTTATCTTGTAATCCCTTTTCAAAATATTTATAATAATAATAATAATTAGAGTAGAATTGTAAAAAAAAAATAAAAATGAAAACCATTTTTTTAATTTGATTGAGTTTTTTAAAATGTTATCAAAAAATGAAGAAAGTGTGATAAATAAATGTTTCTTACTTGATTTTATATTAATAATTTCTCTATTTAATTAAGTGAATTAAACTAATATCAAAGAGTCCACTCATGAAGAGGGGCGTTGAAAATAAGTTAAATACTATTTCAGTCTTTGAACTTTTACGTTTATTCTATTTTGATATATAAATAAAAAATTATTCTTAACCTCAAGTTTGGAGATTGCATTAATATAAATCTAAAGCTAAGTATGAGAACTAAAATGGAAAATATGTGAATGTTCCCTTCCCTCCATCCAGGTCTGGATAAGAAAGAAATAATTGGTGATATTGGTAGCAGAAGTTTCTATCTTCGAAAAAACAATACTGAAGCATCTTCAAGTTGCTGTACTCAAGAAACCAGAGATGCTGATGATGTTGCTCCACCTATTCCTCCTTCATTCTTGCTTCCCAATTTCATTGCCAGAAAAATGGGGAAAATTGTTAGAAGAACACGTAAACTCTGGAACTTCATTGTTTGTTTGAAGTAAACTCTAACCCCAAGAAGACAACACATTCTTCCTTTAAAGAATAGCACCAACTTATTATATACGTTACCCTTCTTATAGTCTTTAACAAAAATATATTATTTCTTGTTCGTCAACTGAACATACTTCAACTGATTATGATTATTACGTGTTAGTATTTTTTTCCATAATTTTAAAGTTTCGAGTATTACCTCTTTAATTTGATATAATATCTAAATGTTATTGCTCTCATATATTTTTATCCTCTAATTAATTTGTCCTTTTTCTTTCATCAAATTATTCCACCAAAATAAAATGTATATATAGCTAGCATATAATACTTTTATTTACTTTTTCATTTATTGACATTTGAAATTGACACAAGGTTTTAATGGTACATGTAGAGATCATTTTATCATTTACTTTGATTCAGATTCTCATCAGAGCAATGGTTTCTTTTGCCGTATATGTTAATTTTAAAATGCAGTGTTTCTAACCAATTAAAAAAACAAAAATTAAAAATTTCATAAGGTTCAATTACAAGATTAACGTAGTTTTTAAAAATTCAATAACAAAATGTTTTGGATAAGCACTAGTAACTTTTTTTTTTCTTTTACAAAAAATACTGGTTAAAAAAGAATTCACAAAACTCTATTTCTAATAGTCATCTAAAACCTATCTTAAATGATGTAATAAATATAATTAATTAACAACCGTCTCACTTAAAAAAAAAAGACATGATTAACGTAGGCATTAATGGTGTTTATTATTTATAATGATCCAAAACCTAAACTAAATTATGCAAATGAACACAATCAATTAATTTTAATTACTTGACATTGATATCCAACATGGAACCAAGTGCTTTTGGTCACTTTCTCAAATAGAATTCATGTTTTTTTTTTGTTCATAGCATTCAAGTACCCTAATATTATTTATTTTACTCTGCCGTGGTCTTTTCTGGATTTTAAAACTCTTTTACGTTTAAATCAATTTTCCTAACTTTATTAATTGATTTTTTTAAATCTTTTTGTACTAAATACAATGAACTTATTGATATTATTATAAACGAATCAATTCAACATCTTTTTCACGATAAATCTTTTACTTTAGAAAAAGCTAATCATTATGTTAGTGGGGTGACCTATATATTAATTTGTTCAAGTGTAACATAATAATTTTAGGAAGAAAATATTTGGATATTAATTTCAAAGATTACTTCGCAGTATTTATATTATTACAAATTTGTGTTCTTTTATAGAGTAAATTAGGTCTCTTTAAGAATTATTATTATTTAAAATAGTTATAATATTATTAGTTGGATGTTATTAATTAGTATAATTTTAGATTAAAAATTTGTAAATTTTTTATGTAAAGCTATAAATAGTCAATTTCTTGGATAGAGGGGAACCGGATGCCTAGTTGAGTTATACTTGAATCAAAGGAAAACTCCTAGAAGTAAAGATAATTAAATTGTTAAATTTTGAGATATTGATAAGAGATATACACCATACGTGATTTAAAAAAAAAAAAAAAAAACTTTACCATTCAAAGTTTCCTAATTTAGACATAAAATAAAATATAAAAAATTCACCAACATCTGACTATGGAAATCGAGTTCAAAACAATCAAGACGAGAATAATTTTAAGGAATTAGAATATTGAAAGAGGAAAATTTGGTAAAGGTTGAGGAATAGTATGGGGATATACGTGTGGCTCTTGTCTTTCTTCTTTCTCATATCACTTTTCTTTCTCGTTATTTACCAGGTTTTTTCTAAACCCTAGAATTTCTATATTTTTTGCATTTACCGTTGAGTTAATTCTGCTTATCTTTTCTTTGTGTTTTAGACTCTCCCGCATCTGCACTTAAAATTATTTGTGCTTTTGACTAATAACAAGATTAATTATAATTAGCAGTTTTTATCATTTTTTTTAACCGAGATTGTTTTTTCATAAGTACAATTTTTTTTATATATAAAAAGAGTTGAGGGTGAGAATTGAATCCCCTCTTGAAGGTGAAATATATGTCTTAACTAAGGAACTATGCTATGGTTGACAACGTTTTTCTTAAAAAACTCATGGATGTGGTCATAAAAATTTTCAGTGGGGGCAAAAAATATATGAAGTAAGGGTGGTATAAACGAATCAATTCAACATCTTTTTCACGATAAATCTTTTACTTTAGAAAAAGCTAATCAATTTTTTTCTTCCCTAAAGTTGAATTTGTCAGTTTTTTTACTTGTATTTATTGAAGTTCTAGTAAGTTTTTTTTAGAAATAATAGCACCCATACCCACTTTAATTCATTCAATTCCACTTTTTAGGGTTGTTTCTATTTTATTTCAAAACTATCCAAGAAACACCATTTATGGCGGTGATCTGGTGGTTTCCGATCTTATTCTTTACCATCTTACCCTTTTATCTCTCATTATAACCAAATCTTATTAATTACATATGATTTAATTTATAATTTTTTATAATAATTTATTTTGAATTCAAAATCAATCTCCTTTGATTTACGGAATCACTATTTATGATAAAATAGAAACTCTAACCTAAATATCTCTCATCTTCTTTCTTCTTCCTCAACGTTCGTTGACCACCGCCGTCATTGAAATCAATGGAGCTTTTTTATCGGAGTCGAGCTTGAACGTTGGGATTGAGAGAACGTTGGGGATGGATCTGGGTTTGAACGTTGGGATCATCCATCCATTTATCCTCTCATTGTACAAACCGAATCCAGAAATCGACCTTCACGCCATCGAAATCGCTTCCTTCAAAGGCACCATCGTGGTGGTGGATGATTCTTATCGGTTTCGATTCGGTATCGGAGTCGGGCTTTGGATAATCGATCATTGAAATCGTCGGCGTTTGAATCGGTTGTGAGGGTTTTGGATTGGAAGGGGAGATTCGGGATCTGACGATGATCGGATTGTGAAATTGAAGGTTTTGGAATCGGAGGTTGATATTAGAATAACAGTTTCTATTCCGGTACAAGTTGACTCTATTAGCAACCATCCCAATCCTCTCATCTAATCTCAGTCGGTGTCTATTTTGGTTGATATTAAAAAATCAGTTTCTATTCCTGTACAGGTTGACTCTATTAGATACGAAATCGCTGGCGTTTGAATCTGTTTGTGAGAGTTCTGGATTGGGAGGGGGAGGTTCTGGATTAGATACGAAATCGTCGGCGTATGATTCTTGTGCTGTTTTTTGGCTTATACTACAGGTTTGTTTATATACGAAATCGTCGGCGTTTGAACTCGTTTTATCTGTGTTTTTGTAGAATAAGTTTCTCGCTACAAGTTTGTTTATCAATAATAAACTGTTTATATTTAATAAAATGTTTATCAATTATATACGATTACGTTCAGAGAATGATCGAAGAAGAAAGGAGTTCGATATTTACCTGGAAGAAAGTCTAAACTTGCGATTTTTGTTTTATTGTATTTTTAGATTTTTTAGATTTAAATTTGCCTTTACTTTTTGTTTTAGTTTTATTTATGTTTAGATTTGATTTTCCATTAATTTTGTAAAATTTAAGGGATTTTAAAATTTTCCTTAAGTTTTACACAAATTAAGGATAAATTAAATCGGGGGTATGTTTTGTCTTTTTACATGTAATTTAATTTGGCCGGCGGCGGTTTTTGGGTAGTTTTGATATATATATAAAAGATACGGTTTTCTTGAAATTTCTATTTATTAAATGGTTATTACTGAAATTAACCCTTTTTAGAAATAGGGATAAATACGAAATACACGTTGTATTTTAGTTGTTAAATCATACCCCTGCATTTTTGTTTTGTTTCAAAATAACCCCGTATTTTAGGAAAATTGTAAATCACACTTTTCTATCTATTAGTTTTAACGAAATTTAGACACATGTGTTTAAAAACCGTTAAAAAATTCAAAATTTTTGAACATTTGAGTGTGGTCGATTTATAGATTTTACATCTTATTAACATAAGAGTTTATTCTAAAATTCTACACATTTGTCAAATTATTTTTGTTATTTTTCATGAAATCATAATACGTGACATACGTAGAATATAAATATATCTCAATTTCGTTAAAACTAATCGATTGAAAAGTGTGATTTGTAATTTTACTAAAGTGTCGGTTTATTTTAAAATAAATAAAAAATGCAAGGGTTATACTTTATAGGGATAAATACAAAATACACGTTGTACTTTAGGTTATTGTTAAATCATACCCCTGCATTTTTGTTTTGTTTTAAAATAACCTTGTATTTTAGGAACATTGTAAATCAAACTCTTCTATCAATTAGTTTTAACTTTTAACGAAATTTAGACACATCTATATTATAGGCATACCACGTGTTTAAAAACCATTAAAAAATTCAATTTTTTTAAACATTTGAGTGTGATCGATTTATAGATTTTACATCTTATTAACATAAGAGTTTATTCTAAAATTCTACACATTTGTTAAATTATTTTTGTTATTTTTCATGAAATCATAATACATGGGATACGTAGAATATAAATATATCTCAATTTCGTTAAAACTAATCGATTGAAGAGTGTGATTTGTAATTTTACTGAAGTGTCGGGGTATTTTAAAACAAATAAAAAAGTGCAAGGGTATGATTTAACAATAACCCAAAGTGCACGGGTATAATTTACATTTATCCCTTTTTAATATTATATATTTATTTATTCTTATTTCCGGTTTAATTTGGTCACATTGTTTAAAAAAATGGGTGATTTCAAAATCTGTCAATAAATATTATGAAATTTACAAATTCAACATTTTCTTATTCAAATAATTTAAATATTCTAAAATATCTAAAAATAGGTCATTTTTATTAGATTAGTTAATCACTAATAATATATCATATACCACAATCAATTAATAGTTAGTCTGAAGTGGATCAATTTATCATATATCAATCAATCAGTGATATACTTACTTTTTAAAAATGACATATTTGTTAATATTAAAAGAAAATATGGAAACCCATTAAAATTTCCTTAAATGAAAAAAATGAAATGTTACTCGTAAGTGTAACATTTTAATGGTTTTGTTTAGTCTAATTTTTATTTAACTCAGAAAAAAAAATCATATACTTTTAAAAATTCGAACTTCCAATATCAGTATTTATAAATGAATATAATATTAAATTTTGTCTCTCAAATCAAAATTATTAAATCTTCCATTCAAATATATGTATATGAATATTGGTTAATAAATTGGAGTTGATGAACTGAACTAATAATGGTTTTGGAACTTGTTGCAGCTCATGTGTTTGGCTGATCTTGAGTCTGACTATATCAACCTTTATGACGCTTCCTCGCGAATAAACAAAGTGATTTTTCCTGAGTTTATCACCCAAGGAGTTTTGTGCATCTTCTATCTTTTAACCGGCCATTCGTTTATGTCATTATTTTGTTTACGTTACCTATATTACAACCTCAAATTGTAAGTTTTCCTACTTCTTACAACTTATTTAAATGTCAAATATACTCGTACATTTTAAATATTACATTACATTTATGTAAAATTGTAAATCACCTCATTCTATTATAGTTTTAACGGAATTGAGACATGTAACATGTCACTGATTCCGATTTTGACTGCTTTTTTTTTTTTTTTTTGATTAGGTATACTCAACGACGGCTGTTGGTAGATGTTACTGAGATATTCAATGAGTTAACTTGGGAAAAGAAACTAAGGCTTTACAAACTCATCTATCTCGTTCTTCTCATCTTTCTTTCCATATTTTGGTAATGTGATAGAAAGAAAGGAATGAAGCTTTTTTCTTATTTTAGAATCTTATTGTTTAACCAACATATTTTATTCTAATTGAATTCGTCATTTGCAGGATGATTTATAGTGCGTTGGAGTTGGAGGATCATGATTAGTGTCCAAGTCTGATGCCTGTTTCATTGCTGTCGAACATCTCCTCTATTAATCCAAAACAGGCAACACAAATTCATGCCCATATTCTCGTCAATGGTCTTCAACATCTCCAATCTCTCTTGGTCCCTCAAATCACTCACTCTCATTCTCCCACAAAAAAGATTGCCCGTTATATCCAATCCATTCTTCACCATTCGCAAAATCACCCAGATTCCTTCTCATGGGGTTGTGCCGTTCGGTTCTTTTCCCAGAACGGCCATTTCATGGAAGCATTCTCTCATTATGTTCAGATGCAGAGATTGGGATTGAAACCGACCACGTTTGCCGTATCCTCTACGCTGAGGGCTTGCGGTCGGATTTTGTTCAAGTCTGGTGGGAATTATGTTCATGCTCAGGTTTATAAGTTTGGGTTTTGTAGTTGTGTTTATGTGCAGACGGCCCTTGTGGATTTTTATTCCAAATTGGGTGATATGGGTTTTGCTCACAAGGTTTTTGATGATATGATGGAGAAAAATGTGGTTTCTTGGAATTCTATCTTGTCTGGTTATGTTAAATTTGGAAATTTAGTTGATGCACAAAAAATGTTTGATGAAATGCCTGAGAGAGATGTTATATCTTGGAACTCAATGTTGTCGGGATACGCAAATTGTAGAGATATGGATCGGGCTTCCTGTTTATTTCAACAAATGCCAGAGAAAAGCTTGGCTTCTTGGAATGCAATGATCAGTGGTTATGTGAACTGTGGAGACTTGAAGAGAGCAAGAAACCTGTTTGATGAAATGCCTCAAAGAAATAATGTTTCTTGGATTACATTGATATCTGGGTACTCCAAGCTTGGGGAGATTGGGTTTGCTCGTGAACTCTTTGACAAGATGGGTGAGAAAAATTTACTCTCTTTCAATGCCATGATTACTTGCTACTCACAAAATGGCCTACCCCATGAAGCATTGGAATTGTTTAACCAGATGCTTCAAGGACATGTGAGTATTCAACCCGATGAGATGACTTTTGCTAGTGTTATATCAGCCTGTTCGCAACTGGGGAATTTGAATTACGGTATTTGGATTGAGTCATATATGGAGAAACTTGGGATTGAATTGGATGATCATTTGGCTACTGCATTGGTAGACTTGTATGCGAAGTCTGGGAACATCGACAGGGCGTTTGAGCTGTTCAATGGTCTAGAAAAGAGGGATTTAGTTGCTTATTCAGCTATAATCTTTGGATGTGGGATAAATGGTGAGGCTTTGGATGCAATCAGATTATTCAAAGAGATGCTGAGTGTTAAAATATGCCCAAATCTGGTTACCTATGTTGGACTTCTTACAGCCTATAACCATTCCGGTCTTGTTGATGAAGGATACACGTGCTTCTCCTCCATGAAGGACCATGGACTTGAGCCATTAGTCGATCATTACGGCATCATGGTCGATCTTCTCGGTAGGGCAGGGAGATTGGAAGAAGCTCATGAACTAATAAAGAGTATGCCAATGGAGCCTAATGCTGATGTTTGGGGAGCCTTGCTTCATGCTTGCAGGTTACATAACAATGTCGAGCTTGGTGAGATAGCGGCTTGGAATTGCTCCAAATTGGTGTCTGATACAACCGGGTATCGTTCTGTTCTAGCCAACATTTACTCTTCTATGGAGAGGTGGGATGATGCTAAGAGATTGAGAAAAGCCACGAGAAATAAAGTATTTGCAAAGATGTCTGGATGTAGTTGGATGGAACACTCAAAGGCGGTAGTAGATGGGGATTGAATACTCCAAATTGAAAGTATTTTTAAAATTTTTGTCAAATTAAGAACAAAAGCCAGTTAAATTTTAATATATTATTCAGATTCTTAAAGTTGGTTAGGATTTCAATAACATTTGTGGAAAGTTGATTTCAAAACCAATAAATTATTAATAAACAAATTTAATGAATTTTTAGAATAGTTATCCCCCAAAAAAATAAAGTCCGGTATGTTAAAGCAATTTTTTCCATTTATATTAAATTATTATTATTATATAATGTGTTGTTAATAAAATAATTCATCAATGTTTTGTCCACATATGGATTTTTTTCAAGAATAATGAGAATGGTATGATTTAAACTCAAAAGATATACTTCAAAGTTCAAACAAATTTAACTATTTAATCTGAGAGTAGGACATAAAATTTAAATCCGTAATTCATATTATGATATCTCCCAATGCAAGTAGGCTGTTTATAGAATATTAATAACAATAGTTATAATAATAATAATTATTTTCTGTTAAAAGAATTTTTTTAAAATTAAAATTAATAAAATCATATTTAAGAACAACAATCACAATAAAAATTAATCAGATTATATTACTATTATAGAAAATACTTTGATGAATTTACATTATATATAAAAAAAAGATATATACAATACTCCAAATTTCTTTAATTTTTTATTTTATTTTTAATTTTTTTAAGACAAAATCTCGACACATCTTTTTTTTTCGGGAGCAAAAAACTTTACACATCTTAAATGTCACTAGTCTTGTGAATTTTAAACAATGAAGACAGAGAATGAGTTAAGAAAGAAATGGGTATATCAAACTGCCTCGTTAACCAAAGGAAAAGCTTGAGCCATTAAAGAAGCCGCCCCTCGATTCCCTCCCTCCCTCCCTCTCCGGCGTCTCGTGGTATTCCGACCATCAAACACTCCGATCACTCTTCTTCCTGTAGATTAATCTCGCCGGCGCTTTATCGTTTTATTTTGATCAAATCTTTCCTTTTTTTTTTTTTACCTTGAGCGGGTGAAAATGTCGAGGCATTGAATTCTATTCCAGATCTCTCAGAGAGATATAGAAAGAAGAAAACTTGATTGAGTTTGAGGAATAGTATGGGGGATATTTATGTTTGGCTCTTATCATTTTTCTTTCTTATAGCGCTTCTCATTCTCGTTGTTTTTCAGGTTTTTTCTTCTAAACCCTAGATTTTTTTATTTTTTTTAGGTTTTATTCGTTTATTTTGTTAGCATTTATGCCTCTTTTTCTAATCCTGATTATCTTTCCCTTGTGTTTAGATTCTGTTGTTGCCCAAATTTGTGATTTCAATTAATAACAATATGGATTATGATTATAATTTGATGTTGGTTTCATCTTTTTTCCTTAGATTTGTGTGGGAAATTTTTGTGGGTAATAGTTCTAAAAATTATTTACGATTTTTTTTTATTATAATAAGATAATTAGTGATTGATGTTGATAAATGATAATCACTTCACACATTAAACATTGATTTACATGTCACCCTATGAAAATACTCTTTTGAATTTTTTTTGTTAAACTTTTCTTCTGGGGCTACGGGTGGAGTATCGAACCACTCACTTGGATACATATCTTTTACCATTGGGCTATGCTATTGGCTTTCTTATGGGGCTTTTAACATCTAGAAACTTAATTAGAAATCAATAAATATGACACTTGTAGATGGTTTTCACTTCCTAATCATGGATAGCTGCCTTTCCTCGAGCTTCCAGGTTGACTTTTGATTTCAATTCTTTTTGATTTGTTGATACTTGATATGAAGTTTGAACTTAACGGCTCGTCCCTGTCGTTTCCTCTTTGTCTGATCTTTAATTATTTTTTGTGGTGTGTTGTTATATTGTTATTGCCTGATTGATAGAACCTTGCTGTGTTTTGCTTTGAATTGTACTCTATAATCCAACAAATACTTAGCATGTGAATATGAATATTTGAGTTAACATACTGTATCAGTTGCCTAGTACCATTGGTTAAATAATATTGGAACTGATGAACTAATAATGCTTTTGGAACTCATTGCAGCTCATGTGCTTGGCTGATCTCGAGTTTGACTTTATCAACCCGTATGACTCTTCGTCGCGAATAAACAAAGTGGTTTTGCCCGAGTTTATCACTCAAGGAGTCTTGTGCATCTTCTGTCTTTTAACAGGGCATTGGGTTATGTCATTATTTTGTGTGCCCTACCTATATTACAATGTGAGATTGTAAGTATGTCTTGTTCTTGCATCTTTGATGAGATTGTTTACTCAATTAAGTTGTATCTAAGTGGTAGCAGGCTATAAATTTTTAATTTTTTGAAAAAAGTACGACATGACAAGGAGAGATATGGTTGATCATGATTTTTAACTGGGTATTGCATTATATCCATCGGCTGGTGTCTAACAATGTTGACCAGTGAAAGCTGATTTCCAATGTATAAATTGTATTAAAACACCAATAGTCATTCTTTTCTGAGATTTAGATTAGTTTTCAGATAAGTAAATTTATATTGGAAGAGTGGTTATTAATATTTGTGATTCATTCTACATTAGTGACTCCTTGACATTGGATCTAAATTCCAGTGTGTATCACTAAAAATAAACCAAGCTGAAATCTAATGAATTTGAGATTGGGTAGGAATTTTCTATGTTCTTATTTAAGACAGTAGATTGTGGTGACCTCTGAGTACACCATTTTTTTGCCGTTGGTAATTTTTGTAAGTTGATTGACTTGGCTAGTGTATGCTTTTTCTGTCTTGTGATTAGGTATACTCAGCGACGGCACCTGGTAGATGTTACTGAGATATTCAATCAGTTACCTTGGGAAAAGAAACTAAGGCTTTACAAACTTGTCTATATTGTTCTTCTCCTCTTTCTTTCCATATTCTGGTAATGTGATGGGAAATAAACTCTTGTTATCTAGAATCTCATAGTTGACATCTTTTATTCTAATCGATACGATCCGCTCTTGTCGTGCCTTTTTGTAGGTTGATCTATAGTGCGTTGGAGGATTCATGATTCTTGACAGTTTGGGAGTAATTGCGTTTCACTCTGCTGCAAACCCTTGCTTTGTAATTGTTACAATCTACTTGTTAGTGTTCTAATTCCAGACAAATAATTGTTATTTAAGTAAGGTCTCAAGTTAGCTTGATTTCCACTCTGTTTGTGACCTATATTAGGTTTTGAGACAGCTACCTGTTGTGTTTTTTAATTTTGATACTTCAGCGTTTGTGGCATCTCTCTGTGAACTTGTTTCTAGAAGATATTTAATTATTTTTTTTCTATAAATTACAATCAAATAAAATATTAAAATTTCTCTTTAAACAATCTCCAAATTTGAGGACGAGATTAAGGGTTCATTTGGCATAGTTTCTCCTAAAAATATTTTGAGTTAAACAATTTTAAAAGAAATACTAATTTAAGTGTTTCTTCTAAAAACATTTGAGTATACTAAAATGTGTTTTTGGAGAAAATACTTGATTTGTGATTCTTCTAAAAATGTTTATAAACAAGTATTTCACTTAAAATACTTCACTCAAGTGTTTTTAGTTGAAATATTTAATTAGTATTTGTTTTATAATCTTTAACTTAAAACATTTTTAGGAGAAGCTATGTCAAACAGACCCTAAGGCTAAACCTGAGAAAGATGGAAAAGGAAAATCAATTAAAATAAAATAAAATTTATAACCTTCTCTTGTTATTGGTTATAAAATATTATTTGGATAGTTGTAAATATATCAATTTTTTTAGTAATATTTGTAAATATATATAAAAGAAAATGATCGGGTGAATTAGTGATAAACATAAAATTATATATTTTCACACTTGGTTTATCACTGATACACACATTAATCATTGATTTGCATGGTAAAAATTGTTATATTTACAAATATTTTTTAGAGTTGTTATTTTTATGAATATGCATTAAAATCTGTTACCCGGTGAAATTTCTCGATACTATTATAGTAACAAATAAAAAAAAAATATTAATATAATAAGTTACGATGTGCATCAATATGTGAGTACGGTAATCAATATCTAAATCAATACGTAAATTATAGTTAATGGTTATAGCATAAAGTAATTAATTAATTTTAAAAAATTATTTTATTTATAATTATTTTTAAAAATGTAATATTTAACATTAATTTTGAAAATTATTCCATCTACGAAGGTCTCACATTTAAAAAATAAGACTAAATTATATGTCGGTTTCAAAATTAGTTAACTAAGTGAGTATAGTACTCTTAATAGTCATTTTCACGAGAAATCATTCAATATGACTCCTCTATCATAACAATTATTTTATGTTTTGAATAGGAAAAATTATTCAATCTGACTCATCTATCATATTTATTGGATATGTGTTTTCAATAGGAGAGAGAACAACATTTATAACATTATAAGTGGGGAGACACGTTATAGTGGTCATGGTGAATAATTTCTCCATTTTTTTTAACCCCTTGAATTATCCTCTACAATTATACCCTTCATCATCTTCACCTAATCCTAGCTTAGCTACATATGAAAAATAACCCTAATTTGAGGGAAAATAAATGGGAAATTGGGAAAATTGACCTCTAAAAATCCAATCTAAGGTTTATTGACCCTCCCCTCACTATTTTTATGTTTAAGACCTTCTTAGAAGATGAAAGTACATAAATACCCTTTATATATTTAAACAACTTATATTCCCTATATCCTAAACACACATTCTCTTTAAACTTTTATGTCATATACCTTAAGGATTCATCTTTTACTCTTGAAAAAGTAATACAAAAAGATATGTGATATTTTAATGTTGATCAAATGAAAATTTATTTGAATTTTTGGGTATGCTTCATATTTTTGGTTGGAGATGAGAATTTTTTAACAATCTCGAATTCGAGATTGCCCATTATTGATTCGAGATTGGAGTTTTGGTCGGAGATCTCGGTTCAAGATTGCCCTTTTTTACTCTAAAATTGAAATTTTCTTTGAGATCTCCCGAAAAATAACAAAAAAAACATATAAACACAACAACAGGAAAAAAAAAGTAATAATAAAAAGTAAAAACAATCCTACAAATGTATGTTTAAAAAAAAAGATTGAGAAATCTCGGATCGAGATTGAGCAATCTCGGACGGAGATTGAGAAATCTCGGATCGAGATTGAGCAATCTCGGACGGAGATTGAGAAATCTCGGATCGAGATTGAGCAATCTCGGACGGAGATTGAGAAATCTCGGATCGAGATTGAGCAATCTCGGGCGGAGATTGAGCAATCTCGGATCGAGATTGGGCAATCTCGCACCGAGATTGAGAATTCTCTGACGGGGATTGAGAATTCTCTGACGGGGATTGAGAATTCTCGGACCGAGATTGGGCAATCTCGGATCGAGATTGAGGCAAAAAGTGTATTTGCCCCTAATCTCGAATCAAGATTGAGGCCAAATCTCAAATCAAGATGGAGAAAAATCTCAAATGAGATTTTCCCCATCTGGAATGGACTTTGCCTTCAATATCGTTTCGAACTTGTGCTTCCAATCTCCAATCTAAGATCAAAAAATAAAAAACGATAAACAAATCCAAACCCAAAACTAGATCTAAAAACCAACAACTCCAAACACGAAACTAGATCAGAAAATGAAAACGAAATCGCAAAACCTCAACTTGAACTCTCAAAATCGAGAAAGAACCACCGCAACTCACCGTTAAGGATTCACAAACCGCAGTCGTTCTCAAATCATTTGATTTTGTTGGATGGAGCACATTCTTTGTATAAGAAAGAGATAGTTGGAGGAGTTATGGTTTCAAATTGAGTTTGTAGATGTGAGAAGAGGAAGATAGATAAGGATATTTTTGTCTTTTCATAGTGCAATGACATAAGCATAAGGTCTTTGATATAATAATTGTGAGGGGAGGGTCTATAATCCTTAGATTGAATTTTTGGAGGTCAATTTTCCCAATTTCCCAAAATAAATAAATTAAAACTATCCCTCCGAGGATTTGGATCTCAATTATTTGTTGGGCTCAAAGTCCCATTAATAAAGCCCAAAAAGGCCCATATGGAATGCCGTCTCCAGTTCCACTCCTTGTGATCCTTTCTCAGTTCGGAAAGGGGTCTCTCTCTGAAAGTGGAAAATGGCAATCTCAACTCCATGTCTTCAACCTCAGCTTAAACTTTCTCACTCTCCTCCTCTCAGGTTCTCTCTCTCTCTCTCTCTCTCTCTCTATTAACTGTTAAAAAAAAATGAATGGAATTTAAAACGCTTACGTAATTTTGTTTCGCTTTTGAATTCTGAAGTCTTGCGACGAAGCTTTACTCTGGATTAAAGCTTCAATCTTCCAGTCAGTCTTTCTTTACCATTCTTTCTCCTCATAATGTCTTTTATTTTCCTTCTCTTTAATCACAATTTTTTTTTTTTAATTTCAATTTAAAGGTCCGTTTGGTGTGGCGAAACCTAATCTCACGGTTGAATTCTATGGAAAAGTTCATAAAAGTTTACACTCCAGGTAATTTTTTCTGTTTTCCATTTTTTGTTCTTTCACCGTGTTTGAATTTTTTTGCGTCGGTGATTTTTTTTGAAATCCAGTGATGTTGATTAACTGAAGCAACTTGTGAAAGTTTTGGAATTTCTGAATAAATGAATTATTAAAGGGGAAATTTCTGTGTGTAAGACATTTTAGAAAGTATTTGCAAATACAACAGATTTTTAGCTCGGATTATAATCAATTCACGAGTTATTATCGTTGATCATAGTAAATCACTGGTTGGTATGCTACTAATCTTCTATATATACAAATACTCTTTAAACATTGCTGTGCTTTATTTCCGATATTATGTTTCATGTCGAAATATAATTTTTTTTAACTAGAAAAGACCTGCTCCATTATTCTTACTTACGACGCGATATGATGTGTGGTAATATCTATGTGGCGTGGCTGTTATTTTTAAAAAATCATGCGCACACAATTGCTAAGAGTCGGGAAAGAGTGGTGTGGATCTTGTCTTGCAGCCTAATCTACTGGAATTGTTGTTGAAGTTATTGAAATTGGGTGCTTGGTGGTGTTTATGGATGCCTTTGCATGAAAACTAGCACGATCATGTGTTATACAACTGAACGTATATAGATGTTTCTTATCTTTGCATGTATTCTATGAATGATCCTACATTTGTGTCTGTGTATTCTCTCAAATCTCAATAATATATTTCAATCTTTCTTTTCCACTGTGCATTTAAATTTGATTTATTTAAAAAAAAAAAGGGAATATACTCCAATTTGCACCCTACATTTGTTTGACGATCAATATATTTCGTTTGATTCATTAGTCTATATTATATGCAGGACGCGTAACAATAAGGCATCTCGTGCACAAATTCAGATGATGCCTATAGGTACACCGAGGGTCCCCTACAGAACGCCTGGTGAAGGAACTTGGCAATGGGTTGATTTGTGGAATGCCCTAGTAAGTGATATATCTTATTATTTATTTACAAATGCAGTACAGTCTAGTTCCCTGTGGAATTGTACCACTGTTTAACTGCACAAGCTGAGTCACATCTTGGTTGTTTTGGATCTCACCAGCTATGAGTTCCAATCCATTGGCTTCAATGAATCATCTTAAAACTTACTGTCTGAATAATCAGTAAAGAACTTTTCTTGTAGTATATAGATACTGCAGGTTTTATTTTCAAGGTGTATAACTGGATTTTTTTTTAATTTGTTCAATTATACCAAAGTAAATTGCTAAAAGTGACGATTGACTAAAATCTGTTTGTGATTTTGTGTTTAGTATCGAGAACGGGTTATCTTCATTGGACAACATATTGATGAAGAGTTTAGCAATCAAATATTGGCTACAATGCTATACCTCGACAGTATTGAATCTTCCAAGAAGCTGTATATGTACATCAATGGCCCTGGCGGAGATGTGAGTTATGTTTTTTTTTTCAAATCAAGTTCAGTGACTTTTTAAATTATTTTTTTTCTGTTGGGTATACCCATCTTGTTTGTTTAGCATTGTTTGTCTGATGAAACCATGCATCTTTGCAGTTAACTCCTAGCATGGCCATCTATGATACAATGCAAAGCTTGAATAATCCTGTTGCGACCCATTGTGTAGGCTATGCCTATAACCTGGCAGCCTTTCTTCTTGCAGCTGGAGAAAAGGTAAATACAGTTTATTTATTTTTAGATGAAATTACAAATTAGTACACCACTAGTA
Organism: Gynostemma pentaphyllum; assembly: GCA_028015215.1. Lineage (NCBI taxonomy): Eukaryota > Viridiplantae > Streptophyta > Magnoliopsida > Cucurbitales > Cucurbitaceae > Gynostemma > Gynostemma pentaphyllum. The sequence goes on along the minus strand of CM051351.1, from coordinate 5,426,558 downwards.
AGAGTGGGTGTTGCTTGAAAGACTGGGGAATTTTTGGAGGGTGTTCTTTAGCATACTATAGTAGTTTGACTTGATCCCTATTTCTTTAGTTGGTTAAATCATTTTCGGTCCATCAGATCATATCTTAGTGCCTATTTATTTTCAAGGTATATAATTGGAAAATGCTCTGGAGTGCGCTGAAGTTTTATCCTGTGCACAAAATACAATTCTTTGGCCTTTTCTACGAACCTACCTTTTTTTTTCAACTCATTACAAATGTTCTTTTTTAGGGGAATCGCTTTGCAATGCCTCTATGTAGAATTGCTTTACAATCTCCGGCTGGAGCTGCTCGTGGTCAGGTATTTTTTTAATATATTCATCATGTTACACAGCTTGATCTTGTATAGCTTTTTAATTACCAAACCTTTTCTTTTTCTCTACTTGATGGTTTAGAAAATCCTGTGTGACAGGCCGATGATATTCAAAATGAAGCAAACGAGCTCCTGAGAATCAGAAATTATCTTTTCGATGAGCTTGCTAAAAAAACAGGCCAGCCTGTTGAAAAGGTATGTTCATCAAGCACGAAGGCATATACGATATGCCATCTTCATTTATAATGAGATTCATGTGAAGATCAACTTTTGGCTTTTTTTTATATGGAAACTTCGTTAAGAAATAACACTCTGATAGTTTTATATGTGGGTGCCAATTTTTTTTGTTTTTGAACCTTAACTAAATGGATATATGCAGATTAACAAAGACTTGAGCCGAATGAAGCGCTTTAATGCTCAAGAAGCTCTTGATTATGGGCTTATTGATCGTATAGTTAGGCCACCTCGCATTAAGGCCGATGCACCTCGAAAGGACGCTGGTACTGGCCTTGGTTAAGAGTGATAGTTACTTGTTCACTTTCTATTGAATGTAGAACATGATTTTTTTTCTTGAATTATATGGAGCACCACTAAGTTTATTAGAATTTTATGTAACATTATTTTGAGTAATTATATTTCAATGAAAGCAAAATTGGGAATTTTTTTAGTAGTAGTTTGGTCTGGTCCAGTCCCTGAAAACAATTGAAATTTAGGTAGCAAAATTTTATGTAATATTTGTTAATATTACATTTTAAAAAACTTTTGACAAATATAGTTTATTTACTGATTATAATAGATTAATTTAAAACAAGTTAATCACTCATTGCCGTGATAAATCTCTGATTCGGTGTAATATGATAATCACTTTACGTTATATCATTGATTTTTATATTTCAATGATTGTGAAAGACATTAACCAATGACTGATTACTGGAATCAAAGGTAGTTTTTGCTAAAATCTGTGATCCTACCCTCCCTCAAAACTTCCCTCTCCTTTAGTTACGCATTGATTTACATATGAAACATAATAATTGTAAATTGATACACTTAAAATTTGTTAATATTTTGTTGGATTTGTAGCCTATCTTTTATCAAATGTTATTTTTATAAATATCATAGAAGTGTTTGTTAGAATTGCCCTAACCTTTATGTTGTATTTTCTTTTTTTAACACTCAGCAGCTCTAATAAGTTATGAAACAGTTTTTCATGAATTTTTATAAATGATAATTTAAATGAAGTCTCTTAGAAGGTTTTTAAATTTTGTAAAAACAAAACAAAGATTGGTTATCCACAAGTTATCTTTTTTTCTTTTCACTTTCTTAAATCAATTTCTCAATTGAAAGGGGTAAAACTAAAATAATTATTAAAGTGACCCTTAGAAGTCCATATTTTGGTGAGTCCTTGTTAGTATTGAATCCCAAGCATGTTGTGGTTGAAACTTAGAAAATAAAGTGATTGATAGACTCATCTCTTTCTTCCATCCCCTTTCCACATTGCAATAATATTTCTATTATTTTCAACAAAGCCTTATCATATCCTCTTTTCATTTTCCAACAACCTTCTTCCACTTTACTTCAAAACATTTTATTCAAATAGTTTTTGTTTTAATGATACAAATCAGTCTGTAATCTTCTTTTCATAATGAATTTTATCCTCGTTGAGATTGAAATATGGTACATCCTCATCTTATCACGGATCCACTGTCGTGCATTCTTCATCTGTCGGTCTCTACAACGAAGAATATGGGAAAAACCAGAAATCCCCATCAAAGGTTTTGCCACTGAAATATACTTTTCCTACCATAGACTCAGCCATACGACACAGACCTTGTCATCTTCATCTGCATGGTGATCAACGAGTTTCAAAAGAAATTCATAACGATTACCATGACGTTTGACGTGTAAAAAAACAATGAGAGGAACAAAGCCTCATTGGTTGGGTTAACTGAAGATTTTGTTATGGTTGATATTATTACAAGGGGAAAGATCTGATCTTGCATGACCAAGAAGACATCATTTTATAGGAACTTTTCTCAGCTTTGGTGGGTTGGACCAATTCAATCTGGTACTTTAAATCTCACTGAACTTTCTGAGATAGATGGTGAAAGTATTCAGGGATTACGGTTTATTGTTAAAATTATACTGACTACAAATTTGTAAAGAAAATAAGAGAAATGGACACACATGGAAAACCCTTTCAAAAAAAAAAAAAAAAGTATTGGAGAAAATTTTTACCTAAAAAAAATTAGTATAAAAAAGTCAAAATGATAACTGACTTATCAGTTCATCCGCACCTGACACACATCACAGTTTTATCCCTTAATAATCTTACCGTGAGCTTTCTTGGTCAATTAGAATTCAAGTCACCCATTAACGACAATAATTTTAATGATCATAAGTACAATTTCGATCATATTTCAAGCCATCGGTGACTGTACAAAATTTCCCTCCATGTTACTTGCATGGATCCCTCCTTTATGTGACTAGATTTTGGCCACCATTTTTTATTTTTATTTTTCTTACACTAGGTGTGGGTAGGAAGGAAGTTTTGTTGTAGGAGAACGAGAATCAATAGAAAGCTTTAATAGTCACTGTCGATGATCTAAGAAGCAGGAAGACTAAATTCAAGCAAGTCAAGTGCTTTATCGTACATATACCTAATTCGTTCATTTTTTAAGCAATCTTTATCCATATTGTTTTGATTAATTTAACTAAATTACGAAATTCTGTAATGATCTGATGATCTTATGTTGATGTTGATGGGAGTTGACTTTATTTTTTTATTATTATTTTTATTTGAGTTTCTATTCTTTGTGATTCTTAAACCTCACCCATAGCTGATGGATTAAGCTTTTTGTTTATTCAAGATTCATTTCACTTGGTCTGACTTGAGCATCAGAATTTTCAATATTATTTTTAGATTCCAACTTCCATTCTCCCATGGATTCACTAGGTGAAACTCCAGACGGTTTCGATATGTACAAGAAGAAGCATAAGATCACAATCCATTGATATGAAGTAAATCAAATTTAATGTCTTGACATTACATCAAACTATTCTATGTGATGCAATTGCACCAGGAGACGAGCTATTCTACCGAGTGAAAAACTGAGGATCGACTGGTGCAGCGGGTTTAAAATCCTACATTGGAATTACATGCTAAGTTACAGACATGAAACAAGATGGGTATGATATCCACCAACTAAATTTTGCAGGAAAAAATCTGAGTGACATTTCCACAATAAGGTATGAAACTCAGATCATCCACTAGGTAGAGATACATTGATATCAGTTGGCTGATTCCTTGAATCTGGAGGCAGCAATGACCAATTATCACCACGAAAGGAAGTTGAAGACGCGAGGTTGGACTTGGGATCGGCACAAGATATTGGAATAGCAGCAGTCGGCATGGTCGTTGATATGATATCGTGTTTCGGCTTTTTAGGTTTCTGCTCATGTTGGTTTCCCGACAGAAAACTTCCTATCACGACCTATTTTTGCAAAGACGACGATGAGAGAAATCTCAATTTCCATAGCTCCTTGGGTTTAAAAAGCAATCTTAAGGAGATAGAAGAGAATACTGGAAAAGGATCATTGATTGAAGGAGAGAAACAGAAAGGCAATACCTGAACAGGACTTGCAGCTACTAATAGACCAGCTACTCCACCACCTACTACACGTCCGTCGGGACTTGCTAAGGAAACACTCATTCCACCAGATCTACTCCTTGTTCCTCCACTATCATTGGGCATGAATGAGCCTGACAATGAAAGTATTTCAAAGCGACCCTGCCAAAAAGAGAAATACGGATTGATATGAGATTTCACCTATGAGTAGGTTTCCCACATTCTCTATTTTTACCCTTGTACTATGTTTTATGAAGAAGTTTGCAAAAGGAAATTCCTAGACATGAAGTAAATAATTAATATGCAGCAGAGACGATTCTTGGGCTGTACGGTAAAATTTTAGGCTTTTCAGCAAATACCAATGCCTTGAGAATGCAAGCATATGAAAAAAAATTACTCGGAACATAATGATAATGTAATGTTGGGCTGATTCAACAATAGCAAAACACATGAGAAGCGTATAATTAAATAATGTAATGTTGGGCTGATTCAACAATAGCAAAACACATGAGAAGCGTATAATTAAATATTTACTCGTAATCCATTTTGACGACTTGGTCCCTGATGAATGTATTCTACAAATTCTTCAAACATACTGTTTATATATGGGAAACTTTGTCTATTATTAGGTACCATCCTTTCCGCAATCAATCTATTTTTTCTCAATAAACTTCCACCACAAGAAAGTTGCTCCTTACTGCCTAAAACATGTGACAATCATTCAGGTGATCAATAAACCCTCATTCAAATTCAAATGATAATACTCGGAAGAAACATTAACTATGGGAATCGAGAACCGGAAGGGTAAAGAGCACCGGATATCTTTACCCAAAAAATAAGAAAATAACAGTAGAGGACATGTCGACTTCAAAATGCAATCTTAGAAAGGTTACACTTAAAATTGGAAAGCTTGGTTTAACAGAAAAGAAGATAATAAATACACAATAAATTAAAGTTTAAATCTTCATGATTCAAACTTTAGATGATCTAAAAGAGGAAGTTCCTTGAACTTGTGGAATTATGAATCCATAATTAATATATACAGTACTATTTTTAAACAGCTTCCTATTAAATATTAAAATATGGTATATATATATACATAATTGTACTATAAACATACCAATTTAAGGTTTAATATTTTGTACGATACAATTACTGGCATAAACAGAAGTAGGCTGCTATAAACATAAAATATGGTATCAAGATGTATATAAGAATTTCAACAGCTTTCTTCCTTAAATTTAAATTTAATGGAGAAACAGAAGGTAATTAACCTCATATGTCAGTGTTCCTCCGGAAGAATCGGGCTGACGGAGTGTGACACTCGAGATCACTCCATTTGCAGACAAAATGCATATGGCTCGTGGCCCTTGTTGCGAAAAGGATATTATCTTCATTGTAACATCCTTTACAAAAGGCAAATCTTAGTTCAATGGTTGATCAAAAACGGAAGGATGAAACTGTAAAAGGTAATCTGTATTCCATCATTTCTTTTCCTTGCAGGTTTGAATTAGTTTTGGATATTTTACCTCACCAGTATTGACAGTGATGATATGAGGTGTAAAATTTGCTCCAACAGAACATGGGACCCAATCACCTGAGAAAGAGGTATAGAGTTACAAGATTGTAATAAGGTTATTAACCAGACGTATACAAAGAATTCTCTTCCAGTGTTCCGTCGATACGCTAACAGTCACAGAATGAAACTCGAAACGAAAGATCATCAAGTTTATCAACAATTTAGAAACTAAATATCAAATTAGTTAGAACTCAATATCTGAACACACACGATTAACAGAATTTCCCTTTGCAGATCAATAATCAAAGTTTAGGATCAGCCAGTACCCAAAATGAGAGAGAGCTAAACAAGAAAAAAAAGCATCAAGATTCCAAAATTGACAAACCAACTAAGATAGCTCTCTCACCATCTATTCAGAATAAGAACAAACAATAATATATTTTGAAAACTTAATTAAGGAATCCAATCAGAGGTCCCCACATCCAAATCCCAACAACAAAAGTTTACATAAAATCCAAAGTCCATCTCATAAAAAATTAAACACTTCCTCTCCAAACCCAGCTCCCTAAACCATCAAATTATTCCAATTAAAACAGAACTAACTATGAATATCAACAAAATCAAAGTTTGATTAATAACAAAGTAAAATTCACTTTCAAAATCTTCCCTTCTCATTACCTAAATTCTCCAACTCAAACTTGTTTTTGCTCACAGCACTCGCAGCCACCGGCCGGGCTTTTCCCCGCTTTCCGGCCGAGAAGTCGATCACCGGTGGCGGTACCGACGACGATATCGGCTTCGGAGACAACGGCATAGTGACAGAGCCATCAGGTCCATATTTTCTTGGCCTACCTCTTTTCTTCTTTCCCTGCACGGCGGAAGCCGCCGTAGCCGGTGGCAATTGAACACCAACCGAGGCCGATACCGACGGTGTAGGAGCTATTGGAGTAGCCGGAGACGGCGTTGATCCACTGGTCGGCGGTGGATTTTCAATCCTAGGAGCTATATGGTAATCAGATGGAGCATCTGATCCCAGCACTGTAACCCCACTACTTCCGCCACCTTCTCTTCCCTCCATAGTCATACTTTAAAAATATAAAATAAACACTTTCAGAAAATATTTTCCTTCAGCTATTTTTCAAAACTCATTATTTTTTTCCTTCTAATTTCAATCACCCAGATAATATCTCCACAATTTTCCTAGAAAATTCTTCTAAAGATTCAAACTTTGAAATTAAAAATCAAAACCCAGAAAAAAGAAAATCAAACAACAAAAAATTGGGATTTTTATTTTGAATTTTTATTTTTTTGAAGCTTATAAAGTGTGGGAAAATAAGCATGGAAATTAAAAGGGAATGCTTTGGAAAACAATGAAAACTGTTTACTCAAATTGTTGCTAAAACAAGGCCTAAAGCATGCTGATCCTTTTTTTTTTTAATTATTTTTTTTGAAAAAAATGAAAAATATAAGAAGATTATGAAAGAAAAGGGAAGGAAAAAAAAAACTTTTAATTTGAGTGGAAAATGGTAAGAAAATGAAGCCTTGTTTCTGCAGTTAAGCTAATTGGATTGGATGCCTAACTTTACCAAAGACTGTCCAAATTTAGATTCAAAAAATTAATTATTTAATTAAGTAAAAAAGAATATTGAATTATGGCCCTAAGAAAGCAATTTTCTTCGGGATTTAATTTTTTATTTGTTAAAATATTGGTAATTGAGTATGGTTGGGAATCCGGCAGAAAAATAATGATATAAAATTGATTTGATTTTTCAAAAGTGGGTGGATGATTTATTATTAGTATTATTAATATTTTTTTATTTCTAAAAAAGTGGGCAATTTGAAAGAATAATAAAAATAAAGAAAATAATAATAGGGACTACTTTTTCTAGGGAACTAATGCTAATAATTATTATCATTATTATTTTAAAATACTATAATATATTATTATTATTTTTTTTTTTTTTTGAGATCTAATATGTTATTGTTTGGGTAATGAGAAAAGTAAATATGAGGTTGCCAGAGCCTGAAGGAATTCTCCTGGAAAGAAGAAAAAAGGAGTCTCATAATGCAGGCTTCCCCTGCTTCCTTTTTATTATTTTATTAATATCTCCTTATTTAAATTTGTGGTAAATTAAAAGGGAAAAAGAAAAACTACATTATAAGGTATTTTTAACCTTTAAAGTTATAATTTGATCAATTATACACTTAAACTTTTATAATTGTTGCCATGTCTTCTTCAAAATTTAATTTAACATTAAACTTTTATAATATAATTATTGTAAAGTCACCCATCTATTTATCTTCATTAATTTTTTCCGTTAGTTCTGTTAATTTTTAATTATAAAATCTAATAACTCATATAAAGAGAATGAATTCCAATAATATATAATTGTTACTCAAATTTTAATATGATTCTTTTATTCCTATAATTAATTTGTATAGGATTGAAACCTTGTAGGACCCAACTTAACTAGGTTGGAAATGAGCAAGGATTTTTTTTAATTTTAAAGATAGAAAGAAATTCGTTTCCCACTCTGACCCTAATTTTGTAATTACTATTTATTTTTGTTAAGCTTTCTTTGTTGGTTTACAAATATAGAATATCAAATATATTTATACTAAAATTATTTTTTAAATATATATTAACTTAAATGTTTTCATTAATATTTAATTAATTTATTTTTATTTATAAAATAATACAAAAATACAAATAATTTTACATATTTGTATTTGGGAATTCTTTGAATCAATCCTCAAATTTTTAAAATCAATAAATGGTTTGAACATGTTTGAAAGTAATTTTTTAATGGTAATACAAACATTTTCTTTATTAAAAAAAAATACTTTTAAATGCTTCTAAAAGTTATCCCAAACAGGCACTAAGAGTAAAATAACTTTGAGGGTGACATTTTAACAATTTTAAAATTTTTAAGGGATTATTGAACAAATTAAAACTTTGAGGATATGAGAGAATTATTATCAAACCCACAAGAACAAGTTATTATTTTACCATTCAAAGCAATTTATATGAGTGGCTATTCATTCATAACGAAATATATAATTTTTTACTACGTAAAGGTAAAGGAGTTGTGCATACTGCTGCAAATATTATATATCTTACATGAAACTTGTTGAATGACTCTTTCAGAAGTAGATTTTCACCTTTATTTTTATGTACAATAATTTTTATATTATTATAATATTTCGGGGTATTGAGTTCTCTTATTTTTTATTTTAAGGGAATTTTTTAATTGAAATTATTAGTAAAATAACTTTGCAACATATTCAGGTTATGTTAATTAGGGACAATTAATGAAATAACATATTTTTACACACTGATTACTGAAATGGCAGAACTTCTTAAAAATGACTCAAATAGCAGAATTATAGTTCAATAAATTTATTGAACTAAAAAAAGTAAAAAACTAATAAATTTATTGAAAATAACAATGAAAAATAATTAAATAGTTCGATAAATTGTTGAACTTGAACTTAAAAAAGAAAAAAAACAAACAAACAAATTCATTAAAAATACCCATGAAAAATAGTTCAATAAATATATTGAACTATAATTATGCTATTTGAGTCATTTTTAAAAAATTCAAACATTATACATTTTAATAACTAGTATGTAAATTTATGTTATTTGAGACAAATTCTTTATTAAATTATGTAGTTTTTTATTTATTTGATAAACTGTGTAGATAATTGTACATATTGTACTGTTATTGGTCAATTGTCATTTATTTTGTTATTTTAAATTTTAATTATTTAAAATTAATTGTACAGGATTTTTTTGTTCTAGACTTGGTAATAAGACTTTCTCTTACATTTTTTGGAGAAAATAATTTATTGTCAATTTTAAGTTTAAATAATAATTGCATAAACGCATTAGCATTTTTCAATTCACACATCGTAATGGTTTTGATTTTATCTTGTGAACTTTTAACTTTTGCATTTCTTTTTTGGTGAAAAGCTTTCCATAATATTAAAAATAATAATAAAATGATTTTTTCGAATATAATTTAAATGGTTAGGCATTCGGTCCCTTCCAATGAGGTTGAAGGATTGAGCCTTCCCTACTTTAATTTGATGTAATATTTTAATATATATATATATATATATATATATATAAAGGAAAATACTGTTAATTTTTGTTTTTTTAGATTACATCAAAATTGGGGGAGGAGAGAGACTCGAACCTTCGAGCTCATGAGAAAGGAGTAAGTGTCTTGACCAGTTGAGTTATGCTCCGGTTGGCTCATATTATTCCATTTAATTCATTAGTTTTGTTCATTCGTATAAGTATTCAATATTTAGTAATTACATGTGTGTCCCTGAACTATTTTTATATTAATTTAAAATGCGGTTCAACTTGTATTATTTTTATTGTAGATAGATTGACTCTTATCCTACAAATATTGCAAAATCTTTAAAGGTTGTATTGTAAAATTTCTTGACAATTATAAGATTGACTCATATTAATTATTGTTATTTTAACCCTTATAATAAAAAGAAAAACGGATTTTCACAAATAACATTTTATGGATGGATATGTTAAAAAATAGTAAATTTTTTATAAAATTCTATTTTTTTTAAAAATTCTTACCTTCTTGGCAAAGCAACCATGAAATTCAACTTACATATGTTTTTTTTCCTGGTAAATGCTATTTATAAAAATACGAAATAAAAAAAAATGCCATCGATCTAATCAAATTTCTCAAAAAAAATTGAGACATGTTCATTTTTTTTTTTTTATAGGGACTCAATCAGTTCAATAAAAATTTGATTTTACCTGTATAAAAATTTAAGTTGTGTGACACATTACTCTAAGTAGTTTTTTAAATGAAATTGTGAAATAATAATGTTATTGATATTTTTATCATATAAAAATTTAAAACTTATTCATTTATAATCTGTAAAAATTATTATATCCGTGTGAAATATTTCAACTTATTAATTATTTTTATTATTAGACTATTTTTAATTATTATTTGAATTAATTAATTAATGTATTAGAAATTGAGATATTGATACTTTGGAGTTGTAAAAAGTTATTTGATTAATCTATGCTTATATTGCGTCTTATTTTATTATTTATATTTATTTTATCATAAAATTAATATTTAGTTTATGTTCAATTTTAAAATACTGAGTGGGCTAATTTTTTTTATTTAAATGACGTTATTATTGAAAAATATTTTTATTCATAGTGATTTACGATAATTCTTTTTGTTGCGTTGTTTTAATATGTTGCAAGACTTTTTACTTGTACACTGATTATATATTAGTTCAAATATGTATTCTACCTATATTTTCACCGCACTCATTTTTTCAAGTTATATTTTTTATTGTTGGTCTTCCATTTGAATCTTCCATCACTTTTTTATAATTATCTCCCATCATTTTTTCTTCTTCCACCGTTTCTTTTTCATTTTCTATTTTTATATCAATCTGACTACTAAATTAGAGTAACAAAGAAAAAAAAATCAACTTTTACTAAAATCCTTACTTGTTTTTAAAGTTAAAAATCAAAATGACTGTTAATTTTTAATTCTAAAAAAATAATAAGAAAAATGTTGGGAAGACATTCTATACAACATAATTCTAATTTGAAGAAATAGTTTGTTTTAAAATATGGGTCTTTATTGATATCGGTGTGCCTTCAATTAATTTTGATATAGTAACACTTTTTCAACTTTTAATTAATTCAATAAGTTAGTAATTTTTTTTTCTATTATTAGCTATTGAAATTATCTATATTTTTAAATCCTCAACATATATATAAAATACGAAAGAATAAATAAAGTATTTTTCATTGATATCACTTGAATTGATGTCAAAGAACAAATCGAAAAAAATTAGATTATGTAAGTATACATTCAACTTCTCGTCCTCTAACTTTAATTTCTTTTAGATATTACATCAAAATGGAAGAAGAGAGACATGAAAAGAAGGTCTTTCCACCACTTATTGTCACTATTATTGAAGGTCAATTGATTCCACCTTTTTTTGCCTCCGAACACTTTTTGCACACTCGCCCCTGCATGTGAAATAACATATTTTCAATTGAAATTTGTATTGTAATATATAATATTACATGAGATATCTTGATTAGAGATAAACACACAATGAAACGAAGATATATAAATACAAAATCGTTCATCATTTATCATTCATTAAAGAAGTGACAACAAATTTTTGGGGATACGAAGAAACACTTACAGCAGAGAAAAATATTTAGTTAAAAATGGTAGAAGACAGAGGGATTGAAGGGATTTTAATGTTTAGACTCCATGACCATGGCAAAGGAGGGAAGAAAAGCGGAAAGAAGTGATGAATAAATAGAGGGGGAAAATTGAATAGAATAAATTTACTAGTGCAAATATTTATGGGGAGTTACAATTGCAAAAATAAACTGTTGAAATAATTACCGATCAACAAAAAAAAAAAGCTGCATTATATGGGGCAAAGAATATCACTCTTGAAAGTCCAAACCCAATAGTCCTACAATATATGCAAATCACTCGGAAAAACCATCCACTTGAAAAAGCTCTACCTTCGATTTTTTTTTAAATCCATTTAATTTTAATATTGCACAAAAAAAAGTTAGTAAAATAAAACTAAAAATGTGTGGTCAAAAAGTTCAGGGCTAATTTTGGATGAGGGTAAAGTTGGCAATGAAATATTATCCACTCCTCCCCACTTTTAATATATTAAGATTGAGATTAGAAGATAGCTCAATGTTGTAGCTCATGATCTTGCTCGTAGAGGCTTGAATTCTTCCGGTTCTTTTGCTTTGATCCTTTTTACAAGTTTATCAATTGAAAAAAAATAAAAATAAATAAATAAATAAACGTAACATTTCAAAAAGAATTTATTTTAGATACAGCAATATTTGGTTGAAATCTTTTGTAAGGATGATTAAAAGTTAATTATAATTCTTGATGACTAGTATATCAATTAAATTTTAAAATGAAGGCCACTTGGTGCCAACCCAAACCCCGAGAGTACAAAACTCAAATAACGAATAATTTTAATCTAATGTTAAAAATATTTATTTAAAGTCGTTTAGAGATTGGAGAAATCAAATTTGGAAATAAATAAATATAATTTTATATTAAAACCACAACCATTGACCCAGCAATTTTAATATATGAAAATAAAAAAAAATGTTTCGAAAAATTAGTATAATACTCCCATATTGACAGAAAAGGTATCTATTTCCAAGTTGTATTCATGATAAAGTTAAAGTAACACCCATCCCCAATACAAAAAAAATATTACTAATAAAACAAGAAATTTGAATTAAAGTGGGTTTTAGATAAGAACGATACTTGTTATTTTATTAATATTGCTATTTACTAATATTATTACTATGAGGGTGGCGGTGTAAAATCCAATATAGGCTCATTAAAATATGAGAAAATTCCTTGGGTAGGATTATATTATAAAAAATAATTAGAAATATGTATCATTTTAAAAAATAAGGATAAATATGGTTTCTTATTAAAATGCCCCCTCCCACCATGAAGATTTAAAAATACAATGAATTGAATAATAAAAAAAATACATTTGAATTTATTACTTAAAAAAAAAACTTTGAATTGAAAAGTTGATCAATTTTATCTTATTTTGAACAAAATAACACTAGTTCTACCTTACTTCTGGTCAAGAAATCTTAGATTGGATCAAGAACTCTCAACATCAGGTGAAGATTTTAAGAAATGAAAAATAAAATAAAATAATAAATATACTCTACATTTTTATCTTTAACTTTAGCTTTATTTTTTTTAAAGGTACTACCTAAAATAAATATTTTTAAACAATTGTATCCATTGATATATTTAATAATATTTAAATAAACTTATTTTTTTAAATAAAGAATTTCTTTATAAAAAAAAAATCAAACAGAAAACATCAATGACAAAAATACATATACACCATTAATTCAATAAAATATAATTTCTTGAATTATACTTAAAACTAGAAATAAATAAATTGACTAAAAAATAAGAAATAAAGTCATTTGGAACAAAATGTTTATTAACTTGATATGGTAGTATAAAATTTAAAAATAAATAAAATAAAGATGAAAAATAATGAATTAATCACATATAAATCATTGAAATAGTAGAATATACACTAATTTAAATTTTAAATAGAACCTGATAATAAATTTAAAATTTAAAAAAAAATTGAACTGACATGAAATTGTTCAAACATAAATAATTTCTAAAAAGGATTATAAAGCATAGAAAAACAAAATGATAAAATATGTTAAACTTTTCAATAAAAGAAAGAATATCACGTGCGACGCACGTGATAAAAAACTAGTATGTGTATATATGTGTGTGTTTTGTTACTTTCAATACTTTGTTGATTTTGTAGACTAAATGAGGTGCAGCCAAATGTTAAAAATAAAAACAAAAAACATATTTTTTACATTTGGTTGCACAAACACTGGTTTTGTGCAACATAATTTCTTTTTCTCTTTTATGTTAAATTAGAACTTTCCTAACTATTTATATGACTATTTAATCCTAATTACATAGGCTTCCATGACTTTTATTTATTATTTGTTTTCTTCATATTTTTATTATTTATATGATTATTTAACTCTAATTACATAATTTTTATTTAAAATTGCCTTTCGATATATAAATTTTTTCCATCTATCTTTCTGATTGGTAATCCTACCTAACATTTATTTTATTTTATTTCACAAACCCATCTAATTATAAATGAAATCCAGATCTACCATTAATTAATTATTGATTTTGATTATTTAATGGAAAACCTTACTTTATGATAAAGAAAATTACTACTTTTTAAATTAAACTATTTTAATTAATTAGTGCCTCGATGATTGATTGTCTATTTCAACTTCAAGGCTATATAATAACAAAATCTTGTTGAGTAATTAACACAAAGTGACAGTTATTATTTTATTTTTATTTTCACTTGGAATATCAATCAAAATGATTTATTTAATTTATCAAAAAAAAAAATGATTTCTTTAAGATTTAGACCTACTCTGAATTTGGGTCATGTAATGAGATTATAGGCTTCAAAAAGTTAGCCCAGTTTTTAGATGTCTCGGCCCAGTTCATTGCTATTTTTATTTTTTAAGCTCATTGCTAATTTCTAAATCAATTGTTAAGAGGGAAATTTGTAATAGGTAGAGGTAGCTTCTAGACTGTATTTAAGAAAATATAACTTTTTAAAAAGGTTATCGTAAATCTAGCACAATTTTTTTAAATGATTATAGATATTTAATAAAATATTTAATAAAATAAATGAAAATATATTAAATTATTTCAAAGTAGTTCTTTAGTATCCCGAATGATATAATTGAAATAAATAACTTAATCATGACCAAGAAGGGTTGTGAGCCTTTCCATAAGCTAAATTAATGAAATTATAAGGAATCCCCGAAGGTGAATCCCATGTGGGCAGCACCTGTCTGCTTGCTATGTCTCTTGCCTTTTTTTTAGAAAAAAATAGTCCACAGATAGATCATAAGCACTAATAAGTTCCCTTACAATTCTGAATGTCGTCATTTGGGATAGTTTTTAAAAATGTTTTTTAATGGTTCTCAAAATTACTTTTTTTATTCATAAACATTTTTAAAAATTATCTCAAACAGACACTAAGTTATCGAGGAAACTGTTACGTCAATTATTCGTACTTAAATTATAATCTAACTTCAATAAAACCACATTATTGTTTCAAAAACACTAACCCTAACATCTTTGTTGAAATCCAATAAATTTAGAACCCACGGGTCAAATACAACATATAGATATGATGAAAGACATGGATGGAAAGTGTCAAAGGTGAAAACTACCTATTTATCTTGTTGGTATGAAAGCAAACAAATATAGATATTTAGAGAGCATGAACCAATATTTTGAAGAAAACAGGTAAATAAAGAAAAGGATATACCCTTTGAAAAAAAAAAAAGATACAATCTGAGAGGGATTAATAAAAAATTTAAACGTTTTGCAAGCTTGAGAGGGATTGGAACATGGAACGCGTGTTTATAAGAATCTAATTCAGCCAACGCCAATGGTATAATTTTGTTCGTAAGGACAAAATATTATATTTATTTACAAACTAAGGGCCAATTTATTATAATTTATCTATATATGGAGGGAAACATAGTTTAACTAGTTGGGCACCTACTCTATTTTTTTGAGGTCAAACATTCGAGTCTCCCCTCCCCCAATTTGATGTAATATCTAAAAAAAAATGACTAAGGACCCGTTTAGAATAATTTTTAGGGAAAAAATCAATTTACACCCTTGAACTTTACATGTTGTGTCAATTGACACCTTAAACTTTTTCAAGTGAATCAATTTAAACCCACATAATACTAAAACTATAAAATTAATCAAAATTCAATTAACAAATCACCGAAACATAAAAATAACAAAACGTCTATGACATAATCATAAAAACGCCCAACTTCAACTACGAAAAAACTCAAATCATAGTCACCAATTTAAACATTACAAAAATGTTCAAACTCGACACCAAAACGGTCAAATTTAGTCATAAAAAATATTTAACATAAATTTAAAATAATTTTCAAAAAATTAACTTTATTTAGATATAAAAACACTTACGACTAACTAATATATTCAAAAATAATAGTATGTTTACTAACAAAGAGTGTAAATTGATTCATTTATTAAAGTTCAGGGTGTAAATTGATTACATTGAAAGTTTAGGGTTTAAATTGACACACCATGTAAAGTTCAAGGGTGTAAATTGATTTTTTCCCTAATTTTTAAAAGTGTTTAAAACTGTATTTTAATGATTATAAAAAAATGTTTTTTTTATTCAAAAATATAAAACGCTTCTAAAATTTATCCCAAAGAGGCACTAAATTAAGTTGAAATTTGTCTTATGTTTTGGTCATGTTCGTAGGGAATTTTAATTTTGAGAGATTTCAACCAATGGCAAATTTTTTTATGGATAAATTTAAAAATAAAAAACATTTTTTTAAACAAAATGACATTTCTCAAAAGATTAAGAAATGCCATTTTTGAAACTTTTCAATATTATTAAAATATCATTTTTTTAAAGATCCCCCCCTTTTTTTTTGTATTTTTATATACTTGCTGTGCATATTAATTTTAAAATATCATATATTTAAATTAAATTATACATAAAAATAAAGTACGAAAGTGCCTATACTCGTTGTTCGGTTGGTATTCCAAGCACGGCACTAATCTACAAGAAAAGTTTTATCCATAGCTCTAAAAACTCATCTCAAATTTCAAATGGGCAACCTCTTCTTCCCTTCTTCTTTCATAGTTCTCTTTCTTTTTCATTTCTTTTTTCATCTTTCTCAATCTCATTCTACTGTCAAATATCTCCCTGGTTTTCATGGTCCTCTTCCTTTCCATCTTGAAACAGGGTAAGTTTTTAAGTTTGAAAAATCTGAATTGATAAGTTTTCTCTCAAATCTATTGATATAATTAAATAAATATTTTTCAGGTATATTGGAGTTGGTGATTCAGAGGAAGTTCAACTCTTTTACTATTTCATAAAATCAGAAAGAGATCCAAAAAATGACCCTCTTATTTTTTGGCATATTGGTGGACCTGGTTGCTCTGGTTTATCTGGTGTTGCCATTGACATGGGTAGCGTTAATATATTTCTATGCCTTTCTCTTCTTCTTTATCTTTCTAATTAATTATCCTGATTTCACTTCTTCTTCTTATGCTTAATTACACCCAAAAAAATAAAAATAAAATTTATTGCTATTACTACTTAATAAAATGATGATACATGCTTTGAATTACGAATCTCATGTTCTGAATTCTGATACTTGATTAAATTACAATTAGATTAAAAAATTGAAGGAGTTTGGCTTGCACGTTTGGACACACAAGCCTAACCCGCGTTTGTCTCCGGGTTTTGCAAACTCGGATGGTGGGTTATCTAAACCTATCGTCTTTGGAAAACTCATTCTTTTTATAATTACAATACACATTTTACCCTTCCTTTGACTTAAAAACCTCACCGTTATGTTCAACCAAACACGGATTTAACAACTCCAGGCTTAACAAACTCATACTCAACAAACCCGCGAGCCAAACACCTAAATGGTTGCGTTGTAGTAAATTTAATATTTTTTAACAATTTTCTCCATTAATGGTCTGGATTGTTTGAAAAACTTTGATGGAGCACTCCTAGGTCCTTTCAATTTCAAGATAGAGCCCTACAATGGAAGCATGCCTACATTGGTCTCGAACCCCTATTCATGGACAAAGGTGATTCTTCTTCTTCTTCTTCTTGTAGCAAAGCAATCTCTCTCTCTCTCTCTCTCTATAATATATGTTATCAATGAACTAATTTTCAATGTGATGATGAATGGTAGAAATCCAGTATGATATTTATAGATTTGCCTGTGGGCACTGGATTCTCCTATGCTAAAACTCCACAAGCTCAAAAGACCGGAGACCTTAATCAAGCTTACCATTCCCATCTGTTTTTGAGAAAGGTATGGTTGATAATACTCCTCACATAAACAATTTGATGAACTTCCTAAAAATCCCTTTACATTAGTGTCTTCATTTTGTAGACTAATAGTGTGTTTAGGGTGATTTTAAGTGTTTCAATTAGTATAACTACGTAGGGGCATTTAGATTGTCGGTTTGGAAAGCCTAGGTTTGTGTAGCCTAGAATTGTGATGTTTGGGTTTGTGTAGCCCGTGTTTGGTGTATAGGTTTTGTACATTGTAGACCCTATTGAAGAAAAGTTGAAAAACTATTAAACTATAGCAAACCCATGAAGCAAATAAGCAATCCAAACATCCTAAACTATTCACTTAAAAGAAGAAACTCTATTCCCAAAAGCTATGCACTCTAAATTTGAAAGAAAAAATAAATCTTCTTGTTGTTCTTTCTAACTAAAAATCTTTTGCATTTTCATTTTGTAGTGGTTGATTGATCATCCAGAATTCCTATCCAACCCATTCTATGTTGGTGGAGATTCCTATGCTGGTCTTATTGTCCCAATTGTTGTCCAAGAAATTATAAATGGTATAAAGATAACGTTTAGTGACAGTTTTATCCAAATGTTCATATTACTATTCCTTGTTGATTCCACTGTAATTTGAAACCATGTGCTCATGATCTCTATGCTATGGATGCAGGAAACAAACATACTCTTCCAGTTGTGAATCTCCAGGTAATTTCTTGTTATAATTCACTTTCTTGTCGTCTCGAAAAGTTGTAACAATCTCAAGCTTTATGAACGGATAAAACTTACCTACATACCGGTGGGTAGGAACTCTAACTTACTTTTATTTCTATTGGTGTATTTATATTAAAGTATACTCCATTTAATAAACATGTAGATCCCGTAATTTTTATAATCAGATAGAAATAAATGACCTCAAAAAGTTAGTCGGAGCTCTTATTTTCCGGTTTGTAGGTAAGTATTTTTCTTTAGAAACCACTTTGTCTTTTTTTTCTCCCTAATATTTTTGCATTGTCAGGGATATATATTAGGGAACTCCTTAACAATAAAGAATACACTTGAAACTTCTGCAGTTCGTTTTGCTCATAGGATGACCCTCATACCTGACGAATTGTTTGAGGTAATAATTCAAGAAACCAATTGAGTTTCAAACAATTGAGTTTTTTGAAAAATTAAAAACCAAAAATAGAAAATAAAATGGTTATCAAATGGACCAAAGAGATTCTGATTTTTGTTTTTGTTTTCCCTGTGAAGTCATTGGAGAGAAGCTGCAAAGGAGAATATGGCAACATTGATCCAAAAAATGTAGAGTGTTTGAAACATTACAATACTTTCCACAAGGTTTTTCCAGCAAATCTTTCACATATGATTTAGTTCATAATTTTTTATTTAATGACTAATGTGCGCTTCTGTTTCTTTTCATTTACGTTAGTGTACTTCAAGAATTAAAAGGGATCACATTTTAATGCCTGATTGTCCTGAAAAAGCACCTCCTCGAAGATCTCTCCACAGCATTACTAAACCATTCCTTGACCCTGAGGAACCATCTCTTACCACTGATTGCCCTGTAATTTCTTATTTTCCATAAAAAGCTCCTTCTTAAGCATATATATTTATGAATGTATGTATGTTTTGCCATCAAAGAATCTCGAGGTTGTTTGGTAAGAGGGTGTTGTTTAGTCTGGGTTTGTGTCGTTTGGGATTGGGAGCCCCGTACTTGTATAGTCTGTATATGAAGGTAAGTGAGTTTTAAAAACCTGGGTTTGTATACTATGTGTTTGATTGATCGGTGAGTTTAAATTTGAGATTTTTATTAACAGAATTTTTTGGGAGGGTTTAATAAACTCACCCATTTTTTTTTACTGTTTAAATCCAAACCCAAGGTGAGCGTGCTAAAAATCACACCTAACGAATATGCATTGGACTAATGAAACTTAAGGCACCTAATCTCACCGCTTCTATCAAACACCGTGTTGTGTTTCCTTAGCATAATTCATTTATCTATTTTCCCCCTGAAATCCTAAATCATCTCCTTTCTTGGTCAGAATTATGTGCATGTACTATCTGACTATTGGGCTAATACTGATCAAGTTCATAAAGCACTTCACATACGTGAGGTAAAAGAGTAGTTACTCTGTAAACTTGTGCTTTAGCGGGTTCATGTTATTAAACTCAACACAATTTTTTTGCAGGGAAGCCTTAAAGGAGATTGGATAAGATGTAATCATGATTTAGATTACATTAGTGATGTGGATAGTGTTCTACCATATCATATGAACCTGAGCTCTAAAGGCTATCGCTCTTTGGTATATAGGTAACGTAAATACTAAACGATAATGCTCTTTGTTGCTTTATATAATAATAGAGAAACTCTTCGTTACTTTCATGTGTCATATCTCTATTATACAGATATATCTCATTTTGCTTTATATATAAGGGTATCATCATTTGTGTATTGTATCTGAGTTTCATTTATTCATGTTATACAGTGGAGATCATGACATGTCGGTTCCTCACATAGACACCGAAGCATGGATTAAATTGTTGAATCATTCAATGGTTGATGATTGGAGACCGTGGTTCATAGCTAATCAGATTGCTGGGTACAACAATTTCGTTAAAAATCGCGTTTCTCGTCTTATTTTTTGATTTTGATATGGTGATTTGTTGATGTTGCTTTGAAATAGGTACACGAGGACTTATTCAAGTAAGATGACATTTGTGACTGTAAAGGTAAAAGGGAACAAAAATATTTTTGTTTTCATGATGCAAAAAAGATGAGCTTGTTTTGTAGATGATGTGTGTGTGGTATTCTATTTCAATTTGCAGGGTGGAGGGCACACGGCGTATTTGATGGCTAAACAATGTGATGAAATGTTTAGTAGATGGATAGATGGTGAATCTCTGTAAATTTGGTGTAACAGCGAATGTCGCTCGATGTATCGTTATGTTGCGGGCATGGATATTTTGAAGGGTAAACAATAAATTTATGCAAAATATACAGAGAAATAGACCCAAAACAATAAGTTTTATATAACTTATGTACGTATGTTACTACTTTTGGTTTATTCTTGAAGTAGTAGATTTATAATTTATTAAAATCAAGCTAATAAATTATTGAATTGGGAATAAATTATCCAAATTAAACTAATGATTTATTTTATAATAAAATGAATAATAAGTTCCTAAAAATCATTTAGATGATAATTATTCATCTCAAAATAAAAGTTATAATAACAATATTAAAATTCAATAATAATTTACTGAATTCAAAGAAATATGTTATTTCAATAAATTTTTAAAAGTTGTGCTATTTAAATATATATATTTTTTTTGCCTGTAATTTCGGCCATTTCCCAAAAATATCTGCAATATTTAAAATCTCTCTTGATTTATGATGGGATAAAAACATACATTTTCCCCGGTTGGTTGGGGTTCTTTTGTCCATTGTACAAGCTTAATAACTACTCACAATAGAGGGATGCTAGAGAATGAGAATGTAGATTTTTTAAAAAGTTTGTACCACATTGATGAAGTAAAATTGAGAACCTTTTCACTCTCGAACTTAATCAATGTGGTTCAAAGATTTAATTTTAATTTTATCACTCTTTGATATGTCACGCTCTCATCTCGTCCCTCAGCCTTTTAGCACATAAAGACCAAAATCTCTACCCGGTATTGATTTGAGAAAAATAGTTGTGATCTGTTCCTATACTATTTGTGCAAAGTCGTGTCCAAAATTATAGAAGTCTTGTTAGGTTATATTACATGAAACATTATTTCAAATTAATTAATGCGTTCCATTCACAAAGTCAATCAAATACATAATTTACGTACTTAAATTAATCAACTAAGTCGATCTATTGATTTTAAAATTAACTATTGAAAAACAAACTATAGGAGTATAGGTGACAGGTGATATATTAAATTGAAATGATGGAGCTTTCATACCCAACGACATATTAAAATATAAAATAAATACAAATAAACACCTTTTTAGTTTAGTTATATTGAATTTCTTTTTTTCTTACGGTTTTCTATTTAGTACTATTATATTATCTATTATATTTTGGGGATAAAACTATATGTGAGAAGTATATTATACATACAGATAAGTCTTTTTCTATATCAAATCATATTTTCAAAAGTGAAGTTAAGAGTTTTATGTATGTGAGTGTGGATGATCAGTTATCTCGTCAACTAGTGACGATTAATGAAAGTTGAATAGATATTGTCTCACCAATTAGTAGTATAATTTAAACATACTTTACATGTAGAGATACCTCTCATTTACAATATAATATCATTCGTTAAAATATTATGAGCCAAAATAATAATCGGATACAAGATACAATTAATAATTTGAGTAAATTATATTAAATTGTTTTATTTTCACAGTTTCATTAATACAAAACTATATATATATATATGAAAAAAAAAAGTTGAGTCGAAAATTTAACATTATTGAATTTTTAATAAATATATAGCTAAAAAAAACAATTAATATTAAGAGAAGAAGACATTCTTCCTAACATTATGTTTCATCTTCAAGATTAAATGTATCTGACGTCAATTCATTGATTTAATGATTTTTAAGATATTCATATTCTTATATTTAGTGAAGTGTTCACATAAAAAACATATCTAATGAAGGTTGAAGTTAGAGACAAGGTTTAAAGAGATGCTTTCTTCCATAAGAGAAAATGGCTTCAAATAAAACAACAAAGCTCTTTTTGAAGCAAGATGGTCCAATTCAAATTCAATTAATATAATGAAATGACAAAATGTAGAGTGTAGGCTTTAAATTTATAGGAAGACAAATACTAAGCCAAAAAGTTGTCTTACAAACCCATTAATGAGGTGACCTTTTTAACTTATTATGTGTCCATTTCTTCATTAGTGAAAATGAATTATATATGTTTGATTTGGAGCATATATGAAATGGACATGATGAGGGAAGTCGAATCATTTCAAAATAAATAATTAAAAAAGAGTTAGACTATTTGTAAAAAAAAAAAAAAACAATTATCTAGCGATTGAATTTTAAAATTGAAATAATAGATATTTTTTTTTTGTTAAGAATCTCACGTTCAAAAATTGAAAGAACCTAATAAGATTTTTAAATCTATAAATACTTGTCTTATTCTCAATTGATTTGAAGATTGAAACGCTATAAATATTAAGAATTCTATAATTAATCTCGATAATTTATTCATTGCTAAATTTAAATCCATGGTTCCACCGTCTATATAAGTAAATTTGGATGATATTAATTCTTATACCAATTAAAGAAAAAATATTTGACGTCCAAAATTCTTAAATAACAAGTTCAACCGGATGAATCAAATAATCTTTTTAAAAAGGAGACAAGAATCGTATTGAGCTATTTTTAATGAATAAAATGGGATAAAGTAGTAGAAATGTTAATATTATATAAATACATATGTATTAAAAGTTGCATGAAATCAAATAAATTGTTGGGTATGAAAGTTCAAATAAATCGTTGTGACCATTTAAGACACCCAACACAGTCTTTGGGATGAAACCAATCCAATAATCAGTCATATTAAGCTTATTTAGGAGAAGGTTACAATATTACAAATGCATATAAGAAGAAAATTTGGGGAAAAAAATGATAAAAGAAAGAAAGGAAAGTGTATATAAAGCAGAGCCTAAAACAAAACAAAAGAAAGGAATCCAGAATCGCACGTTGGAGGCTGTGATTCTCGAGCCGCTCTTTTTCTTTTTTAGTTCGTTTTCCTAAGTTCAAATGTATATCCTAATTTTTAATATTTAAATTTTTTTAATTTAGTCTCTCATTTTTTTTCTTTAGACATCTCTCCTGTTTATATATATATATAATTTAGTCCCCTTGTATTTAAAAAAATTCTAATTTAATCACTCATATTTTAAATAAACTTTCTATTTTACCGTTGTATTTTTATTAATGAAAAATTGATGTCACACATTTTTTAACAGATTGAAATAGACATTGAATATCTGAATATTGATAAAGATATCATATTGACTATATTTTAAGAGGGAAAATATAATGAGTTACTCGAATTTAAAAAGTAAAATGAACTTTTTGTTTTTTAAAATATAGACCATTGTGATATATTTTCTAATAACCAAATGTTAAATATTAATATTAATGAGTAAAATAATATGTAACATCATTTTTTTAAGGAATTTTATCGTAAGGATTAAATATAAAATTTAATAAAAACTTAAAGTACTAATTTAAATTTTTGAAACGTTAAAGATTAAATTAAAAAAGGGTAAAAATGTTAAGGATTGAATATCCCTTTATATTAAAAGTGTGGATGGGTGGAGAATCTTTCACTTCTACTCTTACCCGCCATTTATTAACTAAACTGAATCCATTTATTATTTCATCTTTATTTAAGATTCTTTGAATTTAAATCTCTAATATCTATGGTAATTTAAGTGAGGTGTTTAGAATTTTGTACATCTATTCCTAAAAGAATATAAATTGCAATCCCTTCCGAAAATATGTCCAACAACATCCAATCTCAAGGTCCTTTTATTTTTACTATCAAGTGTACTTGACGGTTTTTTCTTCTATTACACGAGTCTAGTGTAATTATATAAAAATGAGTTGTTTAAGTAGTTTTACTTTGTATTTATTTTTTTCAAATGGCTTTATTTTGATTTATATCCATTTTGTAGGTTGGTATTTTCTACTTTTAAATTTAGTTTTTCAGTTCATTTGCAAGTCATACCTTAAATTACTAACGATAAAGTGAGATTTGATACGCAAATTGCAACTTATGAATTGTCATGATCCAGTATTACATTAGTATTATTATTTTGAGGTGATTATTATTAATAATTTTTATAATACAGACAATTCCAACCAATGATGGGTTGATTCATTGGTCAGGCGACTTTCCTTTTAACCATGTGTAGTGTAGTCATCTACTTAAGAGATTATTAAGAGTACTCAATAAGGATGAGACCACATTTGAAAGGGATTGTTAAGGATTTGAATTTTTTATTTATAGTAGTAGTAAAGTTTTAAGTCCGGCACTCCTGGAACAACAAGTGGTCAAATCATATTATAATAAAATTTAATTTGAAAATACCACTTTTTTTTAACTAAAAAAGTTACATAAATTATTTTAATTTTATGTTTATGAAAGAATACATAGTTTAATTAAAGATTTGAAATTTATTGATAATAGTAATGAAATTATTTTGAAAATAATATTTGTCAATTTATGTTGTGAAATTTTTAAATTTATATACCAATTTTCGAAATGAAAATTAAAAATTTATGTTAATTTACATAATTTTATAAATTAATAATAAATTTTCAAATGTACAATAAGAAAAATCACAAAATACGTGCAACTCAATCAACTAGTATAATTAAAAAAAAAAATGAATGAAAGGCCAGCTTTGGATATTTCACTCTCTCGCAACTTAGCCGGGTCAGCCGGCGGATTAAAGGTTTGTAGCCACGTTATTAAAAACAAAATGAAAAGTTAGTTAAATTAATTATTTAATTGTTTACCACCATTACCATACCATACCAACCTCACTTGTGAACTAACACATAATATAAATACAATGCACTTTTTTTTTTCTTTTTTTTTAAATTAGGGTTTGGATTGGACCACCACTTCCTTTCCACTCACTATGCTATGCCTTTGTTATCAATCAGAATATTGCATTTTCAGATCAACTCTTTTTTCTTTCCTCCAAAAAGTGAACCATCTCTCTCCGATTCGAGTCTTCGACGTGTCATTTTCTTCTTCATCTTCTTTTTTTTTAGTTTCTTTTTCCAAGTACGTGAGGAGATAAAGACAACTTTTTTTTCTTTTTTTTTTTTTAAAAAAAAAACCTTGAAATAATTTTATTTTAAATTTGTCCCTATAATGATTTTAATTTTAATTTTATAAATTAAACTTATTTATTAATTTTTTTAATTCATTTTTAAAATCTAGTTTTTCGTACAAAATGTGCATATGTTTAGTGGCTAAACACTTGTTGTCTTATTAGTAATGGGGGGCGTTTGGTTTGCGGGTTAGGGTTGGGTGGGGTGGGCTTCAATAGCCTACCCCATGTTTGTTAGATGGATCTTGAAACCCCGGATTTAATCTACTAAATCCATGGATTTTAAATAGTAACATTTGTTGGTTTACTAACCCCTCCTAAAATAATTAAACAACACAAAACTCAAACTAAAACCACCTACCAAACATAGGTTATCTAACCTCAGGCTTATATAACTCATACCCCATACACATTCAAATATAGACTATCTAAACTCAGGCTTCACAACTCCACCCCACCCTACCCCTTATTCAAAACACCCCCAAGTGAGTAAGAGTTCGAATTTCATTCTCTTTTTCTACACTGTCTTAGCTGTGTATAGCTGTGTATAAAAGAATCTCTATTGTTTTTAAAAGATGAGAAAATAGAATGAATAAATTATTATTAAATAAATTTAATTTTAAAACAAAACTATTATCAAGTCTCATGGTTAAACTGAATTCTCATTAATTTCAAAATAGGATCTCGTTTCTATCTTTAAGAGGAGATTACTGATAACTTATAAATATATTTAAATTTAGTTGAATTTATGGAGAAACGAGATTTGTTCCCATCAATATAATATTAATAAACAATTCAAAGGCCAAGTGTATTTCATCACATCACTCATATCCAAATACAGATAAAGTTGATAGCATGTCTTTAATTTAGTACCCTTTTTTTAACATCTACTAAATGTCGGTTTGTACTCTTGTCTCTCCTCCCTTTTCCACAACAACAAATAATCAAAAGATAAAAGCAACAACATTTTACCTTCTTCGTTGCCATACTCGTTTGTTTTCTTCTACATTTTTAGTATCTTTTGACAACTTTGAATTTTTACTGGACTAATTCAGGATTAAAAAAACATGTGAGTATCAGAAATTATTGGAAGAGGCTGACTTACTAAGATTGTTTCTTACATAACCAATGAAATTGAAGAAAGTTAATATTTAAAATATATTTTTATTTTTAAAATATCACATGTCACACGAGACAACCTCCTCCAATCATTTCTCTGAAAAAATAGTCAATTCCTAATTTATAGAAAAGCGCTTCCGACTTTCACACCGTGTTAATTTTTATTGGATCCAACGTGTTAAAAATTATTAACCGAAAGAGAGAGAGAGAGAGACATAAGTCAGTGAATCATTAATTCTAGTACTTGGAAAAGGCTGTTATGTACAATGTGTAAACCGAGTATAAACCCAACCAATTCTTCTACAACATCTCTTACCTAACCTTGTCTTGCAGCTAGCAATAGCAACAGAGCTCTAACATAACAGTAATTTTTAGACATAACCTTTTCAACATGTTTCTCTGTTTCTTCCCTCTTCCTCCATAGATGCTATTATATCAAATAATTCCACCAACCAAACCAACTTATAACAACTATTATCATATATCACCCACCTTTCTTCTTTTCCCTACAAATTTTGAATTTTTTTTTTCTTTATGTACAGAATGCTCAAAGTGCAAGCAAAGAATATGCTAGGAAAAGTAGACATATGGACAAATCTTGTGTAACCCAACTGATTTTTTTTTATCAAGATGCTCAAGAATATGATCTGATCAATCCCAAGTTGTATAGATTCCTTCTCAATAAGCTCCCAAGAGATAACAAAACGGCCCCACCAACACCGGCAGCCGGCTCCTCCTCTCCAGTCTTACGGTGAGAAATCAATGGCAGCTCCTTCACTTTCAAGCTACTCAATCCGATCTTCTCTCGAACCGAGTCGATAACCTTGATGTCTGCTGCACCACCGAGTGCGTCTGTTACATAGAAGATGTTTAGAGCAACATCCCCTGATGTGGATACTTCTGCTCTTGTAACATTAAAGCTATTCTCTCTAAATGTTCTGGTAACATCTGCTAAGAGACCCGCCCTATCGGCCGTGCATAACTCCAATCTCACACCCTGTAACCACAATATTAAGCAATTAGCATTTGCAAGAATGTATACAGCAATGAATCACTAGATTTAGAGGTAAAATTGAACAAGTTATGTACCTGAGATGCTCTTCTCTGTATCGAAGCTTGTATACATTGGATGACACGCTGCCTTTCGGCTTCGGAACTAATTGGAGTTCCATCAGTGTGTTTGATGTAAAATTCCTGATAAAATGTGATAGACAGATGGTCAGCTAACTAGATAATTCAACGATATGGACATAACAAAGACAGAGACTGTAGGGGAAAAAAATTACCAGGTATGCTCTATCCCCTGCCGTATTGATGGTGCCATGAAAAACTACATAATCCATGTCCGTCAATGTGCAAACAACGTCGAATAATAGCTTCATTCTATCTTTACATTGAACATTCACAACTGAGTAACCCCGTTCTATCCAATTCTGAACCGTCACGACCGGAGGATCATCGCTACACTGCAAGACAGGCTTCCTTTCATAGTCACGATCAGCAAACATCATCTGGTGCAACCTTCTTTCAGTATGAGTAACCGTCATGGAAAGAGAAGTCTTGGCATAAATAATGTCACCTTTCAAAACATTTCTCAACCGTGCAATGATAACATCAATCTTCGCCGAGTCTTCAATAGGTGAACCAGAATCACAATCCTTTACATATATCAACGAAGCTATTCGGCCATTGTGAGTCCACACTTTAGCCTCAACGACATCACATTGTAGTTCAGCTAGTACTGCAAATACCTCAGAAAGAAGACCAACACGGTCTGTCCCGGTTAGCTCCAATGCCGTCAAGCCATTAAAACTACCGGATTTCCCACAGTGAATGGTAGCAAGCGACTATAACACCACCCCAAAAGAAAAACACAAGTCAATAAAAAAAGTAAATGATAAGAGAAAAACAACAACAGTAAATATCAATGTAGCTTATTAATCACCTGCTCAAGATAACTAATGATGCTTTCATCCATTAACTTATTACCATCAAGATCAGTCACATGAAAAACTGCAGAAAACAAAATCAAGATTATAAGAATATTAACTCATTTAATGCATAAAAAAGAGAAGATAATCATAATCATAAGCAGCAAAAACATAAGCATACCATCCATGAACCATCTTCCATCAGAAGAAATATAAGCTTTTTTAATAGAAAGATTCAAATCTGTCAAAATTTGAACAGCTTCCAAGAGAATTCCATGTCTTCTAGCACTATCAACCTTGACCAAAGTAGCAGTATCACAGACGGCATTGTCGATCACAACCCTTCAAAGAGAGTAAAAAGAAAGTCAGGCAAAAATTAATTTTGAATTTATTACTTATATTTTAAGATTTGCTTTGAAATTTCATAGTTAGCCAGATGGGGTCTCTGAAAAGTCTTGGTAAAAGGAATAAAAGAAAGAGTCAAACAATTCATAGATTAATGAAGAATTAAAATAGACCGGTGTTGTGTTTATACGAGGAAGAGTTTTCAAAATTCTAAAAAAAAAACACTGAAAATTCAAGAAGTTTTTTTAGAGGGTAATTTCAAAATTGGTTTTTATTTTCCTTCAGACCGAATCTGAAAACGTGTTTGGAAAGAAAATTATCGGACATGAAAGGAAAGATTACAGTAAACCACTGAATCTGCAAAATCAGAAAAATAACCCACCAAAAAAACGGTAAAATCAATCTATTTTTAACCAGAAAATTAAGGGGGGAAACAAAATCAAACGAGATAGAAAAAACAAACCTCGGAGTATTCATACGAATGATAAGCTTTTCATATTCACCAAGAGTCGCTGGCCACTCCATCTCCTCCACTCTAATTTTCACTTCAATTATCTCTCAACAAAATCAAAGAAAGAGAGAATTTTTTTAAGAAGAAGAAAAATAAGCAAAGACCCAGTTACAAAATATCCTATTCAAACTTTCCCAGGTTTTTCTTTTTCAAAACGGTGAACGTAAACCACCATAATCAACGGCAACACCGCCCCCGGAAGTCTTTCTCTCTCTATCTTTTACTGTCTCTCTCTAGAAAGACAAATCACGCCTTTGCCTCGTTTCTTTCTTTGGCCTTCTGGCTCCAGGATGGTCGCACACTTATATTTACAACTAATTATTTATTATTTTCCATTTTTATATATTAAATTAAAAAAATAAAAGAGTATTGAATTGAACCACGCTTGGCCCGGGCTCACATGTTGAAAGCGTGAGTGTTGATGTAGTGGATGATTGCCTAGTCACTCGCTGTGAGAGGACCACGCTCTTTTGCCTTACCAGAAAAATAAAGTGTTTGAACTAAATTAGTGACGCGTGTCGTTCAGCCAATTAGATTTAAGTATGGGTCCACGTAGGATGACGCGTGTGATTCAAGTAGTTTGTTTTTGCTTGCGTTTGACTCAAAAGACGGGATTGGTGAGCTACCCTCAACAATGAAGTCCAGCCGATTTGTCGATGTATATATATGTATTCGAGTAAAATAATTTCTGATAAACTCGTTATATCAAATATGTCGTAATATTATTTTAATAGTATATCATGTATATTAATAATAGTTTGGATATAAATTATATATTTTAGAATTAATAAAAACACTATTTGAAAATCTCTTCTCTTTTATTATTAAAAAATTATCAGATTACTGTGGGCCCCACCGATTCTCCTTGGATGGGAATGGATTTGGCTTGGTAATTAGGGCATTTGCCGACCGGAATAATGACGTCCGTCCACACGTGACGACGCCGCTACCCTGCCCTTGGTTTTTCCTCTGTCATTATGGCTACGCCGGTTTTCTTGTCATATTTATTCCTCATTTCCCATAGAGAGGTTTATGTGATTTTATAAACTTTTGGGAAAAAAAAATCGAATATTTCATTTATGATAAGCGAGCTAGTAAGTAATTTTAGATTAACTGTTGAGTACAACTAACACCTAAATTAACTATCGAGTAAAATTGACACCTAATCAATAAATTTATCAATTCTCATTGAAATTATTTTTTAAAACAATCTTTTCGATTTATTATAATTGATTTAATTGATAAAACACGAACATAGTGATATTAAATTAAACCGAGTGTGAATATTTATTTAAAAGAACAAAACTAGATTATTATCTTACGTCTCTAGAAATTGTCTAGTTAAAAAGACAATTGGTACCTAAAAAAAATTCATACATCCATTATGCAATGCAAATTAAATAAACCCCGTTATCTCAATTAAATTGTAAGTAAGGAAATAATTTCATTATAATTTAACATACTACTTTTTCAACTTTTTTATCCTAATTTTTTTTTATGTGTAACCAATTTCCCAATCAAATAAGAAGTTCCATAATTTTTAAAATATTATTGAAACTATTTTACTTATAGAAATATCTTTAAATATATAACTTGTCAGACCCATAGTTGTTTACCGATAAAAAAAAGTATAGTTATAATGAAAACCTAATTTTAAAACTTCAAATGCAAATAAAAAAAATTAAAAATTATTACAACTCTCTTCAAGAGGTGATAATGTGAAAACGAACGATTGTGGTACCAAAAGATGGAATAAGATATGGAAACTGCTAAAAAAGCCACGAAAAAATATCAGAATGGACCATGCCTTAGTCTTCCTTCTACTTTAAAAAAGATTTGGAAAGATCTTTCTCTATTTAATCAAAAAATAACCGATCTAATCTATAATCATTCAAAGCATATTCCCCACTCATAAAGGGTAAATTAGTCATATCGCTTACGTGTTCTCATTTCAAACGTGTCGTGTTCTGATTGGCTTGACGGATGAAAAACCACAACACTCGTCTTCATGACGTAGCCGTATTGCCACCGTTTCGAATTTATTGCGTCATCCCAAAAAGTTTAGTATGACGTGGCATGCCATGTAGGCAGACCGGGGGGGGGAAGCAAAACAGTAACTGCCGTCGTTAGTTATTATTTACAATTTAATGGTCTCCGATTCGCCGCCCATTCCGGTTCTGATTTAAAAACCGGGTTTGATTCGGGTCATGTGGGTCCCGTTAGATTAAATAGCCGGCTTAAAATTCCACGCGGAGTGTGTTGCCATAAACCAGAGAACCAATAACTAACAGCCGTTAAATGTCCGGACAAGTCGACGATTCGTTTTTAAAAAACGACATATTGCGGCGGCTAAGAATCAGACTTTAATGAATGGGCCGGTGGCGACAAGGATTGTCTATATTTCTGAAATAAAGGAAAATTATTAAATTAATCACTGTATTATAAAATTTTATGATTAAATACAATCAAACAAAATTTCAATCGATGTAGAAAAGAAGGATTACAGATGATCAGATATTTAAACCTTCACCCTCCTAATTTTAAGAAATAATTTAATTCCATTATAAGAAGTTGAATATTCACCATTCAAATAAATAAATTTCATTCAATTTATTAGTTAAATTGATTATTATAATTCAAATAAAAAACTATATAAGTATATTTTATTTAAAATAATTTTTAGTAATATTAACAAATATATAATTTTGTTGAGTATGTCAATCGCTGATTTACTATAAGTGTAAAAGGTAAAAATCGTCCGCTCATGAGCCGTATAAGCGGGATCAATTTGAAAGAGTTCAGACCTGATAGAATCCACACAAGGATAAGTCAATTGCAAATAGGCCCAATGAAGCCTAGTTCTAACTAGCAAGGACAAATAAGTCCACGACTCAAGAAGTATATAAGAGTTGTTTAGCCCATCAAACAAAAGAGGTACATGCTATTCTAGACCTAAAATTCTGGGCGGCTCCTTACCCTCAACTAACTTGATCGTCGGAGGGTCCTTGGCCAGCACCACCAACCCCTTTTGACTGTTCCTTTTCTATCTCAGGTAAACGGAGCCACCGGAATCCAGCGCGTGCTCTCACGTACTCAACGGTGTGAGAAATATCCCACACAATAAGTATTGTTCAATCAATTATTTATTATAATAAATTAATTAATAATTTATTTTTAAAAAATATCATATATATAAATAAATTATATTTACAAATATTATGAAATATGTAAGGGGTTTCAAAAATGACATTTTAAAAATTAATTATTTAAAAAATAGCAGAAGTTTTGAAAATGATAAGAAATATCATTTTTAAAACATTTCATATTTTTGAAAGTATTCGAATAATAAAATTTAAATCGCTAAATGTGAAAAAAAAAGACATTTTGCCCCCCCTAGCCTCCCCTCCCTCACCCTACAAGAGTACTTGGCGGGAATAAACCCGGTTTCCCGCTAAATTGAACAAAGATAGGTCCATTCCATCATATATTTAAAAAATTATCACCAATTAAAAAAAAACACTTTTTTTTTTAATTCCTACGTTATTGGGTGAGTGTGGCTTTTGGAGCAACGAAAGGGTCCTCCACTCCACTCCTTTAGGTTCACTTGTGGAAAGAAGTGCTGCCACGTAGTTTACAGCTACGATGCAAAAGTTATGTGGGTCCCACTATAAGAATTTTCTCCCCTTTTTTTTAAAAAAAATATATATAATATTATGAATATTAAGTAAATTTAAAATGTAGATATTTTTTTTGGTATAGAAAATCTCGCCCTTTTTATGTGCCGTAGAATGAAACCACTTTTTTGACCGTTGAGAGAACGTGGCGCCAAATTCGAAAAACGGAGTTTGGCGGGGGATGAGGTTGGAATCCTATACAGCGGCGCCGCAAATTTCTCCGCAAGACACTCACCCCTTGTTTTCCTCTCTCACCTGTTTTCCTCACGTGATCCGACATTTTCAACTAATTTACCATTTACCGTTTACCATTTTTTCTTTTCCTCTTTCGTTCATGAATAAAGGACAAATCCATTGGATTATAAAATAATGTACCGGATATAGTAAGTTTTTACCACTTATTTGGAAAACCATGGATTTATCTTTTGAAAGACATGGTTTAAACCCAAAAACTCAATTGTAAAAACCTATATGATGTTCTCATTTTAATTTATATAAATTGAGAGCTAATATATGCATTAGAGATACCATAAGAAGGAACCTCTAATTTTATATATATTCCTTATATGAGTTTTTAATTTTTTCCGTGTTTACTTACTCTATTATATATATATATTTAAATATTGAGGGTGAGAGATTGAATCACTCTCGTAACCAGGGGTGGAGTCAGAATTTTTGTTAAGAGGGGGCAAAAAATACATAGAGTTAATTTTTAGAAATAAGGGGAGGCAAAATAGATAAGTGATAGTAAAATTTTCAAATTTTACCTTTGTTTTTTCATTTTTAAAAAAATTGAGGGGGGGCAAAAATTATATAAAGCTAATATTATGAAATAAAGCGGGGAAAATTGGATAAATTATATTAAATTTTCAATTTTTTACTTAACAAAATTCAATTTTAACATATAAATTTTTGTTTTTTAAAAATTGAGGGGGGGCAACTGCCCCTAAGCCAAAGGGTGGCTCCGCCCCTGCTCGCAAGCATGAAATTATACACCAATAATCAATGAGTTAGGTTTTGAGTGACATATTTACTTACTCAATGATAAATAATATTAAGAAGGAAATAATTATATATTAATTTATTTGATAATTAATGTAAATTTAATTAACAATAACATCAGTTCTCTCTTTTTCATTAAATTCCAATTCAATTAGTTATAATAATAAATATTTTATTTAACTCATACAAATTTTAAAGAATTAAAATAAAATATTGCTAGTATTTAAGAGAAACACAACTATATTTATAGATAGATTCTTATGAATCCAACAGTGATTACTAAGAGAAGATCCTCAAATGGCCGCCAAACAATGTATCATATGTTAGATTTATAAGACAAATCACAATATTAGTGAGAGAAAATAGATGTGGGAGAAAGTTTATAAAAAATAAAATGTTTTAGTCATACAAGATTAAATAGAATAAAGTTTTTTGAACACTACACGACAACAGATGAAAGTTTGCATGAAATTTAATAATGGCACTATATGTATAGATTTAAGAACACTTGTATATATATAAATAATATTCCGATCAATTCAATGAGGCATATTGGTAAGAATTTTTATGCAACTTCCTTACAAAGTTGCTAGTGTAATTATAGTATCAGAATACCATGTTTGGTTGGGGGAAATATTATTTTATTTATATAATTTAACTTATAAAATCTTTTTTTTTAATATTAAGTTCTTTATTATGAAATAAAAATTACATATTTCACTCTACACATTTATCTCTTTGCTTATTTTTTTACAACTAATCTTTTATTACATAAACAAACTTTCTCTTACAAATTTACATCTACTATATACAATTTTTCACCTTTATTAATTCCACTTTGTACGTATTATTTTTCACTAACTTATTTATTCTCTCCACATACAAAATCACAATTTATTTATAGACGTATATACACATTCTCTCCTTATAAATTCCAGTCACTAAGTTTCAAAGTTTTTGTACGTAATTTTTTTTTATATTTTTCTAAAATTTTAATAGAGTTTTGAAAGAGATGAGAGAAAGGGGATAAATAATTGTTATTGTGAATGAGTTTAATTTTTAAAATATAAAATATTAATGATAGTACATCCACTTGTAAATTCATTTAAAAAAAAAGTAATTTAAATGTACAAAAGCCTTTCAATTGGTAAACAATTACGTCATGTTAGGTCAAATTAGATTTGGATGAAATTAAAGTCATTCAACTCTAAATGGGTGTTTGTTTCCGGGTTTACATAGAATGAGATATCTAGGAACAAGATGTCTAGAGACGACATCACTATGTTTGGTTTGGGATGGAATGAAATTATAACAGTTTATTTTTAATTAAAAATTTATTTTCTCTCCTCTCTTATCTTCCTTTTCTCTCCTCTCTTATCTTCCTTTTCTCTCTTATTAAATCCATGAGATGATATGAGATTCCTTTTCATTACAATTTTTATTCGTCAAAACAAACATGAGATAGAGATGAAATCACCATGGGATTTAGATCCCCGTCCTCAAACACTATAACCAAACATGAAATTGAGTTGTTTTAGTAAAATTTTATAATTAAACAAATACCGACCAAACTAAAACAAAATTAAAGACAAAGATTTTCGCTGTCTTGTCCAAGTAAAAGGCTGATTATGGCCCCAATTGTATCAAACACCCAAAATTTAATAAAATAATAAAATAATAAAATAACAGATAATAACAGTCAAAAATCAAAATCCAGACATATGGATCTCATATCTTCGCTCAAAATTGTTTGACTAGGAAAAAATTGTTGACCGTTAAT
Organism: Gynostemma pentaphyllum; assembly: GCA_028015215.1. Taxonomy (NCBI): domain Eukaryota; kingdom Viridiplantae; phylum Streptophyta; class Magnoliopsida; order Cucurbitales; family Cucurbitaceae; genus Gynostemma; species Gynostemma pentaphyllum. The sequence continues at coordinate 5,390,340 of CM051351.1, read as the reverse complement.
TAAAAAATATGATTATACAATACCACGTGTCATTCGATGATTGGTTTGAGTTATTTTCCAGTGAGGAAAGCTCACAGGCTTTGACATCCATGTCAAGTCACTGTCAAGTACGTGGAGAGTTCTAGACCGTACGATCATCATCTGATGGCTGAAGAAAATAGAAGATAAATCGAAGGAGATGGAAAAATAAAAATATAAATAATTGAATGAATAAACAAATGAGAAAACGTGGAAATAAAGCAAAATTTTGAGTAAATTGCTTTGCTTAAGGCTGGCTTGTATTGCAAGGCATGACTCCAACTGCCCATCTTATAAATTATAGAGAAATTTTAATAAATATAATTTTTTATGGATAATTTTAAAATTAGTCAATTTTTTGAAATATTTTTAAAATAGGGGTGAAAACTAAACCCGTCGCCCCGCTGCCCCGCCCTGTTTATCTACTTTAATTTTTTTTCTTCTTATAATTTAATTTCCTTAGTTTTATTTTGATATAGATTATGATTTGAGAGTTTACTTGTTTATTTTTATGCTCTATTAGGTACTATTATCATTGAAAATATTAAATTTTCAATTAAAAAAATATATGAAAATCATGCATTTTTTACATTCTCCCCCAACCCGTTTTCCCCCTCCCTCTGTTTTATTAAACGGGGCGGGGATGGTGGGGTGGGAAAAAATACCTTAAACGGGACGGGATGTAAACAGGGTCGCCCTGCCCCATTTACACCTCTATTCTCTAATCTCAATCTAAGATGAGTGAATCTCAATATGAAAAGTGTTATTTTTTAAAAAAATTGGTATTTATAAAAATACCAATTCTTAAAATATCATTTTTTAAAACCCCCTAAATTATAATGGTAACAATTTTTTTATTAGTATTATCAATAAAAAATAATTACAATTTTAATCAGAAAATATTTAATTTTAACTTTAAATCTTTTGATTTATGACTTGTTTTAATTTAGTCTCTACAATTTATAAAAATTCATAAAATATCTCTGTCAAAATTAAATATATTTGTTAAAAATAATAATTTAGTTAGCAAAAATAATTTGTGGTGTTTTTTTTATCAAACCATAAGAATTAAAATGAAACATTTAACATTATATGGACTCAATTGACTCAAACCTTAAATTATAGGATGAAAATAAATTTTTCGATGGTATAAGAATTAAATTGAAACAACGCATGAATCATAAGTACTAAATATGTAATTGAACTTTAAAAAAAAAATTACTACTGAAAATAATGATTTTTTTTTTATTACCTAGATTTATTAGCAATGGGGCAGTCACACGTGAAGCAGGCCTGGCTATTTATTAAACTCACGTGGTATTAATTTTAGATTTTGAGAAATTAATTGACATACAAAAAAAATAAAGAGAGAAATAATTTGAAAAGTAAAATGACAGTTTTGGCCATGCTTCAACGTGTGGATTTTTAATTACAGCCTGGCCAATGTAAGAAATTTGAATTGGGATCCCATGTGTGTGGCAGCAGTTGGTAAATCAAGTCAGACAGCTAGCTTAGTCGGTGCGTGTGGTTTGGTTGATGGATGCCATTACACAACTTTGGTCCCATAAAACACTACTCAATAAAGGTCAAACCAGAGACAGAGTGTGTGTTTCCAAATAGAGAATTTTTAAGACAATGACTCTTCATTATCTATTTTCTAATATTTCCATCACTATACCACTTTTTCCATTAAAAAAAATAAAATTCTATATAACTTTCGTAGTTTCCAATTTTAATTAGGTTTGTTAAGCTTGAAATTGTTAAATATATGTTTAAAATGTGTAAAGTAATGAGTTTGTTTAGTCTGAATTATTATTTAATATATTACTGAACTATTTTAAAAAAATTATTATTGAAAAAAAACCAATCTTGGTAATCACAATTTTGTTCTCTTCAATAAAAGATCAAATGACTTGATCTGTTTGATCTATTTGAATTTATGTAGTACATATTTTATGTACAAGTTTTTATACTGACAAAACTCATAAATATGAAGAAAAGTTGAGAAATCATTATATTATATAGTTTGTCAAGATAATGAGATGTAATGTTAAACTCCGCATTTGGAGGAAATTTATGAAACAAATACGTAAATAAATACCCTTTGAGGATATCCAAATTCTCTCTATAATGTCTAAAATCGTAACTCACACCCTTTTTAAAAATTTAATCTTTTAAATTAGTAACTATATCACGAGATCACGTGATACGACCATATCCATTTTGCATCAAGTATGTTTTGACATCTATTATATTACTTTGTTATAATTTAATGTAGTTATGTTTTAGTTTTTTAAAGCATGCCTATAAGTGGAATGAAAACTTTGAATCTAAATCTAATCAAAAGCAAGAGTTGTAGTTGGTGAATGGACGTGAAAATGCTGTTGTTTTAGTCAATTTTGCTTTCAATTCCGGGAATGAGAATTGTAATTACCCTTTCATCTCAAGCAAATGCCACAATCATTTTTTTCAAATATTTTATCACACTTATGGCATTATCATGCTTGCATGAGATAAGTTAAACTTTACTAGATGATAATATTAAATTATATTTTTTTAACATATGAAAAGTAAAAATTGTAATTTGATTAGGCAAATAACAATAATTAAATTAATTAAATGTATATTTTATATATATAGTTAAATGAAAGGATATAGTTGAAAATTTTGAATTAGGGATTGTATTAAAAGGTCTAAAAGTGATTTTTATCTTATTTTTCCCTCTTAATATACTAAAGAGATGTTTTGAAATTAAATATTTATCTTTTGATGGGTGGTTTTCAAATTTTTAAGACGACTTCCAATTATGTACCAAAACATTAAGAAGAATTTGAATTTTTTCCTATTAGGTCAAAGACAACTTTTGAATATTTAATATAAAGAACTTTCAAAAAACACACTTTTAATGACCATATTAGTCTTGTGAATCAAAGCACAAGTTCATGTTAATATTTTTGTTCAAATGAGCTAAATTAGTAAATTTTAATTATAGGTAAGAATGAAACAAATTTTATGTAAAGTTTAAGAATAAAAAATAGAATTCTCTTAAAATAAATTAGTAAATCGGTATCTTCTATATCCATTACATGCCATAAATTTTAAAATTACCATTTCAGATGAATTATCTTTAAGATTATAGTAGCCACTCACAATCTCAATTCATCTCACCCACATAAAAAAATTTAGGATATAAGTCTCAATTCATCTAACCCACATAAAAATCATAGGATATGAGTGAAAGCATTAAAATTGGATCTCTTTATGCAGGTTTAAAAGGTAAAAAAGATATATATATTAGGAAAAAAAGATATTATCCCTAAAAAAGGATATTTTTTATAATTAAAAATATGACTACAAAAATAGAATCAGTGTGAAAACGTGAAAGTTAGAAAGTAGTTAATTCAACATTGTGGGAAAAAAAATCGAATTTGTGTCAAATTCGGTGAACTAATCTTAAAAGGAAAACAAGATGAAATTTTAAGAGAAATGAGCTTTGTCACCGTATATGAGGGCATATCCAAAAGCAATAAATTACTTTCTCTAACTTTTAATCATTTAAGTTAACTAATTAATAAAATAATTTATTCATTAAAAATAGTGTAATTAAAATGAGTGCAAAATCTAGTTAGTTAATTATATAAATCAATCATCTGAGTTAAAAATAATAGTTAACTAAATAACTAAACAATGAATTAATTATTTTTGTATAATTACTAATTTTAAATAATAAAAGAAACCCAACTATAGCAATCTTAATGCTGTTAAACAGTGTAGGGTAGAGCATTCTCATTTAAAAGTAAACATATGCAACCTTCAAAAAATATCCTTTAGTCATTGGTGAAATTTTAATGGATGCAATATTAGTAAATATAGTATATTTAAAAATTATTTATGAATATTTTTTTTTAAATAAAATTAATGATTAATTGATTATGATATATAATAATCACTCAAGACAATAATTTAATATTGATTTACATAATCGAGTTATTAACTTAATTGACTTAATTCAATAAAAATGATAAATTTGTAAATATAATAGGAAAAATTTACTAAAAGTAGATTAAAAACGATTTTAACTACTCACGTGATTTGTAAAATTGTAAATCATACCCTCTACTTATTAGTTTTAATAAATTTGAGTATTTATTCTACAAGGTATTTTTTTTTAGTTCAAATTATAGATATTACACCTGATTGATAATGATTTATTCAACAAAAATTGTACTATAGATATGAAAGATGTAAAATTGAGGCATGAGTGTGATTCATGAGGAAATATGTACGGACACAATAAGAAGTAGAAGATAGCGTGCACACTATTAAGTAAGGTATCTACTGAAAGAGATGTCATATCTTTTATTCAAAATTCTATCTATTTTCTCTTCTCTCACAGTCACGGAGACAAGACAAACACATCCTACAATTTTACCTTTTTTACTTTTGCTTTCCGACAATTTTCTTCTTCTTCATTTGCTGTCGCCCATTCAGACCCTCACTCGGATTTTAGCCCCCTCCACTTAAAAACAAATAAAAGCCTAAATAGGATAAATTAATACCGAGCTTTTTGAGTTAGAATTTTATTAGCATGATCTATGTTTGATAAGTAGATTTTATTACCCCAAGTTCTGTCCCTTAAATTTATAGGTTTTCAACTGTAAAAGTGAGAGTTTGTTATACACTCTTCAAAATTCATGCTGTAATTTACATACTAAATAGTAAATATATAGTGCACAAACATAGATTTTATAAACTCATATCTAATGCCTCTAAATACAGATTACATAAATACTGATTTAACATATCCTACCCAATGTTCCTTAAGAGTCGAAATAATACGGCCTCCCCTCATAAATCGTTTGATCCGTATTTTTAATTGGAGAGAGTCGTTTAAATAGATCTAATAGTTTATGGGTGAAAAATTAAATTGTAGGAAACTAATTGGGCCCAATTAATTTATTTTGTGCTTTGTATGGTTTACGTTCGACAAGTTGGGCCCAATTAATTACAAAAGCCCATTGATGATGAAGCTACTTTGTTCAGCCCAAAACATGTACAGAAACGCCCTTGGTGTACTTTACCAAAATTCGTGTCTACTCTCTGATTTTTTAAACGGATGGCCATTCTTTACATTTCTCAATTAATTTTTTCTTTTAGCTTGGGCGTTTTATAATTCACTTGTAAATATATTTAGGCGCTTAAGTATTTTTCAATAAAAGAAATATGCTTCTATAAAATGACTGACTTTCATCATAAAATGCCAAGTCATTCAAAGGAAAATAAAAATAAAAATAGGGCATGAGTTTGAGATAGAAATATGACATATATTCTACTCTTCTAATACACTTTTAAAAATTATCTCAAACGGAAAACTCAATCTCACTTTAACCCAATGTGTTCTACTCTTCTAATACGCCTAAAAGTCCTATCTTCATTAAAAAATAAATTGCAGAAATATTTTATTTTCCTTGAAGAATGATCTGTGGTCTAGAAAGGATGTGCCTCAAACAACTAGGATTTCTTAGCCAATATTAAAAAGACCTTGCAGTCATTTTTGTGTGGGTATTTTTTCATATCTATTGAAGTTTTGTCGTGTCCTTCCTCTTTTCTTTTTCATTAATCATAATAATGCTAGATTGGTTAAAAAAATTAAATGGTTTTACGATATGTCTTAATGTGTGACTCATTCACTCATAACTATTAGATGTATGATTTTCATAAAACGGAAAAAAATAATATCATATATTAAATTATTACGATTGGGGAAGCCACACATAATCACTTATTGGTTTCTAACATTATATTTTGAGCATTTATGAGAAATGTGGAAAAAAAGGCCAAAAAAGAGAGAATTGAATTAAATTTTATTTTTCATTTAAGGAAGAGAAGGAAAGAAGGAATGAAAAGAAAGAAAAATGACTACACTTAATCATGAGATATACAATTAAAGAAGGAGAAACTAACTCAAAATTTATCTTGAAGGGACAAGAAGAAGCAAAATATGTGTGAACCTAAGAAGCACATATACGAATATAGATATGGTACGACATGATATGAACACAGCAACACGCCATTTTCTTATGGCCTTATATCCTGTTATTGCTTGTGATTATGTTTTGGCATTAGCAACAATCTCTTCTTTTTGACAATCCCCTTCATCTTTCTCATCCTCCTTCACCTCAGCAAGAACTTGAGCCTTTTCACCTTCTTTATACCAATTAATTCTTATAACAAACATCAACAACAGAACTAAACAACCAAACATCCCAATCAAGAATCCCATTAACAGCCCCCCAAGTCCAAGCCTCACCTTAAATGCCAAAACCACAGCCAAAGGCAGAGCCACACTATAAAACCCCCCAAGATTCGCATACATTCCCAGCCATGGTTTCGCCGTCCCTCGCACAATTCCCCCGCAAACCGCCAAAGGAAAATTCACTACTTCAATTATTGCCATCAGCAGCAACATCTTCTTCACAGCTCTCGATATAGCTACTTCATGAGTAAAGAGAGGACCCCAAATTCCCCTGGCCGCCACCATTGTTGCCCCACCAAGGAGCCCGCCGATCACGCTCACGGCTAGCGAGATATATGCTGATTGACATGCTTCCCGGGCTCGGTTGGCGCCGAGCTCGTTCGATACTCGAGTTGACGCGCACGTAGCTAAAGATAACATGACAGAGTAGAGCAAATAGTCAAAATTCAGTACAATTGCCAACACCCCAACTGCTTGTTTTGCATTCGGAAGGCGCCCGGTGAGAAGAACTAGGATCTCATAACACCACCATTCAAGGCAGATTGTAAGGCAACATGGTCCAGCAAGCTTAAGCAGTTTAATCCAATCACCAACACTATGATTAAACCAGCCTCCTTCCTTCATATCCCTCTCTTTCTTACTCACAATATCTTTCACAAAAACATACAACACAAGAAGAATCACCATAATCAAATCAGTAATCCAAATAGCCATTGAAACACCAATCAAACCTTTCGATTTCGAGAGAAAAACATTGATAGGAATATGAAGAGCAAGAGCAATAGCAGAGCTAAACATGATCGGAAAAGTTCGGCTTTGCGAACTCAAGTAAGCTTTTAAAGGACAAAGTAAAGAAGTAATGATCAAATCAGGAAGAAGATAGAAAAGATAAGTTTTAGCAGTGATTGAAATATCTTTTTGCTGACCAAAATGAATCAAAATTGTATCAACATTAAGCCATAAGAAAGAAATAGGAAGAGAAGTGAAAAGTAATAAGAAAATCCCCATCAAAAGAGTTTTATGAAGAAGCTTGAAATTGTTAGCTCCAAAAGCTTGACCACAAATAGGTTCCATGGAAGCAGAGAGACCATTCAAGAGAGAAAAACCAGTAACATTTGCAAAGGTAAAACCAAGAGTTCCTCCAGCTAATGGAAGCTCTCCAAGCTTACCAAGAAAAGCTGTCGTTATTGCTATCTTCACAAACCATGTCAAATTCATTGCTATTAATGGAAGACCAATTCTTGTCTGCAATTTTAGCTCTTCAAGTGTTGTGTTTATGATATCATTAGAGGCTTTTGGTTTTTCTCTTGAGCCAGATTCTAAGGTTGAAGAAGAAGAAGACATTTTTGTTGTTGTTAGATCTAAGGATTTTTGAAGTAATTAAGAAAAACATCAAATGTTTGTTTGTTGCATGGCTTTCGTGATCAAGTAATTGAATTACTTTGTATGGTTTACGTTCGACAAGTTGGGCCCAATTAATTACAAAAGCCCATTGATGATGAAGCTACTTTGTTCAGCCCAAAACATGTACAGAAACGCCCTTGGTGTACTTTACCAAAATTCGTGTCTACTCTCTGATTTTTTAAACGGATGGCCATTCTTTACATTTCTCAATTAATTTTTTCTTTTAGCTTGGGCGTTTTATAATTCACTTGTAAATATATTTAGGCGCTTAAGTATTTTTCAATAAAAGAAATATGCTTCTATAAAATGACTGACTTTCATCATAAAATGCCAAGTCATTCAAAGGAAAATAAAAATAAAAATAGGGCATGAGTTTGAGATAGAAATATGACATATATTCTACTCTTCTAATACACTTTTAAAAATTATCTCAAACGGAAAACTCAATCTCACTTTAACCCAATGTGTTCTACTCTTCTAATACGCCTAAAAGTCCTATCTTCATTAAAAAATAAATTGCAGAAATATTTTATTTTCCTTGAAGAATGATCTGTGGTCTAGAAAGGATGTGCCTCAAACAACTAGGATTTCTTAGCCAATATTAAAAAGACCTTGCAGTCATTTTTGTGTGGGTATTTTTTCATATCTATTGAAGTTTTGTCGTGTCCTTCCTCTTTTCTTTTTCATTAATCATAATAATGCTAGATTGGTTAAAAAAATTAAATGGTTTTACGATATGTCTTAATGTGCGCGACTCATTCACTCATAACTATTAGATGTATGATTTTCATAAAACGGAAAAAAATAATATCATATATTAAATTATTACGATTGGGGAAGCCACACATAATCACTTATTGGTTTCTAACATTATATTTTGAGCATTTATGAGAAATGTGGAAAAAAAGGCCAAAAAAGAGAGAATTGAATTAAATTTTATTTTTCATTTAAGGAAGAGAAGGAAAGAAGGAATGAAAAGAAAGAAAAATGACTACACTTAATCATGAGATATACAATTAAAGAAGGAGAAACTAACTCAAAATTTATCTTGAAGGGACAAGAAGAAGCAAAATATGTGTGAACCTAAGAAGCACATATACGAATATATATGATATGACGTGATATGATATTGAACACAAAGAACACGCCATTTTCTTATGGCCTTATATCCTGTTATTGCTTGTGATTATGTTTTGGCATTAGCAACAATCTCTTCTTTTTGACAATCCCCTTCATCTTTCTCATCCTCCTTCACCTCAGCAAGAACTTGAGCCTTTTCACCTTCTTTATACCAATTAATTCTTATAACAAACATCAACAACAGAACTAAACAACCAAACATCCCAATCAAGAATCCCATTAACAGCCCCCCAAGTCCAAGCCTCACCTTAAATGCCAAAACCACAGCCAAAGGCAGAGCCACACTATAAAACCCCCCAAGATTCGCATACATTCCCAGCCATGGTTTCGCCGTCCCTCGCACAATTCCCCGCAAACCGCCAAAGGAAAATTCACTACTTCAATTATTGCCATCAGCAGCAACATCTTCTTCACAGCTCTCGATATAGCTACTTCATGAGTAAAGAGAGGACCCCAAATTCCCCTGGCCGCCACCATTGTTGCCCCACCAAGGAGCCCGCCGATCACGCTCACGGCTAGCGAGATATATGCTGATTGACATGCTTCCCGGGCTCGGTTGGCGCCGAGCTCGTTCGATACTCGAGTTGACGCGCACGTAGCTAAAGATAACATGACAGAGTAGAGCAAATAGTCAAAATTCAGTACAATTGCCAACACCCCAACTGCTTGTTTTGCATTCGGAAGGCGCCCGGTGAGAAGAACTAGGATCTCATAACACCACCATTCAAGGCAGATTGTAAGGCAACATGGTCCAGCAAGCTTAAGCAGTTTAATCCAATCACCAACACTATGATTAAACCAGCCTCCTTCCTTCATATCCCTCTCTTTCTTACTCACAATATCTTTCACAAAAACATACAACACAAGAAGAATCACCATAATCAAATCAGTAATCCAAATAGCCATTGAAACACCAATCAAACCTTTCGATTTCGAGAGAAAAACATTGATAGGAATATGAAGAGCAAGAGCAATAGCAGAGCTAAACATGATCGGAAAAGTTCGGCTTTGCGAACTCAAGTAAGCTTTTAAAGGACAAAGTAAAGAAGTAATGATCAAATCAGGAAGAAGATAGAAAAGATAAGTTTTAGCAGTGATTGAAATATCTTTTTGCTGACCAAAATGAATCAAAATTGTATCAACATTAAGCCATAAGAAAGAAATAGGAAGAGAAGTGAAAAGTAATAAGAAAATCCCCATCAAAAGAGTTTTATGAAGAAGCTTGAAATTGTTAGCTCCAAAAGCTTGACCACAAATAGGTTCCATGGAAGCAGAGAGACCATTCAAGAGAGAAAAACCAGTAACATTTGCAAAGGTAAAACCAAGAGTTCCTCCAGCTAATGGAAGCTCTCCAAGCTTACCAAGAAAAGCTGTCGTTATTGCTATCTTCACAAACCATGTCAAATTCATTGCTATTAATGGAAGACCAATTCTTGTCTGCAATTTTAGCTCTTCAAGTGTTGTGTTTATGATATCATTAGAGGCTTTTGGTTTTTCTCTTGAGCCAGATTCTAAGGTTGAAGAAGAAGAAGACATTTTTGTTGTTGTTAGATCTAAGGATTTTTGAAGTAATTAAGAAAAACATCAAATGTTTGTTTGTTGCATGGCTTTCGTGATCAAGTAATTGAATTTTGATTTTTGTAGAGAAGAATATTGAACAAAGTTGGTGCATTTCCCTTATCTTATTTTGTAACGGTTCAAAGTTTTATAGTGCTTTTTGGGGTGAGGGAAAACAAAACAGAAAACAAAACAAAAAAACCATGTCATTGAGATATAGTTCACGTTATAGGGATTTCCCCCTTTTTATTGCGTGATGAATCTTTATATTACATTAAATTCGGGAAGAAGAGGCTCACATCTCTATTTTTGTGGGATATAATAATAGAGTTAATGTTTAACTAGTTGAATTATATTTTGATTTTATTTTTAAAAAAAAAACTTTTTTTCTTATATAATAATTCTCAACTAATTTAGTGTATTTCAAAACAAATAGAATAAAATTTATATCTTTTGTTAATAGACTTATAACTTTTTTCTAATTATACTAATTGCACTAATATTTTTATAGAGTGAGTACTTTAAATATGAGTATACCTCAATTGATGGCATCAACGTTCCTTTTTATGTGGTCGTAGATGTGAGCCTTCCCTCCCTATATTTGATATAATATTTAAAAAAAATTAAACTAATTACATAATTTATAGTGCTTTTCAAAATTCTCATGATATTTAATTGCACATTTAAAAATACTCATAAAAAATTAATTTTTTTTTAATACTTCACTTAATATTTAATACTCTATTGTTTGAGCTATTCTAAACAAACTAAAATAGAATTAACCAAATCCGGAGGATAAAGTATAACTCCAAAATGAGAGTTTATAGAATTCTTATAATCTCATTTCGTGCCCATTTTACTGATGAGTCTCAAGGAGTGGAAAATCCTCGTTTCATTATTGGGAAAGTTTCTTAAGAAAAAAAAGTATTATATAAAGATTATAAAAAAGGAAAGCGTGAAAGAAAAATAGTTAATTTTATATTTCATTTTCCCCATTTTTCTTGATCCATTGCAATCCCACTTGTTTCCCCATTGACAGTTTGTGCATGCTTTCATCATAATGCACTATCTTATTTTATATTTCTCTCTATCATTGGGCCTTTACTCATGTTATTACTTACTGGATTAGTGATTAATATTAGTTTTTTTAATTTCATACCGTATTTTTTTTTATTGAATATTGTTTCAATTTTATTAAATTATTTTCAGTATTTCTCGTACATATAAGTGAATATGACCACAAAAAAGCTTGTATTTTACTCAAAGATAATTGAAATAAAAATAAAAATATGAGTGCGAAACGTCTTTGAATTGGATACGCATTGGATTAGGTTAACAATAGGGAGAGGGAATTTCAAAGGGGGATTCCAAAATGATGGAGCAATCAGAATATAACAAAAGAACAATATATATTTATATATGTAATCTATCTACTTGGATACGAGGAATATTGATTTTTTGTAGGTTACAATGGTTTTTGGGTTTGGTTTTAATCCATTAAAAGAATATGTATCTGAATTAGCCACCCAAAAAAATGGTGGAATATCTAGTTTTTAAACCTAGATTCCGTGACCGATTGAAATCAAAGAAGATGAAAGAAAGAAAGGTAAACAATAAAATGTTAGAGTTCATTTGGTTAGATGTATGCCCTTTTTTCATGAGGCTGAAGGTTCAAATATCTCCTCCAAATTTAATGTAATATCTAAAGAAATAAAACAATAAATGTCAGGTCTTGTTTGTTAGTCGCTTTTTAAAGTATTTTTAAATTTTATAGGTCGAAAATAACTACAATTTTCTCCCTAAAAATAGACCATTTGTGAAAAAACTAAAGAAAAACAACTTTTAAAAGACGATTATACAAATACGTATTCATTAAATAGTATTTTTTTTAAAGAAATAGTTAAAACATCCAAACATGCCCTAAGTTAGGTGCCTTTTTTTTTTTTTTTTTTGGTTGAAGGACCCTAAGTTGGTGATTTAACATGTTATATTAGAGCAACTAATTCTAAATTTAAATCCACACCATTTTATTTCCCTTCCTTTCATGTTAAAAATTCATAGGTTGGTTTCCTGAATGAAATTGATATTCAAACTCGATGAGGAGTATTTTTTTATTTATTTTTTTTTACCTAAACATCAAATAATAATATTATTGTTTTTATTTGATAAAGTAAAGGTATCGTATCGTGCTTTCTTTCAGACTTTTAAAAATGAAAGATTCACACTAATTGATGGATGGGGTTACACTAAAGCTATTTACTTTCAAATAAAGTATTCCAACATTATTGATATTGTACAACACGAATTTTTTGAGGAATAGATAGCTACCTTGGAAAAAATTAATATAATAGTACAATTAATCTCTCTAATTTACTTTATAATGGGATTGACTTTACATTACATTAATTAGTTGAGATTGAGACATAAGACATAATTAGTCTCTCTTTGGCTGAGTATTTTCTGGTTTCTTGTCATCAACCAATATGGCATAAGAAAGAAAAAACTTGTCCTAATTATCTTAAATAGTATTTTCTTCTTAATGGAGCTTTGATGTATGAAGTATTCTCCCCCAAAATTAGTATTTATTCACCATGTTTTAGAAGATTTTTATTATCCACTCGGGCGAAAATTATTGATTTCAAAAAAATATCTTCAACTATTTAATTTTAGCATATTAAAGTTGAGAGAAGATATCATTATAAATTAATATGACAACGATAATGAATATATACACTCTGATAATTTAATATCATTTTTATCGTCGATATTTTTTCCTCACTATGGAATTTTTACGACAGATTTGAGTTTTCAACAGATATTTATTTTCAACAAAAAAAAAAGATAAGATATCCCAAGGGTTAACTAACAAACTAGCCAAATTTTCAATGAAATAACACTTTATAGCCACATGTATGAAAATGACAATAAATAGCCATTAAGAGTCAATTGATTTACTAAAAAGCCCTCTCACGAATTTCAATGCCATCAAATAAGATTTTTGTTTTCAAAAAAATCTCTCTCCTCACATTTAATTTATTCTTTATTTTCTCTCCCATTTTTCATTTTCTTCTCCCTCTCCTTCACCACAAATGTGGCTCTCTCTCTCTCTCTCTCTTCCATTTTTCTGAAAAATGGCTTGAAGATTCAAAGCAAAATGTGACTTAAATTGATGACAGGTATGTTTTTTTTAATTCATTAAAAAACATAGATCTAGCTTAGATAAAAAAATGCCCGTACAGTGGGTATTGTAAATATATATTTACCGACAATACTAACCATACCCATAAGTATGGTTTACACTCAATATATATGAATCGAGGACTCAAGATAAAAAAAAATACTCGTACAGTGGGTATCGTAAATATATATTTACCGACAATACTAACCATACCCATAAATATGGTTTACACTCAATATATATTGCTTCTTTTTAACAAATTATACAACACGTTTTACTTTTATCCAATAGTTGTTCATGGTATCAGTATCGTAGGTATATGTATTTATTTATACGACATGTACTGATTGTTTTTATATATTATACGTGACATAGTTATAATAGCTTAGATAAAAAATGCTCGTACAGTGGGTATCGTAAATATATATTTACTGACAATACTAACCATACCCATAAGTATGGTTTACACTCAATATATATGAATCGAGGACTCAAGATCAAAAATGCTCGTACAGTGGGTATCGTAAATATATATTTACCGACAATACTAACCATACCCATAAGTATGATTTACACTCAATATATATTGCTTCTTTATAATAAATTATACAACACGTTTTACTTTTATCAACTAGCTGTTCGTGGTATCAGTATTGCAGGTATATATATTTGTTTATACGACATATACTGGTTGTTTTTATATATTATATCTGTGACATAGTTAGAATAGCTTAAATAAAAAATGCTTGTACAGTGGGTATTTTAAATATATATTTACCGACTATACTAACCATACTTATAAGTGTTGTTCAAGACTTCGTTACTACACATTTACACTATGAAATCATTCGCCCCAAAACCATAAAATGCAAAAAAAAAAAAAAAAAAAAAACTCATTGTAACAACACATACTTGAAAAGGATGGAAAATGAAAATAGAAACTACCATCAACAATCGCCATTTTCGTGCAGAGGAAATCAGAGGAGAAGAAAAAATGATTATGAAAAAACTAAAAATGGAGTCTTGCTCTAATTTGTGGCTGTTTGGGATATGACCATACCTGTTATGAATAGTAAAAAAAAGAAAGAGGAAACTCAAATTTTGGAAAAAAGGTGATAAGATCTCAAAAGCTTGCATGGGAAGTTGAATTTTCCTTGAAATCCAGTTGGAGCATAGTGTCAGGAAGGTACAAGGAAAGAAGAGGTAGGAACTAGCAAATGATTACTAAAAGGGTATTCATGGCATAATACAAATTAACTTTTCATAATGTGGCTAAAAAATGTTTTATCAAAGTATGTGGCTATTTTTTGTTTTGGGTGTATCAAATATGGCTAGTTTCTTAATTTTCTCATATCCCAAAGCTATTCTAAGATTTTGAATCTTTAACTCCTCCATTAATAAGGAGATTGCACATCCCCTCAAAAAGCTGGATGGTAAAATTTTATTTTTTGAAACCAATGAAGAGAAGAGAGATTGCCCAATCATACATAAACACAACTTTTAGGAAGAAAATAATTATTTTAGTGGAATCAGATGTGTACACCTCCTACTTTGCTCAGCCAATAAAGATGATTAAAAAAAAACCCTTGAATATTCCAAATCAATCAAAGCATCAAAGCAAGATTGAGATGTTTTGATTGATATGTAACCCCATCACCTTCTCCCACTTTACATTATTACCCCATTAGTATAAAATATATGTATTGAGAATATAAAGCTTTCTTATCCCAGTAGTTTAAAAGTTAAGAAGAGTTCTCATTTCAAATCCAACTTAAATTTTTAAGTATACTAATGATTTAATTATATGGGGACTATATGTGTTCTATATTGTTTTTTATTTTCAATTTGTATTTTTACCGAAATTTTTCAAAGAATGCTGAACCTAAAACAAAGAAGGAAACAATGGATTCATAAAGAAGTAGACGATATTAACCCTTGATTCGATTTTCACTATATATTTAGGCATGCTTCAATATTTTTGTGTGTGTATTAATTTACTCTTTGAGTTTGTCATATGTATAAAGATTTAGGGGTAAAACGTTATCTAGGGTAAAAACGAGATAAGATTAAAAGAAAATTGAGTCAAAGTAAAATGTTATTTAAGGTAAAAAATTTGAACCTCAACCCATTTAATGATAATAAGTCAACTTATTGATGAAGAAAAAGAGTGAATACACCGAAGTGAAAATATAAAATAAGATAGAATATGAGAGGGTGAAGTTGGAGAGAAAAATCAGGTAACATTTAAATGAGAGTGGGTAGTTTTTAGAGAAGATATAGGGAAGGTGAAAACAGAGATAACTCTTAATCTGAAGATAAAATAGGAAAAGAGAATAATGAGAATTAAGATACTTGAGAGAGGGAACATGATAGTGATGGTAAGGGAGAGAAGAAAGTTGAGAAAATGTAGGATTATTCAAATATTTAATTTTAGAAGATATTTATTTATTTTTATCTTTAATCTTTTGAATTTCTAAACAAATTTATTTCATTTTTTGTTTTATATATTTACTTTTACTAAAATAATAAATTTGTTCTATATTACAATAAAATAAAAAATAAAATTATCCGAACTAAATAGGGTATATATAATTAATAATTGTATTTAGTTTGAATGTAGTATTATATCTCAAAAAGGAGATTTTGTTTTTTAAGATATTAGAATTTATGAGGATGGCCAAGAGAATGGAGGTGAACGGATGATATAGAAGCCCAAACAGAATTCAGTTTTAAAGAATGTAAGCCCAATTCAACTACATTTGGACTCTTGAGCCGCTTCTAAAAATTCATCTCCATATTTCAAGAGATCTCAAACGGTATCTTCTCAAAGTTGTTCTTTTTAAAAGAACCCTCCATCCCAAGGCTTTTCTATTTTATTTATTTATTTACCGTTTCTAGTTCTTTTAATTACATAATTGCAAATCATGATTTCCCTGATTTGTAAATAGGCTTTTTTTAGTTTATAAATGATTTTAAATACCCGTGACTTGTAAAATTATGAATTTTAGCCACATTTATTTTTACATCCGTTAGGTATTCCAATTCTATTAAAAATTACTAAAACTTTAATAGGTGAATGCAATTTGTAGAATATGTCATTGTCAACAACAAATAAAATATAAAATTTCGCATATTTCTATTAAAATCTTGTTAATATTTTAGTGGAATTAAAACAACTAACAGACGTAGAATGAATTGGTATCTTGAATTCATTAAAACTAATTGATAGATGGTCGTGTTTGTAATTTTACAAACCATAGATGTGTTTAAAACCATTTCTAAACCACATAAGCGTGATTTACTAATTAGACAAACCGCATATGTATGATTTGTATTTATCTATTTTTTTTTTTAAATTTAGACTAATTTTAAATTATTAAAATTTAGAATTAATTACACTAATAACCACTTTAATTCACCTAATTTCAGTTTTAATGGTTGTTTCATATCAATATCAGATTTACCCATAAAACACCATTTATGGTGGCGATTCTGGTGGATTCCGATTTTAGTGTTTACCGTATTACCCTTTTATCTCTCCTAATAATTATATCTCATTAATTACATATCATTTAATTAAGGAAAATTTATCGGGGTATGTTTCGTCTTTTCACAATGTAATTTAATTTTCCTAGTGGTGGTTTTTGGTAGTTTTGATATATATATAAAAGATTGTGTTTTTTTGAAATAAATAACATTAATTTGTCCAATATTGAAAATAACCCTAAAATTTATTCAAAATCCCGTTGTTTTTTTTTCTACCCCTCTAAAGTTAACCACTCCAATCAACAACCTTTTGTTTGGATTTTTTTTTGTCAAGTCATAAATTTGGCACCGACATTTGATATGGTTTTTAATTTAGCCCCTAAGATTTGAAAATTTCTAATTTTATCTCTTATATTTTGATTTAGGTCCGTTTTAGTCCATCTACATAAGAGAAATTGCATAAAAATATTAATTTTTCCTTTTTAATTATATTTAAATTTTTTTTATCAATATGATATCTTTATCAATATTCAAGTGTTTCAATGTCCGTGCGACATCAAATTTTCATAAAAAATGTTATGATAAGGACTAAAATTGAACTTTTTCAAAATGTGAGGGACTAAAATTAGAAATTAAGACAAACGTAGGGGTCATGGGTATATTTTAACCCTATTTTTTTTTAGAAAAAACTAATTGGATTTGGAGAGATGTCAAATTTGAACCTATGATGAATACTTCAAACTAATCGGTATAGTAATATTTTTTTTAGAAAAAACTAATTGGGTTTGGAGAGATATCAAATTTGAACCTATGATGAATACTTCAAACTAATCGGTATAGTATTTGAAATTGAAGCTTAAAGCTTTCAATAATCTCACATTTTTAATATCCATGCTGCTTAATGCTTATTCAGGGAGAAGAAGCAAGACAGCAAAACCTTTTTTTTTTTTTCCTCCTCCAAAGTAGAAGCTATAATCTATCAACAAGCTATAAATTTTTTATTTAGTTTTTTAAAATTAATGTCACTTTTCTACTCATTGAAACCTCTCTCCCCTAGTTAATAAATCTATATTATCCAATATAGAGATAGATATGATTATGATGCATTAGGATTTTTCAATTACTAAAGTATTCCTTCAAATAAAATACTTAAAATTTAATAATAAAAAAAATTGACCACCTTTTCTTATCATTATGATTATTTTTTGAGAATCTATAATGAACAATAACATTTTAAAGGTTTTTTTCTTATTGTGGTTTTTGTTTCAAACTTTCTTGTAATGTTTTTTCCCCTGTCCGTACAACCGATTGAAGACAACTTTTCTTTCTTAATCTTATTTTTCCCCTTCCCAAATCCAAAGTACAAAGAATTAAACATATCTTATACAGTTTTGGAACTTTCAAAGTTATTTAATTTATTTAAAGTATTATATAATAAGGTTTCCTTTCATTAATTAACTATCATATCATTATAATTGGTTTAAATATTTTCAATATTTGCTTATGTGATTTGTGAATCTAAAGGGAAATCCCCCCAAGATGGGAAATCTATATAATAGTTTACTTTGGACTTTGCTGCTTATATTTATTTACTTTATTAAAGATTTAATTAGATTGAAAAATATGCATTCACATTTGTAGGCGTGTATGTTTGTATTAAAAAAAATGGAAATTTGTTATAAAGCATGCATGGACATAAAAAATAAAGAGAGAAATAATAAAAATACTAAGACTTACTAATTAGATTTTCACCCATTAGAAATTAGAAATAGGAAATTTTAGTCTAAGTTTTATTAAATATTATATCAAATTAGGTAAGAGAAGATTCAAATCTTCAACCTCGAAGAAAAAAAAATTACGAATGTTTAACCACTTAAGTTATTGCTCATATTCTAACACCGACTTTTAAAATAATTTAAAAAAATAAACCTTCTATAAAAATTTGTTAACCACTAATTGACTTGATAATGAGAATGAATTATTTCAGTAGTCATTGATTCATAATTTTTTTAATTGCTATTTTTATAAGATTAAGCCTTTAATTATAATGGATTTGTATGTAACGAAGCTTTAACATTTTTTACTTTTCTTGTCAAACTTATGTTGAAGAATAGAAATCAACAAAGTAGTAGAATTTCATTTTATTTATAATTATGACGAGAAAAAAAAAGAGTAGGTTTCACTTTTGGTTTTTGAACTTGGTTAATTAATTAACAAAAGTTTCATTAAAAAAAAAAGCATTATAACAGAAAAACGAGTCAACTGATAAGGATGAGGTTCCCTTCACCAATAAGAAGCCAAAGTTTTGTTCTTTAAACAAAGCAAATAATCATAAAAAAGATTCTGAAATCAACAAACCATTAATCCATGTGAAGTTCTTCAAAACCCCATTGTCGTTTAGCTACCAAAGAAGATGGTCCATATTATTATTAATAATATTTTAGGTCTTCCCCTTGAAATAAGCAAAGCTTGTGAAGCAGCAGAAAACATCCCAGATTCGAGGCAAAATGGTTGCCTCTCACATGGGATTTTCTTTCTTTCTTTTTGTTGCCTTAAATTACAGTTCATTTTTTTTAAGTTCTTTTTCATTTCATGGACTTTGGCTACATAATTGAATATCATATGTTTTAAAAGGAGGAAGATAGTGATGGGGGTTTATTTATTGATTTGATTAAGAGTTGGTTTTAATATAATTAACTCACCATCATCATTGCTTTGACAGTTTCTTGGCCCCTTCATCATCATCCTTCATCTTCTTCAAGGTTACATTTTTATTTAAATAATGCTCTTCCCTTTCTTGAAGACTTCAACTTTTTCAGCTCTATCTATCCAATAGTTAGAGTGAGATCCTTTTATTGTATCTAAGTTATTTTAGCCACTACTTAAATTTTCTAGGTATTTGGCTCCTAGGTTTAGACCGATTTGTTAAGCCTATATTTTGATTGGACACAATAATTAATTTATTAGGTCTGAATTAGTGTAAAATAGGTTAAAATTGTAAAAATAAATGAGTTTATTAAGAATATATAATAAATTTAGATAATTTACTATCCGGGATTGTAAAAACAGGAAACAAACACGGGTTAGATTTGTATAGCCTAAATCTTTGTATAAACCCGCGAGCCAAGCACATATTTTTTTTTCTAAATTCACTGGAATTTCATTTCATATAAAAGTAGATGTTAATAAAAGATAAATACAGTCTAAAGAGGTTTGGAATTTGTGTGATGGTTAGTCTTTTCTGAGTTGTATGTTAAAAGAATAACAGCTTTTATTAATATTTAAGTAAATGACCGAATTTATAATTGTTTGACTAAACAAATAACATTTGGTGTCAATTAAATTATTATTTTTAATAAATTCGGTCATTTTGGTGTACCAATATATATATTTTTTTCAAGTCTTAAAAAAGACATATCTACAACCAGCTCAAAAGTTTCCTAATTTGAATCTCTAGATGAAGTATTAACTTAAAAAATGGGAGTCTTGATATTTCTTTAAAAAAAATTAATAAAGATAATTGAAGGTGAAGAATTCGAATTCAAAATAAGTATTTGAAACCAACTGATTTATCAATCTCAGTGAATAGAATATCAAATCAACAGTCAATAACATGCATATACTTATCTTATTATTTACTTCCAAACTATATATTATAACTAAAATTCAACCACATCAATGGTTTTGCCCAATAATTACTATAGAGTATCAAAGAGAGTTCTTATTTTTATATAATTTTTTTTACATTATTTTATATAACTAAAAGCCCCTCTTTACAGGCTTTTAGGTTACAAGGTTGAAGAAGCTTTGCTAATTTGTTATATAAAATAAATGGCCATTATTTCCTTATCACATAGTGGAAGTTGCCCTACATGACCTAAATTAATGATTTTATCCTTAATTAAGACCTTTGGTTTTGGTACCTTCCTTCCCCCTTTAATTATTCTTTCCCCTTTAATTATTCTTTATACAAATAAAGTCAAAACAAACGTAAAACATTGTGTTAATCTTTCAATATTGTTTTCTATCTAATATATAACTCATATCCTACCTGTTAATCATCATGAATGTTTTAAGGGTGAGAATTTCAGCAAGTTTAGAAATAACTAAAATTAAATTAAAATTAACATGCGCATAACTATAGTAGTTCAATATTAAATTTTTTTTTCGATGAGGTCGAATGTCTGAATTTCTCTTTCTCAATTTGATGTAATATTAAATAAAAAAAAATACATGTTAGGATGAATATTTCTTAAAACAAAAATTTCTCTTATTTTCTGTTAATTTTTTAAAATATGACATATTTTTATCCTAAAATCACAAATTTGAAAGTAGTAACTCAAAGTAATAAAAAATTATTCTTAAAATTGATTTAAAGTACAGATTCTAAAAGTTGTGTTAAAAAGACCCATAGCCTTTTACAAGGACGAAAGGAAATTGCATGGTGTGTTAAAAAATGCCTATACAGTAAATAGAGGAAACTAAGCTATTCTACAATAGACAGTATTGAGGTTAAAATCATATAAAAAGTAGTGCCTATTATAACAGGTTCTAAATTTTATATTCTTTTATGGGCGTTTAAGTATATAACATTGAAATCAGATATCAAGATCATAAACTTTTAGTACTTTATTGGTTCGTGAGTTAAGATAAAGAGTTGGGATTATATATACCTAATTCACGTTTATCTTTCAATTTTATAAGCTTTATATCATTTTTAACAAACTCATTCTTTATATAATTTTAAAACATTTTATATTAATTTAGATTTAACAATTTTTTTTTTTATTCTATACAATCTAAACACAGACTTAACAAACTCATATTTAACATACCCGCGAGCCAAACGTCTCTTTAGGTATTGATATATTCTTAAACCTACCATAAATAATTAATAAAAAAAAATTAATTTAATTATCCAATTTTAATTAAAAATTATTTTAAAATTATTTTGAAGTAACTTTTTGAATAACATATTTTCGATAAATTTAATTTTTTCTTTTTTTTTAATAGTTATTTAACTCATAAAAAATATAATGAAATTTCCATTGATAGGAAGAAAATTTTGTTTTAAATAAAGTTGGGTTCGAATCTACATCATTAATGTTATAAGAAGTGACTTTGTACGTTTAATTATAAATTTATTCCCCATTATTTGAGTGTCTTACACTTTATACTCTATATTTTCAATCATTTTTTTCCTATTTTTTGGGTTTGCATCAATTTTGTTCCAATGCTTTAAAAAATTTCAATTATAGTTTGTTAAAAAAAAAAGTCTTTATTGTTATTAATTTTACAAATAAAAACCTCATATTTCATTAGTTAACACCCACATCGCAATATGTTTTTACCTTGTGATTGTCACATTCACAGAAAACGAACACAATTTGTTAACTTTTTCATAATATTAAAGACGTTTCGTAAATTCTTATCGAAGACTAAATAAAAAATTTAAAAATTATAGGGATTAAATTGACCTAAAGTACTTCAAAGTTCAAACTGTAAAAACGAATTTTATAATTGAAGCAGATTTTTTATCACTCGAATTCATAATTTATAAATCTCATATCTCTATCAAACAGAAATATACTATTTTCATTAATATTAGATATTTTATTTCCATTCTCGCATACTAAACGCTCCTTAATTCTGAATCATTTGGAGCTAAGAAGAAAGAGCCCTAGAGAGAGACCGACAAAGAGCATCTTTTGGTGCATGAGTTTGCGTAATAAGAGTACATGCGAGAGAGAAAGCATTATGTGTGTGTGTTTCTTCAAAATCCGTCTTTTAAAATTAGTTTAGAAATAGGCAGCTGACTCTGGGTAAGGGTAAGGGTAAGGGTAAGGGTGAGTCTCCGACGCTCGTGCAAGTTTCTGGCTATGCCTCTCTTTCCTTTTATTAAATTAAATTAAAAAAATAAAATAAAGATGCGTTTTTCAGCGAAACCTACGCGTCTTTTACTTCCCCCAATACTCTGGATTATGCGGTCAAACCCTATCTTTTATCTCTCATGACCGGAGATTATTGAATGGAAGTGTGATATATAACCCATCTCTCATAATTATTAGATATGTTATTTAAATAGAAAGAGAATATCATTTATATAATTGAAACAGTCACATTAAATAATTTTCAAATCTCTTATTTTTTAAAGAATTTATCTTAAATAACATAAATCTACCTACTAACTACTAAAATATCAGAACTTTTTAAAAATTACTCAAATAGCATAATTATAGTTTAATAAATTATTGAACTATAATTCAATTAATTATTGAACTATTTTTCATAGGTATTTTTAACGAATTTGTTAGTTTTTTGGTTTTTTAAGTTCAAGGTCAATAATTTATTGAAGTATTTGATCATTTTTTATTATTATTTTCAATGAATTTGTTAAATTTTTTTTTATTGAACTATAATTATGCTATTTGAGTAATTTTTGAAAAGTTTAAACATTTCAGTAATTAGTACGTAAAAATATGTTATTTCAGTAATTACCCCTATTTTTTATCCATTTCTATCCTCCCTTCTCTCTCATAGTTTTTGTTTTAAATGGGCAAAGATTTCCAAAGTTTATCAAAAGAATGGTTGTGTTATATATATAGGAATTAATTGTGTTTTGAAAAGAATGACAAAATAACCAAAGAAACTCAATACTTTGCTATTACTATTACATGTTTTCAAATCCATGCTATGGTTATTGAGTTTTATATGTTTTTTTTTAATTTAACATTTTATGAATTGATATTATCAAAAATAGTACAAAACTTGAAATGATATATATGTGTGGATTCGGTTTCACACATGTTTTTTTGTGAAGAGGGGAAAAAAAATACTATTATGAAAAAATTTCAAAACTTTTGTTAGTTTTGAAAATATCAATTCATAAAATGCCATTTTTTAAAAGAGTTTTTTTTTTTTTTAGTTTTTTTCTCTCATTAGTGAAAATTGAAAAAGAAAAGAAAAATCAAACAATTTACCTATTGAACAATTTGGTTAGACCAGTTGAAACTGGAGAAAATTCAACCAATTGCAATTCTCCACGCAATTATCTAAATTATGATAATTTTACCCATCATTAAATAGAGACCAATCATAATTTGACACATGACTCTATTTTAAAATAAAAGACACAAACTCGTCAAACAAGATGACACCACATGTCTATTTCAATGGTCATTTGATAACATAAGTTTGCCCAATCAAATTGTGCCATGTGGCACTCAGGCCCATTATCAAATTAAACCCAACCCACCAAAAGGCCCTTTGAAAACTCTATAAATAGAGTAGGCCATTCATAATTCAGGGAGAACAACTTTTGGAGAGGAAGAAGACCAAAGACACTCTCGAAGGCTTTGATGATCCAAGATAATCTCTAAAACTCTGAATATCCAAGACGATTCGAAGAACGCAAAGATCGAAGACAATCTTGAAGGCTCTGACGATCCAAGATAATCTCGAAGACTCTGAACATCCAAGACGATTCGAAGATAAAGAAAATCCAAGACAATTTGAAGAATTCAAAGATCGAAGACTCTGAAGAATTAGAAGATTGAAAACCTCGAAGATCAGAGACTTCTCAAAGACCAAATACTCTTTGAAGATTGAAGACCTCGAAATCAAGATCAAAAACTTTGAAGATTGAAGGTTTGAAGATCAGAGACTTCTCAAAGACCAAATACTCTTTCAAGATTGAAGACCTCGAAATCTAGATTGAAGCCTTGAAGATGGAAGACTTCTCGAAGAACAAATATTCTTCAAAGACCAAAGAATTTTGAAGACTGAAGATCTTGAAGATCGAAGACTTTAAATGTTGACGACTTTGAAGGATTGAAAACTTTAAAGACTCTCTGAAGACCATCTTGAAGATAAATTATTGAAGACTAAATTCTCACAAGTTTCGAAGAGTTTAGTGTTCAACCTTCAAGACCACAACAAATCAATCGATTCTTCACAAACTCAAAAGCCGAAGATTCATCTCATCGATCCGAGAAATACGCCAACAGACCCTCGAGTCAAAGTTTATACTTTTGAGAAAACATCAGAGGAATATTTATTAGAGATTGTAACTACTCAAATTCATCAATACAAATAATTTATTCCGCATTTATTTCACCATATCGAAATTTCTGTGTGAACAGAAACACTTCAGATGAATTTATGATAGATTTAAAGTTTTTTCATTCACTAGCAATATCTTTAATTTTTAGAATTTTCGGCTACATATGATGTTTAAATTCTTAAAAACATTTAAATTTATTTTAAAAGAAAATCATTAATTAGTGTTTTATATAAAAATATTTATAAAAAAAAATGTTTAATCCGTGTAACACTTTTTCTCAAAACTCATTCAAAACTCACTTTTAGTATTAATCAGTTTGATTTTGAGTGAGTTTTTTCTATAAAAAAATTAGTTGGACCATGTTGAATTGAGATTAATGTTGAGATATATGATTAAATTTATCCTTTATCCATTGGTTTAAGTTTTTTAGTATAGTGAGTGATTTAACATATTTAATAATTAATTGGTTTTATCCGTTTTAATTGTGCCTAGTAAAACTTTTAATGATGAAATACCAATTTTACGTCGATAATTATTTTTAGAAGTGATTGATCAATCCCATTATGACAAAAAGCATCAAATAAATTCTCATAATATTTAAATCATGATTTTAATCCTCTCTAGATACCTCAACATAATCCATTATGAATAAAAATACATAAATAAATAAATCAGAATGAAAAAGACACAAAAAGAAAAGCTATACATATCAAGTTTTCTATCTTTCATCAAACAAATTTTTATATCCCCTTCAAATTCCAAAACCAGGTGTCTTAGATTTATAATATTGAGTTTCCTTAAATTTTTTACTCACTTTCTTTATTAATTGACCAGATTTATCTTATTCTATGTTCTGTACCGTACTTATTTGAATAATTATATAATGATTTAAAATATTGATGAAACCAAATAATTGGCCATTAATTTTAGCTTTAGATGCTATGGATTTAATTAATAATAAGAATAATTAATTAATTAAATTGCGCAGACATGCTACACCAAAAGTGTGGATCCTAAGGGAAGTGAAAAAGTAACCTTTAAACGAAAGCATTGGAAAATCAGCTTTTTCCATAAATATAAGTTAATGAATTTTTCTTCTATTTTCTCCTATTTCCCCAACACTAATTTATAATAGGGAAAATTGCACAAACCACTCCTGAACTATGAGGTTTGTTACACTTACACCCTTAAACTTTTAATTTGAGCAATTGACCCTCTGAACTATGCAAAGTGTTAAAATTGGACCCGAGAAATTTTAATTTTTCAAATTACTTCATTAGCCTTTGAAATTAGACCATCAGAAATCATCATTGAGACGAAGAATATATCTCTAAGGTCAATAGGGCAGAGAGAGCTGAGATCCGAGAAGAATTCTCATTCCCGGCCCTTGAAAGGATTTTGCGTTCGGGGTCATGAACGAGGTCGGGATGGGACGGGAACCCTCAGGGACACGACCTAATAGAGATTTTATAAAAATTATTAGTAAATTAATAATTTTAATGAGATAATTTAATAAAATAAATTTTCTTGGGTCCAATTTTAACACTTTGCATAGTTCAGGGGGTCAATTGCTCAAATTAGAAGTTTAAGGGTGTAAGTGTAACAAACCTCATAGTTCAGGGGTGGTTTGTGTAATTTTCCCTTTATAATATTCAGCAGTTTTCTGTTTTCCCTCTGAGTTCCGACAAGACAAGCCAATTTAAATAACCCAATTTGGGATAATAATCCTTAAAAAACATGTCTTGAAAAATATTTAAGTTAAATTCTATATTGATTGACTTGGTTGTCTAGGATTTTTTACTATTTATCTTTTTATATATGATAAATTAGAATATTTAATAGAGTTGTTTTTTAAGACGCATTATTTGTAGATTAGTGAGTAGAGAAGTTTTTCTTTTCCATAATTATCAGACGTTATAAAATTGCATGCTCCTAAAATGAGAAGAAAAAAAAAATCCCCAACACTTTTGAATGCGTGTATCCTTATTTTTAGGGAAAGTTTTGTGGGCAACATCATTTTCTAAAATATTTATAAATTTATATATTTATAAAATAAATTATAAATATAATATTTTTAAAAAAATATTACAAATATGTATATATTTGATAGATAATTGGTAAAAAAAATCTCTGTAACATCCATTGTTTTCTATAATTTAATATAAGTATATAGTTATTTTTTTCAAATATAATAGTTTATCTTAATTTTACTATATTTAAAACCAACCAGCTACCTTTATTTTTACATTCTAATCGGTCTATCTATCTTTAGTAAAACAATAATTATCAAATCCAGAACTTTAGAATGAAAAGCTCACTTAAGTCAAAATAATAATACCAATTTGTTCATAGTACTAAAAAAAAAGGGGACATTTTTTACTCCAAACTTTTGGAGTTTTAATTTAAACCTAAGTTTTAAATCTTATCAATTTTAATAATGTACTATATAGTAGTTATAAGGCTTAACATTCTATTAATCTATTGTTGATATTTTCATAATTTATCGGATGTCATTAATTTTATAAATTCTTTTTAAAAATTAGATCATAAAACTTCCCAAAAAATTATATCTAATATAAAAAAAGGAATTAAATGAGAAACAAGATCACACCTTCCTCTTCGTAATATTACACTTTCTTCTTGCAAAATCTCACACCAAAAACTTCAATTATAACTCCTTCTCCCCATATCGTTTAGATATATTGTTGTTTTCTCATCTACAAATAAACTCTATTTACATTCTACAAATGAAATTAAATACTCCAACAAATAAGTTAATAATTTGCTAATAGAATCTTAAACTTGTAACTGCCGATATATTATATTATAAAATTAAAATTCATGATAAAACTAAAACTCACCAACCAATAAATTCAGATTCTGAAACGTATATTTTTGTACACATCTAAATACCCCAGGTTTATAGTCACATTTTTTTTAATCTTATTCATTTCAATAAATTCAAGTTTCAAAATTATATGGTTTGAAATTATTTTCAACGCTTTCTTGAATACAGACAGAAGGTAAGGTCTAAATTTATAATTAAATATGGTATAAGAGGAAAGGTTTTTTTTTTTTTTTTAAATAGTGTTGATGTGGGGATTCCTGGGTACCGTGAAATAATTACACAAAAACAAGCGGGGCGAATCCACGTGGCACACTTGTCTGTGGACCAGATATAGTAATTACTAATTACTAATAATAATAATTAATATTAGAAAAAGACAATTAAATTACCGTTAAAGCACTGGCTAGTGGCTTCCTCATCACGTGGTGGGCGTAGATGTTCCAAACACAATTAACTTTTTTTTTTATTCCCATTAAATTACCGTAATATATATATATTTTATCTTTTATACTCTGAGTATTCGGATTAGCTTACGCGACATGCAAATGATTTGTGTATGATTGAAATTGGTTCAAGGAAAAATTGATTTGGTTCTTTCTAACTTATAATTAAATAGCTCGAATTTAAAATAAAATTTTTTATTTTGTGTATCTAAAAAAAGAAAAAGTTATTTTGTGGACAACTTTGATGTAAAATAAATGGATTTATTTTTTCTGTTCTTATGTTTTAATAAAAAGAAAGGGACGGTTCAGATCTTGAAAAGAAGTTGAATCTAATTTATTGTTATCTTGTGAGATCTAATTTTTAATTCTTAATTCTTGAGAGTACATTCTAATTAAAAATAATAAAATTCTACGGCATGGGTTTTATTATATTCTCATTTCATGTGCTTTTCGTTTTTATGACAACAATTTTGTAGTTTAATTTTTAATCCTAGTTAAATTTACATTGATTTTGAAAGAAAACTAAAAGGAGAAGAATTTAACGTCTAATTTTTTCTTTTAAATTTTTTCAATAATTTAGTCTTTTTTCAAAATTTTGAAAAAATAATTTAATATTGAATATTAATTTAGCCTTAAGACTCATTAATTACACAGATATATATAATCATGGGTTTTGGCCCTTTTGGGATGGATTTTGATTTTAAAATCAAATAAATAACTCTCCATGAATAAAAAGAGTCTCATAGATTATTAGTTTTTAATAATTCATAGGTTAATTTTCTCTTTGTTGGAGATACATGGTAGAGAGGAGAAAAATAATTTATGATTTATTTATAATTAATTTTATTTTTTTTATTTTCAATCAATATTTTAAATTAAGAGGGAATTCCTAAAATCTATCGTTTGAGATAACTTCTATTTAATGTGTTTTTATTTATTATAAATAACATTTTATTTTATTAATTTTAATCAATTTTTTTTTTGTTTTATATCAATTTAATTAATCATTTTTTTATTATAATTAACTATTTACTAATAATATTTTAATTAATTAATAATATTAAAGTAATTATCACTAATTTTTTTAATATCTAAATTACAAATTGAGTACATTTTAATTCTCTGGAGTAATATAAATAACATTTTATTTTATTAATTTTAATCAATTTTTTTTGTTTTATATCAATTTATAATATTTTTTTATTATAATTAACTATTTACTAATAATATTTTAATTAATTAATAATATTAAAGTAAATTATCACTAATTTTTTTAATATCTAAATTACAAATTGAGTACATTTTAATTCTCTGGAGTAAATCCTAATACAAAACAAACTGATATATTTAAGTTAAGACATATTTTCTTATATAATATTTTAGGGTAAAATGCAAAATATACCGGTGCACTTTCAAGTTGTTGCAAAACATACCACCTCACACTAAATTAATGATAAAATGTACCCTTTATATTTTCCAATTTTATATACCTCTATATTAACTAAGGGTTAAAACTAATCTTAGGTTTGAAAAAAAAAATACCTTCTTCTCATTGTTGTTCCTTCAGCAACTTGGTGAATCAGATGTTAACGAGTATATATTGAGAAATAAAACTACATTGGGAGATTGAAAATAGAAATTTACGATTGGAAAAAAAAAATATAGTGCTTTAATATCTAAATATTTAACATCTAAATTTGTGAAATAAAATCCACGATCCGGACCATAAGGGTTAATCTTTTTAATTATGGGAAATTAATATCTTCGAAAAATATGCACGTGCCTCTTGAATTCTTCTCATTATATGCACGTGTTTTTTTTTTCATGGAAAAAAATGTTTTCCTTCTTAATTTCATAAATGTTAACTTACATGCAAACCGGATTTATAAATGAGTTTTCCTTCGTGATTACATAAATTTTAACACACATATAAATTTTTATAAAAGTGAGAAATGAGAAAATATTGTTTCCTAACATTTTAAGACCCGTTTGATTAATATTTCTGTTCTCATTTCATATTTTTTTCTTCGTATTTCTAATTTATTTATTTTTCTAAAAAGAAAAACAAAGACATGTTTGATAGTAATTTTTCGTTTTTCATCATCTCTTTTGTCTTTTCTATTTAAAAAAAATAGAAATGATGAAATTAGAATTTTTTATGATGCCAGATTTCTACACATTTTCTTAAAAAATGAGAAATGAGAGAAATAGAGCATTACATATAAGAAATTATTGTGACCAAAATGATAATTAGTAACGGTTTAATATTAAATTAATGATTAAATCCATTTAGTTATTGGTGGAAGGACACATCTCTTTAAAGTGTCAATTGATTCCATAATGAAAGGTTATGACTCATTAAATGGTTATGTCTTTTGATGGAAAAAACATAACCATACAAGATGTCTATTGACTTCACAACTCTTGACCTCTATAAATATGAGTCTTGGTTCCCTCTCAACCCAACCAAGATAAATATAATTTATCAGTACATTGTCCATCAATGTTGTACGATTAAAGTGGGTGATAGAGAGAGAAACTTAGACTCATCTACACCAAATTCGTCTACTGCGTTTATCGATTTTTCCTGAAGAACGGTATGTTCAATTTATGTTCTTTTAATGTAATAGTGAAAATCATGACTTCCAAACATCATAAGAAGTAACGTTTTATGTTATTAAATTAAAGTCTTACATTACAAACTCATATGTTTCTAAAAGAGTAGAAACTAAAAACGAAACGTTACCAAATTCCCTTTTTTTTTTCCTTTTCTTGTTTCTTATTTCTTAGTTTTTGGGAAATAGGTGCATATTGAAAATGTTTCTTATTTATTGTTTTTTTCCCATTAAGAAACAATTTCAAAATTGTTTATGGTTTTTGTGAAAAAGAAAATAATTTCTTCTTTCTTCTTTCCTTTTCAATGTCTTTAAAATTCTAATAAAAAAATTATTTTTATCATTTTTGAACATATATAAAAGTAAAATTGACATTATAATATTAAATTTATTTATTTTTTTAAAAAAAACCTATAATTTTTTATTTAATTTTAGAGAATAAGAAGGAATTAAAAAAAATAAGAAGAAACAAGAAATATTTAAAAGCGCATAAAAACATATAAACAAGAAATATTTAGAAAGAATGTTGCTTAATTTAATTATGTATGAAGGACTTACCTTTTATTAAAGCACATAAAAATATGTCAACCAAACAAAGATAAAGGCATAAAAAAATTTAATAGAGAAAAAATAATGTCAAAGCAAGAGGGTAGTCGTTTATAAAAAAAAATTATATGTAGGAAATTTAAGTGATGATAGATTTAAAGACCATGTGTTTTGATATTGAAATCTAATTGGAAGAGAGTGAGAAAAGAAAGGTATATATAAGAAAGTGAAGTTGTAAGAGCAAATTTTTAAGAATTAATTTGGGTAGAGAGCTTTATCATTTGTCACACCCTCTCCTAAAAAGTAGATTATTGTTCAATTCCAAGGAAGGCCCTTATTCCCATGCTTGATTTCCATAGAGAGAGGGGGAATGAGGGAGATTAATGATTTCAATTTGGGGTAAAGGGTTTGATTAAAACTTAGCCTCCTAATATTTTAACCATATCTTTTTAATCTATATATTTGTTTTTATCATACTAGCTTAAAATACATACTTTTATTGGTTTATTTATGTTTTTTTTAGTCTTATATAGGATATGGAAATAAGCATCTTTATATTATATTTTAACTATATAATTTGATCAAGTAAAATTGTGTTATATACTAAAAAATTACAAACTTGCTCATTCTTCAACAATCAAACTTACTCTAATTAATGGATGACCTGTATTATAATTATACCTGACTAGAAATCAACCATGCATATTTTATGAAGTGAAAAAAATTGAGATGTGTAATGAATGTAGAGAGATTGAGTCATTACGTTTGACATATATATTATAATAATACTTTAAATGGCAGTCGTCATCATAATAAACTTCCTATCCTTAACAAAAAAAAAAAATTCCAAAAATATTTTCTATGTAAATTTATATGTTCTTCAATTTTTTTCTTTACTTTTTATCATTTACACAAGATAAAATATTACAGAACCCCGAACCAACTCAACCCAACACACAAATAAATACAAGCCTGGTTAAAAAAACACACACACTTACCTTACTCACGTTTATGAGCTACGAGGGTGAGTAAATTAATTTTCCCAAATATGATTAATATAATTGTATTTGTTGAAATAATTAATTAGAATAGAGAGAGGGTCCCACCCATCCACCGCCCAAGGCCATAAGCACGCAGTAACGAATCCAAACCCATCTCCCATCTATTTCCTTCCTTTCTCAATTATCTAACCCTAACCCAAATCAAGATACCAAACCAATTCCTCTCTCCAATTTCTTTCTAATTCTCTCCCATTTTCCAATTCAATCCCTCTCACTCAAAATATGCCCAAATCTACTTAACAATTTTCTCTCAAATTTCATGAATTAAGAAAAAAAAGAAATTTCAATGTTTTTGAAAGAAAAAAAGATATCAGAGTCAACCCCACCACCATAGCCTAGCTTCTTCAATCCTGAGATTTCTTAATTTTCCATAAGAAAACTAAATGGATGCTCACTCTCTTCCACCTCCTTTTCATACTCGAGACTTCCATCTTCACCATCAACAGCAACAACAACAATTCCATCACCAACAACACAATTCTGAGGAGGAACAAAGCGGCACCACTAGCGCTGCCGGTGCTGGCCTCAACCGTGCCCTTAAACGAGATCGAGATCGAGACGACAACAACAGCGACAACAACGGTGATGGAAGCAAGGATTTTGGAGCTCCTGGAGAAGGAGAAATCACTAGAAGACCTAGAGGAAGACCTGCTGGATCCAAGAATAAACCTAAACCTCCCATCATCATCACTCGTGATAGCGCCAATGCTCTTCGGACACATGTCGTCGAAGTCACCGATGGCTGCGACATCGTCGAGAGCGTCGCTACCTTCGCCCGCCGTCGCCAGAGGGGTGTTTGTATTATGAGCGGTACCGGTACCGTCACCAATGTTACTCTCCGGCAACCAGCTTCCCCAGGTGCAATTGTCAATTTACATGGTAGGTTTGAGATCTTATCACTGGCTGGATCTTTTTTGCCGCCACCAGCACCACCCGCCGCCACTAGTTTGACAATATATTTAGCCGGCGGGCAAGGTCAAGTCGTCGGTGGAAGCGTCGTCGGGACACTAATCGCGTCAGGACCTGTGGTTATCATGGCGGCATCGTTTAGTAACGCTGCTTATGAACGGCTGCCGTTGGAGGATGACGACCAGGCACCGATACCGTCATTGCAAGGTGGAGGAATCGGGTCACCTGATGAAGTCGGTCAGTCGCAGCCGCAATCGGCGCATCAGCAGCAGCAGCAGCAGCAACAACAGCAACTTCTAGGGGATGGAAATCAACAATTGTTTCATGGGCTGCCTCCAAATCTCTTAAACTCAATTCAAATGCCATCTGAAGCAGCTTTCTGGGCAACTGGTGCTCGTCCTCCTTACTAACAATGAATCATTCCCATATCCTTTAAAACTTCTTTTTCTTTTCTTAATTCTCTAAGCTTTTTTCCATTGCTAAATTACTGTTTCACCTTTAGTTTTAGTGTTAGGCATGGGAGATTTGGAATGTTCATCATTTTCATGTTCTTCAAGTTTGCTTTTACTCATTTTCTCATGATTATTTTCGAGTCGGGTCATAACTAGAGATTATATGATTTTTACAATGTTAAATTTTAATTATTACCCTTTTTCTTAGCATCGAAATGAGGTGTTTTAATAATGAAATTATGTAATTGTGGTTGATTTTTCAAAGTTGGATATAGGTGTTTAATTTTGAGAATTTTATGGATATAAATTAGCTGAATTAAAGTCAAAGAAAGCTCAAACATGGTAAAAAAAACCAGCTAATTTGTATATTTAGAAGGAGCCAAGTAATTTGTAAGCAAATTCTTCTCTCTCTCTCTCAGGGGTAAGGGAAAAATTAATGAGGGTTGTAGAGAAATTGTAGATACTTCCGACCAATAATAAATCTTGTGAAAGTGGTTAAAAGTGATAAATCTTATTATTTATTTATTATTAGTAATAAAAACATATTATTAACAGAATGAATATAGAAAATGTTTGATGCAACAGGAGAACCGA
Organism: Gynostemma pentaphyllum; assembly: GCA_028015215.1. Classification (NCBI taxonomy): domain Eukaryota; kingdom Viridiplantae; phylum Streptophyta; class Magnoliopsida; order Cucurbitales; family Cucurbitaceae; genus Gynostemma; species Gynostemma pentaphyllum. The sequence continues at coordinate 5,355,771 of CM051351.1, read as the reverse complement.
AAATTATCTCCGGTTTTAAGGTGGGGTTGTGGAGACATGAAAATATTTTGGGTAATGTGGTTGACACGTGCTATAATTTCTGATCCAAAAGCTCCTTCTCGAGGCAAAATTTAACTACACACACAGTAACTTGAACCAACAAATTTTACCATTAAAAATCATCAACAAGCAGAAGGGATCAAATAGATCTCCATCCCCATATATCTTTCTCTCTCTCCATTCGGCATCTCTTAGCTTTTTATTGTTTCTTTTATATGGCCGGCCACCCCTTTCTCTTCTCTTAAGAAAAGAGGACCAAATTAGATTGGGATTTGCCTTTGTTTGTAGCCAGCTAGCTTCTTGGAGTCTTACTTATAAGGTTGTTTGATAAACGTTTTTCGTTTTTTTATTTGTTGTTTCTTGATTTTTCGAAATATATGAATTTGTTTATGTTTTCCGTTTTCTGTTTCTCGTTTTCTTTTAAGTTGTGTAGAAATTTCAGAATTAAACTTTGGTTCCTTATTTTTTGTCTTTCTTACTTCCAGATTTTTGCAATATTCATAAAATTGTTACCTTGTCGTAAATTTCTTATAGAAATGCATAAAGAATATAAAATATATATGATATATATAATAAATTTAAATATTTATTTTTGTAAAATTATTTAATACAAAAAATATTACAATCAAAACATTCGTTGTCAAACTCATAATGCAATACCTATCATTAAAAAAAAAATGTAATACCAATTACTTAGGTCTTATTTAAAGAGTAATTTGTTGCACGAGTTCCTATAGTCTTGCCTGCCCAAAATATGGAGATTGATTCTCTCTGTTAATAAACATTTATTTTTTTAACATTGTTATTTTGACTTAATTTGATTTACTTTCCTTGAATTAATGATTTGGAAGAAATCTTCATTTCATGTACTATTCCAAATTAAACTATAATTTTACCTCGGGATGAAATTTGATTTGGGGTCCATCGAGCTAACTAAATCATAGAAATTATAAAAAAGAAATTGTATCATACTACATAAACTAGATCTCCTTTGATTTGGTTTGACTTTGTTATGCAAATATATTCCAACTTATTTTGTTTATATATATATTTTTAATGTTTAACTTTATTAATATTATAACTATTTAATATTTGAAATTCCATTTGAAAAATTGATTATTTGTTCAAGTTTGTTTAATCCATGAATCACACATCGTATACTTCGTTTTTCGTCAGTCAAAAGGCTAATCAAAAGAATTTTAATAAATTCAACTATTTTATAATTTAGTGGTTAGATCTAACATATTATTAATATTATGTTTTAAAAGGGTAATTATATCATCAAATCTAAAGGGCGCTTAAAGAACAAATGATTAACAGGGCTTCAAACAAGTATGAGTCCATTTTCACTTATCAAATGTTGTTTTTTTCAGTAGATAGAGATGATGAGAATTTGAGGAAGGTGAGATTTTTAAACCTCCACTTTATTAGAATTATAAGGAGTATGGTTTTGTCACTCTATCATATGCGCCTTGTAGCACTTATCAAATGATTTGGATTACATATCAACACCATGGCAGAGCCAGGATTTACATCCAGGGGGCACGCAGTTAAGCTGCAATTTAAATTTTTCAAGCTATTATAATCAAGATTGAATCGGAATCGATTAAAATCTATTGAAATTCAATAACCTGATAATGATATATTTGTTTTCAAACCTATTGCTTATTTTACAAAACGGATTCACATGTCAATTTCAATCTTGACACATAACCAGTTCATTTTCAATTATTTTTTTTCATTTTTAATTGATTTTGTGTCGATTTTATTCAAAACGGACATGAACCGAACTAAAGACACCAGCCAAATACATGTAATTATATAATTATTGATTAAAATATTAATAACTATGAAAATAAAATCCATATATTCATTAGTGGTATAATTTCTTGAAATTAAAGTCATGTAAATATTAATAATTTTTTTAATGAGTTTTAATCTATTTTATTTTTTTTATATTTAAAACCAGTCTATTTATATTATTAATTATATAGATTTATGGATAATAAAAAAATAAAAATTTTTATTGGAAATATTTATAATATAAAAGAAATAAATTATATTTAATTATATTATGTTTTCAAAATTTTGAAATTAGAGATATTAAATATATTTAACTATTTTGTTTATATGAAATTAAAATATAAAAAATAAAAGGCTTTTTGTTAATCTAATTTATAAAGTAAATAAATATATATATATATATATATATGAAAATGGAGATTGCTTTGAAAATATGCAGAAAACCTAAAAAAATTGTACTAACCAGGATTCGAACAAGGAAATTGTGCATTAAAAGGTGTGCCTCAGCCAACACGCCACAACATTTTTAATAATAATGTTTAACAAATTATATATATATTTAAAACAAAAGGGGCCCAAATCAATTTTCATTTAAAAATCAAATATATTTTTAATTAATCTAGGGGCACGTGCCCCTCCTGGCCCCTATGTAGATCCGCCCCTGAGAATAGCTAAAATGGTTATGCACCTGCCCTATTCTCTTAAAGTCTTGAAGGTTTGAGTCTCCTCACCCTCAATTTGATGTAATATAAAAAAATGAACTCGATTGCATAAAATTAAGATAAAACTTCATGGGTGGCACAATTATCTTAAATAATTACAAATATGGTATTTAAAAAATATATAGAGAGAAATATATTTTTACACAAAAAATAATTATAAATAGGATACCTTTTTTTATAAAAAATAATTATAAATATACAATTTAAAAAAAAAAATCATCGATTGACATAAATAGTAAATACTTTCCAAGATGGCCATTGATTTGTATAACTTAGATTGATAATAATCAATCATTTATTGAAGTACTTTATAAATTATTATACTTAAAATCATTATTCTTTTAATATTTATATTATTTTTTACAAGAGCTGTAATCACCCTTATAATTAGGGTTAATATATCTAGAAATTCAAAGTAATAAATTTAACGAATTAAACTATAAATAATCATTTATTATTATTATTATTATTGTTGTGGGTGAAAATACATCAATAAACGTGAAATTTCTTAACTTGTTCAATGAATGCACAACTGGTATGTCTACGTCGTATGGAAAGATAAGGCTACGTTACCTGAAAGGTATGTCTACGTTGCCTGAAAAGGTACGTCTACGTCGTCACGAGAGTGTACACATCGACGTCATCTAGTAAAACTACATACTGAAGACTAGGAATTTACATTATTCAAGTATCTAATCAAAAGACGACATATAATATAACCAACATTATTCTCCTATAAATATGAGAAGAGACTCAATCATTAGATAACTTATTCTACTCTAATTCTCTCTGGCACACTAGCTCTAACTTAAGTATCTGAAGGTGTTAGGCCGGCATCACATTGGTGCTCTGTTCCTTTTCTGTGTAGGTACATACAGTGCTCATCAACTACTCAGTACACCGCCTACGCACCAACTCCAAATGTAGCGCACTACCTCTGACTTGTCTCATATTCTAACTACATTGCATACATGGAAACGAACCATTTTTACTCAACAACAATTATTATTGTTTGTTAATTGATAAAAGAGATGGGATTTCGATAGTAAGAAATGAGTTTTGCCATCCTACTTAGAACTAGTACTGAAAGTCAACTTTTTGAAATGGAAAATTTTTCATTCTCTCATGCAAATATTGTTTATTGAACATAATTCTTTTAATTGAGTCGAACTTAACAACGAGTTTTCTGCGGGGTAGCCCATTTTCCAAACTTATTTCAAATATATAGTGTGTTTTAAACTACTTCTAAATTATTTTCACTCCATTTGGATTGGTATTTTCCTAAAGAATTGTGGTTTTTTTGAAACATTTATACAAATGTTGTTCATTTAAAACATTTTAGGAAACTGTAGTATTTGATAATTTGGATGCTACTTTCCTAAAATGTTCCGAATCTCTAATGTTGTTATAATTTGTTTTATAATTTACAATTATTTTAAAAATAACCCTAAACTTATGTCCAATAGGCTTATAGCTACCGAGTTTTCCTACAAGACGAGAATAATTTGTGAGCATTAGGGGAGGTTTACAACATATTAATCTCCTTAAAATCTATAGATTTACAATAGTCCCTTATTTTTCAATTATTTCGTATGCTTTTAAATTAATACAAACTTCAAAATTCAAGATCAAAATGACTTAAGTTACTCAAACTTGTAAATCAAACACCTTTAAGGTCATTTGTTTTATAAAATATATTATTCTCAAGGTTTTGGAATACAATATTTTTATAATACTATCAATGGAATATTTTATTACCTTATTCATTTTACAAATAAAAGTATCATGCTATAATCGTATCATAGAATGTATTATTTTTAAAATTTTAAAATATAATATTACTACAATATTATCCTTGGAATATTATATTATCTTACTCACTATACAAATAAAAAAAAAGGTTTTCTCACAGATATTTCTTAGAATAACTACTAAAAAGTTACTTCATATAAAGCATCTTTATCTGTTCGGGGCATTAGATAAAAAGAATATTTAAGTGAGATAATATGTAGAGATAAACTAAAGAGAGCGTGTAGAAAAATATTAATAGATTTTATTTGGTGTTTAATCTTAAAAAGATAAAGTTAAAATGTATGATAAAAAAAATATTTATTTGATGGAAATACTACAAAACCATATAAATAAGAGGTAATAGCTTACCCATAAATAAAAGAAAAATATGACAATGAAAACGCAATTGTCATATTTAATTTAACTAAACGAAGATGAGAATGACTCAAATTACAGTCATATTATATTTCTGAACAAATCAGCAGTTGCAAGGTTAACGAGTACAATCAGAATTTAGATTACAATACTTGGAAATCACATACTCTTCTGTTTCTACTTTTATTTACTTAATATACAAATCAATTTACACACTAAATGGAAATTACAAGAAACTAATGATTACTGCTTTCAGATTAAACTACTTGCATTAAGAATAAGAATTACAACACAAAGCTCACACTACTTTTGATGACAAAAAAACTCACCAAATTCCTGTTTTTAGGAAATAAATCTGGATGTGTTGAGTGGCCATACTATCAAGCTTCAACTTTTCAACTGCTCCAATCAGTACTCTATCCGTAACCGCCTCAATTCAGCTTGAAATGTTGGACTAGATGTTAAGGTTCGATGTGCAAGAGTTCTTATGTCTTCCCGTGAACAGTCTCGCGAGATTCGAACGAGCTCCCACAGGGCACCTCCACTGATCATGTCTTTTGCATTCACTTCTGCATTAGAGGTAAGTTCATGGATTTTCAAATTAAAAATTTGGGATATTAGTTGCCCTGCTAAAAAACGAAGTGTGGAGAGAGAGCTTACCATGTTGTGCTAAATGACATAGTGCGAGTTCAATATGTCGTTTGATTGTCGATGCTTCATTGTTGGCATTCTGTACTATCCATGGAAGTGCACCATCATCAATTAAGAAAGACTTTCCAGCCTTGGTCCCTGTTCCTTCCAACAAGCCAAACCCAAATCGGTCAATAAAATATTCTCGTCTGAAGTGCATCAACTTAGTAACTCAACACATATAGAAGTGAAGAATCATATCATAATAAACACGTAGGGTTGTGTGGTTGTTCGTGAGATTAGTCATGCAAACTGGCCCAGATATCATGAATAACAAAAAAAAAAATCATAATAAACATACACAAAGTAAGTCTAAATCTTGGAAGAAAAAAACAAGATATATCATTTTCCAAGTATTTACCTTGTGTAGAGGCCCTTGACTCACATTTTGCAAAATTTGCAATTCCTCTAGCAACTTGTGCAAGAACATCAGAATGCCGGCATCTAACCATACCAAGCAATGCCTTAATACCACCTTCTCCCCTTAGCTTTGTCTGCAACTTATCTGAATTATATAATACTTCAGCTTTTCTCTTGAAACATATAAATTATAATTAAGTTCCAAAAACTGCAACATAAAGAACATAACTGGAAATTTTAGTACATTAATAAATTAACATTAGACAGGTCACAACATATTACCATTGCCACACAGATTGGCAAATGCTCCAGCAACCATGCGAAGGGTTTGAGGATCCTCGGCATTGGAAGCTGTCATGGCCAGCAAGCTAATGCCTCCTTGGGCCATAATGAGTTCCTGGTTGGTTTCTGATGGAAAATACAAAAGATGAAATTTAAATATGCAAAAGTTCTCAGCCTAAATAGTAAACAAGCAGTACCAAGGTTTTAACTGTTTAAGAGGGAAAGGTAATTCTACAAAAAATGAAAAAAGAAAAAAGAAGAAGAAGAAGAAGTAATGTACAAAATAACTAACCATTCATTGCCAGATTTGCAATTGCACCTGCAGCAACTCTGTGTATCGTCTCATCCTCGGAACTTTTAAGCAGCATCAGCAAGGATGACAGACCCCCGGCCTCCACAATCTTTTGCTGATTTTTTTCTGCATAGCAAGTATAATGCGTTAGACCATCGCCCACAGATATAATGCAACATGGAGACAAAAACAAAAGGACTCGGTCAAGTAGATATAGCATCGACATATTAAGACTTAAATCTCACAGCCTTGTACATGAGACAATTATATACTCGATCATATTTTTCTTCACTATGACAAATAAACGAAACTATGGGACCATGTCCAGAAATAATCATATGCTTCTCTCATCTTTGTTTGTTCTCTTTCCATGTGTAAACTGTACACCCATATAAATAGTAGTTATTGCCATGTGAATTATAAGGATAAAGACTATTGATTCAATGGCAGAATAGCAGGTTTGTACCGTCAGGCCAGCTTCTTCAACCTTGGATCGGTGTGTGATGTTTCAAAAATAACTAGAATATCAACCTATTTATGAATAACTTGGGGAAAGCTAGGAAGGAAAAGAGCAATAATGTCAGATTGTTAGAGAACATTGTAATGATTTAGGAACCTTCAGCGGCTAGATTTGCAACCACTTTCACGGCATGAATTCTAACATCATAGTCTTCTGATTCCAGCAATGACAAGATCTTTTTCAGTCCCACTGTCAAAAGATTATAGTTTCTTAGAGACTATAAAGGAAAAATGACAAATAATGGGTAACATAAAATAAACTACAAGATGATACAGGAAATGACTAAAACCTTGCTCGAAGAGTTTCGCTACTGAAGCTTTCTCCCCATTTCCAGGATCTTGGGGATGTGGATGCTTAACTTGTGACATGAGAGAATCTAAAACACCCAGAACATTCCCAGGCTCACCTCTGTCCAGTCGCCTTGTGGTCTGCAAATAAAGCAACTTGTGATAAAAATAAAAGGCAATAAAAACAAGATTGACAAAAATTAAACCAAACTTGAAATACTAGAAAATTTACCTCATCGGCTTCAAAACTTAACCGTAACAACTGGCTTTGAAGTGTAGCTATTTCTCCCTCCAGTTTCTTTTTCTGATTTTCTTCATCTTCAAGAGTCTTGTGAAGCTTTAAGATTTCTGAATTGCTAGATGTCTAGCAGATCAAAGGCATTATTATCATCTTCAGCCTTATGTATCAAATTGGATATGAATCGACGATGGGAGGAAAAAAACAAAAAAATGATTACATAGAGATGCATCAAACATACCTCTGACCTCTTCAATTGGGCTACTTGATTTCTGAGATTGCTGACTTCCTCTTCGGCAGCCTTCCTCAAAAGCGTTTCTTTTTTGACTAACTTCTTTAGCTCTGCAACTTCCTTGTCAGCAGACATTGAACTCTATATTATTCAAAAAAGAAAAGTGGTTATTTTAAGAGATGGTTGGAAGTGTTCGGTATTTTAAGCGCAAAAGAAAATAAGCCACCTTTGATAGAGATTTTATGATAACCTTCCTATTACCAACTGATTACATTGCATATAATATATATATACCACACACATATCAGGAATATTAGGTTGATGCAGTGTGACAAACAATGGATTTTAAACTATATGGTCAAACAAAATCAAAAGTCTGATATCTTATTATATAGAAGTTGAAATTTGGTCTTATGAGCTTCTCAAGATTCCAAAATACAAAACCATTTTCTTTAAAAATTAGAGGAGAAGATCAGTGTGCGATTTTGAGGACCTAGTTACAAATCAAGATGTGAAATGAAATGCATCTACCACCTCCATTCCTATTTTTATTTTGAACGAGACTAGAAAGAAGAGAGGAACAAAGGAGGAAATTTCAGCGCATTCAAATCTACTAATGATAGAAAGGAAAATATTGTATAGCATTTGTCGTACTCCATCTGGAAGTACAGATAACTGATGTGTTTTCAGTAGAAGGATACCTCTCCATTAGCAATTATAGTAGAAGCAGTAGCAGCATCTTCTGCAATAATAATATTCTCCTTTCCATACTTCTTTTGGTTCGCCACCAGCTGATCTTCAAGCTTCCTAATTGATTCCATGTAATCCCTCTGATATTTCAATAATTCCTTCTATAGAAGGAAGAAAGTAACTACAATCTTTAAATTCATGAGCAAACTTTGGAAATAACATAGAGCATTATCAGTTTCCAGCATCAATTTGACATAGGGAAAAAAAATCAAGATACGAAGTCTTAATTTGAGCGATAAGCTATAAAGCCGCAGTTAAACTATATGCTTAGCTGTGCAACTATAATCAAGTCAAAATGCTTCAGCAAGGAGAATGTTAGATAAGAAGGAGAATTTGTTAGAGGAGTAGTTTATAAATAGACTAAGTACCCATTTGGGATGACTTTTAGAAGCGCTTAAAGGTGTTTTTGATAACCATTAAAAAACACTTTTAAACACTTTCGAAAGCTATCACAAACGGACTTTAAGTGTGAGAGGGTTAAGGTATGCATATTATGTAATTAGTAGTCTTTAGACTATTGAGGGGAGAGAGCTAAGCCTCTTGAATGTTTACTACATCTGTAATTGTCCTGTTTCAATATTAATACCGATCCTAGAGGCATCACCATAACTAGGTAAACACTGTAAACTAAAACTGATTTTAGATAACATTTTAAGAACCAATTGGCTTCCTCCCACGATACTGCACATAACAAATGAAATCCAGAATAACCCTTACCTCCAGTGCATTTGCATGACTTCTTTCAGCCTCGGATACTCGATCTTGTGCTTCTTTGGTAATTCTTTCAATTTCATCCTCAAATGCTTTTTGCTGCCTTTCATGTTCTGCAATAAGTTTGTCTAATTGTATGTCTAACCTTCTTGACAAACTTTTATAATCAAATTCTTCCTTTATTTTCAACATATTTTCCACCTTCATAGCCTATGAAAGGCAAAAAAAAATATACATATATATATTGAAATGGAACAGAACAACTCAAAATATAAAATTAATAAAAGATGCAAGAGAGAGTACAGTGATTAAATCATCCATACCAATACAACTTCAGAATTATTTAACTAGAAAGAGTTTTGAAGTAAAAATTGAGGGCATGTTACTTACTCGCTGTCCAAACATTATAGTACTTGCAGTCTCTCCACGATGACGAGGTGAAGGACCAATAGTAACAATCAGAGAAGTTCTTGCTGTACCTGCTTAAAAAATATCACTGTAGAATGTAAAAAAAGGAAAACCTTTGCTCTGAAGAATTAATAAGAACGCAACACTGTAGTATGAGGAAACATGACAATCACAAGTTAGAGAAATATTTCTGATATTGGATTAAAAAGCTTAAACTTCATAACCTCTAGGTGGTCCCTTAAACTTTCTTCCTTTTCTTCAAAAGAAACAATTTCTATTTGCTAAAAAGAAATATAAAAAGGAGACGGGGGAGACTAAGGGCATGTTTGGAAAAAAAAATTAGGAGGACCTAAAAATGTTTTTGGCCTAAAACATTTTTGAACCCTCCTAAAAGTTATTCCAAACGGGCACTAGGTCTTCAACTTGAGTGACAGTAGCAATCATATATGGAAGCTTTCCAATTTTTCAAAATGACAAAAAGAGAAATACCGCGAAACTCTCCCACCCGAGTATTATAGACTGCACAACTTAGCCAATAGCAATCACAAAAGTGTACAAGAGATCATTGGAACAAGTGGTTGAAATCAGAATTTCAGAAGAAATTTTAGCAATAGTAATGAGGGGGAATAAATTTCCTTCCAAAATCCTCTTGATGACTTGACTCTTAGTATTAAGGATAAATATTCAATAGAATCTGACTAAATCAAATCTGATCTCTTTTCATTGCTAATTACAAAAAATGCTCCCTATCATGTTGGCTAACAAGCTATAGAAATTCAAGCTCCAAATAACTTGGATTTTTCATGATCCCTTCCCTCTTTCCCATGGAAGAGTTAATACTATCGACTGTATATGAAAGAAGAAATCCCACCTTAGCTTTATTTCCTCAAAGGATCATTGTCAGCAGTAAGGATAGTGAAAATCCGGAGAATTTTTTCATTAAGCATTTTTTTTCAAAAAGCTTATGAAATATTCTCTCTTTCAAGACAATTAGTTTGAAGTGGAGTAACCCCCTCTAAGGTTCAAGAATTTCTCCAACAACCTCTAAGCCACAAGATTAAAGTGAAAGCAAAATATTTGTGGATAAGTGCAGGCGATTGCTATAATCTATGTCATGAATTAAAAGAAGTAGATTCGGTTTTGAAGTAATGTATGCAAGCGTGGATGAAATTAAAGATTTGAAGCTTTTCTTAGCTTGTAGATGGATTTCTAGCCTAACTATCCAATCCTAGCTTTTAGTATTCTACTTGGATCTAATTCACTTATTCAGTTATTCTTATCACAGAGAGATATAGGACCACATAAAGAGAAAATTCTGTTCAGATATAAGAAAAATATAAGCATGTTCATGGATATATAACAAGCTAAACCGTTCTCATAGATAACTTTCAGTGGACGAAGATCTTGAACTGTGAATTGGCTATTTCTGACACTGTTTTCTCAATATTTTTCTGCCATAGGGGATTTACTTCTTTTTTTATCACTTGAATGTTTCTGGCATGCTCTCATCTACCATTAAATGGAATAACAGAAATTTTTTTATACATGTACTTAAAATCTGATTTATATTAATCATATATCCAACTTCACTTGAATCATGTTTCAACCATAAAATAGACTATTAAAGTCACATACCTCACAACTTCATTTTATGGATATCTTAACTATATAAACACAATTTTGAGTAAAAGATCAAGGTAACAAATTTCATCAGTAAATAGGTATTCAAAACAACAAAAATTTCAGATCTTACCCCCAAATGAATCCCGGAGTAATCTTGTAAGCTTTGAATCCCTAACTGGAACATGAGCACTATTCTCAGCAAGTGCATTTATGCACTTTCCCAATGCACTCAAGGAGAGATTGATAGACTTGGCTTCTTCAAGTGTATGTCCTTCACTTCCTGCCTCACAAAAGCCAAATAAGCTTCAATCAGCGCTGATATTCCTCAAGAAGGCCAATTTTTTTATCAAAAAGTTGAAACGCATCCAATTTAACTAATTATGAAGTGGAAAAATACACCTCATTTCAAACAAAAGGGAAAAAAGTACTCTTAAAGTTGAGTGGAGGGAGTAACAAAATACACAGCTGACAAATAGCAATTCAACGTCCAGATTTGAAGCTAAAGACATCCAGCACCAAAATAATATAAGTAAGAAACATAATATATGGTGCTGAATCACAAGAAGCTAATAAAAGATTTACAATGTTATACCATGAACTTAAGTCGGAAGTGCAAGCAGAGCTGGATTAGTGGTGTCAATATGCTCTTTTGCTTCAATAAGAAATAATGTGAGCGTGTTCCGTGCCTAACATTACTAACTAGAGCTTCTTTATATACTATTTTATCCTTCCTGAAAATCTGAAGGCCTGTATTCGACTCACATTAAAGTTAACCAAAAAAAATAGCTACAGGTTCCCACTTTGAGAAAAGACACCATTGGCAACTTGAACTTCCAACAAAACAAAGAAGGACAAAATTCTCAGAGTTACAGATCAGATCATCTTCTGGAAACTCAAGCCTTCAACCTAATAATGAAAATTTCCTGGCCACCTACCACAACAATCTTTACCTTTTCCCTTCTTATTTGTTGGATCACACATACACTTTATCATTTCCATTAATATTGGCATAATTCTACAAATGTGATTATATTACATGTATAACTTCAAAATTCAAATATACAACTTACCTTCTTTATGGGTCAGTAACCAATTTGATCACAAGATAGTAAATAATTACAGAGAAGGTAAGTAATACAGCTTGAAACAATTTGCTGAAGAAAACTTTGGGGAAGAATTTAATGTATAGGAAATTCTATAGAAAGTTATTGCGGGAATTCAATACTGCTGAATAGCATCTCAATGCTAATCTAGTTTTTAAAAGATACAGAAATAAAAGCAGCTATAACCTCTTTTTTTCATGATCTTAAATAAAACCAAAATTATCATGCTCAAATTTAATTATGGAATGACCTAGCATTTGAGACAACCCAGATTTCCTCAACATAAGTTCTTGGACTTTACTTTTGCACTTCAAACTGGATATGGTTCGAGGAGCTACACGTTTAAGTCAATCAACTAACCAATAAAAAGCAAATAAGTAGAGAAAAATTTCGAATTTCAGTAGATATAGGGAAAAGGATTAGAATCCCTTACAGACACCAATCTCATATACACACCTGACTTGTCAATACGCTCTGAACCAGCAAGATCCACCACCACTAACTTTCCCTTTCGAACAATAGGAGGTTTCAGAGTCTTAATCATATGGGAATTCCCGACAATATCACTTGAAAGAGTTGAATCCCTTCCTTTTGGGGACCGCTTCACATGTACCTTTAAAAGATGTAAATGTCTAATTGGCGTAAGCTACTTGCAGTTTAAGAGATTGCAAGATCAAAAAGTAATTGGCATTATACATACCATCAGAATGGCATGACTACGAGAAGATTCAGTGTTTAATTTTGTATTTGCAGCAAACCTATGAGCTTCCCCCAATCGTAGTAGTTCAAGAAAGCTCTCCTGGTGTCTAATTTCTACTAGGCTAGCCCCAGGAACTGAAACATCTCCAGTTTTAGGATCTTCTACCATTGAAATGTTATCATTTGCAGGGTCAAGAAGGTCCTGTATACTCTCCATATAAAGCTGGATGTACGTTTAAACAGTAAAAATATTAGCAATTTAAAGTAATTATACTACGAATAATGAAGAATTCTAATTTCTAATAGCTGAGAAATCTTTAAGACAAAAATCGAATTATTCATGAAGCGGCACTAAAAATTGCTGGCTAAAAGAAAATGGTAGCAGAGTGGCTTCAGAGAGAAACACCTGCAAGTAGGAGACTGAGACAGAATCTGTCTCCAAAGAAACATCGGCCAAGATGTCCTCCATAGCACGCACCATTATTCCTCGATCAGCGGTGTCTTCCTCTCCAAGTCTTCCAAGAGTATATGTTTTACCCGTTCCAGTTTGTCCGTAAGCCATAATTGTTCCATTGTAGCCATCCAAAACACTCTTTAAGGATACAAAAAAAAGGCATGTCACTCAAAGATAGTTGCATAAAGATCAAAAGGGGACTACAAAAATTAGTGACTTCAAGTCTTCATGTGAAGTTACCGAAAGATCAGCAGGGGATTAAGAAAAATAGTGACTTCAACACAGTTCGAGCTAAAAGGTATACGTGAATCAATAGAAAGATTTGAAAGAACATTTAAAAGAAGATATTGAAGTAAGAAAGATTCTCAAGTTGCTCCTTAACAAATAAGCTGACAAGTTACAAATGCAATAATAAAAAATAAATATCAACCTATACATGATCATACCAATATCCAGAAGACTAGGGTTTCCTTAATCCATGCACCATATATTAAAAAAGAATGTTCACTATGATGGAGACTGAAATATTATGCAGAAGTACCTCCACAACAGGCTTCGCCACCACTTCATAAACACGTTTCTGAGATGCAAGTTCAGTAAGAACTTCATCAAACTCGTAAGTATCTGAATCCCAATTGTTCTTTCGAAGTTTCAACCTTTTAAGCTGAAATAGATTGAGATACTCTGACTGACTTTATCATGACTATAGTAATGGTTAAGAAGATGACATTTATTAGTGTAACACTGCATCCACAGTACCTCTGGTTGTAATTCTACACAGTCAGCGAAATCAGCATCGGCAACCAATTCTTCAGAATTACGTGGTCGTAATCTTACGGCCACTCGAACTCTTCCAGGAACTACACTCAACATAATAAACTTCAATGCAAAAAGAAAAAAAGAAAAAAAACTAAGGCCTAAACATTGTTTTAAATAAAGGACGACTGTATCATTAACCGAACGGTTCCCAACTATAAATGTACTATTGAGGATTAAATTGGTGAAATCTTAACACCAATTGGACAGAAATTCTAAAAATTGTGTTAGATTACGGGCTATATCATAAAAGAGACCAATATTTGAAATTTAGACATAAAATGGCCTCTTCAAAGACAATCAGTCCACCAACTTCACTAAACGAAGTAAAATACATACAGATACAAGTGAAAGTACAATTTGTCCAAAGCTAATCACACAGGTGAATCTCTCATCAGTATATGGTCTTATCCCCTTTGCCAATCCCTGAAAATTGCTTAATATTCAATAATTTTAACTTTAATCTAATGGAAACTAAACACATTCAAAGCTGCCCACCGAAAAAATCCAGACTTCCACACTATTTTTCAATTGATACACATGAAACATCATTCCTACTCGAATATCCATCAAAGTTTCCCACATTTTCCTATTCAAATGCAAGGTTTCAACAGCCTTTAATTACTCAAATACATTTTTCAACGCCAATCTTATACAAATCAAAATCACTAAACTCCATTTAAAAAAAAAAAAAAGACAGAGAATGACAAAAAGGGGAAGAAAACAATTACAAACCTCCACCATCATCCTTAGCATTTCCAAGAGAACCAGTGCTATTACGACGAATAGAAGAATTAGAAAGAGGCTTAGATTTAAAAGAAGATTTGGAGGGGTTAGAATTAAGAGAGAGGGGTTTATCAAGCTTATTAAGAGAGTTTCTAGAATTGCCATTTCTAAAACTAGTAGCACCACCAGAAGAAGCCATTGTTAAGAAAGACCGGAGCTTTAGAGAATGGGTTCAATGGGTCATTGAAGAAAGAGTGTAATTTTGCTATCAAAGAAAAGAAAAGGCAGAGAGAGAGAGAGAGAGAGAGAGAGAGAGAGAGAGAGAGAGAGAGAGAGCGAGCGAGAGGAGGAAAAAATGGGACCCAGATGCTGAAAATGAAGCGTGGAGGTGCAGTAACTAAAAAGGGTACAAGTGGAAGTGGACTCAAATCGTGTGGGGATTTGATTCAGACAAATCAAAGACTTTTCTTTTGCTTCTTCTTCCTCTTCTCTGAATTCAGTTTAAGCTCAAGGATGAACGAGACAGAGGAGAGAGAAAGACGAAGAAGAAGATGCATTTATATATTTTTTTTTTTCTATTATGTTTGTTTTGAAATAAAACGACGGCGTTTTGATGTGGGAATTCTCGTGAAGAGTATTATTATGAACTAATTAAACGGATCACGTTGTTCAACCCATCAACCATGATGTGTTGTGGTGTGGTGTGATGGTTGCCTATTTGACTATTTTGACCTTGTGTGAAGAATCTTTTTTTTTACGTAAAAAAATATTAATTTTAAGGAATTTTAATAAACAACTGTGAATATTTGTCACTTAATCTAGTATTTATTGAATGAAATGTTAAATTTATTTGAAAATTAGGGCTCTTATATTGAAACCATTACTTTTTTATTTTTAAAATTTGAAATTTTCTGGTTTTTACGATAGAGATGAGTGTTATATTAGTAATCTGATCTTTTATTGAACATTGATCAATGTTTTCCTTTAAAAATAAGACTACCACTAATTTTAGAAGAGGGAAAAATCACTCTTAAATCAAACTTTGTTTGATTAAAGCTTTTTTAATCCATTTGATTAAGCGTTGAGCCACATAAGATCCAACTCTAAGGGTGGGTGAAAAATAAAGTTTCATTGATAGATCTTAACGAATTATTGTAATTGTTATATTTTCATATTATATCAGTTTAGTTAGATCCTATCAAATAGTCGTTTGAATTTTTTTAAAATAATGAATCACATTTTTTTTAATAATACAGTTTGCCTTTTTTTTTTTTCATTATATGGGCGGGGAGATGGGCTATGGTGGAGTTTGAAGGCTTACGTTATAAAGGAAGTTATTTTATCAATTTATTGATGCGTATGGCGCTTTAAAAACATTTTATTATAAATGTGTCGAAGAGTTTTTTTTTTAAACTAATCTTTTTTTTTAGTGATAATCTTTTGTTTTTTTAAGTAATGCTGAATTGGAGAAAGTATTATATTTTATTAAGATATATGTATGTATTGTCAGTTAGTTGTTCATGATGAGCTTAAAAACAATTTAAAATACTCTAAAATTAATTCGTATCTTAGTTAAAAATCACTTTTCATAATATTTTTCAACATATTATATGGCAATGAAAGTGGAACTTTTTCTATATAAATGAAAAGGGGTAAAATACCATTTTGATCCCTGAACTTTCACTCAGATTTTATTTTCATCCATAAACTTTCAAAAGTTATGTTTTTCGTCCCTGAACTTTATGATTCGTTTCGTTTTGGTCCCTCCATTTGTGTTTTTCGTCTAGGACACTACTAGAGGGTTTATGTGGCAAGTAATTGATGATGTGACATTATATAAATATACAATAAGGTTAAATGACGTGGAAAAATGAATATACAGTGAGGTTTAAGACTAAAATTAAGGAGAAAAATATGAGATTAACCTCACTAATATATTCGTTGTTTCATGGTATTTAACTTCACGATATATCTCTATAACGTCACATTATCAATTACATGCCATATAAGGCCTCCATTAGTGTACTAGACGGAAAAACAAAGATGGAAGGATCAAAACAAAATAAATTATAAAGTTCAGGCGCAGAAAATGTATCTTTTGAAAGTTTAGGGACGAAAATAAAACTGAAGTGAAAGTTTAGAGACCAAAATGATATTTTAAAAAAAAAACAGAATAATATAATAAAGGATATTGTGTTGTTTAAGAAAATCATGATTTAATTTGATATAATTAAAAGTTCGGGTTTAAATTGATGGAAACCCCACAACTTTAATTTTTTTTATTTTTTTTTTTTTTCTAAAATATGACATGTAAAATAATATAATAAAGGATATTGTGTTGTTTGAAATAATATATATATATATATTTTGTGATAAAGACAACTAAAAGTGATAGGATTCGAATAAGGATATCAAATATATTTATCAGTTGAACTTTTTAAAAGATATTTACTTAGCTAGGCTATCCCAATAGGATCAAATAATATTATAAAATGTTAGAAATTGAACCATGGAATTATTGTATGGCATAGGGGAGAATGTCCAATTCAAGACATAATGACTATATTTTATATTCTCTTAAATAGGCTCAATTATTTTAAATTTCAATTCAAAAGAAGATGATATTAAAACAATTAGCGACCCATACCTTTTTCACATTTTATTGTTTTTAGATATGTGTCTTTTTCGTTCCACCTTCAAATTCAACTTAAAGCAAAAGCCATTTTCAACTTGTGCCATATGAAAGCCATCATACCCAAAATAAAATATAAGTGAATAACAATTAACCTTGAAAAATCTCATTTGATATATCTCTTTATTTTATGATGAGAGATTGTTAAAAAAAAAAAAAAAACCAACTTTTAGGCATATAAATAATGGAGCATAAAATCGCATCATATTTACTTTTAGATTTTTTTTAACTTATTACTAGATCCAACAAGTTCGAGCTATTTGAACAAAATAAATTTAATCTTTTCTAAAAACTCTTAAAAAAATCACTAAATTTGACTAGATTATCATATACACAAGTTTAATTGGGATGATATATTCATTGTGTAAAAAATTTTAAAATTGTTATTATAATAACATGATAAAAATGATCTTGCATATTTGTTTACGTAGGCCATGATATTGATATCCATAGATATGTACGGCAATAACAATTACTCTTTTCTAATATATTAAAATAAAGATAATTTACACTTGGAAAGGGCAGTCTTGAGAAATTGCTGTATGAATTTTGAATTCAATATTAAAGCAAGAGCAAGCCATGAAAAGAAAAGAAGGCAAAATTGATGGGAGAGAGTAGAGAGAGAGGGAGGAGGTTTTTTTGCATGGAAAAAGTAAAGGCAAAAGATAGTGAAGATGGAATACCTTTTTCTTTTGAGTTCTCTTGCTTCAATAATATATGTACAAAAATTTGAAATCCATTGGTGCCAAAAGGGCCAATTAATAACTCAACCAAAGTTTATCCAACGTAATCACTTGGTTAAAATCCACCCTCCAAAAACTTGTTTTAAATTTGAGTTACGGCTACCACCAAACCTAATATTATTTTAAGATTTTATATCAAATTGAAAAACTCAAAACTCAAAACTTTTGATCTTTATGAGAATATAATATTAGTATCTAATCAGTTGAGCTAGGTTTAGATTAAACAAATGAGAAGATTTAGATATATTATTTATTCAAAACGGAATGAATTAAATTTGTCAAAAATATATATGGACATTACGATAGGATTTAAAATATTTCGTGTATGAGACGAGAAGGGCCTTCATAACCTGTTCAAAGCCCCTAAAAAATCATGTCCTATAGTTCTTCTTATTGCTTAAACTTTGATATTTCTCGGCATGTCATTCCACTTCAATCATACAAAGCCGTGGGGACAAAAATAAGAGGGTGAGTTTTCCAATCCCTCAAAATTGAGTAGCAACCGCCAATAAAAATAAAATCATTAAATTTCATTGATAAAAAAGTAAACAAATCAATATTCAAATATATGGTTTTTGACCAAAAGCTTCAATACATCATTATATTTCATGTATTTATAAATAAATACAATATTTTTTTATTGGTATTGTGAGTTTTTGCAAGTAACATTTAATAGCAAATTTCTTCCTTTTTCTCTCATTTCAATTGTCTAGAAAATTTTAGTATATATTAAATGTGTTGAAAAAAAATGAGTAAGATTTTTTTTAGACATCCTATTAAATTGG
The DNA here is from genome assembly GCA_028015215.1 of Gynostemma pentaphyllum. Classification (NCBI taxonomy): domain Eukaryota; kingdom Viridiplantae; phylum Streptophyta; class Magnoliopsida; order Cucurbitales; family Cucurbitaceae; genus Gynostemma; species Gynostemma pentaphyllum. Next base: position 5,336,630 of record CM051351.1, on the reverse strand, counting down.
GGGAGGGAAAACCTCAAATATTCGACCTCATAAGAAGGAATCAACAATTATCTAACCACGTGGTGGGTCGGAAACTTCAGAAAACTTTTATTCAATTAAGGTACAATGATAATATTTGGAGGCAACAAAAGGTGTTAAGTTCAAATCATTAAGGGGGGCAAGTTTTTATCTGAAATTTTTTATGGTTGACAAGGTTCTATCTAATCTTCACCAACCTGTTTTAATTATGTGTTTATGTGAAAAGAATTATATCAAACATGGAAAAAGTTTCCTTTTTAGAAAAAAGAAAATCTAGTAGCCACACCAATAAAAGGGGGTTAATATGTCCAATAATCAAGGGCCCTCTATTTGAAGAGCACTGTTTTTTGTGTGTAGAAATGTGATATGTGATGAGAGAAAAATTGTGATTGTTGATATTTATTTTTTTATAATGTTGATTTAATTCACGGTGAAATCCAATTTTATCTAAGGGTGTAACAATCTTGAAGTTGTGGTGTTGTGTTAAGGAATTGTTTTGAGTTATATCTAAAATAGCTCAAATTTACCCTTTATAGTAAATATTAAAAATATAAGGGTAATTCTTAAGATTATCTGCCGGTTTCTTATATAGTATCTTAACTTTTAAAATTTTATTTAAATTTTCGAGTTATATTAAGTTTACTTTAGTTCTTATTATTAAAATCTTAATTAAATTTTATGTATAAATGACATAGACTATTCAATACTGATATAAATTTTTTGCTTAAGTAAATAAAATAGACCCTAATCAACAATCAAATAAACCATATCACTTTTTTAATGGTAAAAATTGTATTTGGTGCGGTTTCAATTTTATTTCTTTTTTCAAAAATTGATTAAAAAATGTCAAACTGATTATTCATAAATAATAATAATAAAAAAAATAGACCAAACAAAATCGAAACAAAACCAATTTAGATCTATTCTTCGAACCAGCCACAATTTAAAACCGAAACAGACCAGAAATGGATCCTTCCATGAAGGTATTCCATCTAAAAACCACATAATCAAACAAACAAGTATGTAAATTGCATTTCAAACTTTGAAGGAATCGATTTGGAAAAAAGAAAAAGAAAGGTGAAAGTGGGACAATTACGTATATAATATGTTTAATTGATGCTGACAATTGAAGAAAAAAGTGAAAGAGGAAGGAGAAATGTACCTTCAAAATCTAATATTTATCATATTTATTTATCATGATATCTAGCATGCAATCTACTTTTTAGTACACACATGATCGAAGTAGTCATAACTCAAATTTTTCACATTAGGGTTTCGAGATTCTTTGAATGTACAAATGGTTTTTGGTACCTTGTACTCCTTTTCCATTAAAAAAAATGAGCATTTCTTAAAGGAAATAAATAAAGCAAAAAGATTCAAAAGATTTCCATCTTTTTTTAGTGGCTTTCAAATTGCATATGAGGATGCATTTTTTGGGTATAGGGGAAACAAGAATGGATACCATGAAATCTAAAACCTATGGAATCTATTGGCATCCAAAATTCATCCTGATTAATTTATAGGGTAAATAGAAAAAAACACCTTTGTAGTTTTAGACTTTAGTCAAATATATGAATACTCATGTGATTTAAAAATGAGAAATCATATAATGTAGTTTCAAATTATGTCTATAGAACTCATCCCCTCCAACGTCATTAAATTTATTTTAGTCATAACTTCTTCGGTAGAACTCTGATTTGGATGATTCAAGAAATTTTGAATTTTTCGTTTTGAGTTCTACATGACAGTAACTTCAAAACTTTGAAATCGTCAATAAATAAAAGGCTCAATAGCTTCAATCATATCTAATATTTTTTATGATGATAAAGTCTTTTTTTATTGACAATTTCAAATTTTTAAAGTGACCGTAACGTAGAGCTCGAAATGAGAATTTTAAAATAACGAATAAGTTATGACTAAAAAAAAGTTAATGACATTGGTAGGGAAAAGTCTCATTAACATAATTTGAAACTACAGAGTGTGATTTGCTATTTTTAAAGTACATGAGGTGTTCATACATTTGACCAAAATCAATAGGGTCTCATTTTCATTCTACCCTAATTAATATAAAATAATTGTTTTTTAAATATTATTTTCTTCATTTTTTAATGGTTATATTACATTTTTTATTATGAATTATTTATAAAAATGACACCTTTTTAACCTTCATTTTTCGTAAAAACAATAATGAGACTCGTCATTGTCTCATTCTATAATACAAGAGAAAACAATTAATAAAAATGGTTTCATTAATTTAATAAAATAAAATAGATATCGATTTTGAAAATAAACCAACCTTTTGCTTTATTTAGAATTTTGAGGGGAAAAAAAGTGGTATGTATCGTATGTAGTTAATCTTTGAATATTGTAGTTTATCACTTATGTCAATTGGATCCCTCTATTTAAAAGATTCGTTTTAATCCCCCAATATCCTAATTAACCTCATCAATAGTTCTTGTTATTGTAAAATATATTAAATTTTAGTGAAACTTGATATAAATTAATAATTTTTTTCTTCAAGATATCTTAAACTTTATTACTCATAAATTTGTCTTTGATTATTATTTTTTTTATTAATACATATTTCACATTGAAATCAACACTATTCACTAAAGACTTACGGGACTATCAGTAAGATTTAAGAAAATTTGATTGGGTAAAACTTTGTTTTCCAGCAGAAAACTCAATGGGGGAGTAGGAGCTAGAGAGAAAGGGAGGCTTCTTCCTGGCTTCTTTCTATCCAAACACTAAGTCAGTACGTAGCCGGCCCTTTATTGGGGGTATAGCCTTTATTATCCACAGGCTTCTTTCACTTTTCATATTGACCCAGAGACTGGACTAATCCCTTTGGGAAAGTTCATTTTCAAATTGAGGGCAAGTGGACCCTAAAAATATACATCATTAATTGTATTCCTATTGTATTATTGATGTATTGGGTATCATATCAACCCAAAAACAATAAACTTTCTTGTTTTGGCTAGCGGTTTTAATCGAGTTTGTTAGGTTTGTGTTCTGATACATAACAACGAGTTTATTATGTCTGAATTAATGAAAAATGCGTTTGCAATGTGAGAAAAATGTGTTTATTAAATTGGTTGGTTTTAGCTAACCCATATGATGTTATAAAACCGGGATAAATAAACGAGGTTTAGATTAAGAGTAGTTCAAATCCTTTATCCAATACTATGATCAAAACACTCTATATTATATGGCTAAGAGGTTGTTCTTCCAACGTTGAGTTCATGGGTTCAAATCCATGTGTGGCCTACCTAGGATATTATCTTACGAGTTTCCCGACGCCAAGTGTTGTAGGGTAGTGTGGTTGTCCTGTAAGATTAGTCGAGGTGCGAGTAAGCTGGCCCGGACACTCACGGATATAAAAAAAAAAAATCAGACTTGACAAAAGAAGAAAGGGTAAGAGGGAAAGTGAAATGAAAGGCTCTTTTGAAATGGGCAACACCAATTTGTGAGATATATTTTTATTATAAGTTGAATTTGGGAAAATGTATCAATAATGGTATTTTGTACAGTTGGGACTTTTATTAACTGTGTCAAAATGTCTATAAGAAGGCTACCATATATAATTTATATAGCTATGGAGGAAGATGAGGATAATAAGGGTCAGAGAGGGCACATGCAAAAGCCTTTGCTTCATTGGTTCAAAGGCCATTGGGGCATTTTTTCAAACACCCCCCTAAAAAAGTTATTTTTTTTTTTTTTAGCCATTCCAAAAGTAAGAAGGTGACAGTTTTCTTTCTGCTTTAAGAAGTTGGGTACAACTCTTCATAAGGTGAGGATGAGGATGATGGAGTTGTGCTTTTGTTCAAGGTTAATTTATTTTTAGGTTAAGGAATATTAAGCGTGTTTGGATAGTGTTTTCAAAATTAGCCTATTCTTTTTAGAAAAAGAATTCATTGAAAATGTGTTTGAATAGAATTTTTTTTCCACTTCCTTTTGAAAAGTTGAAAATCATTGATGAGCTAGTTTTACCAACCTTCTAAAATTTAAATTTGTTTAAGTGCCTATTTGATATAAGTTTTAGAAGTATTTTTTTTATTAAAAAAAGTGTTTTTGATAATCATTAAAAAATAATTTTAAAAATTATCTCAAACAAGCACTAAAAGTATCTTGAAAAAGTAGGTTTTGGCTTTGAAAATGGTAATTTGATAGGAGTTTTTTTTTTTTGAAGTACATATAAGAAGTAAATTTAATAAATATTAAGAAAATTAATGAATTTAACAAAAGGTAAAAACTAACAAAACTTTAAAAAAATTCTGAATAATTTAAACCATCTCAATAACTATCATTAAAAAAAATGAGATTCATCATTTCAATAAGATAGAGAAAGAAGTTAATTAAAAATAGTCTTTTATTTGAAATTAAGGTAAAAAAATACTATTGGATACAATTTCTCAAATTAATACAAATTCGCTAAAGTTATTGTTTCAAACTTGTTCATAAACGTGTGAATATTCAAGTGCACAATAATTGAGCATTTACACATCCCTAGAAAGCAAGGAGTTAAAAGTCGTTGTACATGGAAATATTGAGCTTCAAATTTACAGATATATCGATGGATAATAAGATAAAAATGATGGAAACGATAGAAACTTACATGCATACTTAGAATTGATCAATGAAACTTGAACTACTCTTTAAATAAATCATAATTAATCATATACGTAAGTTTACTTATAAATGATATTTAACATCGAGAAAATATAAAAATACAATAAATTGAAGTGAGATGAAAATAGAAAAATTTAAAAGTTTTAAAAAAATTAAAGAGAGAATGATGAAAGTTAGTAATAAATTAAATAGAAATAACGATTAAAATAAAAAGTTAAAAATAATAATAAAAAAGGGAGAGTGATCAACGATAGTTGTGTAGTAGTCCGATGGAAATATTGATAATGTCCAAGATATTGTTTATCCCCGTTTAAAAAGTCGAAGCTCTATTTTAGAAACATATCGACTAATATATCGACAATGTCGAAGATATTTAAAACTCTGCTCGAAAGTTATTTTAAAAAATTATTTTTAAAACAAAAGGTAGAAAGTTGATTTTTTAAGTAACTCACAAACCAACCTATAACTATTCAAAAAAAACTGTTTACTTTTGAAAATAATAGCTAAACAGATCCTTGCTATTATGAGGAAAAAAATCAATTTGTATCCGTAAACTTTAGAGGGTTCATCAACTTTAATAGTTTTCGGTTAATTTGTTGTCAATGATTTCATTAGTAAAATGTTCACTTGTTACCTAAAATGTAATAGAGTTTGTTTGAATAGATAACAACAATAGATTTTGAATAATTTGAGAAGAATAAAGCACGATCGAAGCATGCGGTATAAGATTTTACGCGAAGAAATTAAGATTAATAAGATAGAGATGTCATCTGATATCTCATCTAACTTATTTTCTTGAATAAGATAACTAGTTGTTTTTGTAATTTTAAGATTTTAGAAAACTAAAAAAAAATGTAGTGTGAATAACTATAGAGATGTTAATAACAAAATTAAACTTACTACTATTTAAACTTAAAATTGATAACATTTAAAATTAAAATTGTTAATAGCTAATAAACTATAGGAATATGATATGGAATGTCAGAGTTCCTTCTAAAATTAAAATTCATGGTTGGAAATTGTTTCTTGACATTATTCCTTCTTTGATTAATCTAAGGAAGAAATGTATGAAATTTGACCCCTGGTGTATTGTGTGTAAAACTAGCATTGAATCTTCTAGTCATGCTATCTGGGGTTGTTCACTCACTAAGAAAATTTGGGCTGCTTTATTCCTTGAAGCTAACTTTGTTTACCATTATCATTGGAGCACGACGGATTGTTTTTTCTGGTTTTTTTGGAAGCAAATTAGAGCCATCTTGAAAGGATTCTCTTATTATAGCTTGGCATATTTGGAACAATAGAAACTCAAGAATTTTCAGAAATTCTCACACCAACATTCAGGAAGCTATTAACAGAATTATGGGCTGGGAAGAGAAATTCTTATCGTCTCCTAGAGGTTTTTCATCTTCTAATCTTAGTTCCAATCTCTTCCCTTTCTTCTTGGTCTCCTCCGAAGGTAAATTCTTTTAAACTTAATGTTGATGCTACGATCAATATTAATTGCAATTTGAGAGGCATTGGATGAGTTCTTCGTAATCATGAAGGTTTTATCTTAATGGCAGGTTGTAAAGAGATGAGAATTTGCATTTCTATCAAATTTATGGAGGCTTTTGCTATTAAAGAAGGATTGCTTACTCTTGATAATTTTGGGTTGAATGTGTTCATTGAGTCAGATTGCTTTGAGGTTATCAATTTGCTTAATAAGAAAACTGTTGATGTTGATCATTCTGAGATATCAAATGTTATTTCCGATATCTTAGATATGGTGGAGACAAAGTTTGTGATCAACTTCTTTCATGTTTGGTAATTATTCTGTCATCGCTTAGCCAAGGAGGCTGTTAATGGTGGTCTCACAAGGTGCTGAAAAGCTTTTATCTTTATAGGATTAGAACTTTGCTATTGTAATTCAACACTTTGTTTTCGTCCTTGTTATGTTGACGCTCAAAAAAAAAAAAATATACAGGAATAAAAATCGATTATTTGCCAAGAAAACAACGTGGAGTCGCCCCATTTTAGCGTGCGTGGCTTATGCCTCAAGCAAAACCCAACCTTCCCACTTTTACCAACATGTTTGGTAAGTTCTTAATGGGAATATTAAAAAAAAACCTATACCAAATAAAAAAAAATCATATTCCAATACATTTATACTCGTATCTTCAATCAAAATTAAAAACGCCAACGCAGAATAAGACATGAAAGAATGTTTTTTTTCTTTCTAGATTTTGTCCAATTGGGGAGGAGAGACTCGAAACTTTAACTTGCATAGGAGAGTGAGTACCAATTACCTGTAAATGCAAAAATTTGGATAAACCTAAAGTTGCTTTAAAACAGACAAAAGAAACACAATGGGAAGAAATCGAACTCCATTATTATGGAACAAAGTCTCTAACTTTCCAACAAACTAAACAAAGAACGAACTTTTTCTTCAATACTCACAAACAAACCCAACCCAATAAAAACTGAAAGAAGGAAAAGAAAAAACAAACCCACCATTTAGAATTACCAATTTGAAACTGAATTCTCATATCCTCTCAATCTTATCAGCTTTAACAATAGGATTAGCTACGGCAATTTCTTCCCGGCCAAGGGTTTTGAAGTCGAAACTACAATCATGCTTCTCTGGGTACCGATGAGTCCCACAGAAAGTACTGCCACACTTACACTGGAACCCCATCAACCCCACCTTCTTATTACAGCTTAAGCACCGGTTTCGAATCTCGGGCGTTGGCGGTTTATCAGTACTGCCGAAAGTCATTAACGACGGTGGTAGCGGTGGCAATGAAGTCGAATCATCGGGTGAAGAGGGGAAGACCACAGGATGATTACCTTCGGATTGCTTGAATATATTTGGCTGAAGGGACTTCTCCATGGCTACTTTAGCTGAAGCAGCTTGCTCGGCTTCTATTCGGGTGTCTCTATAGCATTTGGAACAGAGATTCTCTGTGCATGCTGAGCCAAAGAAGCCACAGTTGTTGGCACATAGCTTTGGCTCTGATGGCTGGTAGCTTGTGCCATCGTTCTGTTCGGAACCCATATTCGATGAAAATTTTAAGGGTAACTAAAAAGGAAGAATTGTAAATGTTAGGATTAAAATTTGAAAACTTAAATTTGATAAAAATCCAATTTTTCACTTGAAAATTTTAAGGAAAACAGTATAAGAGGACTTAGATCACAGGTTTGGATTACACAAACCTAAACCGAATTTGACTTCTGGTTTTACAACTTCAGATGTCAGGTTTTAGATAAGAGGTTCGAGGAACACAAACTTAAATCATGTCTGCTTACAATTCCAGATGATGGGTTTTTTTTTTTTTTTTAATTACTCGTTATTTTTCATAATTCAAATAAATATTACACTGATCTAAACTTAATAAACTCATGATTTTGCACCTAGATTCCACAAAATCAGGCTTACCAAACCTAGCCAATACTGCAAACTAAAATTTTCAATCCAGATTTAACCAAGAAAAAAAAATCCAGGACTATCATCAGCCAAAATTTTACAGAAATTGAGGAAAAAAATCTTTCCAGGATATCATGATTTGCAGACAGAAGAATCACAAAATAAACAAGAAAGAAATTCAAAACCCCGGCAAGAAAAATTCGAAACAAATTTTCTTTCAATCGAAACGCAGCGATCTAACAATCCAATCAATCAAAAGTCAACGAAAAACCTAAAAAATCTTACCTTTAAAGAAAAACAAGGTTCTAAAAACTCAAAACTTCAAACCCCAGTTCCTGTTATTTTTTCTGAAAAAAAAAAACGAATCGTGGAATTAGAATATCATCAGAAATTAACAAAGCCCATAAATTAAACAGAAGAAGAAGAAGATTAAGGAATGATAAAAGGAGATTAAAGGGGGAAGAATACCGATTATCTTTGAGGTTTAGAAGATGATCGAGCGATGATAAAGACGATTAACAAATTGGGGAAAGGAAATAAATCTTCCCTTTTTGTTTACGTTTTTATTTATTTATTTATTTAATATTATTTCTATTTCCACGGTAGCCCGGTTTCTCTGTCGGTGTAGGTGTAAAAAGACGGCTGATTTCTTATTTCACTTTGATTCTGACCGTTTGATTTTATAGCCAATTCTGATCACACCGCTGCGAGTTCGTTTTGGAATGGTTTCTTGTGGGTTACGAATGGGCTTCTTCGTAATTTCAGCTTTTTTTTCTTTGTTGGGAGATAAAAAGTAATAAATATCAAATTAAAATTAACAGTATTATTGAAAATATATAGTCCATGACTCACAATTTTTAAATGATTTAATAAAAAGTTGATGGTGTTATTTTTTATTCATTTTATAATATAAATATTTATCGTGGTATCAAATATTGACCGACGTGATAATTTTAATTGAGGTGTTATTTTATTTTAAAAATAATTATAATAATAATTCTCTCTCACTTTTCTTTCTTCTTCTCTCATCTCTTTCCCTTTCTTTGAAGATTTGAAATCATGATTGAAAAAAATAATAATTAAAATATCAATTTAAATTCATGACCTCAATTTGACTATCAAGATCAAATCCCTGATTGGTTAACAATAGTTTTTTTATTTATTCCATTTTTACCTTTTTCTTTTTTTATAGCCTTTTAGCTTTTTTCTTCTTTTCCAATATCAAATACAATTACTAAAAAGTAGTTCCCTAGTTTAACTTCTTATGTTTTCTGTTATTATAAATTATTTATTTTATAAATTAAAAGGAAATTTCAGTTATGTGCTTTACTATTAAAAAATATTTACAAATGTGTATGTTTACAACCGAAATTTTAATTATTTTTTGCAAGTACACAATCTTTTAAAAACTAATTTATCATATATTTTTAATATATCTTTATCTTGAACCAAGGAAGTATATAAAAAAAGCTTTGCATAAATCTTTTCAATTTTTTGTATTGACATAAAAAATTTATATTTTTACATATATTGGAAGCTCCTCTATCCTCTAAATATTCTTTCTTCATAAGAAGTTTCTCCATGATTTTTTAGAGCAACAAATAATATGATCGTCTCGAAATGAAATAAGTTATATACATTAACACTATTAATTTTAATTTTGAGTTTAAATTATTATATCACATATATGGTGAAAAAAATATTTTTCTTAAATTGATACTATTTTTTTTAACTAAATCCTGTTAGATATTAATTAAGTTTTATAGATCTCATTTAAAAACAAATATGCATTATTTTTTTCCATTTTTATAAATTAAAGTCGGTTTTCAAGCAATATCTTTGTTTTTCTTTAATAATTAGTTTTTAAAATTTTAGTCCGTCAAAAAATATATTTAAGTACTAGTTTGATAATAGTTTTGAATTTTATTTTTGCTAGTTAACTTTTTTTCGTTTATGTAAACCATCTTATGATTAAAAAATCCAAATTTTGAAAAATAAAACATTAACTAAGACTTGAAAAGAATTTTTAGAATTGAAAAATTAATATAAAAAAACAATTGACCAATAAGCTTGATTTTAAAACAGTAACAAAAATCATCAATAAGGTTTGAAGTCATAACCCCCTATTTTATCTTAAATGATTAATAAATTAATTACATTAATAACCATTTAAATTCACCTAATTTCAGTTTTAATGGTTGTTTCATATAAATAGCAAAGATACCCATAAAACACCATTTATGGTGGCGATTCTGGTGGATTTCGATTTTTGTATTTACATTATTACCCTTTTATCTCTCCTAATAATTATATCTCATTAATTACGTATCGGGGGTATGTTAAGTCTTTTCACAACTTTTCACAACATACTTTAGATTGAATAGTGGTGGTTTTGGGTAGTTTTGATATATATATTTAAGAGTTTGTGTTTTTTTTAAATAAACAATATTTATTTGTCTATTACTGAAATTAACCCAAAAATATCAATTATTCAATTAAAAAAATACGGAGAAAACATTGTTGGATCTGTCACAAAAAAAAAATAATAAAAACATTTTAAAAAATAAAGAAAGAGAAAATTCAAATAAAAAAATCTCTTAATATATTGGAGTCATTTTTTTTTAAATTTTATTCCAAAGTAGACACGTGTCACAATTATAGGATCATCGAACCATTTTTTTCAAATCAGCTCTCTCTCTCTCCATGACAAGTTTTAATCGCGAACCCGGTTCGGTTCGTTTCTTTAAAAAATTTAAAACGGCTGATTCTGGGTCCCACGTTTAGCGCGAAAGGCCCTGCTTTATCCAACCAATTTCCGGTCAGTAGCTGCTCTAAATTTGCGGCGGAAGTTTTATTAGTTTTTTACTACTATTATTTTAATACCATTGGATCCCATATAACCAATCTTATGCTCATGAAAATGAGCTCTACCAATTTAGCCATCAGATGTCTGGAGCTCAAACTGCTTGAGTGTCTAGATATGGCCATCTGGCAGGATTCTTTATATAACTCCGAAACTGGAGTATAATTGTGGAGCTTAAATTATTGGGCCGGCTAAAGGTTTCGGGCCCATGATTCCGTCATCGCTTGATGAGGATGTATCGTGAACCCTTCTTATTGGCCGCTAGATGAGAATATTGATTCTAAGGCGTTGGATTATAGTTTCCTCCCTTCATACCACTCTATCTATCAAGTTCCATCATAGATCGGGTCTTTGAGAGTTGAGTTCGAAGCTTACCTAGAGAGATGGCACTGCCCTGATCAGGCCGAAAAATCCTCGTTTAAAATTGGTTTGGGTTAGGGTACGGGAGGGATTTCCCCTGAATTGTTTTCGGGTTCGGGGATGGGAAATACATCCTCGTCTCCTAACTCGAACCATAATATTTTTTTATGGTTCTGGAGTGAAACAAATTTTAAAAAGTTTTGTAGTATATTTTTATTGAAATACTAAGAAGTTATAAAAAAAAAAAACTTTGAGAAGCTATAACAAAGAAGCCCTAAATTAGGATAAGATATATGTGGTACTTTAAAAAAATCACATCAATATCTAAAAAAGAATTATTTTGATGACCCCTTTCTCTAGGCTCTAACAACATTCCCAATAGACCTTTTGATCCAAAATCTTTGATAGTCCAGAGATCGCATTAGAGATAAGCTGGTTAAATAATAATTATTAATGATACTCAATCAAAAATCAGTTTACTGGTTTGGTATAGATAACTGGTTGAAATTTTAAGGTTAAAATTTTAATTTTTGATATTTTTTTTCTATTTTTCAAATATCACATAATTTCAATGAGTTTTAGATACACGGACACCGGGATGCGGTGCAGAATTAGTTTAAAAAATCAGCAAAGATTAGCATTTCAAAATTTTGCGGTTGAGCGAAACGATTTTTGTAAAGTTTGTCAAATGTAATTTTATCACCCTTAAAAAATGGTTAAACTTTGAAGAAAAGCGCTCCGAAATCAATGTCAAAACAATGCAAAGTCTTTTGCAAATTGAATATACCATAATTGCCAACACGAGCCTAGCTCAAGTGGCTAGGTACCTGCTTCTCATGAAGTCAAAAATTTGAATCCTCCTCCCCAAGTTGATATAATATCTCCAAAAAAAATTTGAATATAACATAATTGATTAGATATCAATATTCATTCCTATAAATTTAATAAAATTAAAAGAAAAACAGTTTTAAAAATAATCTAATTCCTATTTTATAACCATCTCTTTTTTATTTTTGAAAAAAAGAAAGGTTTAATAATCAACTTTTTTTTTTCAAAGTTTTTCTAGAACAAAAAAATCAGAACAAAAAATATAAAACCAAATACGAAACAACAAAAACTATAAAAAAATACATTCCAAAATTTTAAGTTTGTCAAATGTAATTTTATCACACTTAAAAAATGGTTAAACTTTGAAGAAAAGCGCTCCGAAATCAATTTCAAAACAATGCAAAGTCTTTTGCCAATTGAATATGACATAATTGATTAGATTTAATATTCATTCCTATAAATTTAACAAAATTAAAAGAAAAATAGTTTTAAAAATATTCTAATTCCTATTTTATAACCATTTCTTTTTTTATTTTTGAAAAAAAAAACGGTTTAATAATCAACTTTTTTTTTTTCAAATTTTTTCTTAGAAAAACTACAGGAACAAAAAATTTAAAACTAAGTAGAAACAACATAAACTAAAAAAAAAAATCCAAAATTTTGAAAGTTATGGGTTATTGAACCATTCTGTTTTAAAAAAAATAGTATACAAAATAATTGTCAAATAAAGCATAAATAAATAGGTTTTTTTATACAGACAAGTATCAAATATCAAATAGAAGTTTTTTCCCTTCATAAATTTAATAACTATTACTTTTAAAAAAAATAATAACTATTACAATCAGTAGCTAAGCCTACTATTTTTAAGGGATAAATACAAAATACACCATGGACTTTGAGTTATTGTTAAATCATAACCCTGCTTTGTAAAAAAAAAAAATCATAACTCTGCACTTTTTTTTAATTACCCCTGCATTTTAGAAAAATTACAAATCACAGCATTCAATCGATTAGTTTTAACGAAATTTAGACACATTTATATAGTATATTATACGCATACCACGTGTTTCAAAAGCATTAAAATTTTTAATTTTTTTGAACATTTGAATGTGATTTATAGATTTTACATCTTATTAACATAAGAGTTTATTCTAAAATTCTACACATCTGTTTTTTTTCTTCATAAAATCATAATACATGACATATGTAGAATATAACTGTATCTCAATTTCATTAAAACTAATAAATTGAAGGGTGTAATTTACAATTTTACTAGAGTGCAAAGGTATTTTAAAACAAAAAATAATAATTACAGAGGTATGCTTTAATAATAACCCAAAGTGCATGAGTGTATTTTGCATTTATCCCATTTTTTAATTTTTAAATCAAAAAATCATTTTATAACCAACCCATTAAAAACATCTCATCATATTATCAATATGAACAAACAATTTGAGAAAAAAATGATAATAATAAATTAATACAATAAATACACCAATGACACTAGGGTATTGAAGCATAGCATCTCATGATTGGTGTGCATGTGATAGCTACTTCAACTGATAAATAATTTGGAGCAAAGAGCAAATTTTAAGGGCACACTTGAAGATGAAGAAGAATAAAAACACAACTTTCTTTTCCTCATTTCTTTGTTGACTAAACCAATAATCTCTCTCATCCCTTCAAAAACATCATTTTGGTACAAAATAGCAAGAGGGGAAATAAGTGCCAAGAGAGTTTTAAGTGGCTCTAGTCCCTCTATCGTATGGATGGATCATCTCTCCCTTTTTTTTATTCAAATTACAATTATTAGGTACTAAATTAGTAGCAGTAGTAAAAGAAGAAATGATATAGAAAGTCATCATAACACAAGTCATGGGATATACAATTCTACAAGTAGCTAGATCACAAAAATACATTTATTGATATTTTATGTGTATCGAGGGCAGGGTTACAATCTCAACATACTCAGAATTTAGAGAAAATCATAGGTTTATAGTAATGACTATGATATAAAAATCTATCTATCAAAGTGGTGGTAGAGCACGAGATGTTCACCAATAAATGTTATTGTAAAAAGGAGAGAAGATCGGTTGGAATAGACGTTAGTAAGATTCTAAAGAGAAACGGGTAGAGTGACAGCTCTAAAGTATGGAATGAGATACCTGAATATGTGAGGTTTTTTCTATATATGATAGTGTCGAATGAACCGGATGGGATGCCTCGTGGGCCCTAAGCGTGCTCTGCACGTACCCATACAGAGTGTTATCAAAGCACTACAATGACAACATCTATATTAATATAAGAACATTGGCGTCTCTATCTATATCGGTATAGTGGGTTTTATTTTATATATATTGTATTGTATAAAATTAATGATGAAAAGGAAAATGAAAAAAAGAAAGGAATGATTCATTTGGAAGAAGAAATAGAGAGAGCATAATTATGAACTTTGGTAATGTGGGGAAAGCTCATTGCAAATACAGTCATACGCATATATACAAAATAGCATCATACACGATTCGCAATGTGTATCATCAAATTAAATAAAAATGAAAAGAAAGGAAAGGAGAGATGGGTTTACGGGTTCTCAATGTTCAATTTGACTCTTATAGTTCAAACCAAAATAATGAACCACGTGATGTTTTTTTTTTTTTTTTTTTGGGTACAATTGGAGCATGATGCTGCTTCCTTCTAATGGGCCAATGAAGCTAGTAGAAGCCACATAAGAGGAATTAGACATGAACTTGAAGAGAGAGATTTGTTATTAAAAAAAAAGGTGATTCAAATATATAATCATTAAATTAGCTATTTTGTAGTTTTTATCCTGAGTGTCGCTAAATAGTAAATCTTAATAATTAAAATCAATATTTAAGTTTTTTCTTTTTATGAGATATTATATCAAAGTGGGAGAGGGAAGATTTCAACCTTCGATCACGAGGAAAAAGAATAGGCGTGTTGAATTATGCTCATGTTGACAAATATCAATATTTAAGTTAATGATTAAATTATATAAAAACAATTATTGTCGCCTGAATTTATTATAATTCATCATATAGTTAGAAAAATAATTAACTTATTTTTAAATACTATTTTATTTGTTAATTTTTTGAAAATTAAAAAAAAAACTTGTATACAATTTTCTTGACATAACTTTAAGAGTTAAAAAAATAGTGGCGAGAAAGAGTATGCGAAGTTTGATCTCCCAAAGCCGTTTTCAATATTTTTCTTGATAATTTTTTTTTTAACAACAATTTTCTTGATATTTTATACCTTAAAAAATATCAAGAGTACAAAAGTCACAGTGTCGGGTAATGTATAATTTCCAGTAGTGGTATTGATTAATTACAATTTAACTGGGTGTTTTCCAGTTATAATATATTTGTATAAATATTAATCGACGTTAATAAAAAAGATCTATTATATAAAATATAACGTGTTCAAATTAGAGTGAATAAGCACGAAAAACTATTTAAATATGTCATTAAGAATTTGACAAAGTAAAATTGGAGAATAAGATCCTATTGATATCTTTCTCTTCATAGAACCATATCAACTTGAATATAATTCAATTGATTAGGTATTAATATTATCTTCTATAAAATTAAAGGTCGAATTCTCTCATCCCTTAATTTGATGTAATATATCTAAAAAAATGTCCAGAACTATAATATCAACACTTTTTACCCGGTTGGTAATTTTGATGTTGAACTTTGAAAGAACTCATTGCATTTATAGTCCAATTCCATTCATACCTTTGTAAAAGTTATAAGTAAAGGTCCATTCTATTAATCAACTGGAACTGGGATTTAGTGGAAAATTTTCTAGTATTACGGTTGTATTAAGCTTTCCATACTATTGTCCGTAATAAATAGACACGTGAAATTATAGTGAGCTTCACTAAAATAAATATTTATTAATAATAATAATAAAAGATAATAGAATCGTTTTCTATAAGAAAAAACGGAATTTTTCTCTACCTTAATTTAGCTAGCTTAATAAATAGTCCACCAGCCATTATAAGCCATTATAATTTGATCTTTCTCTCTCTTCCACCCTCTATGAGTCAATAATATAATTATATACGTCTCTACCATCTATATAAGTATGAGCTTACATCTCACTCTTTACCTGCAATTTCCATAGATTCAACTTCTTGATTCATCAAAGAAGAAAAGCCAATTCAAACTTCAAAGAATGTGCATAAGTCCATCAGAAACCATCCTATTTCATCATCCAATCCATTTTTCTAAGAACAAGAGACGATTAAAAAGATCAAAAGTTCAAGTTCAGAGACTCATTACCAGGTTTCTTTTAATGTTATATACAAAACCCCATTTCCCTTTTCTTATTCTATGTTCATTTTTTTTTCTTCATTAGAATTTAGTTATGATTTTGTTAAAGCAAACATGTTTTTTTTTAGCAGTAGATGTGCAGAGAAAGTGGGGAAGGATATTGAACTGAAGAATCTAGAGCTATATTTGAAGAATAAGACCATGATTGAGAAGAATGAGAAGCTGAGAAAGAAAGCCTATATTCTTCACCAAGAGAACTTGGCCTTGTTGTCTGAATTCCACAAAAAGTTCCCTCATTTGGATCGCTTTTCATTAAAAACTAGTGTAAACAAATGAACCTCATTTTATTTCAAATTCAAATTGTGGTTGATGGGTGACCTCAGTTCTATTTTTGACCCGATATGTAAGTTCACGATGTGACTTAATACAATGATAAAAATTAAGGTCTGTGTTGGGTGTAGAGAAGGGATCAGGTCGCCACTCTAACATTGTGTACTCATTTTCATGGTAGTAGATATCTTCTAGAGTTTGTGAGGTTTTCTATTTCCGAAAAGGATTTTCTATATAAATATGTGTGATTTTCGATTCTCTCCTCTTCAGACAAACTATGGAACAAGACTTAATATAAGATCAATCATGGTATATTTTGTTGGTCTAGAAAGGTTGGTTTTATATGATATTGCTGTCAGTTTGGTGCGAGAGGGAAAGACCCTGCAGAAGTAAAAATGTGTTTCATATAGCATTTGAGTGGTGGTTCAAGAAGAGGATGGATTTCATGATTCAGCCATAATCTAGGGCTATCAAAATTAATTTGGTCTGGCACTCTTTCATTGCTTCAGTCTCATTTTATTTTACATCCAAGAGTGAAAAATCATTGGCATTACAAAATTTTATCAATCAACTAAATTTAGACGACAGTAATCTACGACCCTACACCGATACTAAACGTCGGACAATGACGAGTTTGTAAGTTTGAATACACTTTATTAAGATGGTGAAAATACTTCAGCTGGGGTTGATCTATGAGTCAAGGCCAAACATGGTTTTTTTTTTTAAGATGAGGAGAAAATAAATTCAAGTCCAGTACACAAACTTTCCTAAGAAGATTCATATTTCAGGTATGAGATTTACAAGCTTCGGATATTCTCCGAATTCGGTCCATAACAATAGGTATTTCTTTATCAAGCAAAGTAGTAAAACAGAATCCAAACCATCCCGGTTCGATACAATTACAGCAAGAGCCAGGAGTAACATTAACTTTACCTATATTCAACAACTTATCCCAGAGCTCAAGTTCCCCTTTCTCACTATAGGACCGGATAAACTTGCTCATATCTGCCCAGCAGTAGAAACCTCCATTGCTCTTTATGCACTTGATGCCAAGTTCTTTCAAACCTGCAACAAATTTACCATGCATTTCTCCAAGCCTCTCTCTGTTGATTTTAATGAACCTCTGGACAAATTTCGTATCCGAAAGCATAGAAATAAGGAGATTCTGGGTTACGGTCGAAACAGATGAGAATCTTGCCAATTTTTTAGCAGCAGCCAGGACATTCTCATTCAAGGAGTAGATTGCAGCCACCCGAAAACCAGGAAGTGACAGGTCTTCAGATAGACCATATACTATATGTACTCTGTCTCTGTCAAGATATTCCGAATCAACCATTTCAGCCATGCTCACAAACTCTTCACTTCCATGCGTCGACCCTACAAATATTTCATTTGATATTATATGAATATTTTTCTCCCTCGCAAAGTCTAGAAGGCTGTAAAGTGTTTCTCGGTTTAGCTGATTTCCAACAGGATTTGAGGGGTTCGAGATTAAAATTCCACGAACTTTTAGGCCACGATTCTTTGCCTGGTGGAAAGCTCGATCAAGAGATGTGACACTTAAACTGAAGTTATCAGCACTGCGGCAGGGAACGGGTACTATCTCCACCCCTGTTCGCCATTTTAAGTCATTGTCAAGACTGCATGTTTGATTCCAAATTTCAGTTTTCTCATATTAACATAACTATAGTTTTCCATGAAAAATGAATAAAGAAGTACCCAGCGTAGTACGGTGTAGGAACAAGAAACACATTTCCCGGGTCTGCTAGGCAGAAGGTAAGAATCTCAATTGCTGAGTTCACACCAGTCATAATCACGACTTGTGCAGGGTTGAAGGAAACAGAATTCCCCACAACTTGAGACATGAAACCTGCTACCGCCTGCAGGAATAGATAGATAAGAGAAGAGACTTCACAAGATAAAACTTAGAAGCCAAATACATTCGAACAGGAGCTTTATATGATACTAAACTATCAAATGCTAAACAAAAAAGGTAACCGAAATATGCCAAAATAGAACTTCAAACAGAAACCTTAATAGTAGTTACGTAAAACATAAGAGATAAAAGTAGATGACAACAAATGAAGGAGAAAATTTAACATCGTCTCTTCTCGAACATACTATAAAGATAAACAAAATTCACAATAAATTATTGATATGAAAAATGTATATGCTTTCAGCAGTTATAGATATCATACAGATGTTGAAAATAATATAGGAAATGAAAGGCTTGACAGTAATGCACTGTAAAAAAAGGTTGAAGCTCCATTGTGGGATTCAATGTCGCACATAGTAGACCATGTTAACCACCATATTCTGGGGAATCAATTATGTTCTTCTATTAAAGTCACATCATTTCATACATTATAATTTTTTCTGAGGAGTTTTAAGTATGCAGTGAGGAGCTATACATATCCTCGACACAGAGTTAAATACCGCAGCAGCTCATCGTGTTTGAATTTAATCTCAAACAGAATCAAGAACGGGTTTTTACAGTTTCCAAAAGCCAAATTTCATACTACCTGTGAAAAATTCAAATGAATTACAAAGAACAAAAAGATATTTTTTTTTTAATACATATATAATCATTGTTATCAGCATTTACATAACGTTCACCAGATCCATATTATAATTTTAGTCAAAATCATAACATACAAGAGAATAAAAAACAGACAAATCCATCTTCAAAACTAATTCATACAAAGATTAAAAAAAAAAACATTAAGAGAGAGAAAGAGATATTACCACTTTCAAATCCATCAATCCATCAAAAGACTTGTAACTAGCAATTCCAGCCACACTCTGTTCATTATGATTTCCTTCTCCTAATATAGCATCCCTTCCATTCTCCATCACCCAATTTTGTACCAAATCCAATGCTAACTTCAATCATTTAAACAACCCACAATAAATATTAACTCAAAAAAAAAAACTCACCTTGCATAGTAATTTAAATAAAAAAAAACAAAAATTTTCTATGGTTAACACAATTTTAAAAAGTATTTGTAAATATGACGTTTTTTTTTAAGAGTAACACCAATCACAATTCAACACGTCAAAAATCTATTAAATCGAAAAAAAACTCACCTTGTTTTCCACAAGAGAGAGCTGAAAAATCCCGTTAGGATTAACAATCTCATCAAATTCATCCTCCAAGAACTTTCTAAACCCAATAAAAACCAACGAATCCCCACTTCTAGAAATCGAAGCAGCTCGACCGGAGACCGAAACCGGACCGCTGGACCGGGGCGAGAGAAATGTTCGAGACAAGGTACGAGGTAACACAGAAAGCTCGACTAACTGATTACTCGACGTCGGCGATGAATTTTCCGGCGAGGGAGGAGGATCCCGTTTTCGTTTCAAATAAAGTTGAAGAAAGTAGAAAAGAACACAAGGAATAACAGAGCCCAAAACGACGCCGCCTCTTCCTTGAACTATGCTTTGCAAAGGAACTATTACTCTCATGGCCGCGCCGCCGGTGGTGGGTTCCGTTTCTTTATCGGGTTTTGGATTTCGGGTCCGAAAGAATCGGGTTTGGGTCATCGGAAAAAACCGAGTTCGGAAGAGAAGAAGAAATCCGGTGGCGGGGAAAGCGAAGCACAGAGAGAGAGATTGATGAAAATTAAATACATTTTATTGAATAGTAAGAATAGACTGAAATTAAAAAATGACCGTTCTTAAATCGTAAATTAAAAAAAAAAAGTTTTTTAGGATTTTGAAATTTTAAATTTTTATTTTTATTATATGTATATCAAAATTGTAAAAATTAATGAAAATCAATTTATTTAATTCAATAAAAATAATTAAAAATAAAGCTATTAAATATATTTTCTTTTTTATATATGTTATTTTTCAAGGTGGTTTTGATTTTACCATAAGGTCCTTTGTTTTATTTTCCAATTTAAAAATTTTCTTTTTGGTTGGGAAAAATGGATCTACCATTCGAGGGTATTGGTCACAGGTACTTTCTTGTCAAATGGAGATTAAGAGAGAATTTTCTTTAATATTGGACTTTTTTGCAACTTAGCCCTTTTTTTTTAAAGTATTAAAGTATATGTCCAAACGTTTGAAGTAATTGGGAAAATGTCCTTTTTTTTTTTTCTGAAATCGGGGGTTCAAAACCCGTCTTTAGGTGACTGGGCTGAAGCCGGGTGTTCAAAACACGTTTTCTTGCCACGTGGACTGGTTTTTAAGTAAAATTTTTTTTTTGCCTGAAGACGGGTTTTCAAGACCTGACTTCAGTGTAATTTTTTTTTTTTTTTTTTATAAACTTACTTTAGAAATGTGTTTTGTTAATTATCATATTTATTTGTAAATTGTTTGGATTTAGATGATTTTGGATTGAATATTTAAAAGGCATAATCTTGATAATATTGCATTTACTAATCATTTATGTTATTTCTTTTTTTAAGGAGTTGGGCAAAATCGTGGGTAGAACCCACGATGTAGTTAACGTGGACACAAATCGTGGGTTTACCCATGTTTTTTTAAAAAAAATTATAAAATGACTTTAGAAAAATTGTTTCGTTTGATTTTTTTAAAATATATGATCTCCATGTGATACCCACGATTTTGCCCAACTCCTTAAAAAAGGAAATAACATAAATGATTAGTAAATGCAATATTATCAAGATTATGTCTTTTAAATATTCAATCCAAAATCATCTAAATCCAAATAATTTACAAATAAATATGATAATTAACGAAACACATTTCTAAAGTAAGTTTAAAAAAAAAAAAAAAAAAATTTACACTGAAGACGGGTCTTGAAAATCCGTCTTCAGGCAAAAAAAAATTTTTACTTAAAAACCAGTCCACGTGGCAAGAAAACGTGTTTTGAACACCCGGCTTCAGCCCAGTCACCTAAAGACGGGTTTTGAACCCCCGATTTCAGAAAAAAAAGGACATTTCCCCAATTACTTCAAACGTTTGGACATATACTTTAATACTTTCAAAAAAAGGGCTAAG
The DNA here is from genome assembly GCA_028015215.1 of Gynostemma pentaphyllum. Taxonomy (NCBI): domain Eukaryota; kingdom Viridiplantae; phylum Streptophyta; class Magnoliopsida; order Cucurbitales; family Cucurbitaceae; genus Gynostemma; species Gynostemma pentaphyllum. The sequence goes on along the minus strand of CM051351.1, from coordinate 5,314,936 downwards.
TTGCAAAAAAGTCCTTTAATATTTGTAAACATATAATTTTTTAAAAATGTGATTATGATTATGATTTAATTTGATATTAATTTTTTCTTACATAAGTAAGTGATTGACTCGATGGTAATTTTTTTATTGATTATTCTAAACTATTTTATATATTTATATATATTTTTTAATTATTATCTTTTATCTTAGTTTTTTTATATTTGTAATCATCTGATTTTATTATAAGATTTATTCAGGATGAATCATCAATATTTATATATTAATTTATCTTTGAAGAAAAAAACATTTAAGTCCCTTAATTGGCATATTTTTATTTTCTTTTAATATTTCCATTTCATATTTTTATATTCCAGTTACTCATAGAAAAAAATAGACGTTTAGATGGATCATGTATGGCATATATCATACTTTTTTAATCAACTATATATTTTAAAAGAAGATAGTTTGAAGTTCCTAATCTCTCAAGGAAAATAAATAGATTAGCTTCACTTGATACCACAAAAGAAATATGAGACATCTAATTTCCATTTAACAAAAATAAATATATCAAATATTTTACAATATGGAAGTTAACAATTTAATAACGAGGAATTGTCATTTTATTTAATTTGTTTCACTAATCACTTATGATATTGTAATACAACAGCTATAAATTTAAAATATTTTAATAGATAGGTTATCATGATTTAGTACACCATCATCAATGGCCGAGCCGAGCCGAGCCGGCTTGGCCCAAACATTAGAAGACTCAAGCTCGGCTTGGGCTCGAGCCCAACGAGCCTATATTTTTGGTCGAGCCGAGCCGGCTCAGCTCATGAGCTTGGCTCGCAGCCAAGCTCGGCTTATCAAACGAGTTCATTTTTGTATTACATTATCTCAAAAATCAATTATGCATAACTTTCTAATCACTTTTTAAAAAAAATCAAGTGTTAACAAAATTAACATATTAAACTTATTATTTTAAATAGCAAAAAAGAATGAAAAAAATTCAATATATTAAACTTATTATTTTAAACGGCAAGAAAGCAGAAATTGTTCAATTTTATTCGTGAAATATTTTAACTATTTTATTTTAGCCTATCTAGTAATTACACAAAAGTATCAAGTTTAAAAATATATATTTTTATTAATTATTTCATACATGAATATTTGAGAATAAAGTGGAGCACTACAATATAAGTTCATCCCAATTAGGTTGACACCCACTCATTTGTCAATCATATGCATTTTTCTCAATTTATATTGTAGTGATTCGAGCATATAATATAAAAAGAAAGGGGGTATATTATTAGTTTTTTATCTTTAATTTTTAAATTGATAATAATATAAATTTCTATTTAATAAATAAATATTGCAAGCTTTATTTGGACCGAGCTCGAGCCGACTTGTTGGATCGGCCCTATGAAGGCTCAAACGAGTCGGCCCACAAGTCGACTCGTTCAAAAAAAGGGAGGCTCATATCCAATCCAAACATTTAATGAGCCGAGCCGAGTTGGCCCGTCAAACGTTGACTTTAGGGCCGAGCTTGAGCCGAACCCGAACCGAGCTTGGGCCGGCCTTTAGGCCACGAGCCGGATGATGATGGTGATCTTAGGATACTAAAAATTATCACATTTAAAAAAAAAAAGAAGTGTAAATGCACAATGTTCTTCATGAGCAATTTTTCTTTTTAACTAATTTAGAACAACCCAATCAATAAAGGTTAGTAGTTTGATGAATCTATAATGAGTATTCATCCTCACCCTTCAAGATATTATTGAAAAATAAACGTATCCTATTTATTACACAAGCCATTAGGCAGTGTACTACACTCATCATTTTCATTTATTAGAAATCAGAATAAGTTTTTGATTAAAAAAAATTCTCCTTATTATTTAGATCTTAAATAAAATAAATGAAATTTTTATCATTGGATCGTTTTTAAAATTTTATATATTATTATTATATCAAATAAATGAGTAAAGACACAGACGATCATATAAATAAATCATTTAGATATTAAATAAAAATAATATAGAAAGAAATACCCACACAATCACATAAGAGAAAATACACCTTCCCAATCAACTAAGCCATAACAAAGTTATTTTCTTTTAATTAGAGAGTATTTCAGTAATAGATAATTTAATATTATTTATTTTAGAAAAACACAACATTATATATATATATATATCAAAACTACCCAAAACCAACAACCAGGGACGGATCTACAGTAGGATCAGGGGGGCACGTACCCCCCTCGATTTGTAGATAAATTAAAAATATATGTATGAATTCAAATTATAAAAAAATGTGCCTCTACTTTAATGTAATCATATACAATAATGAGATTCTAGATTATCAAAATGCTTCAGGTGGTTCGTTGGCCGAAGGTTGTCAATTCATCACTCGCATTCCAAGTTCGAATCTCAGCGACGTTTGTTTGCAATTATTCTTATTGTTTTTACTTATGCCATTCTTTATTTATTTATTTATTATTATTTTTTTTTTTGGGGACCATTCTTTATTCATTTATTATATATATATTTTTTAAATCGTGTATTTTTTATGTCTTAATTTCATATAAATTAAATAGTTCAATATATTTATCATATCTATTTTCAAAATTTACAAAATCAAAATATAAATTATTTTTATTTTTATTTTTAATATATTATTAATATCATTTCCAATAAAAATTTTCATTTTTTTTATCTATCTATCTATCTTTTTTATATATAACTATTAATATGAAGTGATTTTTAACATAAAAAAACTAAATATTTAAAAAATTTACTTGACTTAATTTTCACCAAACTAAATACCAACGGTGAATATATAGATTTTATATTTGTAGTTATTAATATTGAATTATTATATATTTACATGTATTGTGTGTCAAGGGATGTTTTAGTTTGGTTTATGATAGTTTTAAACAAAATCAACACTAAACATATTAAAAAGAAAAAAAAAATTGCAATTTGAAAATGAACCGCTTATGTGTCGAACCAGTTTTGAACAAATAGGCGGTTTAAGGTATTGATTTCTATAAATTTTAGTCATTTTTTATTCAGTTTCTATCAATTTGACGATTTTTATAAGTTGCAATTCTACTATGTGCTCCCTCTAAACTTCAATCTTAGATCTGTCACTGCCAACAACGTAAATTTAAATTTCATTGTGAATATATAAAACATACCCCTGATTAACGGCCATGAAAACTCGTAGCAGTAAACAATAAATGGTTGCTTTGACAGTTATTACAAAAAAAAATACATATTTTAACATGTTTATATTTAATAAACAATATTTTATTCTTTCAAAAAAAAAATAAACAATATTTTATTGATAAACCAACTTGTAGCAGCCATTAACATCTGTAGTAGCAGCCATTAACATCTGTAGTAGCAGCTATATGTATATATGTTTATATTTTATAAACGGTGTATTATTGATAAACAAACTTATTGCAGCAGCCATTAAATCTGCAGCAGCAAAACGAAAACAAAACCATATGATGAACTTCGGCGGCAATTACAACCAATCTAAACATCGACTTCATTTCGTATTTCTGGTAGTTGTGCGCTTCATCCCAAGAATCTTCATACAACAAATCAATTGACGTTAAACTCATTTTGAAGAAAAAGGAAAAAAGAAAACAATGATGATGGTGTAAAACTAGGAAAATGTTGAATTTTAATAATTAAAATGAACAAAAGGGAAAACAAAAAAAAAGTTTGAATTAGAATTAAATTAAAGAGAATTATAAATGATTGAATCAAGTTAAATGAATTAAATCAAAAAAAGAAAAGAAAAAAAACAAACAAACAAAAAATAGGAAAGAGAATGAGCTGAGTAGGAGGGTAATAACGTAAATTTAATCATTGTAAACCACCGGGATCTCAACCATAAATAGTATTTTATAAGTAAATCTGATATATATATATAATAATTTACCATTAAATCTAAAAATTAGATAAATTAAAGTGGTTATTTATTGATGTAATTAGTTCTAAAAAACCTGGTTACATTAATACGATTAATGAATTTCAAATCCACGGGAAACTCCACCCAAAATAGAAATGCAAGATAAAAAACAACCCATCTAGGGAGTTTCTTCCAAAATTCAATAAAAGACAGAAAAAATAAAAAATAAAAAAAAGGCAAGAATTTGTCACCTCTCCATCACAAACCCCAAAGTCCAATCAATCCAAATTCCAGCCAGGCAAAGCCACCCAAATGTCTATAAATAAACAAGTACTAGAAGGTCTTCAAGTTCAATCAAGGTTAATTTATACCAAATACTTTTATATTATAAGATTGGTTTCAATTTTACCCAGTCATTTTAAAAGTTTTTAATTCTAACTCTAGTTTTTTAATTTATTTCAAAAATATGATTTGATGGAAAAATTACTCTTTTAAAATATCATTTTTTTTGGGAAATCATCTTTTTATTACAACAATACTCTTAATCTTTTAATTTTCGTTAAACTTAATCAAAATTATATACAAATTCTATTTTTTAAAGGGTGATTTCCTCAACAAAGAGTATTTTTGAAATAAAATATTAGGTTGAGGGTATAATTGAAACTTTTCAAATGTTAGGGGCAGAATTGAAACTAACAAGACATTTTGTATAACTTTACCTTCAATCAATAATCAATTTTTTTATCAATACCTAGATAAAAAAGGAAATTATGATTAAAATACAGTTTTAATCTAAATTTTTAAAACTTTATTTTAATTTTAATCTCTCAAAATTTGATAAATTTCAAATATGGTCTTATCATTAAAAAATGTGAAATTTAGTTTAAAAAAAAAATTCAATTCATTATGGTTTTTTATAATTTTTTAAGCCTTTTATTTTTATTTGTAACAATTCTGTCCCTACATTTCTTTACAAATAAAAAGTACAAGTATATCATAAAGTCATAATAACCATATAAGGACTATTATAATGTTTTGATCGTGTAAATATCACAAACTAATTTTACTACATGTATGTATTTATATTTTAATTAATAATATAGATGTTTATTATCATTAAACGTATTTAACAAATTATTATAACTCAAACTTTAACGAATTAAACTGTATTGTAAATATATTAAAATCTGAGGGACTAGAATATAATTTCTAAAAATGATAGGATTAAATTATAAATATAAGCCAAATTCAAAGATCAAAATTATATTTAAAAAAATTCCATACATTCTAAATTTTTCTAGAATTGATTATATATAAATCTACTTTTTATTATTCACCTGACAATGTTGTTAGGCATGTGATGAGTTAACCATACAAATTTGTCACTATGTAAATAAAAATAAAATACAATAAAGTGAGGATTTGTCACATTCACAACTTTTATTCTAAGCCGTTCTTTTTTTTTTTTTTTATTTATTCTAAGCCGTTCTTTTTTTTTTTTTTTGAAGAATTTTTTAAGCCGTTCTTTTTCTTTATAATAAACAAATAAATAATTGGTTCCTAAGGACAGAGTAGGAGAATGAATGATGGATCCAATGGAGTTAAGGTACAAAAATTTAATGCAAAACAGATCCCCAAGCATAGGAAAATTAAACTGCGCATTTAATTTGTTTCTACAGCTTGGCATGTGATATTACCCCAAAATGATTTCAATTAAATTCATGAATAGTCTCTATAATTAAAAAAATAATAAATCACACATCTATAATTTTACATTAATTAATAAGACCCCGGACGTTTAGATCTAACAAATTAATTTAATTAGAAACTAGTGTAAACAAATAAACCTTAACATATATAAAAATATGAAAGAGTTCCTCAAAATTAGTTTGAAGGCAAGTATTATCTCCAACGTTGTAAATTTTTATTTACAACTTATTCGTTTGAACTCCGATTTAAATTATTCAAAATGTTTTAGAATTTTCATTTCGAGCTCTACGTTATGGTCAATTGAAAACTTTGAAATTATCAGTAAACAAAAAGATTAATGGTTTCAATCATACCTAATACTTTAATAATAGTAAAACTCTTTTATTTATTGACGATTTTGAAGTAACCATAACGTAGAGGTCAAAATGAGAATTTCAAAACATTTTAATAGGAGTTTAAATGAAGAAGACGTGGCTAGTTAACAATGTTAGAAATGAGGTGTTTTATTGACATAATTTGAAACTATATGAGTGTGATTTACTATTTTTAAACTAACAGAGGCCGTTCATGAATTTGACTGAAATCACCGGGGTGTGATTTATAATTTACCCATAAAATAATTCAACGTCCATTAGTTTATTGATTAAAAAAAAAGATTTTTTTCATAACTAGCAAATTTTATTAATAGATGCGATTGATCACGCAAGGGCGTGATTGGAACCATATGTTTCTAAAGAAGTAAGATTGTATGGTTCAAGTGCAAACAGACATTAAAAAAAAAAAAGTACAAACAGACATCGTCAATAGTCAGTCGATTGCCTACAAATAGATAATCTCCTTTCGAAATTTAGCACTTTGAAATCCAAAGAGAAATTTATCGCCGCTAAAAGTTAGAATCGTCAACGAAAACATAAATTCGCCGCCGCTATACCGGTGAAATGGCCGACGAATTTTTTTTGCTGGTAAAAACCTTTTACGACGAAAAAATAATCTTTCGCCAGTAATACCCTTATATCTTGTAATGTCTCTCCTATGTTGTCTTCTTGTTATTATGTTAATTTTGTTTCATGTTTTCAAGAAGATTTTATTTTAATATTTGGTTTTGCATTCAAGTTTAGTATTAAGCTATATGTATTTGGGTAAGAAGTATTGTATTTTAATTGACGACTTGTTGATGTATTACTTTTGCAGTAGATGAAATTCTATCTTAAAAAAATTGTTTTCGTGCATGCCGCACTTCTCTTAACTTCATTCTTTGGATAATATAGTATTATGACCTGTTTTAGGAGATCTCAATCAATTTATGGCCTACTCATAAAATATTTCCATTTATGATTTCCTTGTATAATTTGTGTCAATTTACCCTTCACATATATCATTTATTGCTTTTTTTTTTATACCATTTAGAGATAATTATGTGGATAGCCACTTTTTAGTCCCTCATTTGAGTACATAGCCACCATTGTGTATTTTAGAGTAGATAGCCACTTAGATATTTTTACCTTATTTTCATACCTGATTTACCCTTGAAGTGCAATCATTATTGTGTGGGAAATGATGTAGTAGTTGGAATAAATTAATTTCAAGAAAAACGTGTCAATCCCTTTTTCCAAGGTAATTGGTAAGCTTCTTTAAGAAGCTTCACGCTACCCCATTATTTTTTTTTTAAATTTTTATTTTCCTCTTTTTCTTAAGTAAATAATATGTTATATGTTATATTATATTTTTTCAGTCACATTCTTATTTCATGTATGTTTTTTTTATTTCCCTTCTTTTCATATATGTTTTTTTTTATTATATCATTTCATTTTCAACTACATTCATATTTTTGTTTTTGAAAATTCATTTCATCCGTTTCTAAAACTCCTGTTTATTTATTATTTTGCGTTTACACTATTACGAACCATAGATTCCGCATGTTGATGAATATTCTTTGAAAATAATATTGTATACTTTATTTTAATGAAATTTCTTATAATTTCCATAATTTTTAATGGTTTGTTTCCTGATTATTACTTTGTAATTTTAGTATTTATGTTTTATTAATGTTTATAATTAAATTTTTACAGAAACAAAGTTCGATTGGTACAATATGTATACATTTTGTTTTAGTAGTATAATAAGTAATATGTATAGTTCGGTCCGAAACAAATGTTAAACATGAATATTGAAATGTAATACTTGGTCGTGTTTTCATTGTAACAAATTAATGTTGTTATCCTTTTTATAACATTACTTACAAGGATGACGTTGAACTGAACCAAGTTCCGAGGTTTGACCCCGTGTTCTAGTTGTATTGCCATTTTACATAATACGTATAAAATAGGGTACATGTAATACGCATTATACCCACGCAACTCACTGTACATATAATAGCCGTTTTACACAACACGTATATAATATGGTACACATTATACACATGATAAATTTGTATATAATTCAATTTCATATGTCAGTAATTTGGGCATACTATAGTTGCTCTAATAATGACAGATTATACAATAAGTATATAATAAGGACACGTGGTACACACCATACACATGATACATTATGTGATGTATTCAAAATGGGGAGTTAGAAAATTGGGTCAAAACCCTCATTTTAGGCGAACTTTGATTTTTCGTAGTATGTACAAAATACCATACGTATAGTACAAATAATACGTACATCTGGCACCATCCTGATTTATTTGGCTCCATCGTGCTTAGTATCTGAACAAAGAAAAGTAGGTATGGTAAGTACTACAGATATCAAAGCAAGTACACGTAGTACATATTATACATGCGTCTATCTTACACTCGTCTCCATGATCTGGTGAAGACGGGTATGGTAAGTACTACCGATATCAAAGCAAGTACACGTAGTACATATTATACATGCGTCTATCTTACACTCGTCTCCATGATCTGATGAAGACTTCGCCCCCTGTACCTTTATATCTTCCATCTGTGAAAACAAACAAACAACAAATATTTGTTGAACAAACAAAAGAATATGATGATCTTTAAAACACAGCCAAGCAAAAGTACATAGATCTTTTGTACAAAAAACAATAAAAAACACAACTTTTTTAAACAAAACAAAAATCAAACAACAACAACTTCCCACTTTGAAGTTTTTCTTTCAGAGTAATAAAAACTATGAAAATAGCCATATGCAAGAAAAAGCAAAAACAAATAGCCACTTACAAGAACAAAAACACAACTTTAAAAGGAAAAACGAGGAAAATGCTCTAAAACAGAGGTGGAACTCCAAAACTTAAAAAAAAAATGAAAAATTAATTACTCTTTCAAAGTAGACACGAAAAAAAAGGGAAAAATATGATGTCAAAGGCTGGAAAGAAGAATAAAGAAAGTGAAAAGGGAGGGAAAATTAGAAATTAGAAAAGAGGGGGAAATGCTAATAAGATAGCCATAAATTGTAATTATTAAATAAAAACTAACATCACTTCATTTTCCCATGCACCACCTTTGACTTTGAGTTGACAGCTACTTTTTAGACCACAAAGGGTAGATGAGTAATTTCTCCTATATTTCTTTCTCCTGAAGCAAAAAATGTGGCTATCTACTCTAATTTTTCATCCCATGGCTATGTACTCTTATTTCAAACCAAATGTGGCTATTTGGATGGTTAACTCTAGCATTTATTGCTTTTTTTTCTCTTTCCATTTTTCCTTTTAGAGATTTTACTGAGTGTATAGTAGGCTGTTTTGATTCTCTTCCATGATTTTTGCTCATTTTCTACTGTTTTTGTTCTTACATTTTCCCTTTTTGTTTTTCCTCTCATTTATTGATTTTTTAAATTCCTTTAAATTACTCTTTTCAAGTTATTTATTATGTTTTTTTGTTTGTTAATCAATATATAGATCTCATTTTCAGTCTTTTTCTTCTTTTGTTCATTTTTGTTTTTTCTCAGGTACAATATATAAATAATATAAAATCCTTTTATATGAACTTTCTACTCTACAGTATTTTAGTATATTTATATATATAATACATAAAAAAATTCATATGTACGTACTGTATAGTATCTTTTAGCATCTTTTTACTATCTTGGAATGTACTAATTTAAACTTGTTAGTTTATATGTACGTGTTGTACAATTTTATATGTACACACTTTTCCAATCTCATATAAGTTATATGCGATAAAATCAATATCCTCAGACTTCTTATGATCTCTTCCTCGAGTCTCTGATGAACACAATATCCTTAACCTAGATGAGACGTCTTGATTTTTGCGTGTATATTTTATATGTATGTACCATACAATTTTATATGTACATATTGTACAATTTTATATATACATGTACTTATTGTTAACCACATCATCTTCTGCCTGCAAATCGAATTAGCTTGTTAATGTAGAGTACATAATATACACAAAAAATTGATCAATAATTCATAACATAAAACTAAATGTTCTCAATTGAGTTTATGTACCTTAATTTTGGTCCCTATATTTTTGTTCTCCTTCTCATTTTTTTTGGTCAGTATTCTCAGACTTGTGGTCTTCATCTTCATCCTATTGGACTTTATTTTATAATACATCCTAACAAGTGTTGTGGGGTGAAATTGGATTACACGTGGAATTTTACAACTTGACAAAAATGTCTACGCACCTCATCTGAGCGTAGTACCTAGGCACCTCGTCTGTCCGCAGTACTTAGGCACCTCGTCTGACCGCAATACCAGAGCACTTGGTCTGACAGCACTACTTGAACACCTCGTCTAATCACAGTGCCTAGTCATAAAGTCTACGCACTTGAAAAGACCTGGTGACACAGTCTCCAACATAGACCTACATATTTAAACCGAATGTAAGTGTCCGATTAGGAAATGACACGTGGAGTAACCCACAAATGACACATAATTGAGAAGCAACACGTGGTACAATCATGACGCGACACGTGACACGATGATGTCATCAACATATTCTCCTATAAATAGGAGAAGAAATTCATTCATTAGGTAACTAATTTCTACTACAATTATCTCTGGCACACTAACTCTTCTTGCTTTGACTTTAGCATCGGAAGGTGTTGAACCGGCACCACACCGATGCTTTGTTCCTTCCTGTGCAGGTACCTACGTAGCATGCCGTCAAAGTAGCGCACTACCTCCGACTCGTCCCACATATTAAGTTCGTTGCATACGTGAAAACTCTTTATTTTTAGGCAACAACAAATAGTTACAATACCTCATTGTTTGAGTCTTCCTCAATTCCATCATCTTCGTATTTTGACTTTGAATCACCGCTCATTTATAAAGAATTTCTACAAGAAAGAATGAATCTTTTTTTAAAGATAATTTTTTAGGGTTATTTATTTTACCCTTTTTGTTTATCCTTTATTTCTATGTTTGGTCTATTTAATCAACAATCCTCAATTTTTTCAACATATAACACTTTAAAATTCAATACTTCCAAACTTCACACACACACACACATTTATAGCAATTATGAAGTCAAAATCAAATGAAGAAGAAAAAAGAATAATATTTACCATGATTCAATAAAGATTTATCTCCTATAAATAAAGTGAAAAGCAGCTTCTCCATAATGAGAAAAAAAATGTAAGTATTTAAAAAAAATTGTGAGCCAATTTCGACAATAGATTGATGGAAAACACATCATAGTTTTAAATTGTTGAGGACGAACAAAATCCCACATCAGTTAAAGAAGGGAATGATCATGGGTATATAAGGGGAAGAACACAACTTCATTGGTATGAGACCTTTTGGGTGAAACCAAGTAAAGCCACGTGGACCTTGATTTAAAGTGGATAATATCAAACCAACGTGGAGTTGTGGTGGCTCGTTTTCCCCTAACATAAATTATAAAATATATGGTCAAAATTTATTAATAAAAAAACAAGAGAGAGGAGAACGTAGGATATTACCAGGGAGGAGAGGGTGAAGCTAAAAAGGATGTTGATGTTTGAGGCTAAGAGACGGGAATTGCGTAAGTAATAAGATGAGCTTTTGGTTATTTTGGATTTTTGTCATAAACTCATACAAATACAAATGTCTTATCAATAATGGAATGATGATGGGAAGGAAGAAGATTGTTCTATTATTGCCTCCCCTACTTGCTTTTATGCATTGTCTGGATAGACAAAATTAGTGTGATGCTTCGTTCATAAAATAATGGTTTTTTACTTTTTTTCTTTTATCAACTTAAACGCAGTTTAAGTGGTAGTCATTTGTAATCCTTTCTTCTAACGGGATGATTATTCAATCGTTATATCGAAATGTTTACCAACAATTATAAGTTTAATAAACAATTAATGAAAAAAAATGAGCCATGATAACAAATTTCATTAGTAAAGTACAATTATATTTTTCAAATTTTTTCCTAATAAATATTTATACAGGCTATAAAATTGAAAGTTAGCCCAAGAAATAAATATATTTTTCATTTATAAAGATGAATATTTGTCTATGATGGCCTGTTAACATGAGTATAGTTCATGTGGTTATTAGATATTAGTACTCTTTTCTCATGAAGTCGATGGTTTCGGTCTCCTCTCCCATAATTTGATATAATATATATATATATAAATAAATAAAACTCACCTACAACTACTATTGTTATAATCATCCTTCTTTTTGCTTAGGCCCAAGATTACGTGTTGGGTTGGGAAACGGCAAAGGTTGGACTACGGGCTTCGAGTCGACCACTGAGTTTGGGCTCAGGGAAAGCAGTTTTTCGTTGGAGATTTAAAAATCCTAAAAGAAAATAAAGTTTGTTCTTGCTCTTTAACACCTTATTTTATGTACTATGTGTTTTTTTAATACTATTCCCTGCCAAAAAATAAAAATAATATAATAATTAAGTCCCTTGATATTAAAAATCTTCTTATAAAGCTGTCCCTTAAGGTTTTTAATTTTTTAAAAATAGAATTGTTTGACAAATCAATTGGTTTTTCAGTTTTTTAATTTTTTAAAAACATTTTATGTAAAAAAAAATATGTTGTGGTTAAGTTTTTGATTTTTTGAACCATTTTTTTTTGTCATCAACACAATTCTTTTCTCCAAAATTTAAAAAAAATAAAAAAATAATTAAACCTAAATGTTTTTCTCTTTTCATATTAAATAAAAAATTCAATGATTATGAGAAAGATGTCACATTGTGGAAAAATGATTAATTTTTCAAACTTATTTTTAAAAATGTGGAAAACCATCTATTTGAGAAGCGATTTCAACAAAACATTAATTAAAGACAGTTTTAAGTTTGTTGCCCATTAATTTTTATAAAATAAATTAATAAAAATTTAGACATCCCTTTTTTAAATCTGACGCTCAAAACTATTACGCGTGGCCTCAAATACACCCGTCCACGTAACGTAAATATGAACTAATCAGTCAAATGAACAACAGATTGTTATGCCATATTTCTCTCCAATGAATTAAAAAAAATGATAATAACTAAGAGGGACATTTGCAAACCTAGTAATTTTTTTTTAGTAATAATTGTAAAAATATCTATTCTAAAAAATATTTATAAATATAGTAAGTTTTAATCTGATTTATCATTGATAAACATTGAATTTATGATGAGAATCATAATAGGTTAAATAGTTTACGTTTATTTATGAGTTATTATTAGGGAATTAATTTACTTTGATGTGATTAATTAGTATAATTAATTAGCATTAGTTTCTAGTTATTTTAGTTAAAATTAGGGTTTTTATTGTAAGGTTGTAAATAGTCATCTTATGGTTCATTTGAGAACAATATGCCTTATCTTATCTTTTATCAATATATCAAATATACTCTTGAGAGAACATTTCTACTCTTTAGGGATGAGTTTCCCCTATGTTCTTGGGATGTATTTCTCATTCAAGTATGAATTTGCTTGTTGAGGCCGTGGACTCGGCCTCTCCCCACATCAATTTATATATTTTTACTCTAAGTTTATTAATGATGTACACAGTGGCGGAGCCAGGATTCAAGTCGAGGGGGGGGGCACACACTTAACCTTCAACTTAAAATTCTCAAGCTGATAGAAAATCGAAACGAAACCAATTAAAACATATTGAAATCCAATAACTTAAGCTACTTATGAGTCAAAATTGATTCAAATATCAATTTCAATTTTAACACACAAATGATTTATTTTCAATTTGTAATTTTTTTAATCGGTTTAGTGTAGTTTAACCAAAATTGACATGACCTGAAATAAAAACACCCCTAACAATGGAATACATGTATTTATATAATTATTAGTTATAATATTAATAACTATGAAATAAAATCTATATTTTCATTAATGGTATTTAATTTCTTAAAAATTAAGTGAAGTAAGTATTAATAAACTTTAATATATTTCGTTTTTTTATGTTTAAATTTTTTTTATTTTATATTAATAATTATATAGATAGATGTATAATAACTAATGAATTTTTTTTATTAGAAATAATATTTATAATATAAAAGAATATATTGAACTATTTTATTTATATAAATTAAATTATAAAAAATAAAGGGCTTTTTTTTTCTAATTTATTAAGTAATAAATAGGAATATAATATGTATTAGAGCATAGATTTTAACTTTAAAAAAATACACCAAATCCAAAATGGGATTTAGCTGGGATTCGAAATAGAGCAGTAAACTTATCAACGCGGAAACCCAGCCATTGAGCTACGACGCTTTTTGTTGCATATAAGAGCTTAGTTATATATTTATTTATTAATTAGGGGCCCAGATTAATTTTTATTTAAACCTGATATGTATTTATGATTAATCTAAAAATCGAGGGGGGGTGCCCCCCCCGGTCCATATGTAGCTCCGCCCCTGGATGTACACATTAATTACTGCTAATTAATTAATATAGTAAAAATTACTATATTTATAAATACTTTTTAAAATTGATATTTTTACAAATATTACATTAAAATCTACCACCCAATAAAATTTTCCCTAACTAAAATAAATTTTGGTTCTTTTTTTTTTATAACATAAATTTTGGCTTTTTGATGGCATGGTGAGAAATAAAGCCATCGATAAATAAAAGTGAAATAAACCTAAAGAGGGAAATAGGGGGGGATGTGAGACGAACGAATAAAGTAAAAGAGGTAATAGGGATCAAAATTAAAGATGGATTCATAGATTTGAGAGAGAGGTGTGACAACGCAAGGAAGAGACAAATTGAGAGAGCATTAAATCTTGTTTGTTTTCGAATATGGTAAAGGTGATTGATTGCAAATCAAGCAATTTTTAGATAATATTTATAAAAATATCAATTCATAAATATATTTGTAACTATAATAAATTTTGAACGGAGTTAATCCCTGATTCACATATTAATAAATGTTAATCATTGATAAATTTAATGAAAATTGATATATTCACAAATATTGCATCAAAGTCTACTATCTAGTGAAATATCCCTACTACAAAAGTTTTATTTATTTATTTATTTTATTAAATTATAGAATCCTTTTTTTTTCCTCTTAAATTATTGAACTTTTTTTTGTATTTTTAATTGAGATGTTTTTAATTAAAATTCAATATTTTTTTTTAAAGTTTTGTTAGTTTTAAAGATTTTGATTGATTTATAATATAATGAATTTCATTTTGATTTTTTTTTTAAAAAAAATCCATTTAAAAATTTTCAATTGAAAAAAAATGCAATATTGGAAAATATCTCAACTAAAACTAATTTTGAAGTTTAAAGACGAAATCAGAACAATCGAATCCCAAGTTAAAAGCTGAGGGGTTTTATGTGCTTCTATTATACTTTATGAAAATACTTGAAAAATATTTCTAAATTTATGGTAAATTTGTCTGATATTAGTCGAAAATTAAAAAAAGGAAGGTGGAAGTTTTATAACTTAACAACATCAAATATGTTAAAGCATAGTATAATTCAATGACATGGTATATGCCTTTGTAAACATCTCCATAAGAAAGTTCTTGCAATTGAGCTGGCTTTCCATAATATAAGTCAAAAACCAAATTTTTGAAAGAAACCAATTCTTTATTGTCCTTTTGGCCGTCTATGGCCGGTCCATTCATCCTTTGCTATTGCAATTCCATGTGTTTTTTTCTTTCTTAATTCCACAAACAAATCTATAAATACCCATCAATTCCTTTTTCTTCTCCCATCTCATATCTACAAACTTAAATCACCAAAAAAAAACATAAGGGAGAAAATTCAAACTTTGCCCTAGCTCAAATGGCTAACTCCTTCTTCATCTTCCTCGCCATCGCAGCCATTTTCGTCCCTTCGATTTTGGCCGTAGATTTTAAGGTTGGAGATGACAAGGGTTGGACCAACACCGTGAATTACACAAAATGGGCTGCAGATAAAACTTTTTACGTTGGTGATAGACTTAGTAAGCCATCCAATTCTCTTATTTACTATCTACTTTTTGTTTCTAAATTTATTAGTGTTCTATTGTTGTTAACGAGTAACCCGAATTTATCTATGTTAACTCGATATCGTCATATCAAAAGTCGTGGTGTAAATTTTATGAGTGTGACTTGATGTAATGTCATATATTGGATATTTCTTTTTGCAACATTCATTTTTTTTAAACCTTATCAATTTTTATTATAGTGAAATTCTCTTATCTACTTACGTTTTTTTTTTTCCAAAAAGTTTTCACATAAATCTATATAAAATTTTTTCGCTTATTTTTATAGTTTATTGTGGCTTATTTTTTAACGATTATTTTATTATTATATAGTAAAAATAGTCGTTACGAAGAATGAAAATGAAATGTTTAAATACGAGTATGCGGTTTTGAGTTCAAATCAAATAATATATACGATGGTGTAATATATAAATTTTAATAAATTAATAATAAAAGAAAGTATTACTAGGAAGGGGGTTATTTATGAAATTGATGGGTAAAATGTATTTTTGCAGTATTCAATTATGGAAAAGGAGATCACAATGTAGTGAAAGCGAATGGAACAGAATTCAAAGAGTGCAAAGCACTTTCTGGGCAAAACGCATTGATAACTGGAAATGATATTATTCCATTGGCAAAGTCTGGTAGAAAATGGTATTTCTGTGGTGTAGGAGATCACTGTGAGTCTGGTCAGAAGCTCGTGATTACAGTCATGGATCAGGCTCCAGCCAATTCTCCTCTTCCCGGAAACGCCGCCCCGCCTCCACCGTCCGCAGCGACAAAAGTTTCGGTCTCTGGCCATTTTGCATTCATGGTTGTGCTTTTTGGCATTCTTGGGATGATCATGGCTTAGAATATAAGAGCTATACTTATGTAGCTCTCTCTATCATTTATTTTTCTATTCTTGTTTTTTTTTTTAGCACTTTATATTTGTTTTCTCACGTTTGTTTGGTTGTTATGTGTCTGATGACTTTCCATTAGCATTTGAGTTTGAGCCCTATTTCAATGGAAAATCTCATAAAATAAGAGTTGTTTATTCTTCCATCGGAAGTATTGTCTGGAATTTTTAAGCTCCTTTTATTTTTCCTCGTAAATTAAAAGTTCTTATTTGAGAACTCATATTCATTCTTTAAAACTAACTGATTGTATAATTTAATAGTATCAACTCATCATACCATTGTTTACGAGAAATTATTCAATATAACCGTTATTCCTATTAATAATCATGGGTTCTATATAAATATTGTTTGCTCTACTATTAAAACCAACGGACATATCTAAAAATAAAAAAAACCAACTGATATAATGGTTATGAGAGAGGAGACCACGTTGTGTAGCTCAAATTAAATATATTTCATCATAAAATTTTATTCTAAATTATATAAATATTTTTTAATTCAATAAATGTTCATATCATGAAGAGCTGAGCACGCCATATAAAAAATCAGCCTAAACTTTAAGCCTCTTATGGCTATGACCATATTTTTGGATTTATTTCATAATAATCTATTTTCCAATTTTCTATTTTAAAAAATTAAATTGGTAAACTAACAACTTTTAACTTTTTTTTTTAAGAAATGATTTTGAAATTCTAGACAATAGGAGCGTTTAAAATCTCGGTGGCTTCATTTGATTTAACAAGGATGAACTTGTATGGATTAATGAGTGGTTTATAATACTCTTAAAATTTGAATATGAACTATCCGAAATAAAAATATAAGTGATATAAGTTAATTTTATTAGTATTTGTTGAGGGTAAAATCGCCCTATAAGATAGGCCTAAACTCTAATAATTATGAACCAACAAGGATATAATGACTTTGGAGGCCCATCATAACAAACACGAACGACCCGTCAAGCATCCCAGAGGCCTGACAGTTCCGGTTGTTTGGTTAATTTTCAGCCCACTTCAGATTCGTTGAGGCGGTTGGTTTGGCCAAGGACCAGAAGGAACACATCACATATCTGACAGCTCATTGAGTATACCTTTCCTAAATATCATGGAAAATATATTATTTTCTCCATATATTATTTTTCAGATATTGTGGAAACCCATTACTTTGGTTATAAAAAGTATCAAAAACCTATAAAATGGGTAATGCAATTTTTATAGGAGAATGCATACAGAATAAATATTATTTTCATTAAATTAATTATTTTAATGCAAGCAAAATAAATACAATATTTTAAAAAACAAATCAAACTTTTATTCGTCAATACGGGAAAAAAAGGACAGAGGCAACGGTTTTGGATAAATTATTATATTGTGCCAAAAGGAAACAGTGGTAAAATTGGCGTCGCCCGGACTCGAACCGGAGACCTTCAGTGTGTTAGACTGACGTGATAACCAACTACACCACGACACCAGGTGCAAACACATGTTTAAATTAATTTTATTATTTGTTTTTTAAAATATATATTATTTCCTGAACAAATTGAATTTCATTTAATCAATTCGTTGCCGTCTTCATCTAACGCTGTTTAGCTGTTTTATTTTCATCATAAATTAGGTTTTGGGAGGATTTGAATGATTAACTATGTCTATACGGGTATATGGTAGCCAACTTAGGAAAAGTTTCCCCAGCAAGGAAGGAGAAACCCACTAAAATTGCCATTTTTACTGAAGAATCTTCTAGAAGATTAAGAGATCTCTTTATAAAACTAATTTTGAAGACCCAATTGCCATAAACAAACTTCTAGCCTTTATGGAATCTGTCTCCACCACCAAATCAGAGTAACCCAGTTTCAACGCCATATCAATCCCTTCCCTAATTATTACACTTTTTTTCCCTTTAATTTATTGATATTCTTTTATTATTTATATTCCATTTTTGCCCCTGACAAAAATTTGAATGGCCCAGCCAGGGAGGAATGAGATCGGAGAAAATTCCTTTATCTCTGTAACCATGAAAGATTTTGGGTAAGAAGGGCGTGGGGATAGAGGCTCTAGAAAACCTGCTAGCATAGAGATTTCGTAAAAGTGATTGGTAAATTTTTTCCAATTTTAATACTTAATAAAATTTAGAGGATTAATTGTTCAAATTAAAAGTTTAAATGTATATAGTTCAGGGGTGTTTTATACAGTTTTATCTAAATAATATTTTTTTATTACAATATTAGGATGGGGGATTTAGTGGCGGATCCACATGTAGTTTAGGGTGGGATTTGCCTCCTTAATTTTTTTTTTAAATTGATTTTTTAATATAAAATTTGAATAATTTTAAAGTAAAATAAGTTTTTTTTTAAAAATATATTATTAGTTCTATTTTGTCACTCTTAATTTCTTAAAAATACTTTTATATGATTTTTGTCCCCTAAAAAAATATTTCTCACTCCACCTCATGATAATTGAACCACTTTTTTAAAAATGAAAGTAAATATCACTAATCACTAAAGTATACCCTAATTAAAGGCAATAAATGATTTTTCAATAACGTGGAAGTTAAAATTTAATAATTGCATTAAAGTAATGTTTGAAATTTTGAAAATTACCCATGGAGTAAAAAAGTCCAAATATGCAATAAGCTCCAACGTAACCAACCTACTTAACGTGAACCTCTTTAGATAGAAGATTTTAAAGATATACCACCTCACTTTTTTCTTTTTCTTAATGTAATTATTTATTTTTAAAAAATAAAATTAGGTAAGTTTTTTTTATTATTTAATTAGATTTTTTTTCAAAAATGACAATTCTCAAACCAACATCCATCAAAATATTAGTCTGAAATATGTTATTTTTAAAATATTTCAAAAGCATTTATCATTCTTATAAATACCCATATATAAGTGTCATCTATTGAAATTTCTTTATTTAATTCTTGATTATATTTTAAAAATCTATTATTTAATTAGATTTTTTTTTTCAAAAATGACAATTCTCAAACCAAAATCCATCAAAATATTAGTATGAAATATGTTATTTTTAAAATATTCCAAAAGCATTTGTCATTCTTACAAATACCCATATATAAAGTGTCATCTATTGAAATTTCTCTATTTAATTCTCGATTGAAACAGGGTTTTTTAAAACTCTTTTCTATCCACAACCATGGACTTTTGGACATGTATATTCTCTCTAATCTCAACTTGGTTACTCTTGATTTTCGCCCTCCATTTGATACCGAGAAAAAAGTTAAATTTACCACCCGGACCGAAACCTTTTCCGATCATCGGAAATCTATTGGATCTTGGTGATAAGCCTCATAGATCTCTAACAAATCTAGCTATGTGTTATGGGCCTATCATGAGTCTAAAGCTTGGCCAAATAACAACCATTGTGATATCTTCAGCAGCAATGGCCAAAGAAGTTCTTCAAACCCATGACCAAGTCTTGTCCTCTAGACCTATTCCAGATGCAGTAACAGCCAATGATCATCATGATTTCTCTTTAGCATGGTTGCCTGTTTCTTCAACCCTTTGGAAAAAACTTCGTAGAATATGTAACAACCGTCTTTTCTCGACAAAGATTCTCGATTCAAGCGAGAATCTCCGTCGTAGGAAAATGGAAGAACTTGTGGCCCATGTGCGGAATACCGCTGTGAAAGGTGATGCGCTGGATATCGGAGGATTAGTTTTTGTTACTCTGTTGAATCTGTTATCGAACACAATTTTGTCGATAGACTTGGCAGACCTAAATTCTGAAATGGGAAAAGAATTCAGGGTAGCCGTGCAGGAATTGATGGTAGAATGTGGAAAACCAAATATAGGAGACTACTTTCCTATATTGAAGAAAATGGACGTTCAAGGAATAAGAAAACGTGCCACTACTCATAGTGATAAGCTTTTCCATTTGGTTGAGCAAATTATCAATCAACGGCTGCTGCTTCAGAAATCACCAGATTTCACTCCCAAAAATGACTTCTTGCATCAACTTCTCAACGTTGATGAGGACAACAAAGATTTCAAGTTGGACATAAATGAAATCAAACACTTTTTACTGGTAATTACCCATATTTTCATTTTGTTTTATTGTCTTTTAAGAAAGTATTTTTAAAAAAAATTAAATTATCACGACTAAGTTGTAATAATACAGAAGTTTTAATTTATAAAAACTCATTTCGATTACAATCCAAAATAAATGTTAAAATAACAAAAATTAAATGTCAAAATTATTGATTTATTGAAATGAAAGCAATATGTTTATTTTGATAATTTGAATATAACTCAACTAGTTAGACACATCAGTACTCCCTTCTCTAAAAAAAAAATGTTACTTTGATAAATTTTAAAAAGTGGCATATGTTATTATTATATAGGCTTAAAATGATGGATTTATTTTCAATGGATTTAGATTCTGTTTGTCGCGGGCACAGATACAACTGTAGCAGCAATTCAATGGATAATGGCACATTTACTAAGAAACCCAGAAATAATGTCAAAGGCGAAAGCAGAGTTAAAAAAAGTGATCGGAGAAGGAAAACCAGTTGAAGAATCCCTCATCGAAAAGTTACCATATTTACAAGCAGTTATTAAAGAAGCTTTTCGAATTCAATCTACGTTTATTCTTCCACGTCGATCTGAAGCACAAGTCACAATTGGAGGCTTCACAATTCCAAAGGGTGCTCATATATTAGTTAATATTTGGGCATTGGGTAGAGACTCCAATGTGTGGCAAAATCCTGATTTATTCAAACCAGAGAGGTTTATGGATTCTGAAAAAATATATGATTTTGGAGGAAGGAATTTCGAGCTCATACCGTTTGGAGGTGGACGAAGATTTTGTCCAGGACTTCCTTTGGCATCCAGAATGCTTCATTTGATGGTTGGTTCGTTGGTTCATTGGTTTGATTGGAAGCTTGAAGATGGAATTACACCACACAATTTGAATATGGATGAGAAGTTTGGTCTCACTGCCCATATGGCTCAACCTCTCCGAGCTATGCCACTCCTTTTGCCCTGTGAAAAAGGAAAATACTCGAGTATTGACGGGTAACAAGGAGTCCTCTTAATTTCATTACGTGTTCTATTTCTATTAGATAAAACACAATCGTCAAACTCATGTTTAGTATAGAGTTTCGTATATCTATTACTATTAACTACTATTAAGTTTTATCAAATAAATTATTGGATTATAATTTTATAGTTAATGAATAAATTATTCCCATTAGTACAGTTTGATGGATAAAAATAAGACACATGTGGCGAAATTTCTTCTTCTAACCAATCAAGTTCAGAAGGACTAAAAGGTAACTTTTTGAAAGTCAAGGGATTAAAAACGCTAATTTTAAAAGTTACGAGATGAAAATGAAATTTGAGTGAAAGTGTAGGGTCCAAAATGATATTTTAGTTTAAAATATGATTAATTTAATGGGGAAAAATAATTATAAAAAAGATCTTAAGATTGTGAAAAAGTAAACTGGAGTAGGTGTAGGTATAGTATAGTATTTCTTCAACTTGCTCATTTAATATTTGGAGGTGAAAACTTAAAGATATAAATATTTAATTTACTTATTTATTCATATGAATTGGAAGAATTTTCCAGTTATGGATGGCCGTCAATATCCAATAAGTCATCAAATTTTCAATTTTCCAGCTGTCATGATCCCCACCTGATCGCCGCAGATTTATTTCCCTTCTCCATTTATTATAATTAAATATTTTGGAAAAAAAAGGCTGACTAGCAAAAAAATCCCCAATTTTTCTATATATTTCCTATAAGATAAATATGTCAAATATTTATTAAAAAAATTATAATATTTATCATCATTATTATATATTTTATCAAATAATATTAGGAATAGTAGGAAAATTAGAAGGAACCAAAAACTTTTATCTGTTTAAATATTGAACACAAAGTATCTTTCTTCTTCATTAAAAAAAAAATGGACATTTCAATCTTCATATTCTCTGTAATCTCAACCTTGTTGTTGTTGATTGTAGCCATCCATCTAATTCCAACAAGTAAAAACTCAAACCTTCCTCCCGGACCTAAGCCTTTTCCGATCATCGGAAACCTGTTAGATCTCGGAGATAAACCCCAAAAATCTCTGACCAATCTCGCCAATTCTTATGGTCCAATTATGAGCCTAAAACTTGGCCAAATCACAACCATTGTAATATCTTCAGCAGCTATGGCCAAAGAAATTCTTCAAACCCATGATCATGTTTTATCCTCAAGAGCAATCCCCGATGCGGCAACTCCTTACGATCACCACGAGTTTGCTTTAGCATGGATTCCAGTTTCTACTCTTTGGAGAAACCTCCGTAGATTATGCAGCAATCGTTTATTCTTCCCGAAGATTCTCGATTCGAACAAGGATCTTCGGCGAAAGAAAGTAGAAGAACTTGTTTCTTATATCAAGATAAACGCTTTGAAAGGGTTGACGGTCGATATTGGAGCGTCTGTTTATGGTACGACACTTAATTTATTGTCGAACACGATTTTCTCGATAGATTTGGCCAACCCAGATTCTGAAATGGGGAAAGAGTTTAGAGAATCTGTGAAAGAATTGATTTTTGAGATGGGGAAACCGAATATTGGAGATCATTTTTCTTGGTTGAAGAAGATGGATATTATGGGACTTAAGAAACGTGCTAGTGTTCATATGGGGAAGATCTTGGAATTCATGGATAAGATGATTAATCAACGGTTGGAGATGCAGAAATCAACGGATTTTATTCCCAAAAATGATTTCTTGCATTATCTTCTTAATGTGGATGAGGAGAATAAAGACATCAACTTGGGCAATAATGAAATCAGACATTTATTAATGGTAACTACTTCAACTCTATCTTTAAAAAAAATAAATTGAATTGAATTGATATATTTTTTTCTTTTCATTAATTTTTTCATTGAATGATTGATATTGTATACATTTTTTTTTATAAAGTATTTTAAATTTTTAATCGGGTCTGTTTTAAATTAACACTTAATAATTTTTAAAATTTGATTAGTTTTAATTATTTTGAAACTCGTTATTTGAATGAGAGTGGTATTATTAAAATTTTGAAAACTTTTACTCTTTTTTAAATCTACAATTCAAAAAAATGTATTTTTTTTAAAAGAATATCTCACTTAAAAAAGGGGAAAAACAGAGCTTTGTTTCTCAAGATGAGAACGTTACCAAATGATTCTCTGGTTTGTTTGATGTGGTTTCTATTTTCTGTTTCTTATTTCAATATGAGAAACTAGATAAGAAACCAGAAATGAGATTTTTTTAAAAAAAATAAAATTTATAACGTTAGTTAGAAATGAGAAGCAAGAAACAACATACCTCCCAATAGAGTAGTTTTAAACTTTGGTTAAATTATATAAAATGTCTCTAATGTATGTGTTATGTTTTAATTTTACCCCTTACGTTTGAAAAGTTTCAATTATATCCTTAATCTTTTAATTTATTTCAAAAATACCCTTTGTTAAGCAATTTTCATTAATTTTTATGAAAATTAAAACGTTAGAGACATCGGTCTCTGTTATACCCTTGAATATTTTAAAAGTTTAAATTTTCATGTAATGTTTAATTTTTCGTAAAAGCTTTATGAAAATGGTTAACAAATGGTATTTTTGAATCAAATTAAAAATGAAACAGAAGCTATTAAAATTTTAAGATAAAATTGAAACAAACTCTATATGTTAGGGGTATTTTGTATAGTTTAACCTTACATTTTTTTTCAGAAAGAAGAATATAATTTTAATGTCTGTTTGTGTATTGAGGTTCTATTTATTGCGGGCACGCATACAAGTTCATCAGCGACGCAATGGGCAATGGCACATCTATTACAAAACCCAGAAATAATGTCAAAAGCCAAAGCGGAGTTAAAACAAGTGATCGGAGAAGGAAACCCGGTGGAAGAATCCGACATCGAAAAGTTGCCGTATTTACAAGCAATCATAAAAGAAACATTACGATTACATTCAACATTTCTTCTAACTCGTAAAGTTGGAGAAGAAATAACAATTGGAGGATTCAGAATCCCAAAGAATGCACAAATATTAGTGAATAATTGGGCATTGGGTAGAGACCCAAATGTGTGGGAAAATCCAGAAAGTTTCAAACCAGAGAGGTTTATGGAAATGGAATTTGACATTAGAGGAAGAAATTATGAGCTGGTAGCATTTGGAGGAGGGAGGAGAATTTGTCCAGGAATACCATTGGCTTGGAGGATGTTGCATTTGATTGTTGGTTCGTTGGTTCATTGGTTTGATTGGGAACTTGCTGATGGAATTACACCACTTAATTTGAATATGGAAGATAAGTTTGGTATCACTGTTGATATGCTTCATCCTCTACGAGCTGTCCCACATGTTTCCTAATTTCTCTTTTTTTGGATAAAAAAAAATGAGTGGGAAAGATTTTAGAAACCCATTCCGTTACTTGTTTCACACTTAAATTCCGTTACGGATAGTTTTTAGAAGCGTTTTTGAATGGTTTTTTTTTTCTTA
Organism: Gynostemma pentaphyllum; assembly: GCA_028015215.1. Taxonomy (NCBI): domain Eukaryota; kingdom Viridiplantae; phylum Streptophyta; class Magnoliopsida; order Cucurbitales; family Cucurbitaceae; genus Gynostemma; species Gynostemma pentaphyllum. Next base: position 5,289,576 of record CM051351.1, on the reverse strand, counting down.
AGAAAAATGATTTCATGCTGTCATTTTCACTCATGTCATTTCGATTTAGACAAAGGTGGGACCGTATGTGGGGGGGTGTCCAATCTTCACTACAAGTCTTGGTAGTTGTTGAGCCACTAAAGTTAGACGTTGATATTTGATCTAGTTGAGGTTACTTTCCCCACCTGTTGTGACTATGAGACAATTTGACAAAGGACTCATTGAACAAATTATTTTGGTCACATTAAACAATTGTTAAACTTCTCTCTAACAATTTATGCATTCAATTTTCTTTTCTTCTCTCTAACATTCTACCTTCCAGCACCTACAAAAAATCCAATGAGAGCTAATTTGTGTTTCTCATCATTTTTTAACTACTCCCTTACTAACTGTTGTTTTTTCTTTTCTTTATTTAACATTATTTTTTTAAGATTTCTTTATGGGGTGAAGTCTAAGAGTTGATATAGTTATTGTTTTTAAAATTATTTCTTTAATAAAATAAAGGAATTCTACCATCCATCTCCCCTTAAAAACGAAAACGTGATTCAATCCTTTTTTTTTTTTATAATTTCCTAACACCAAAACGTATCGTATCACTATATATGTTTTTTTTTATTGTGTAGCATAATTTTCTTCAATATTTATAAATCAAACAGTTTTAAAAAGTATTTGCAAATATAACAGTTTTTTTTAAAACCTTCATTCAAGTGCATCAAATAAATCAGTGATAACTTTGAGGTAATCAATGATAACTTATCAGATAATCAGTTTTTACATGCACGCAATATAATTTGATAGAGTGAATAAGTAAAATCAGTGATTAGCTATGCGAAATTAGTGATTACTTATGCTGTAATCAATGATTACTTACGCAAATTAGTGGCAATTTTGTAATATTTTAGGCGTGTATTTGAGTTTTTTACTATTTTTGCAAATAACTTTTGGGCTGCTATTTTTATAAATATTGGACATTTTTCAGCTATATGTAGCCCTTTTTTTTTCCTTCCATTTCTACGACTCAAAATATTTTAAATAAATTTAATCATGTTAAACTAATGCTCTAATGTTAAGAGGTTAACAATTAGTCTAGAATTAAAAATGATAAAAATAAATATATTAGAAAAAACTCAAACGTTAAAAGAAGAATTAAATTTTTTTTTAAAAGTAAGTACTTGTCTCATAACCAATTAGGAGGAGCTCCTCCTGACTGCCTATGTGTCTTATTCCTATTCATTAAAACAAACTAGTGGGTCTCATATAGGTAATAAAAAATAATATATTTATCAACTCACATAGGTTAGTCAGGAGGAAATTATCCTCCTAATAATAAAGAGAGTGAAATTTTAGAATGGACACATGTAAAATGGATAAAGAGACACATTATGGTAGAGATAAACTCCTCCATAATAGTTAGGAGAGGGAAGTATTCACCCTAACATGATCTAAAAGTTCGGACTGATCATGATGTCAATCCAAATATGCACTCCAACTCAATCTAACCCAACCCTAAAATTTTCAGATGGGTTGACACTTATAGTATTTAAAAATATATAAAATAATACGTTTGACAATGGAACTCATTAATTTTAAAAATAATAATAACAATGTGACCATTTTTCAAATAATAATATTAACAATGAACACTAATAAAAAGAATCGGGGAAAAGAAAATGAAAAGACAATTCTCTACTATTACGTAAAAAATAATAACGTAATTCTATTGGGAAGAGAAATCAAAGAGATTAAGATTATTAATCAATGGAATAAGAAATCGAAGACTATTGAATTAATTGACACATTTAAGAGAAAGAATTAATTACAAAACACATGTCAAAAAATTATTATGCCACCTCATTGTTAAAAACATCATAACTCGTTTGGACCAAATATATCAATGGAACAACATATATTAACTAAAATATAAATTAACCAAAATATTATTTCTCAAATAACACTTTCATAAAAAGAATTTTTACCGCCTCATTAAGAATACTGCTTCTAATCTTATTGAGGTGGGTTCTATCATTTCAGAGATCTAGAAGAAAACAGATCATTACAGGATCATAAATTTTCAACATGCTAATCAAAGCTGTTAGGGGTGAGATATCGGTTTCGGTTTTGGACAAAAAATAAAAAACACAGTTTCACTCGCATCAATCCACACCAATAAAAGAATTAAAAGGCAGTTTTTGGGCAGCGTCACACAACTAAGTTGAGCTTAATAGAGATGGGACTTCTAACAACAAATTGATCAGAAACCCATTTGAGATAGCCTTCCACGAACTCACTTTCTGCTTTCATTGACACATCTCGACCGAATGTCACTGAATATCTCACTTTCTGGTTCACTTCATCAAACCTTAGTTTATTAGGTTGCACGGTTACAGAAACTCCTAGTGGCTCCTCAATAACTGCTTCATAAATCGAACTTGCCTCACCAACATTTGTTACTGTCCTATTGAATGTTTGCTCCTCTGATCCTAATGCAACAAAGAATGAAGGATAATTTAGCTCCCCTTCAGGTATCTTCGTTATTTTCTCGCAAACTACTTCTTTTCCAACTATTATTGAAACATTACTATCTTCATATAAACCACATAGATAAGGGATGTAATCGTCCGGCTGAATATCATATACCAATCCTGGTTCCGCTGCTGCCGATGGGTTGACATGACCTGCGCCCATCGCGAAGAAATTCGCTCGTTGTTCTGTTTCATCCACTAGCGGGTTGCCTTTAGCATTTGTTACATTTGCAGAGGTCATTATAGCAGATTTAATGGCTGCTGGTGACCAATCAGGATGCAAGCTCTTGATCAGAGCTGCAATTCCACTCAAATGAGGACATGCCATTGACGTTCCTGAAATTATGTTGAATGTTGCATTTGTGTTTGTGTTGTTGTCTAATGGGAATGGCCATGCTGCTAGTATGTTCACGCCAGGGCCAGTTATGTCAGGTTTCAATAGGCCGGGGGTTGCGAGGCTGGGACCACGAGATGAGAAATAAGCCATTGCGGGATCTGAAGAAGGGTTTTCGATTATTGTTCCTTTGAATAAGATTGATGCTGTTGGATTTGATGTTGAATTTATATAAGACTTGATCTTTAGTCCAGCCGCAAAGCTGACATGAACTGCTGGAAGAACATGGGCATCAGCCAAAATAGTGAACCCGCCTTCTTGTTCATTTAAGAGAATCATGGCAACTCCACCTGCACTTTTAACCGTTGATCCTTTGTCGATATTATCTATTTCTCCTCCCAACTCGCACACGACAACCTTTCCTTCCACATCAATATCTAAAAGCGACTGAACATCGCCACAAAACGCCGCTGTTTGGTTGCCATTCTTTCCGCCGGCATATACAAGAGGTAGGATGGGTGATGTGTAGTTACGTGGCTGTAAAAGGGATTCACCTTCATACTCTTCTTCATTTCCGAGCTTCGCTACAGCTACAATACGTCGATCAGTTGTGCTTGCTCCAACGGTTAGAATCCAAGGCGCTTCGTTGGATAGTGTGCTTTTTGAAGGGCCTGAATTCCCACCAGCACAACTAACGAAAATTCCCTTCTGGATTGCTGCATATGAGCCTATAGCAATATTGTCCCGGAATAGAGGAACTGATTTGGCGCCGAGGGAGAGGGAGAGCACATCAACCCCATCTTCTATGGCAGCATCTAGCCCAGCAAGTACGTCACTGGTGGAGCAACCTTTTTCGGAGCAAACTTTATACATTGCAACATAAGCTAAAGGCGCTGTGCCACTAGCTGTGCCTTGGGCGTTTCCAAAGGCATTGGCACGCTTGACAAAAGCACCCGCTGCGGTGCCAGCGGTGTGCATACCATGCCCATCTTCATCGGTTGGAGAATCTCCTATTGAGGGGTTATCGCCAAGATTAAAAAATCTGGCACCGATCAACTTATTATTACATTTGGAGGTATTAAACTCGCATTTACCTTTCCATTTAGGAGGAGGAGGAGGCATTCCTTCATCATTAAATGAAGGGTGATCAGGATTAATTCCAGTATCCAACACTCCTATGATAACTCCCTTTCCAAAGTTAGAATCTTTCCATAAACCAGATAATTGGTTCAAACCCAAGTAGTCAGGGGTATGAGTTGTGTGTAAATCCAATAAACTATCAGGAACAGCAGAGATGAATCCATCTTTCTTTTCCATAGCTTTCAAATGTTCTTCTGTAAGTCTTGCAGAGAAACCACTCATTACATTCCGATACGAGTAGAGTAAGCGTGGCTTTTCATCGGAGGTAATTCGGCCAGTGAGTTCGGGCAAAAAGGACATATACCAACTCTCAAAATCGACTGTTTCTCCCACGACTGGCGTCTTCACATTCACATTGATGATGTATGTTTGGAGTTTGCTTGTTGTTGGGATGGCGATGTTGTCATGAAAGTTAAGTAAGAGAGAGAGGAAAAGGATAGAGAGAACCACCATTTTTAGTTCACAACCAAAATGCGGGAGGAACTCTAATGTTATGTTTTGTGGTTGTCTTTTGTGTTATATATATACATTGGCAGAAACAAAGTCAACATTCAAATGTTCGGTTCTATAAATTCCTTTCAAAATAACAAAAAATACAATATATTTTAAGGATGACATGCTTAAACATGGAGCATTTTATATGTAATGAGTATTCGGAAGAATAAAGATTAAGAGCGAATTTCCCGCTATAGTATGAGTTAAGTCAACTCTTAAGATAGAGAGAATTTATCAATGCAATTTACCAAGAGTAGGATATAATTATGAAGTAGGATGGGTCATTTTTTTTTAAGGGTAAAATGCAAATAAGACCCTTGTGGTCTTTTCAAAATGCATGAACACCCCCTGTAATTTGAAAATGGCAAATCGCACCCATGTGGTTCCAATTTTTTTCAATCAGACCCCTCCTCTTCAATGTCAATAATTTTCTTTTAGCCACAACTTCTTCGTTTGAACTCTGATTTGGACGATTCAAGATGTTTTGGAATCCTCATTTTAGGCTCTACATAAATGTCACTTCGAAACTTTGAAAACATTAATAAATAAAAGATTTTATTAATATCGAAACACTAGGTATGATTGACATCGTTAACTCTTTTGGTTATTGATGATTTCAAAGTTTCAAAGAGATGATTATGTAAAGCCGGAAATGAAGATTCCAAAACATCTTGAATCATCCAAATCGGAGTTCAAACGAAGAAGTTATGGCTAAAAGAAAATTATTGACATTGAAGGGAAGAGGTCTGATTGAAAAAAATTGGAACTACAGGGTTGTGATTTGCCATTTTCAAAGTACAGGGGGTGCTCATGCATTTTAAAAAGACCACAGGGGTCTTATTTGCATTTTACCCTTTTTTTTTAGTAGCACACACTTTTTCCAACCTTCATTTCAAAATAGTTAGTTTAATTTATTATTAAAAATTGTATTTTTGTTTTCCTTATATTAATAAATTATTTTCAATAAATTAATGAGTTAATTTTTCTTTTGAATCGAAAAATAATGAATCTCATTATTGCTTTTTTTTATTTCTAAAGAGAATATTTTATAATAAAAGTCATTTTAATTAATTTACTTATTTTTATGATTCTATGATTATGATAATTCATTATATAAATAAATTCTTTTCATTTAATGTTTAAATAAAAGTATTATTATTTTTTAAATTAATAATTAAAAGAAATGTTATTTTTCAAAATATTCCTTTCTCTCTCTCTTTAAAAGGATAATTCGTTTTGGGGCTCTTACACATATAGATGAAAAATATTCAATATTTATAAAAATTGCAACCCAAAAAGTTATTTATAAAAATAGTAAAAAACTCAGATTCGCACATAAAATATTACAAAAGTGCCACTAATTCGCTTAAATAATCACCGATTTCCGCGTAAATAATCACTGATTTCTCACATAGGTAATAACTGATTTTACTGTAATCACTGATTAATTGATAAATTATCACTGATTTCTTTAATTCACTTGAATGATGATTTTTAAAAAACTGTTATATTTACAAATACTTTTTTAAATTCTACTACCCAATAAAATTTTCCTTAGTTTTGTTCTTGAATGTCTAACCCAAATCCTATCAATTATACATTTAAAAAACAACGTGTTAAGCAGAATCATCTCACTGGTCATAGCTGTTATCTGACTAGAAGGATTTTTATTTTATATATATATATATATATATATATATATATATTTTTTTTTTTTTTTGGTGAAGGAGAAAGCCATGATAAACACGATGACATTTTTTTTTTCCAAGTGTAACAAACATAATGGTTACGTGCTTGCACTTAGCTGGCTGGCGTGGCCATAATTATAAATGGAAATAATGTTGCTTTTTATTTTAAACATCATAGATAAAAGTTTATAATGGTAAGATAACCTTCACATGTTCAAACTAAAAAAATAAAAGGGCCTTTTGTCCCTTAAAGCTTGAGTTTGTATAGTTTGGTATTGTAAAATTCGAGTTTATATCATTTATTTATGAATATATCGGGATATGAGATTTAATAACTTGGGTTTATGTAAACTTGTGTTTAATTGATAACTCGTAATTTATGCGTGTTTATAAGTGGTTTTATCTCCAATATAATTAAAATATGAGTGTTAATTGATTGAAATATCCATAATATTATTAATCGTTGAATTTCATGAACGTAGGCGAAAACGGCGCTCAATTCGGACTTAAAACGAAGAAGTTATGTCCATTTTATTATTGAAAAAGACCCACCGCCACGGCGGTGTCTGAGACCAAAATCGAAATTCGGGCCAAAAACCCGAGAGTGGGAGCAGCGGCGATGAGAAAATATTAAAAATAATGATATTTGGCTGTGCTGACGTCATCATAATGAAGGAGGTAGTGCTCGCTGACGTCAGCAAGCACTAGCGCTACTTACAAGGAATGAAGCGACGTGTCGCTCCACCTGAGTGACACGTCGCTCAGCGAAATGCAAGGGACGCAGATGGCTTGGACAGCAGCTCGGCTCAGCAGGGACGGCTCGCGTGTAAAGTCTCATTGTTCTTCTGTGTAATCCCAGAAATCTCTCTTCGAATGTTTGAGGCTCGAGATGAAGGAAAGAATTCATCTAAAAATAATCCAGACAAATCAGCCCAAGTACTTACAGAATTAGGAGGTAAATCGAACAACCAATCCTTAGCATGATTAATCAATGAGAATGGGAAGGCACGCAATTTAATCTGATCTTCAGTTACCCCTTCTGGCTTCATGCTTTGGCAGACGACATGAAAAGCCTTCAGATGCTTGTTGGGGTCTTCATTATCTAGACCTTTAAAAATAGGAAGAAGATGAATTAGTCCAAATTTTAATTCAAAATTTACTTGTACAGTGGGGTATTGAATGCATAAAGGCTCCTGATCAAGTGTAGGAGCAATCAACTCCTTTAAAGTTTTCTCAGCATTAGCCATCGTTTCCTTGGCTTCAGAATCACAAGAGGATTCAAAAATATTGTGCAACAAAGCCTCTTCGTCAGATGAAGAAGATGAGGTTTCTAGCTTTTTTTTCAGTTTGATTTCCTTCCTCAAGTGTTTGGCCGTCTTCTCGATCTCTGGATCAAATAGTAATTTACCTGTACGAGAAGAACGGGGCATCAAATAGAACAAAACAAAAATAAAATAAAATAAAAACTAAAATTCAATTAACACCGATTCCCCGGCAACGGCTCCAAAATTTGATGGGTGTCGAAACCACCAAAAATAATAAACTTACTCTCGGGATTTAGAAATTCTGTAGTAGTGGTGAGTAAGGTCGATCTCCACAGGGAAAAGAGAATTAAATTAAAGTTAACAAAATAAAAAAGGGGTTTTGAGTTTTGAAAATAATAAGAAAACAAAATTAAAAATCATAAATAAAATAAATAAAAGCTTCCAACTAAAGGTTTGATCTCAGTTATGATTCATGGATTTGATCATCGATTACTAAACATGCATTCATAAATTCTTCTCTAAATTGGTTGGAAGTCGTCAAAACCAATCAACAACTTATAAGTATTCTTCCTTAATTTTTCGATAGCCAAGATACGATCTAATGACTACTTCCCTAATTAACAGATAACTTTAGAATACGATAATAAGATTTAACCCATTAACAGCATTAAGAAGAGAAGAACCCAATTCTAACTAACAAACACAGTACGACAGGTTCATTTAAGTTAGATCATAAATTCTCATAACATAAATCAAAAGGTGTCAATAATCAATTTATGCTATCATGCTACTTGTATTAGAAATAATTAAACAATTACGGATTCAATCATTCTAACTAGCAATATGTAAATCAATCAATGAACAAGTGGTCAATTTGAACAAGAATTAACTAACAATAAAATATACAAAGAGAAATCATGAATAAAGAGAAAATAAGAATTAAATTGAAGAACAAAACCTCACAAAATCATGAATCAAACCTCGATAATCCTCTAGTTGGAATAAAGAAACTAGCTAGAAAACATATTAAAAACTATATAAGAGTCCTAAGAAAAATAGGAGAAGAAGAGATCTTGAATTAGGGTTCAAATGGTGCTTTTTATAGGTGAAAAATAGCCAAAATCGTGATAAAATATTATCCTAATCTGCTGAAGCCGTCAGAGCCGCGCTACGGAGCAGCCAAGCCTAAGGCGCACCGCCTTCTGATGAGTCTGGAGCCGCACGCGAGCCGTCCCTGCTGAGCCGAGCCGCTGTCCAAGCCGTCTGCGTCCCTTGCGTTTTTGCCGAGCGCGTGTCGCCAGGTGGAGCGACACGCCGCTTCATTCTGTAGCTTGCGGCGCTAGTCTTTGCCGACGTCAGCGAGCACTATCTCCTTCATTATGATGACGTCAGCACAGCCAAATATCATTATTTTTAATATTTTCTCATCTCCGCGGCGACGGTTCTCACCGCCGCTGCGCCCACTCTCGGGTTTTTGGCCCGAATTTCTATTTTGGTCTCAGACGCGGCCGTGGATCCCACCGCCGCGGCCGTGGGTCTTTTTCAATAATAAAATGGACATAACTTCTTCGTTTTAAGTCCGAATTGAGCGTCGTTTTCGCTTACGTTCATGAAATTCAACGATTAATAATATTATGGACATTTCAATCAATTAAAACTCATATTTTAATTATATTGGAGATAAAACCACTTATAAACACGCATAAATTACGAGTTATCATTAATAGATGAGTTTCAATACAAATTTTATGATTTTGAATTATTTTACTATTGTTTTACAAACCCAAATAATTAAACTCAACCAATAAACAAAGCGGAACCCACCTCAAAACATTCCTAAGAGAGATCCACCAATTCACGTAAGCCTTTGAACTCTGTATATAAAAGCTCACAGCCATGGAGAGAAATGACACAACACAAGCATAAAACAAAGAAATATATGGAGTTTTTAAGCTGCATTCTCCTTATTTTCTTCTCATCCATCTTCATTGTCTTGATCTTCCTCCATTCAATTACCAAAGGAAGAAAACAAAGATTCCTCCATGACATAAACGTTCTTTGATCATTGGAAATTTATTGTAACTTGGTGATAACTACACATATTTATTAGTGGTAATATCTCCAAAAATAATTAAAATATGAGTTTAAATTGATTCAGATGTCCATAATATTGTTAATAATTGAATTTTATGAACGTATGTGAAAACGACGCTGAAATCGAACTTATAACGAAAAAATTAGAGCTGAAATAAAATATTTCATGCAAAAACAATACCAATCCATCACGACAATGACAAGTGGCGCTGCATTAGTGGTGAGATGATGTTATCATGATGTCACCGTTATCTGTTGACTAGCAAAGGAGTAAGTGACAGGCAGTGGCTCTTGCCTCTGCGTGGCTGACATCTCGGTTGGCGGCTTCAGAAGATAAGGATCATATTTTATCACGAAAATATCATATTTTTACCTATTTAAAGCCTTACTTGACTCCAATTTCAAAATCTCTTCTCCCCCTATTTTTCTTAGAACTTTTAAATAATTTTTATTACGCTTTCTAACTAATTTTTTTATTCCAACTAAAGCTTTAATCTCAGTTATGGTTCATTAATTTAATCATCGATTCTTAAAATAATGCTTTCGACAATGGAACTCACTAATTTTGAAATTCATATATTTAATGGGAAAAAATCAATTTACACTCTTGAACTTTATATGGTGTGTCAATTTAAACCATAAAATTTCAATGGATGAAAAATTTGGTTTCTCTAGAGTATGGCTCATCCTTTACGAGTTGTGCCACACTCTTTGCAATCTGAAGACTTGTCCCCGTAAATAAAAGGTGATAAAATAAAATACTTACATGTACTAGTTCATATTCACTTTCATTCATGTCCAATTTTTATCGGTCACACTAATAAATATATAAATCGTCCTTAATATGTTTACTCTAATAAAAATTGGATGCTAATAGAAGTAAATATGTGCTCGTATTGAATCGTGAGTATATAAGTATTTTCTTAGATAAATAAAGCCAAGAATTGCATCCAACCAATGATTTTTTGCCATATGGAATTGTTCCTTTTTATTAGAAATTTCGGCTTTTAGCAATCATACGAAAAGTTAGGAAAAAAGAAAGTTGGGCAATTGAAAAGACCAAAAACAGTCTTAACAATCAGACTACCAAATAACCACAAAATACACAAATTCTTTCATTTTTATGTTGTGCGAGAAATTTTAGTTAGAGGATTTTCAAGCAATGAAGGGAAGGTTGACATAATTGATAAGGGACAGAACTAAGAAAATAAGTTTATTTTTAATTTGTAATTAACATAGTTTAGATTATAGCATTTTAGAGCTTTAATTAAGTTAGTTAATTTCTTTATTTTATCAGCTCTATTTTGTAAGGCTATAAACAGTCACATTCACAGTTATAAGGGAGAACACTTTAATTATAATTGATGATATTTATTTCAAAAGTTAAGAGTTCTGTTGGCATCAAAGCGAGGATTTTTTTTTTTGCAAATTAGCCTGTTTTTTTTAAAGTAAATAAATATATGTCCAAACGTTTGAAGTGTTTAGTAAAATGTCCTCTTTTTTTGAAATCCGGGGTTCAAGACCCGTCTTTAGATATGTGGCCGTCAAGTGAAGTCCGGACTTTAGCAAAAAAAAGAATGACATGCATACGGTCTTGAAGACCCGACTTTAAGTTGAGTCTATAACTGTTAGGAATGGTGTCCTAGAACTTGTAATTATTTAAATATAATAATTTATTTCGAATAAATTAAATAAATAAACATAAGTTCTTTATATAATCTAGATTGATTCAATTGACGATATTAGGAATATATGGAAATATATAAATATCAAAACATTCAAATAGTAAACCCTAAGTTACTCTTATGAAATCACGACTTAGTATGTGAGTCATACAAGAGGATTAAAGTCGAGATGAGTAACTTAAAAGTGTCTACGAGAAACGGATAACGTTTGGAAACCTTATCCTGGTAACACCGTTGATAACTTCGCATTTTGTTTATAGACAAATGATCTAATCCTCGATCATTCATGTGGGAGACATGAAATGGAAGTATCATATGCAATGTTGATTGTATAAGACAGGACCACGATATTCGATCAAATTTCTCATTAGTACCGTTTATGAGAAATGATCGAATATCAAACTAAGTTTATCAACCGTGATAGATCTCAATCCTGAGTGAAATGCGGACTCTATTTGTGGAGTTATGTTCTTTGATTCACATAGTTGAGAAGCGATCCGTAAGAACGCTCAATACACTCCTGTTTTGGGAACATGACTAGATAAATAGCTGGGAACTCATTCTCACGAGATGGAATTCATAACTTTCCTATAAATTAACCAGTATCGGTGCGATACCTAAACATTTTAGGAACTTTAGGAAACTCCTTGATGTATCGATTCGAGACACGAACAAGTGACGTCACGACTTCTATTGATCACAGAAGTATCTTATCTCTAGTTCGACTAAAGATAAAGTTCATTGGAGAATCAGCGGGAACACAAGGATAAAGCGGTAATTACAGGGGCAAAACGGTAAATTTATCCGCCTGTAATTATGAGGGTTCCACGTGAAGGATAATATCACAGATATAAATAAATGATAAACTAAATGGACATAACTCATCTATAGTGAGGGGAGTTCACTATGAATCTATAGTGGAATTATTCATAGTTAGATAATAAGTAATTAACCGATTATGAGCTAATCACTTAATTGACTAATTATTAAGCCCATGATCTATAGGTCCATCTGGTCCCTATGCTAGCCCAAATATCGTAGTCGCGAAATCAAGTAGAAGAAATGAAAATTTTAAGTAAAGTGAATTACTTAAAATAGGCAATATTAATTGTTTAAATATTGAGTATATTTAAGCGGTAATTAATATAAACATTATTAATTGTTTAAATAATGAGTTTATTTAAACATGAAATTAATAATGAAATATTATTAATTAGATATTATTAATTATTTAAATATTGAGTATATTTAAATGGTAATTAATAATTTGAAATTAATTGACAATTATTAATTGTTTAAATAATTAATTTTATTTGAACGGAAATTAATAATTAAAATTAATTAATTAATAATAAAATATTGTCAATAAAATTATTAATTAAATAATGAGTTTATTTAATAGAAATTAATAATTATAATATTTATTATTAATTATTTAAATAATGAAAATTATTTAAATGGAAATTAATAATTAAATATAAATTTGATAATGTTTAGTCGGGAGAAAATATTAATATTATTAATTGTTTAAATAAAATATTTTATTTAAATGGTAATTAATAAATAAATTAATTAAGTTGGACTTATTAATTTAAGAGAGAATTTCAAGCCCAATTGGATTAATGAACCCAATTGGAATTGGCCCAAAGTAATTAATTAAATAAATTATATTTATTTATTATTTTATGATGCTATTTTTGGGCCACCATATGTAATTTTGGAGGAGATAATTGTTTGAATTATATCCTAAAATAATTACATAGATTTATTTACCCAAGATAAATAAAATAAAAGAAAAGAAAATAATCTCTTATTTATCTATGCATTTTCGAAATTGCAAGATAAAAAGAAGAGATAATATTTTTTTCTTTTTGTATTTATCTCTATAGATTAATCCTAATGTGATTAGGATTCCTATTTTTCTATAAATAGGAGGGTTGGGTCATTCATAAATCAAACAATTCAATTCTTTGGAAATTGAAAAATCTCTCTTCCTCCCTTCTCCCTCCCTTGGCCGATTTTCTCATAGTATTGGGAAGAAAAATATTTTTTTTCTTCTTCCCAATTTCTTCTAAAGTTCGATCCCACAATCGAATTTCGTTTGATCGATCGGGATATAGCGTAGAAGATTGGTGTTGCTAAGGAATTGAAGCTGTAAAGAAACCTCCAACCGATTCTCCATTATTCAGTCAATGTAAGTTCCGGTCTTAATTTTCGAATATATAAGCATGAATCTACATGTTTTATCACAAATTGCATGATGTTAATAGATCCGTTATTAAATGTTAATAAGTTTACTAAATAAAATTCCGCTAATTTAGTAAATCATCCCTTCAATAACAACTACAATAAAAACCAAGAGAAAGAGAGATTAAAAAGAAATTGACCTTGATGACCAGAACTAGTTTCAAAGCTCCTAAGGGGTAGTAGCATTGGAAGTAGAAGCATGAGAGGTAGCAGCGACGGCAGCGGTATCGGTGTCGGTGGCTGCGGCATTTTGCACCTTTTGCCTTTTAACGCAACCAGAAGATGACCCAGATGAACCACCATCGCCGCTGTCAACCCCCCCACCAACATCTGCCGTTCACAAGCGACGAGACATCGGAACCCACGTGCTCCTCACGTGAGTAGAACAATAATTGCAACGTTCTTTACAATAAGTCTTACACCTTCTAAATTCACACTTTTTCTTAGCTCTATTCCCACAATCTCTACAAACAGCCATGTAATTATCACCCCATTATTAACAAAGGAATCGCCTTTATCAAAATTGAAATCATGGGTTTTCTTTAGATTATCAAAATCTTTACTTTTTTGAGGATGAGATTGAGATTGGGGAGGCGGAGGAAGAATAGTGAAAATGCCAACACTAACTCCAAGAGATGTGGAAGAAGGAAGAGTTTGGTGATGAAAATGATGATGATCAGAGGAAGAAATGAGTTGAGTTTATTGATGAAGAGAAGAAGGAGTTGGAGTTATAAACAGACAATCTCTTAGACCCAATATTTTTTTTATGTTCACACAAAAAAAACTCTATCAGATGTGTTGTGATGTGAAACAAATCAAAAAGGCCCAAGCCCACCAAAATGAAAAAAAAAACAAAAAAGGGATCCAAGCCTAATTGAATTTGTTACCTCCACTGTGGGTTTTTGCCAAATGAGCCATTAAGGGTTTTAGTTTGGCTTTCACATGGAATTGTGTGATTAAGAAGAAATTAGGGCAACAACCTTTTTTGACAATTTGTGGCAGGTGGGTGATAGATTAAAAGACTTCTTTTTTAGATGCTGTGGGTGTGCACTTTAGCCATGAGAAGAAAATAGACGCTATTAATTTTCTTCTTGTTTTCGTTCATGTTGAGCAATTGAGGGTTTGTGAGTGACTTTTGTGGTGAGAGTTTGTGAGAAATATTGTAAAAGAATGAGTTTTCTTTCTTGAGGGCTTTTGAGTGGTTAATACACGGTTTTGTGTATTGAATATTTCTCTATTGTAACTCCGAATCATCATAGTGAAATCCGCAGCTGTAGCAACTGGACGTAGCCAATTTGGGTGAACCAGTATAAATTCTTGTGTCCTTTTTATTGTGTTTGTTTCTTTAATTTCTCGATTACTTCTTTTATTCCTAATGTTGAATGTGGGAATATTTTCCCAACAACTAGTATCAGAGCTTTAGGTTATCCGCTGATTCAAGCTAGGAGTGAGAAGCAAGTATGTCAAACTTTATAAGTCCGGTGAAGTTTGATGTGGAGAAATTTGATGGAATGATCAATTTTGGCTTGTGGCTAGTGAAAGTCAAAGATGTATTGATACAATCTGGGTTACACAAGGCTTTGAAAGAAAGACCGAGCGGTTGGTGCTCTCAATCAGTTAAGCGGTGATGGTGATTCAACGAAATCAAATGGCAGTGGTTCTAGTGAAGGTGCTAAGAAGTCCAGTTCGAATGATGAAGATTGGGAGGAGATGGATTTGAAGGCGGCAAGCGCGATAAGACTGTGTTTGGCTAAAAATGTTCTTGTAAATGTGCATGTAATTTTGACAGCTAAAGAACTTTTGGGAGAAGTTTGAAGCCATGTATCAAGTTAAGGGCATCTCAAATCGACTGTACCTGAAGGAGCGGTTTCACACACTTCAAATGGAGGAAGGTACAAAAATCTCAGATCACTTGAGTATTCTCAATGGTATAATTTCAGAGCTGGAGGCAATCGAAGTGAATGTAGATGAGGAAGATAAGGCACTTAGGCTCATCTTGTCTCTTCCAACTTCTTATGAGCACATGAAGTCAGTTCTAATGTATGGAAAAGATTATTTGAATTTTGCAGAAACTACAAGTAAACTCTTATCAGATAAGAGGAGGTTGAAGAGTGAAGGGCGTGATTCACATAACAACTTTATGTTGGTAGTTAGCAATGAGAAGAAGAATAATTTCATACAAAAAAAAGGCTGCTGGGACTGTGGATTATCTGGTCACCTGAAAAGAGATTATCTAAACAGAGCAGGTACGACAAATGGCTCTGGGTTGGAAGGTAGCATTGTCTCTCTTGTTAAGGGAGACGAAAAATTTATTTGAAGAGAAAAGAAATTCATCCTCATGGTATGACCGCTAAACCATGATAGAGGATGTGTTGTTAGTGGATGCACACGAGCATTGACTTGGCAGTTATGCAAAGTGTGTGGTGGAATGATGTCGGTGGTTGAAGAACTTCTGGGGAAGCCAAGTAGGTGAAAGTTGCACCATAATTTCAGCAAGATTTATCGACATGTGCCGGAAAAAGGAAAATCTTGAAAGGTGATATTTCAAGTGGTCTACTTATATGGTGGAGTAGGATAGCTCTCTAATTTGAGAACTGTGATTGTCGGTGAAGACAATGATTGTAGTAGAAGCTATGGATTATTCTATCTTGCCAAGGTGGAATTGGAGAAGTCGCTACCGCTGCAGTGAAGACATGATGTTTTGATGTTGTCTTCAAGGTGGAATTTGTTGTGATGTGAAGCAAATCAAAAAGGCCCAAGCTCACCCAAATGACAAAAAGACAAAAAAAAAAGGATCCAAGCCTAATTGAATTTGTTACCTCCACCGTGGGTTTTTTGCCAAATGAGCCATTAAGGGTTTTGGTTTGGCTTTCACATGGAATTGTGTGATTAAGAAGAAATTAGGGCATCAACCTTTTTTGACAATTTGTGGCAGGTGGGTGATAGATTAAAAGACTCTTTTTTGAGACGTTGTGGGTGTGCACTTCAGTCGTGCGAAGAAAATAGTTGCTATTAATCTTCTTCTTGTTTTCGTTCATGTTGAGCGATTGAGGGTTTGTGAGTGACTTTTGTGGTGAGAGTTTGTGAGAAATATTGTAAAATAAAGAGTTTTCTTTCTTGAGGGTTTTTGAGCTGTTAATACACGGTTTTGTGTATTGGATATTTCTCTATTGTAACTCCGAATCATCATAATGAAATCCGTAGCGGTAGCAACTGAACGTAGCCAATTTGGGTGAACCAGTATAAATTCTTGTGTCCTTTTTATTGTGTTTGTTTTTTTAATTTCTCAATTACTTCTTTTATTCCTAACGGTGAATGTGGGAATGTGTTTTTCCCAACAAGATGATGATGACCATTTAATTACATAGACTCAACTTAATGTCCAGTCTTCAAGACCCGGCTTCGTCCTTCACCTAATTTGTAAAACAGCTTTTAAACACAGGATTTTAAATTGTCACAAATCCAAAGACACCCGGACTTCAAAAAAAGGACATTTTGTCAAATACTTCAAATGTTTGGACATATATTTATTAACTTTAAAAAAAGAGGTTAAGGTTCAAAAATATCCTCAAAGCAAAGCAAAGCCACCTCAAATTTTTTAATAAATAAAGTATATGTAAAAATTGAATTTCTCAGGTTAAAAATTGAATTTTTAGTATAATTAATCTCTTTTACACCTTATCTTTTAATATTAGCTTTATATAATTTTTGACTCACTCAATTTTTTTAAAAATGAAAAAATATTTTAGATGAAAATTTAAAATTTTAATATAATTTATCTATTTTATTTCTTAAAATTAACTGTTCGTAATTTTTGCCCGCCTAAAAAAATTTCTAACTCCGCTACATCATTGAGGAGATTTATTTAGTGCTTGATGGCCAATACGAATCACACGGTCAAGTTGTTAAATCCTTTTGTATGAATTAGTTATACTTCACCGAAAGATAATGGTTTATGACGAATCACAGAACGACATCAAGTTCTAATGAAAAGTTATTTATGATTTAAAAATAAATTTATTTAGATATGTTTTCTCCATTTGAAAAACATTTTTGAATTATTTGTAGATTTTGTGGCTAAGATTTCATAGCCGTTTTTTTTTTAAAAAAAACAAAAAAGTAAAACATAAACAAAATACATTGTTATTAAAGCACCCCTCCGTTTGAAAAACATTTTTGAATTATTTGTAGATTTTGTGGCTAAGATTTCATACACGTTTTTTTTTTTAAAAAACAAAAAAGTAAAACATAAGCAAAAGAAATATTATCAATAATATCCACATTAATTCACATTTATTCACTAATACCGGTTGTGTTTTTTTAATATCAATTTTACCCAAAAAACACCATAAATGGCGGTGATCCCATGTTTTCCGTTTTGAACAATTACCATCACGCCCTTTCTTTAAATGTTGTATACCATAATAAATAGAGGGCAGAAAACGCTTTTCATTGTTCCCTTAAACAGCAGGTGGAGTTAAAATGGGTAAGTTTGCTAATTTATAAATCATATAAGTATTAATGCTATTATACCTATTTATTATGGTCTAATATGAAATTAACCCTAAACAAAATACATTGTTATTAAAGCACCCCTCCGTTTGAAAAACATTTTTGAATTCTTTGTAGATGTTGTGGCTAAGATTTCATACACGTTTTTTTTTTAAAACAAAAAAGTAAAACATAAACAAAATACATTGTTATTAAAAGCACCCTATTTTTTTATTTTATTTTTCTTTCTTAAAAAATAAGCTTGTTTAGAATCAATTTTATTGATTTCTATTTAATAGTTTAATTTTTTTAAATCATAAAAAAATATAAGAAAGTAAAAAAGTATTTTTCAAATTTTGTTTCTATTTTCTAAATTTTATTAAAAAAAATATTTAAAACTACTTATAAAAATATAAAATAAATAAAAGACATACAAATAAAATAAATATTTAAGTAGTCATTAACGTACCCTTATAAATAGGTTTAAAAATATATACACTCATAAATTATCTCAAATAGCATATTCTAGATATGTATTTCTATTCATATCTTTATTTTTTTTAGTTAAATAACAAATTTATTTTTTCATAATTTATTGGAATAAAAAACAATAAATTATTAAAAATTGAAATAGATTATCAAAATTAAATTCACAATTACCTTATAATAAAATGAGAGTTTTTTAAATCCCTCAAATCTCTGAAAACCAATATTGGCTCATCCAAGTATTGTCCATATACATAACCTTCACATGTTCAAATTAAAAAATAAAAGGGCCCTTTGTCCCTTAAGCTTGAGTTTGTCTAGTTTGGTATTGTAAAATTCGAGTTTATATCATTTGTGTCTGAATATATGAGGTTTAATAACTTGGATTTATGTAAACACATGTGTTTAATAGATGAGTTTCAATACGAATTTTATGATCTTGAATTATTTTAAGACTGCAAACTAAAAATAATTAAACTCAACCAATAAACACGAGTTTGGTTAATTAAGCTGAAACCACCTCAGTGCTCTACCCAAAACATTCCAAAGAAATCCACCAAATTCACCTAACCCTTTGAACTCTGTATATAAAAGCTCACAGCCATGGAGAGAAATGACACGACACAAGCATAAAACAAAGAAAGAAATGGAGTTTTTAAGCTGCATTCTCTTTATTTTCTTCTCATCCATCTTCATTCTCCTGATCTTCCATTCAATTCCCAAAGGAAGCAAAACAAAGCTTCCTCCAGGACCTAAAGGTTCTTTGATCATTGGAAATTTATTGCAACTTGGTGACAAACCTCACAAATCTCTTGCTCTTCTTTCCAAATCTTACGGTCCCATTATGAGCCTCAAACTAGGCCAAATTACCTTAGTGGTGATTTCCTCAGCAGCTATGGCCAAGGAAGTTCTCAAAACACACGACGAAGCTCTTTCCAGCCGTACGATTCCGGATTCGTTGACGGTTTACGACCATCATAAGGTCGGATTTCCATGGCTTCCGGTATCCGACATATGGAAAACTCTCCGTAAAGTAAGTAACGTTCACTTGTTTTCTCATAAGGTTCTCGACAGCAACGAGAATATCCGCAGCAAGAAAATCCAACAACTTCTAGCCGGTGTAGGAGAAAACGCCGTAAAAGGCGAGGCGGTCGATATCGGTAAAGCTGCGTTTACGACAACTTTGAATATGATGTCGAACACAATCTTCTCGGAAGATTTGGCGGACCCAGATTCGGAATGGGCGGAAGAATTCAAGAACATTGTGTGGGGAATAATGGAAGAGGCTGGGAAAATGAACATTGGAGATTATTTTCCATTCCTTAAAAAGATGGATCTCCAAGGAAGAAAACGGCGGATGATGGTTTATTTTGGGAAATTCTTAGAGATCATTGGTGACATGATAGAGAAGCGGCTGAAGCTGGCAGACAATGCCCAAAACCATGACATGCTTCAAAACCTTATTAACCTTGCTAAAGGAGGCAGTGATTCCAAGATTGACATACATTTGATCAAGCATTTGTTATTGGTCAGTCCTCTTTAACTAAATTATGATTTTACAGAAAATACTCATATCTTGGAAATGAAAAAATATCTTTTAAGTACTCAAATTAGTATCTAATTTGAGTACTCATATCTTGTACTATTTTCCTTTTTTAGTGATGTCATTGGTCAGAAAACAAAATATTGGCACCACTAAAACATTCTCAAATACTTTTACTTCCACATGATCAAACTTAATTATTGAGATTAAAAAATGGGTCATTTGTAAAATTAGCAATTTTTTTTTAGTAATATTTATAAAAATATCACTTCTACAAAATATTTGTAAATATAGTAATTTTTTATTGAGTGAATCAGTGATAAATATTAAATTATATATTTTTCTACTAAGTTTAATCACTGATACACATATTAATCATTGTTAATCACTAATTAATATAGTAAAAATGGCCATATTTATAAATAATTTTTAGAATTGATATTTTTACAAATACTGCATCAAAATTTAATCATTGTTAATCACTAATTAATATAGTAAAAATTACCATATTTATAAATAATTTTTAGAATTGATATTTTTATAAATACTACATCAAAATTTTGATGCACAATAAATTTTCCCTTAAAAAAATAATTAATTATGATGTAGACGATTTAATAAAAAAGACACCTACCTAACTTGTACTATTTTCCTTTTTTAGTGATGCCAGAAAACAAATTTTTGGCAGCAGCAGCACCACAAAATACTTGTAATCAAATTTAGCAGCCACACAATTACTGACAAATAATCTGGGCAGGGGATCTTCCTGTCTCAAGACATTAAATGTGAAAAAAAAAAAAAAAACATTACACTGAATCAAACAAAACAAAACGAAATTAGGTTAGAAATTTCCTTAATTAAGTATTGACTTATTTTCTTGTATACTTTTTTGGTGGGTAAAGGTTCTATTTCCAGCTGGAACTGATACAACAACCTCTACAGTACAATGGGCAATGGCAGAGCTTCTCCGACACCCAGAAATAATGGCAAAAGCTCAAACAGAACTCAGACAAGTAATTGGGAAAGACAAAACAGTGGAGGAATCAGATTTTACGAGGTTGCCTTTTCTTCGAGCTGTCGTAAAAGAAACTCTCCGTCTACACCCTCCGGCACCTCTACTAATTCCACGAAAAGCAAAACAAGATACTCAAATTAATGGCTTTATAATTCCAAAACATTCTCAAGTTCTTATCAATGCCTGGGAAATAGGAAGGGACTCTAAATGTTGGGAAAATCCATTTTTATTCAAACCAGAAAGGTTTTTAAGCTCAGCCTTAGACATTGATTTTAAAGGAAGAGATTTTGAGCTGATTCCATTTGGAGCTGGAAGAAGGATTTGTCCTGGATTGCCGTTGGCTAATAGAATGGTTCATTTCATTTTAGCTTCTTTGATTCACTCTTTTGATTGGAAACTTGAAGATGGGGTTACCCCACAAAACATCAATATGGATGAAAAGTCTAGTTTGACCGTGGATATGGCCCATCCACTCAAAGCTATCCCTATCCTTGTCTAATTTTGTTGTCTTTTACATGAATTTAAATTATTATGTTGTTGTTTTTATATATTGCAATGTGGTAATTATTTTAATGGATCGAAATATCAGTTAATTCTATCTATTTATTAATATTACTAGTATGGCTTGTTGAATTTTATTCTTCAAATAGAAAAATATTTGTCTCCTCACTAAGCAGGAGACTTTTCTACGTGTTTTATTTCTATTGGATAATACATACAAGACAGAAAAGTCATGAGAAACTCATTCTAATTAGTGAGGAGGCAATTATTTCCCCATCAAATATTTATGACCATTGTTGTGTAATTAAACGGATTTTTTTCAAAACCTTCTAAATCTTGAGTTTTCTTGTTTACCGTGGAAATTTAGTGAGTGTGTATCAATTTATTATAACAAATGATTTTATTATTATTTATTAAGTAATTGAATTAGTTAATTTGAAAATATTTTATCAATTAAACTTAATTAGCTTCTATGAATAATGATCTAATTAGCAAAATAATGTTATTTAGAAAACTATTTAGAAAAAATATATCATCATCTATAAAATACTTCTGTTGAATATGGTAAGATCAAAAGAAAATTCACATAGGTCGCTTAGACTTACCAATGGCCCATTTCTTTTTAGTTACCAATGACCCATTTGGTCATATCAATATAATATAAATTATATTGATTTTAGAGGACTCAGTATTTTAATAACCTTAATTAGGGTCAGCTTCATCAAGAGTGACAAGGCTCGAACACTGGATCAACTCAATATTAAAATCAACGTTTAATGGGCCAGATTTAGATTAGATATAAACAACATATTTAGTGTTTGGTCCGAATCACAGACTAGGTGGTTTGAACCCATGATGGACCTATTGGATCAAATACAAACCCAACCAAAACCAATATCATATATATTTTTTATTATATATATAATTATCGAATAACAAAAATTAATGGTTGAAATATGAATATCAAGCTTCAATATTATTATATACTTTATTTTATTTCTTTAGACTATATGTGCATTAGAATTTGAATAGTGTAGGTTTCCTAAAGAATAACTGATTTATTAAGATTAAAATTCAAGAATAAGCCATGGACGGACCCATTGAAGAACCAGGGGGCACGTACCCCCCTCATTTTAATTATTTTTCATTTTTCATCTTATATAATAAAATATATAATTACATATAATGAAAAATAGTATTATAATATAAAATTCCACTCAATATAATTTAATTTTTTTATAGTTGTATTTTTAAATTTCATAATTTAAATTTATTTGTATTTTATAATTATATAATTATATACTTATTTGGTTTTAAAATGATATGGTATTATTTTAAAATATCCATAATTTTTCTTTAAATTGAGTAATTAATCATAACATGAAATTTACGATAATTGATTTTTTATATTAAATAATAAAATTAGCTTTTCTTTTTATTAATTTTTATACACTACTTTATTCATCGTTTTAAGAATTATTATATATCTCAATAGTTTAAAAAAAATATAATTTTCTATTACATTTTTGGAGTAAATATAATTTTCTATAATTATTGACAATAAAAACTATATAAATAGATAAATTTTTACATTTTTCAAAATAATAAATAACTCATATTAATTTCTCCAATTACCTTTTCCTATCAAGCTTTCTTCAATTATTTTTCAATGGAAATGTGAAAAGCATACAATAATATAAAATAAAAATAATAGTTTAAAATTTGAAAATTAAGAAATAAAAATTTAAATTTTGTAAAATTTTCTTCCTTAATTTTATTATTTATTATCTCTAATGATATTTTGTATATACAATAAATAAATAAAATTGATACAAGGAGAGATTATAGTTCTATTTTTTTATATAAATATTACTAATGATCATGAGTATAAAATCGATCAAGTAGAAATTAAGAAAATTTATATATTATTATTATTTTATTTTGTGCTCCTCCTGAAATAATTGAGAACAACCCCCACACGAAATCTTCAATCTTTGGCAGCTTAATACGTAAAAAAAAATTCTTATTTTTCACATGCCACAAGAAACGTACACATTAAAGAAACACACAAAAAAAAAAAAGAAAGGAGCAGTTTCATCTACTACCTTTCACAACCCCACACCAATAAAAAAAAAAAAAAGGAACTTTTCCCAACCCCATGACCATATAACTTAGATGAGGTTAACAGAGATAGGGCTTCTCACAACATGTTTATCAGACACCCATTTGAGATACCCTTCTCCAAACCCTTTCACTGTCCCAACTCGAGTAAATGTCACCGTATATCTCGCTTTTTCGTTCACTTTTGTAAACGTTATTTTACTAGGTTGCACTGTTACAGTAACTCCTATTGGCGCCTCAATTTTTGCTGTATATATTGAATTTGCATCTCCAACATTTTTCACTGTCCTACTAAATGTCTGCTTCGATCCTAATGCTACCGTGAATGATGGATAGTTCAGTTCCCCTTCTCGTATCTTTGACCTTAGCTCGCAAACTACTGCTTTCCGAACTATAATTGAAACTTGGATACTTCCATATAAACCACATAGATATGGTATGTAATCGTCGGGTGTGATATCGTATACCAACCCCGGGTTGGCCGCTGCCGATGGGTTGACATGACCGGCACCGATTGCGAATAAATTTGCCCGTTGCATTGTTTCATCCACTATTGGGTTGCCTTTACGATTTGTGATATCAGCTGTAGTCATTATAGCAGATTTAATAGCTGCGGGTGACCAGTCAGGATGTGAGCTCTTGATGAGAGCCGCAATTCCACTCAGATGAGGACATGACATTGATGTTCCTGAAATCACATTGAATGTTGCTTTTGTGTTTGTGTTTTTGTCTAATGGGAATGGCCATGCTGCTAGTATGTTCACGCCCGGGCCTGTTATGTCGGGTTTCAATATGCCTGGGGTTGCTAGGCTGGGACCGCGTGATGAGAAATAAGCCATGGCGGGATCCGAGGAAGGGCCTTCGATGATAGTTCCTTTGAATAAGATTGATGCTGTTGGGTTTGGTGTTGATTTTATATAAGACTTTATTTTAAGTCCAGCTGCAAAACTGGTATGAGTTACTGGAAGAACATGAGCATCTGCTAAAGTAGTGAATCCATTAAGTTGTCCATTGACGAGAATCATGGCTGCTCCACCCGCACTTTTAACCGCTGATCCTTTCGCAATTCTTCCTATTCCTCCCCCCATATCGCACACGACCACCTTTCCTTTTACGTCAATGTTTATAAGCGATCTGACATCGCCGCAAAATGCTGTTGTTTGGTTGTTATTCTGGCCCGCATATACAAGAGGTAGGATTGGTGATGTGTAATCATGTGGCTGAAATAGAGATTCACCTGCATACTCTTCTCCATTTCCGAGCTTCGCTACCGTTACAATGCGTCGATCGATTGTGCTCGCTCCAACTGTTAGAATCCAAGGCGCTTCGTTGGATACTGTACTTTTTGAAGGGCCTGAATTCCCGGCAGAACAACTAACGAAAATTCCCTTCTGGATTGCTGCATATGTGCCTATAGCAATATTGTCACGGAAAAAAGGAAGCGAACTGCCGCCGAGGGAGAGCGAGAGCACGTCAACCCCATCGTCTATCGCAGCATCAAGCGCAGCAAGTATGTCAATACTCGAGCAACCTTGTTCGGAGCAGACTTTATACATTGCAATATGAGCTAAAGGCGCCATGCCAGCTGCCGTGCCTTCCGCGTTACCCAAGGCATTAGCACCCTTCACAAAGGCACCCGCCGCAGTGCCTGCGGTATGTGTCCCATGTCCTTCATCATCATCGGCGGTAAGCGTCTGATGACCCAATAAGAGCAGTGGATTGGCAAGATTAAAAGTTTTGATACCGATCAACTTGTTATTACATTTGGAGGGATCAGACTCACATTTACCTTTCCATTTAGGAGGAGGAGGAGGCATCCCTTCATCACTAAATGAAGGATGACCAGGCGTAACTCCGGTATCCAACAATCCAATGATAACTCCCTTTCCAAAATTAGAATCTTTCCAAAACCCAGATTGTTGATTCAACCCCAAGAAGCCAGGGGTGTGAGTTGTGTGCAAATCCAATATAGTATCGGGAACGGCTGAGATGAAACCGGGTATTCCTTCCATGATTTTCAAATGTTGTTCAGTAAGTCTTGCAGAGAAACCACTCATCACATTTCGGTATGAGTAGAGTAATTGCGGAAGCTCGCCGGATATAACCACGGTAACTGCCGATACGAAAGATTTATACCAACCCTCCAGATCGGTTGATCCTCCAAGAAACCCCTCTCGTGGTTCCGTCACGAAAATAATGTAGTTTTGAAGTTTGCTTGTTGGAGTAGAGGAGATATCTGAAAGCAGCTCAGTTTTCATGGCAACATTGACATGAAAGTTAAGTAAGAGAGATAGGAAAAGGAAAGGGAGAAACCCCATATTTCGTTAGAATCAGTTGCTTGGAAAAACTGAATTCTAATCAGGGTTTTAAATGTCTTCGACATTGTCGATATATCCGTCGATAAGTCTCTAAAATTGAGCTTCCGACTTTTTAAACGGGGATAAACAATATCTTCGACATCATCGACATTTCCATCGGACTACTACACAACTATTGTTGATCACTCTCCCTTCTTTATTATTTTTTTAACTTTTTATTTTAATCACTCTCTATTTAATTTATTATTAACTTTCAGTTCATTTTCTCATTAATTTTTTAAAAGCTTTTAATTTATTCTATTTTCGTCTCTCATCAATTTATTGTATTTTTTATATTTTCTCAATGTTAAATATCATTTATAAATGTAAAAACTTACTTAAATGATTAATTATGACTTATTTAAAGAGTAATTCAAGTTTCATTGATCAATTCTAAGTATTCATGTTAGTTTCCATCGTTTCTATCATTTTATACTAATATCCGTCGATATCGATATATCCATCGATATATCCGTAAATTTGAAGCTCGATATTTCCATGGACAACGACTTTTAACTCCTTGATTCTAATTGCTTAATGATTTTTGTGTTTCATCAATGAAACATATTTATAGGAGAACAAAAGCCAGGCAGGTTGGTTTTCTGTGATTTTATTGATTTTTCAGTTAAATTAAAATGTATGGTGTTTCTATAAATATTTCTTAAATTATAATAGTTTTTAGGCGGAATTACTTTTTTTTTTAAAAAGCTTATTTTTAATAAAATAATATATGTCTTCTATTCCACAAAATTAGAGAACAGTTGACTGATAAATCTATCATTTTATTATAATTTTGATAAATTATTCTTTTTTTTAATAATTTATTACTTTTATTGAAAAATATATATCTGTTATTTAAATAAAAAATCAAGAGTAATTTATATAATTTCTCTAGTTTTTATTTACATGTATTAAATCGTGAATCAAGTGAATTTTTTTAATGGATCGTGAACTTTAAATGTCTTAAACTCGTGGGTTGCGTTGTGTGTTATACATGGAAATTTGAGTAAAATGATCTCCAAAATCTTAAATTAATGTTTTTTGACCTCCATTCTCATATTAACTTTTTTTGACCTTATGATGATATCATCTTTGTGTGAAAACTCTCATTTACCCTTCACCTTCTCCACTCTCCTCTCCTCCATCTTTCCAAAAAGAAGAAGAAATTACCTCTCAACTTCTCATCCTTCAACCATTGATTATTCATCTTTCAACTTCAACTTCCATTAATTCTTCATATCTAACAACGAAAAGGTACACAACAATTCGAAATCTCAAATCTCCTTCGATTTCGGTTTCCGGAAATGGAAATCCTTCGAAATCCATGGATTTCCATTCCTTCAATTTCCATGGAAATCCTTGGATTTTGGACCTTCGGATTCCGAACAACACAACAAGAAGAAGAACAACAACAACACAACAAGAAGAAGAACCCATGTTTTTAGCTTCATCTTCAACAAACCACCACCATTACTAACTCTTGGAGCTTCATTCTTAAATGAGTTTCGTTCATCATCTTGAGTAAAAAAAGTGGGGTAACTCCGGAATCCGGAAAAAAAAAAAAGAAAAAAAAAAGTTCTCCGAATTCTGGAGATCTCCTCCGGAATCCGGAGATCCGAGAGAGGGAGAAAGAGAGAGAGAGAGAGAGAGGATCCGGCCATCCGGATTATTTTCCATGGAGGGGGGGGAGCCCCCCCCCCCCCCCCTTTTTTTTCCTATTCCGGAGAACTTTATTTATTTTTTTCTTTTTTCTTTCTCTCTTCCTTTCTCAGGAGATCTCCTCCAGGATCTTTGGATTCCGGGATTTTTTTTCTTTTCCGAATTCAGGGGTTTCTTCCAGATTTCTAACCGGATTTCCTTGAGAATTCATGGAGAAAAAAGAACAATGGAGATGAAAGATTAATGGAAGTTGAGAAGAGTTTTGGTTAGAGAAGTTGAGAGTTTTTGGAATGAGAGAGGAGAGTGGAGAAGATGAAAGGTAAATGAGAGTTTTCACACAAAGATGACATCATCATAAGGTCAAAAAAGGTTAATATGAGAATGGAGGTCAAAAACCATTAATTTAAGATTTTAGAGGTCATTTTACCCAAATTTCCGTTATACATGATTTTTTCTAATTAGTTACGAATATCAAAGTTTTTGAAGTCTTTTAATTATTGAAATATTTATATAAAATTCAAATATAAAAAAGCATCCTCGAGCAAGAGACTACGTATAATTTTTCAAAAAAAATAATACCACACGTTCCACATGGTTGCAAAATAACGTGCAGAACCTCCTCCTTCCCCTGGAATTTGGGAAGAGCACATTTTATAGATTTTTTTTGCAAGAATTGATGAGTTATAATATGTGTCTTCGTCAAATATCTTAATTCCATAATTTATTCTTCATTTACAATATTTCAAGCAAATAATAGCACAACTTTACTGTTCACTCCTATAATTTCCTTTTCAATTATTACTTATATTTACTGTACATAAAATGACAAAGTAAAAAGATATATACTCATTGAATATTTAAACTAGAAACAACACTAAATATCCATGTAATTTCTTTTTAATACATAGAAAGATTGAAATCTTATAAACTTTTTTTTTTCAATTTTAATTTTATAATATTAGTTCTGTTTTTTATATATTATGTAAATGATTTTTTTTTTTTTTTTTTTTACAAATAGTTAAGTAACTGTTTTATATCGTTTTCATTTTTGGTTTTTAATTTTTGAAAAAAAAAATTATTAAAATATCAATTGGTTTCTTGGTCTCTAGATTTTAAAAAATATTTTTAAAAACTATATTGATTAAGGCCAAAAAATCAAAAGCGAAAAAATTAAATGGTAATCAGACAATTATGTATTTTAACAATTAAAATAAAAACAAAAACGTTATGATTATCAAACGGAGCCCTAATTATCCGTAGACATAGACAAGGTTTTTTTTGCTTTTATTTTTAGTTTGTTTTTTTTTTAAATTCATTTATTTTGTAACAGCTTGTGAAAATATTTTTAAAATCTTGGTCAACTTTATAAATTAAAAAATAATAGTTTTAGTTTACGTGGTTTTAATTTTTGAAATTAGTTTAATATTTTAAAAATTGAAAAAATAAGATGGAAAACTTGATGGTGAAATAGCGTAATAATTAAAAAAAATAGAAATTGAAATCAAAATAACGAGATCTGATTAAATACTATATTTATTTATTTATAACAATAACATGCTCGGACATGCTACTTTTTCAAATATAAGTATTGTGTATAATAAGATTGGGATCATAATATATGCGACTCTGTCGCTGTAGTAAGGGTTAAGTCAACTTTTAAGATGGAGATTATTGAGGAAAATTTATTATCCAATCCAACTTTTAAGTCTTGAAATGTAGGAATTGTGTAAAAGGTGTTAGCTCTAATTTTCCTTTAGTGATAATTTAACATATCGTTAAGAAACCTATATAGTAAAGATAAAAAGTCTACTTGTTTATAAATCTATGAATTTTTCTTCGTATTATTAATTAGTTTTGAGATTAAAAAAACTTATGATTATTTAAGATGTTTTCAGTGTCTAATAATTTCCAACAAGTATTAGATCTAAAAATAAGGTCCGACCTAAATTATTAGCCAAAAATATCCATCGTCTTCAAAATGACATGTAAAGGATCACCATAATAAGATTTATAAGTTTACAATAACTCTTCTCATTATAAATTTGTTTGAGGAAAAACTATTAGTCTTATTTTCAAAGTAATTATGTCACAAATGTTTGCATTAATATTTTTGGGAAATTTCATTGAGCGGTAGATTTTGATACAATATATGTAAAAATATCAACTTTAAAAAGATTTATAAATTATAGCAATTTTTACTATATTAATACAATGATTAATGTGTATTGATAAACTTAGTGTAAAAATATGTAATTCAATGTTTATGAGTGATACATCTGATCAAAATTTACTATATTTATAAATATTTTTTATAGCGATTAATTTTATAAAATATTACTAAAAAAAATAGATAGATTTGCAAATGCCACTTAATTTTTAGAATCATGTGACAGCTGTTGGATTGATCCTAAAATTTCAGGTCCAATCTGTTATTTGACTTCAGGGAGAGATTACCATTATTATTAAAATCATGATGTGTAACAAACTTATATCTTGAATTTCAATAATATTTCTTAAGAAAAAGATATAGCTTCGTGCTTGCACATTGGCAATTGGCCTGGTTATTATAAATGGAAATAATGTTGCAGAATTTGTATTTTAACAGAATATATATAAATTAACAATTAAACTTATGGAAATTGAATTATTATTTCGAAAAATATATTAATATATTGAATTCAACTTTTTTCCCCTAATAAAGAAATAGATATGCTTGGATATGATTATGAACGGTTATCAAAGTTATATTACATATGCAAAAGACTAGTTTTTAGGAGAATCAACTATTAAACCAAAGAACATAAAAAATGTATAATTTTAAATAAGGTCAATTAAAAAAATCATCCTTTAAATTATGAGAAATTTATAATATAGCCTTTAAAGTTTAATTTGATCAATTATACTTTTAAATTTTTAAAATTATTGATATCACCACTACTATTAGTTTCCATTAACTTTTCTGTTCATGTGTAGAAAAAGCTGTAAAATCCACCCCCAATAAATATTGGGAGGGTTATAATTAGACCCTTGAAATTACACGTTGTTAATAAATTATAAATTGAGAGAGAAATAAATTAATATAAATTAAATGATAGTTAAAATATATTTACAGACACGGGAAAAAGATTAGAGGAATGACATCAAGGTGAGAGGACAATGAGTTGTATATTTTTTTTTTTTATATTTTATAAATAAAATTCAATGAAATAATAATAAATATTATTAAAATTATTTGTGTTTATGTCAAAAATAGAGATTTTTTTTAATTATCAATTATTTCTTAAAATATATATAATATTATTCAATTAAAGAAAGCTTAAGAAATATTAAAAAAAAAAGATCGGGATGTGGGTGTTGGGATTGAGGCCTCTAAAAGAGTTCTCAAGCGGAAGTCCCAACGGATCTTTCCTTGCAGTATAATAAATTCAAAATTCTAAATGCATAAAAGAAAAACTAACCCTTGTCGAGAAGTGTCCGACTCTTCCTCGTTCTTCGATGGTTACGATCCAGGGACCACCAAAAAGATCTTCCTCACTAAGCACAAAAGAGAATCGGTGCGTGGGCACTATCTCCTTTGGAAAAAGGAAAAAAATTGAGAAGAATAATTTTCTTCCCGATCACCCTATGGGCGGCGCAAGAGAGAGGGAGGAGAGGAATTTCCTGAGCCTTTACTTTAACTCTTTTGGTTGAGTGTTTTGAGGACACCCCAACGATCCTATTTATAGGAAAACCAAGGCATCAGAAAATCTTCTGAATATCTTTTAATTAATAAATAATTAATTAAGATATTATATTTTATTCCATAATAAAACATTCCATATCTTTTATTTAAATTAATCAATATTAATTTAAATATATTATTCCATATCTTCCATTTAAATTAATCCCATTAATTTAAAATAAGATATACATATATTTTAAATAAAATAAAAATACAAACTTTTTGGTTAACCATTTGACCAATGGGGCGTGTGACCCCTACCCCGGGTCACACGCCCATGTCATCCTCATATGATAATATTGAGCATTTTTATTTTCCTCATTATTTAATGGAACAATTCCGTTAAATAATTAAATAAATAAAACTCCTTTTATTTATTCCAATAAATAAAACTCCTTTTATTTATTTCCTCATTTAATTTGATAATTTCAAATTAAATATTTAAATAGACTCTTCTATTTAAATCCCCATTAATTTTGGACAACACAAAATTAATTTAATTAAATAGACTCTTCTATTTAATAATTAAATAGACTCATTTATTTAATTCCACCATTAATTAAATAATTAAATAGACTCCTCTATTTAATTTCCTTTAATTAATTGAATAGAGTCCTCTATTCATTTCCAATTTTCCAAAGAGAAATTAATCATATTAATTTATGTTCTCGATTACATGCGTTAGCTCGGAGGACTTAATAGACCTATAGGACTAAGCTCCAATGATCCAGAATTACCTTTGATTAAAACTCCTTTTAATCAATTAATTCTCATTCATTAACTCCTAGATAACTCCACTAAATATCTAGAGTTGCACTCTTAGTACTTTAGACATAGTTATGTCCATTGGCTATAATCATTAACTACACTTTGATCCTTCACAAGTTAGTTCGTATCCATGGCTAGGTATTTACACCGTATTAACCTCCATGATACATCTTTTCCTTAAGCCCAACTGATTCTCCAATGAACAACCTTACATAATCTCCATTATGCGTCTTTAACCTTTTCCTTGATCGAGAGGAATATGGGGTCCCATTGTTCAAGACCGAATCAGTCCATAAGGGAACTACTTATCTATTTTCCTATATGGAAAAGAGTGAATTCCAATTCTTGTGTAATTACGTTCCCGGCTATAAGCAAGATGCAATCCCCAAAGTGGGAGGCATATTGAGCAAACTATACGAGTCACTCTCACCTATGCAAATCAAAGGCTCGTCTCTTGCGAACAGGAGTTCGTAATCCACTCAGGATTAAGATCAATTGTACATGATCAACCTAGGTTGATAAACGAAGTGTCTTTCGCAAATGCTTTCCCGGAAGACGGTAAGTTTATCTTAGTCCAGTCTACTACAATCTCTATTGCAAAGAACACCCCCACTCACATGTCTCTACATGAGCGATCCAGGATGAGATCACTTGTGCCAATTCACAAGTGGGCCGTGTTAGTGGTGTTACCAAGAAATAAGGCACCCAACCTTTATTCATGTACCACAGACTATTTGAGTTACACTTAAGTGAATCTTCCCGCATCATATGCTCACTTTAAGTTATCATACGTAACTCTGGATCTTATGATGGATTACATTTATTAAACTAATAATAAATGACAATGTAAATATTACTAATTAATAATTCCTTTATTTATTTATAGTTTAATTGGATTACATAAGATTTAGGGTAGAAACCCCAGCAGTGGGAAGGTATTTCTTGTTTCTATATCTCTAAAATTAATCAAGCATAAAAAAAAATATTTTAATCAATATCAATGGAATTTTCGTAATTTTGAATTTTTTTAATTCTATTTTTCCCCTAAATTATGAAATTTGTGTATATAAAAAAAACTTAAATTATAATATTATATATATATATATATATATATATATATATATATATGATTTTGTGAACTTTCCACCATAAAATCGCGATTTACTATTTTGTAAGAGTACACTATTTTTTTATTATTTTTAAAATATGTAGTATTAATAATAATAAAAAATTCCGTGGATAAAGGATTAGAGGAACGACATCAAGGTGAGAGGAGGACAAGGAGTTGTGTATTTTTTTTAGTTTTTTATATTAAAAAAATCAACATAATATTATAAATATTTTTAAAAGAATTATTTGTTTTTATGTCAAAAATAGAAAAAAATTCTTTTTATTATAAATTACTTTTTTAAATAAAATAAAATATTATTTAATTAAAAAAAAGTTAAAGAAATATAATAATATAAAAATAAATCGAGGTGAGGGTATGTATTTCTTGTTTCTATATCTCAAAAAAAATTAATCATTAAAATATAACAAAAGAAGAAGAAAACTTCCTTATCCCAAAGATATAAAGATAGGTACACATTTAATGAAAAAGTTATCAAAGTTAACATGAGTTATATTGTTGTGATTCCTTCTTTTCTAATGAGTTTTCAAACATAAAAAGTAAAACACATATGAAATTTAAAGGGAAAAAAAGAGTTAAAATAAGTAAATGAGGTGATATTACAATAATACTAAACATCAACACTTTTAAGAGAAATTGTTCTTCGATTTAGATTCAAGATTCAAATCTAGAACTGCAGAAACTATTACTGAGCTTGATGATCAATGCTCTGCTATCAATTGTAAATCGAACTCATTGAAACCCACTTAAGAACTTAACAAAAAAAAAAAACTCGATGAAAACTCACTCTAAATCAAAGCTAATTCACTTAGATTCAAGAACTAAGAATTATAAAGAGAGTAAAGAGAAGAATTAATAAGAACAACAAAATTTACGTAATTAAACAATTTGTCTAATGGAGAACAAGGGCTGCATTTCTATTCATTTAGCTATCAAGCAAATCACCTTACCAGAGTAACTTCATGGCATTTATAGATAGAGGATGATGAAGAAGTTTTTTTTCTTAATATTATATATTTGAAAAATAATTAGAAAAGTATTGTGGTCTAAAATATATTTTTATGGTAAATCGTATACTCTAAATACGATTTCAACCTTTTTTTTTTTAAAGTCTGAAATTGTATTTCAAAGTTTAGGGGGAAAAAAATTTCAATTTTACAAAAATGACATAGAAGTATATTGAATTACATTTTGAGTCATAACTTTTAATCCAAATGTCGGAAAAATGATACGTTTGTGGTGTTGGTATCATGACAATATGTCGATTAGTAAAAGTTCAAACTAAAATACATATTACTTCACGAATAACAATGTAACGATATATCCTTGAAACTGGGGTACTAATTTAACCATTCTTCATTATTTTATCATAAATGGTACAAATTTAAATTCGTATTGACCGTCATACTGTCACAAGTCCAACGCCACAAACGGATTGTCTTTCGACTCTTGGATAAAAAAATAATGACTAAAAAACTATTTTAATGTAATTTAGTGGCATTTTCGTAATTTTAAATACAATATGATTCTTTTTTTTCTAAACGATAAAATCATTTAAGGTTTTTTTTAAGATAAATACGTATCCTCTATGTGTGATTTGCTCTATTCTAAATAATACTTTTATTTGTACAATATTTTTAATATAATTCTTATTTTTTACTATACAACTGCCCAAAATCGAGAATTCTAGAAGATTAATCCCCACGTGATAAATGAGAATAGGGGCTGGCCCAATTGTTTTCCTGTAATCACATATTAATCGACGTAAAATACTTATTTGGAAGAGCTCCTTCATATTTTTATACATAAGTTTTATTCCCTATTGGATTTATTAAATATGATAATAAATAATAGAAATGGAGTTATAGAAGTAAAAAATGTAGAAACTCATCTCGAAATGAGTTTGAATGAGGAAATGGATTTGAATTCTCAAATATATATATATATATATATCTCTTATGGCCACAAGTAAAGTAGGCAGAAATCATGATACGTTAAAGTGGATATTTTATTTTTATTAAAAAAGGAAATTATTGAAAACAGTAAGCAAAGCACACAAGTTCAGTCTATGAGTGCCACTCCATATATAATTCGATCAATTCATATGAAGTTAACAGAGATTGGACTTCTGACGACATTTTTAGTAGAAACCCATTTGAGATAACCTTCACTAAACCCACCTGCGGGTACTAAAGAGCCAAATCGAGTGAAAGTGACCGAATATCTCACTTTCTCATTCACTTTTGTAAACCTTAGTAGACTCGGTTGGACAGTCACCAAAATACCAAATGGCATCTCAATATTAATAAGATAAAATGAGTTTGCATCACCAACATTGGTCACTGTCCTGTTGAATGTCTGCCTCGTATTCGATCTTATTGCAATTGATAATGATGGATAATTCAGATCCGCTTCCTCTATCCTCCTTATCTCATTGCAATTTACTCTCCTACGTACTATTATTGATACTTGTTCTTCTCTATATAGCCCACAAAGATATCCTATGTAATCTTCTGCTTCAATATCGTAAACCAAACCCGGCTTCACCGCTGCTTTTGGATTCACATGACCTGCCCCCATCGCGAACAAGTTTGCCCGTTCTAGGTCTGATCAAGTATTCGCCTACCGGTTGGGTTTGTTATGTTTGCTGTGGTCATTATAGCTGATTTAATGGCCGCCGGGGACCAGTCTGGATGTGAGCTCTTGATGAGAGCCGCAATTCCACTCAGATGAGGGCATGACATTGATGTTCCTGAAATCACATTGAATGTTGAATTTGTGTTTGTGTTGTTGTCTAATGGGAATGGCCATGCTGCTAGTATGTTCACTCCCGGGCCTATTATGTCAGGTTTCAATATGCCGGGGCTCACTTGGCTAGGACCACGAGAAGAGAAAGAAGCGATGGCGGGATCAGTGGAAGAGCTTTCGATGTTAGTTCCATCAAAGAAGATTGCTGCTGTTGGATTTCTTGTTGAATCTATATAAGCTTTGATCCTAAGTCCAGCCATGTAACTGACATGGGTTGCTGGAAGAACATGAGCTTCGGCAAAAGTAGTGAACCCGTTTGATGGTCCATTTATAAGAATCATGGCAGCTCCACCAGCATTTTTAACCACCAATCCTTTGTCTATACTCCTTATGCTTCCTCCAACTTCGCATACGACCGCCTTCCCTTTCACATCAATATTTGTAAGAGATCCTTCCTCGCAAAATGCCGCCCTTCGGTCACGTGAATATATAAGAGGCAAGAATGGCGATGGGTAGTCAAGTGGCTGGAAGAGTGATTCCCCCTCGTACTCTTCCCCATTTCCAAGGTATGCGGTCGCTACAATACGTCGATCAGTTGTACTTGCACCAACTGTTAGTATCCAAGGTGCATCATTGGATAATGTACTTTTTGAAGGACCGAAATTTCCGGCAGAACAACTGACGAAAATTCCTTTCTGGATTGCTGCATATGTGCCTATAGCAACATTGTCGAGGAAAAAAGGAATCGATCTTCCACCGAAGGAGAGGGAGAGGACGTCGACCCCATCATCGATGGCAGCGTCAAGGCCGGCAAGTATATTGCTGCTGGAACACTGTTCTGTAGAGCAGACTTTATAGATTGCAATATGAGCGAGAGGCGCCATACCAGTGGCTGTGCCTTGGGCATTACCCAAGGCATTGGCATCCTTAACAAAAGCGCCGGCTGCGGTGCTTGCAGTGTGTGTTCCATGCCCATCTTCATCAGCAGCAGACTGTATGCGGACATCACCGAGATGAAAAGACCTAGCACCAATCAACTTGTTATTACATTTTGAGGCTTCAAACTCACATCTTCCTTTCCATTTAGTCGGCGGAGGCGACATTCCCACATCGCTAAATGAAGGGTGATCAGGCTTAATTCCAGTATCCAAAACTCCTATGATAACTCCCTTTCCAAAGTTGGAATCTTTCCATAATCCAGATTGTGGGTTCAAACCCAAATAGTCAGGGGTGTGAGTTGTATGTAAATCCAATAAACTATCAGGAACAGCAGAGATGAAACCATCTTTCTTTTCCATAGCTTTGACATGTTCTTTTGTAAGTCTTGCAGAGAAACCACTCATTACATTACTATATGAGTAGAGTAAGCGTGGGGGTGGAAGCTTGCCCAAGGTAATCCCGGTGACTTCCGGCAAGAACGACGAATACCAACTCTCGAGATCGACCGTTTTGCTTAGAATTCCTACCTCTGGCTTCTCCACATGGATAATGTAGGTTTCAAGTTTGCTTGTTGGCGATGAGGAGATAGCTGAAAGCTCACTTTCTATGGCGACGACATTGCCATGAAAGTTGAGTAAGAGAAAGAAGAAGAGGAAAAGGAAAGGGAGATCATAAATCATGCTTATTCACAAGTTTTTCAAACAAACTTGATTAGGAAGATTATGTTTGGTGCCTTTTGTGTTTCATCAACGAAGCATATTTATAGCACCAACAAAGTCAAGTTTAGCAAATACGGGTTTTGTAGGATTCTACAAATTTTTTTTTTTAAAATTAATAAAATCCGGATAGTCATTCATTATCCAACCTGGCAAAATTGATTTTTTTTTAATATACTACTAATTATTGAAATATCAAAATATTTTAAAAATTATTTAAACAGCAGTTCTATAATTTATAAAACTTTTTTTTTTATCATTTTTATTTTTCTATTATTTTGAAATATTTTGTTATTATTTAATGAATTTATTCGTTTTTTTTATCTTATTTAGTTCAATAAATCATTTAACTATAATTCAATAATTTATTAAACTGCGATTTAGATATTTTTTTAAAATTTTTAATCTTTTAATAATTAATATATAAAAATATGCTATTTCAATAACTACTCTTCTATTTTTATCTATTTATAAGAATAACATGCTCCAACTCGGACTTGAACATTTTCAAAATAAAGAATGGGATCGGTAAACGATTTGCTTAATAATATCGGCTTTTCAGTTGTAGTATGAATAAAGTCAACTTTTGAGATGGATATTTCATTGAGTTTTTTGTTTTGTTTTTTTTAAATACTATTCTTATCGTGAGAGTGAAATTCTAATTATGATCGATTAAAATAAAGTGTTATCCATAATTCAATAATCATGCACGGTTTTTATCTTTTATTGATTGAGTGAAATTTATCGATTTTAATTCTCCAATAGAAAAAACCGATTGGCCGTTCAAATTTATCGATTTGATTTTGGTATCTTTAATTAATTTTTTAAATTAAATTATTATCACCTTTTAAAAATCATTTATTTGAAGTATTACTATAATCAATCAATAACTATTATTGAAGTTTTTTTTTTCATAATTGTTTTCAATAAAAATGTATAGTATTCTAAAAAAATGTAAATGATCATGTATTACAAAGTGGGAAAAAAAATACATAATGATGTAATTAGTAATTTAGAGATTTAAAAATAGTATATATAATAGTATGGATAGTAATTTGAAAATTTTAAAAGAGTATAATAGTTGAAAAATGATTCTTAAATATCCCTCCTTTTATATATTAGGAATATTTCAAAGTAGTTATTTTTTTTATATTTACTTTTATTATATTATGTGAAAATTTTATATCAAAAAACATATACAGAATCAACTATAATTGATTACTTTTTCTAAAAGAGAATAAAATCTACTTCAATGTGTTTTTAGTAAATTAACTGTAATTAAAAAAACATTAAATTAGTTAGCTAAGAATATCAGGTTATAAACATTCAAAATGATTACGAAGATTAATTAATTATTTATTTGAATTAATATTGTTTTTTGGTGCAGTGTTTATTGACATTGGTGTCACTCTAAAAGGGTGAATAAGGTTTAAAAAGTTATATACATTTAGGGGTGAACAAACACCTCGATACCCCCGCGAACCCGCCCTGCTCGATTTAAACGTGTAGTCGGGGGCGGGGGCGGGGTCGGGGCAAAGGGATTGGACCCCGTCGGGGCCCCGACCAGGGACGGATCCCACTAAGGACCAGGGGCACGTGCCCCCCCCCTCACTTGAGGTTTTTTTTTTTTTTTTTTTAATTTTCATTATATATGTAATTATTAAAAATATTATATTAATATAAAAAAATTAATATAAATTACCCAATTTTAATTTTTTTAACCAATTTTTATGGTACTAGATTTTAATTTAATTTTCTTATTTATATATTATAATTATTTTCAAATGATTGCTATAATTTTCACTACCTATTTTCTTATAATTGAGTTTTTTAAAAGGTAAAATTGAGTAATTGATATAACTAGAGATTGATTACTTTAAAAAAAAAGTGTAATTTTTTTTAGTACAAAAAATTATTCATATTTTCAAAAAAAAATATTACTCATGATAAGTATAAATATTTTAATATTTGAATTGATTAAATTTTATTGACTTTCATTCATATTGTGCCCCTCTTAAACTCTAGTTCTAGATCCGTCACTGGCCCCGACCCCGATTAGTGAATTTTTTTTCTTCTAAATCCCATATCCCCTCATTGGCAGTCCAGACTCCACGCCTCCTTCTTCTTTTTTTTTTTTTCCTTTTCTTTTCTTTTCTTTCTTTTGTTTTTTTATTTTTATTTTTTATTTAAAAATTAGTTCATAAATTTTTTGAGAAATTTGCTTAATTGACCTCAAAAGTTGAGCCTCAATGAAAGTTGATCTCACTTTTCAATTTTCATAAATAAAACTTTATGCTGATGTCACTAGAGTATGAAAATACCAAAAACTCATTTTTTTTGTATTGATAGAACTTTTCTTAACTCCACCCTATCTTTTTCTCTCTCTAATACCCAAAAACTCACGACTCTCTCTCTCAACTCTAAACTTGCCACGAATTTAGACCTAATGGATAGATATCGAAAAAAAAGAATGAAATCGATATATTATTTGCACGAAACATAGTCCGGACGAATAAGTTAACCCCAAGAAACAAAAAAATCTAGGAATTTTTTTTATTATTCTTTGTTATCTATTAGATCATAGGCAATGATCTGTCAGATCATAAGCAATGATCGGTCAAATCATATAGTAACAAAAGATTTGAAAAAAATTGGGATACAAAATAAAGAGTATTTTGCTCATAACTTTTTCTACAAAATTGGGATTGCCACGAATTTAGATTTAATGAATAGAAATCGAAAAAATGAATGGAATCGATATATTATTTGCGCGAAACGAAGTTTGGATGAAGAAATTAACACTAAAATACTAAATTTTTTAAGAAATAAAAATCTAGAAAAAAAAAACTTTGATTGATCAGACCCATCATGATCTGATCGGTCCGATTGGACCGATCTTGGCAAGATTTTAGTAAGATTTTTTTAAGAAGATTTTCGAGAAATTTCTTTTTGCTAAGATTAAGTATTTTGGTGTTAAACTTCTTCATTTGAACTTCGTTTCGCACAAAAAAGATGTCGATTCCATTTGTTTTTTTGATATCTATTAATTGAATATAAATTTGTGGCAATCCCAATTTTATATAAAAAGTTATGAACAAAATACTGTTTCTTTTGTATCCTAAATTTTTCCCCAGATCTTTTGTTACTCAATGATCGGTCAAATCATTGCCTATTATCTTACGGATCATTGCAAGAAACAATAAAAAAAAATTCCAGATTTTTTTCTTCTTAAAAAATTTAGTACTTTGGTGTTAACTTCTTCATTCGGACTCCATTTTTCAGAAATAAGATATTAATTTCATTCGTTTTTTTATATCTATCCATTGAGTTTTAATTCGTGACAAGTTTAGAGTTGAGAGAGAGAGAGTCGTGAGTTTTTGGGTAAAGATTTAGAGTTTAGAGAGAGAAAAATATAGGGTGGAGTTAAGGAGAGCTCTATCAATACAAAAAATGAGTTTTTGATCTTTTCACACTTTAATGACATCAGCATAAGGTTTTATTTATGAAAATTAAAAAAGAAAGGTCAAGTTTCATTGGGTCTCAACTTTTGCGGTCAATTAGGTAAAATTTCTAAAAAAAAATATGAGAAATAAATTTTTTAAGAATTTCAAAGTAGTAGTTCAAACGGGGATAAAAACACTCGTATAATATTTTTCTAATAAAAACTGTAAAGTGTTTATCAAATCAATTTGAAATAATTGCTCCCATAACCATATTAATTAACATTAATCCACTTTTCCTGGTGGTTTTAATTATATTTCAATTATACCCAATTACCACCCATTTTTTAGGAATCAACGGTTGCTCCCACATTTTAAGGTTACTTTTTTACCCCTTCCGATTCTGTTAGCTAATAATAAATATTTTATTTTATATTTCCTTTTTTATTTTTGATATTATTGTCCTTTAATTATGAGATTTTGTAACAGTAATTGATTTGGGTATCTTTATTTGATTTTTTCTTATACGGTTTCTTTTCTTCTTCCCCGTTTCCCTTTAATATTCATTTTTTTGAAATTTTCATTTCTTATATGTTCTTGTTTTCTTCTTTCGTTTTCTACTTTTTTTTTGTTTTTCACAAAAATGAGAACGACATCTGTTGACATTATTTACAATGGGTGTTGGGATGAAGATCACGTTTACGAATCTTACGAACTCAAAACTATGATGTATTTCCAAAATACTATATTTATTGATCTTGTCAAGAAGGTTCGTCGTAAAGTTCCCTTCGATCCGGACACCAATTTCTTATTGATGGAACTTGTTACGTAATCCAAAGTTAGGGTTGATCTTGATGTTAAATCTGACAGTGATGTCTTAGTCTTTGAAACCTTTCTTTTTTAGAACTATTCCGATTATGTGGCATTTGTCATTGATAAGAAAAAAACGATTTCTAATTCTATACAAGTTGACATTGGTAGCAACCCTTATTGTTTATATCTTATAAATGTTTATTTTTTATAAACACTTTTATGAAAATAGACAAAATAGTCATTAATATTAAGCTACCATTCAACATAATACAAAACCACATCAGTTTACATCACAAATTTCCAGAAACATAGTTTTCAAAATACTGAATTCACTGTAGTCAATATTCATAATAATAAACCTACGCACTCTATTCTTCCTGAGTCAGTTGTGTAAGTATATGAAACTTCGGCCCTTCATGTCTTTTGTCGTTTGATCTAAATTCATCAGTGTATGTATTTGAGGTTGATCTTCCTCCTCTTCAACTTCTTTTCGGCCTGTTCACAACATTTGCATTCTCTTCTACATTTTTCTTCTTTCTTTTCTCCCCCCATGTTTCTTTCTCAGCTGCCTTTCCTTTCCCCCTTTTCTTTGGTGCACTATCTTCTTCTTTGATTCACTGCCTATTTACTCAATCAATACTGTTTCAGTATATGGTTTATATATAAGTAAATGTTTACTTTTTATAAACTTTTTTATTCTCATAAATCCCAAACACATTAACAGGTTTTTCATCTGAAGTTTACATTTTAGCAAACGTATATTTTAAATAAACGTTTTTATATCAATACAACGAATTACGAATATCTGATTCACTTCTTCTTCTTCATCATCTTCGTCGTTTTCTTCTTTTTCCGATTCCATTTATTCTTCAAAGTCTTCTACAGCCTGCAAGTAATTTTTTTCAAACAAAAACTTGAATAACTTCATTCACTAATTAAATCAGACAATAACAAAACAGATTTTGAAATTGAAACCTCCTCTTCATCCTCTATTTCTTAAATCTCTGGTTCTAGCATTTCAGTTTCTTCTTCATTCCTCTTTCTCCCTCTTCCTCTTCCCTGCATTTGATGAATTTTGGTTTCATTTTCAATACTAAAAACTGAAAATCACATATCCTCTTTCAACACTTTGAATATAACGAACTTACCCCTCTTCCACCGTTAATGTTTCCTCTCGTTCTTGCCATTCTTTTCTCTCGGATGCTTTTTGCTTCCTTTTGTCAGAGGTTTCTTCCCCTTTCAGTTTCTATCGCCAGACGCTTCTTCTTTTCTTTTAAAAAAAATGAGAAATGGTTTTGATTTTGATTTAATAAATCTTTATTTTTATTCCATATATCCTTGAATAATGATTACGAGATTTTTGTATTTCGAAATTCCTGACGATTGCAATAAATGGTAGCGTGAATCAGTGGATTTTTTTGAATATTTTATTTAAAGGGCAACTGATGTCTTTTGAGCAAAAATGTAGCCGGCGCGTGGGTGGGTTTTGGGTAGATTTGCTTTTTATTTAAAAAATGACATTTATATGTAATGAAAGGTTTTTTTAGGGTACCTATGAAATTAACACAATCAATTTTACAAAAATTGTCGATAAGTAATTTTAATTTACAAACATAGTATTTACAAAGAAAATGATTTAACAAGGTAAAATAATAAGATTTGATGAGTATATTTTATTTAGGGCATTTTCAAATATGCCAAAATGGTGTTTAGTATTTATAATTTTGATAACTAAAAAAGTATTTATAAAAATATTAAAATTAGAAGTATTTACTCATCAATAAATGTCGAAAATACCCTGGTTACAATAATAGATAGTGTTAGTGTATCAATGACTAAGAAAAGGTAATTTAAGAATTAAAAAGATTTATTAATTAAAAAAACATATATATAAATATTTAAAAAAAAAAAAGATAAATATGTAAATATTTAATCAAACTAGTTAAAATTTACGTGTGTTGCACGTGGCTTTAACGTTTAAATTTTATATATTTTAAGAGTAAAATAATTAAATCTATTACGACTAATTAATAAATTTCTATGAGTTGAGACGTATCATATATTTATTATATAAACTAATATAACGAATATGTTAATTTTTTTCAAATAATTATGTAATTAATAAAACTTTTAATCCGGTAAATTTATAAATTTCAAGTCCGAACTTACATGCATTGCGTGTGTTTTAGCGATTTTTGTTATTCTATATTTTAAATTTGATTATTTTACCCCG
Organism: Gynostemma pentaphyllum; assembly: GCA_028015215.1. Lineage (NCBI taxonomy): Eukaryota > Viridiplantae > Streptophyta > Magnoliopsida > Cucurbitales > Cucurbitaceae > Gynostemma > Gynostemma pentaphyllum. The sequence goes on along the minus strand of CM051351.1, from coordinate 5,245,447 downwards.
GACCCGACAATAAAACATAGAGCCGAACATATATTTACATACAACACCTTAATTATCTATCTACAATGATGTCATGCCAATAAGTGGTTTGATCATCTATTGCCACGTGTGTATATATAGGGAATTGTAAAAATATGTAATTCAATGTTTATCATTAATACATCATATCAAAATTTACTACATTTATAAATATTTTTTAGATCTGATATTTTTACAAATATTACTAAAAAAATTTGCTACATTTACAAATGCCCTATATATGTATATATAAAAACACAACGCCATGGGTATGCCTTGAAATTTGATGCCCAAAACCGTTTCCATTTTCATCAAAACGGCATGGTTCGGCACGGCCGTCTCGTTTCAATTTGGCTCATCTCCTAATACTCTTTATCCAAAATATCATGCTAGTACTGTCATTTTCTTCATCTCTAGTATCAATTTGTTCACCCAAGTCAATAAAAATACCAAGTAAATTAGAACAGCCATGGGCACCAGTATGCCCAAAAAAATAAAAGGGACGCAATGGTTTTTTTATGAAATGTGAGAAGTGAGGCTATGAGGTATTTTGCATTTTGAGATATTTTAAAGGCAGAAATTTAGTACTTGAAGGGTTTTATATTCAATAAAGGACCTTTAAAACCGTGTACATTCAAGAAGATTGTAATTTATGTATCTAGAATACTTAACAATGTTTCAAGTTCAGTGCACTAATCCTTTGCTGATTCATTGTTCATGAATTAAAGTGTTAAGGATGGATCATTCGAATTCATGTACTAAAAAAAAAAAAAAAAAAATTAATAAAATAATATTATTTATAAATTTGCAGATTCATTGTTCATAAATTGAAATGTTATGATGATGCTTCGAATTCATGTATTAAAGTAAAAAAAAATTAAATTAAATTAATAAAATAATATTATTTATAAAATAAATTTAATAGTTTTAGAGGGGCAAAAGAGGAAATCAAAAGTTTCTCCTCTTAAGCCCCTTTTAAAGGTAGTATAGATTATAGGAGGCATATAAATTCCTAACACAATAAATTATGGGTAAAACAATAAATACAAATGGATTGTACCCAACAAATTCTAACACAATAAATATGGGGAAGTTAACTAGTAAAATATACCAACCAAATTTAGAGTCAAGTCACAATCAATAATTTTTTTAGCAATTAATTCTAACAAAATGCTATAAATATTAATAAAAGAAAAATAATTGCAAAATTAAAGAGCTAAGGATAGAAATTTCACCTCTATAATTATAGTGATTCGATCTAAACAAAGACTTTTACATCCGCTCTTCGAACACTCCAAAATTTTTGAATACATTAACCAAACCATCTTTCTAAAGTTGTATGATATTTTTCACAAGTCAAAGACAACCATTCACCGATCTTTTTTAATCTGGTTCAGAGCAACCCCTACAATAAATTATTTTTACAACACACTCAAACCCCTCCCAAAGGGTAAATTTTGACAAATATAAGATAAATAAACTCTCATATAAAAGCCCTTACCATGCTTAAATAATACAAATTAATAGCTCAAAATTAGTGTAGAAACTAGAAAGCCTTCCAATCTATGATCAACAATGGATAAAATTTTCCAAATTTTTTATTTCTAATCTACTATCCGGCCGTTTAGGAGAAACAAGCCAAGTTTAATAAGGTAATACGGGTTTTGTGGGATTCTACAATTTTTTTAAAATAAAAAATAATAATATGAGATTTGTGGGATTCTACAAATTTGTTGTATATATATATATGATACTTGAAATGAAATCATATTTCTCAATAATTTTTAAAAAAATCCAGCTTGCTGGCTACGGAAAGAGTATTTTATACGGCAAAAACTGCAATAATCTTTCCAAATCTGGATGGGGAAATTTCCGATTTCCCAGTTACAAAATATAACTTAAAAAAATATTTTGTTTTCGAATTTGGCTAAGTTTTTTTTTTTTTTTAATTAAAAAAGGGGAAAATAAGATGAAAATATGTCGGAGATTTAATTTGATTTTTGAAATATAAATTTAAGAAGAAAAGAAAATCATTATCTAACCTGAGAAAATTGAATACCGTTTTTTATAATTTATTTACAATAATATCATGCTCGGACATGAACATTTTCAAAATAAAGTATTGGATAGGATACGATTTGGGCAATAATATTGGGTTTCCCGTTGTTGTATGATCAAGTCAACTTTTGAGATTGATATTTTTCTTGAGATTTACACACACACACAAAAAAAAAAGGGTACGATTCTTATCGTGAGAATGAAATTATGATTTGAATAAAATAAAGTGTTATCCATGATTCAAATAATCACGTCACATTTTTATTTTTTATTGCTTGAGTGAAATTTGTCGATTTTATTTCTCGAATAAAAAAAACAAACTGAACAAAGCCAATTGGTTCAGATGTTTTGTTCTTAATATTTTCTTTTTCAATATTCTAAAATAATCATTTTTTGTCATGTTTACTTTTATTATTTTATGTGAAAATTTTATATTGAAAAACGTATACAAAATCAACTATAATTATTTACTTTTTTCTAAAAGAGAATAAAATTCTCTTAAATACATTTGAGATATTATATCAAATTAAAATAGGGTAAACTCGAACCTTCGACTTTTAAGGGAAGAGAGTTGGTGCCTAATCATTAGATTTATACTTATATTAGCAAATATTAAATTAGTTAGTTAAGAATGTTAACCCTATAAACATTCAGATAAGGCAGATTAATTAATTAAATATTTGAATTAATAATTTTTTGAAATATTATCAAGAATATCCACATTTATTCACTAATACTGGTTGTGTTTTTTTAATATCAATTTTGCCCAAAAAACACCATAAATGGCGGTGATCCTATGTTTTCCGTTTTGAACAATTACCATCATGCCCTTTCCTTAAATATTGTAGACCATAATAAATAGAGGGCAGAAAACGTCTTTTTATTGTTCCCTTAAACGGTGCGTGGAGTTAAAGTGGGTAAGTTTACTAATTTATAAAACATATAAGTATTAATGCTATTATACCTATTTATTATGGTCTAATATAAAATTACCCCTAATTTTTTGTGTGTAGTTTTTATTGAGATGGGCATCAATTCTAGAGGAGTGAATAAAGTTTTAAAAAATTATATAAATCTTTTCCAAATGTGGGCCCAATAAATTAATTCATAAATTTTTTTGATAAGAAATAAATTTTTTACAATTTCACAGTTTGATTATAAAATATTAGTTTAAGATATAGCTCTGAAGTTTGAAATGAATCAATTTTTTATTAAAAAAAAAAAACACTTACATAATAATTTTGTAATAAAAATTATAAAGTGTTTATCAAATCAATTTTACAAAGATATAATCGATAAATAATTTACACATTTACTCTCTCGAAAGTAAATAATTAATCAAGGTAAAATAATAAGATTGATAGTATACTTTATTTAGGGGTATTTACAAGTATGTTAAAATGGGCTGTAATATTTATAAATTTGCAAACCTAAAAAGTATTTTAAAAAATGTTAAAATCCTAAAAGCATGGTTATTGTGCATTGAGAAATGTCATAAATACCCTTATTTCATGCAAGTATTTTTAAGTCACTGATTTATCATATCAATAATAGTATATCAATGATAGTATATTATATCTTAGTACATTGGTGATTGATTGTCACTGATTTACTATGGTATACTATTAGTGATTGATTATCACTCATTTACCATGATATATATATTATCACTCATATACTGCTTTACAAAATTTGGAGATGACTCATCGGAAAACGACGAATTCTTGTTGGAAAACTAAAAAAGCAAGTTGGAAGTTTCAGGTTTAGTCAAATTTGAATTTTGGGAGATGAGTACAAGCAAAACATCGATGATTTTATGATTGTTTTCAGGTTTGATTTAGCTCTTGCCGGAACAAAAAATTCTAAGGTTTGATAGTTCTCATCATAAAACTTCGAATTTTTATCAGGTAACAAAGGCAAAACAACTTGAAAATTTCGAATTTTTTCAAATATGAGTTTAGGGATGAGTTCTTATAGAAAAATTGACGGTTTTCAGGTTTGGTTTTATTCTTGCCGAAAAATTTAGTGGCGACGACTATGAGGAAATCAGAAAGAGAATTAGGAAGAGGTAATTTAGAAATTAAAAAAATTCATTAAACCCCTCTTTTAAAAAAAATAACACATATATAAATAATTATAAAAAATGATAAATATATAAATATTTAATCACATTTTAAGACACATATAAATTTCCCTTTTATTTAATCAAATATATCATTCAATATACAATAATTTCAACTCAATAAATTATGGATTAAACAATAAATACAAATGATTGTACCCAATAAATTCTACCTCAATAAATATGGGCAAAATAACTAGTAAAATCTACCAACCAAATTAGATTCAAATCATAATCAATAAATTCTTAACAATTAATTTTAATTATAAATAATAATAGAAAATTAATATCAAAATTAAAGAGATATGGTAGAATTTTCACCCCTAATTATAGTACCCATCCTATAAGTCATCTTTTCAAAAATAACCAATGTGTTTTAAAATATCAAAAATTGCATTTATGTGACACAATTTACATTAATGTAGTAGGCCTTCCTAAATCATTTTACTTTCTTAACCCCTTTCTATATTTGTATTTTATTCATTCAATAAATAATTACTTTAAATGTTTGCTGTTCCCAATGCTACTTTATACTTTTATAATTTGAATTTTTTTTTCTAGTTTTTAATATTCTTCACATTCTTTTAACGAAAAAATAAAATAAAATAAAAAAATATAGTAATTTTTGGTACCAATGAACATTTTGTTGCTGATATTAAAAATGTATGTAAATTACATATTTCGTATCAAATATGTGTATCAATTAAAAACATCTTTTTACAAGTCTTTTCGCCGAGTTGTTTATCATTGTTTGAAAAACAATAGTATAAGTATATCAATTTCAAACATTCTTATCTAAATGTTTATCATTAATAAATAATCAATAGTACGAATATATTAATGATGAATAATCATAAAAATTTACAATAAAAAAAAAATATATCAATCATATACAATAAATATCAAATATTATTCTATATGATATCTCAAATCTTATTCTTTCACGTATAATTCTAAAAAAAATCACTGTTTTATTTATAAAAAAGAATTTTCCTTCACATCTCTCTCATAATCAATTTAAAAACAAAAACACAGATATCTTCGCCCTATTTTCAAATGGAGCCTAAAATTTAGGAATTAATCGACGATTTTATGTTCAGCCAAAGAAATTAAGGGCCCGTTTAGTAACATTCGTCATTTCCATTTCTTGTTTCTTGTTTCTTGTTTCTTGTTTTTTATTTCTATTTCTTGTTTCTTGTTCCTGTTTTTTTAAAAGAGAAACATAAACATGTTTGGTAACTGTTTCTTATTTCTTGTTTCTGGAAGAAAAAAGAAACAGAAATGTGTTTGGTAACCATTTTCTGTTTCTGTTTCTCATTTTTAAAAAAATAAAAATATTTTGAAAATATTACAATTTTTAAATGACATATTTAAAAATATTATATCAATATAATTTTTGGATATTTATAATATATTTTAGAAGTCAAAACGAGACAACGTAATAATTTATCAATGTGTTTAAAATTTTAGAAACAAGAAAGAGAAATAAGAAACTAGAATTTATTGTTTCTAAAATTTCTACACAATTTTGAGAAGTGTTTCTTAAAAAAATAGAGAAATAAGAATAGTTAGCAAACAACTCAATTTCTTAAAAAATGAGAAATAGAAACAAGAAACAGTTATCAAACGGACCTAAGTTTGTTAATCATTCCTTCGCTTAAGATTAGTCCTCTTCCACCTCATGTCCTCTTCCCAACTCTTTGGCTCCAATACTTCGAAATTCCAAATTAATTAAAGCAGATGAAGGGACAAACCTTTTCAAACTGAAGCTCTCCACATCCCCTATATTTATCAACAAATTGATATTAAATATCCATTTATTCTTTAATTTTTTTCCAACACTTAGAACAAATGATCATATTTCTGGAAAACATCGATAACTCCCAAATAATGCTCGGTCCCGAAAATGATTTCATTATTCATTTTCCATTTATTCAAATTAAGTTATCACTTCGTCCATAGGTTGTGGAGGAAGTGAGATTGAAAGACGAAAGTAGTTGAAACAGAGAAGGTATTAATTAATAAAGAATACCTATGTAATGATGTTAAGCTTTGAGGTGAAGAAGATGAAAAGAAGGAAAATTAAAATACGAATAAGAAAATATTTGCCTCTAAATTAATTTGGAGGTGTTGCTCTATACTTTCATATATACATTATTCTTATTGAATTATAAAAGATGGTGGTACCCACATATTTATTGAAATATAATAATATTTAATAAAAATTGACCAATAAAAATTAGAAATATTATCAAGAATATCCACATTAATTCACATTTATTCACTAATACCGGTTGTGTTTTTTTAATATCAAATTTGCCCAAAAAACACCATAAATGGCGGTGATCCCATGTTTTCATCATCATGCACTTTCCTTAAATATTGTAGACCATAATAAATAGAGGGCAGAAAACGTCTTTTCATTGTTCCCTTAAACGGCGCGTGGAGTTAAAGTGAGTAAGTTTGCTAATTTATAAAACATATAAGTATTAATGCTATTATACCTATTTATTATGGTCTAATATGAAATTAACCCTAAAAATTAAAAGATGTGCAGTATGAATCAAAGGCTCTCATTTGAAGTTTACGTGAAGGTATTGTTGTGATGTGATGGATGAAGAAGCCAGAAGATAAATTTTAAATTTGTCAAACTAATTAGATTTTCATTTTTATGCATTTGAATATGATGAAGTTAAATTGTGGAGGATCTTAGTTTTTTTTATTCATATGATTTATTTTTGTTTATAAAATATAAATATGTAAAATTGGATAGTATGTTTTATTGAATATGTTAATTTTTTTTTTTGAGCAGATTGAATATGTTAAATTAATCATGATTTTCGTTATATCTTTTTATCTTCAATTATTTTATGGATTTTATTGCTTTACATAATATATATAAGCTTGTTAATCAAATTTTTATAAATTTTTTCTGTTTATGAAATATAAATTTCTTAAATAAACCTTACATCGTTTAAAATTCTGAAGCTCGAAGGAGCAGTTGATTGACAGTTAGAGTAAGAGAAAGATGGATGCATGAAAAAAAATGGTTATGCATATCAGTCACCCTTAATAGGTTAGATGGAATTGTCAATTCTTATGCGAGATCTAATACATATATTGATCTTTTATTAAAACAAAAGTGGAATTACATATTTTAATTTTAATTATTTTTCTCTAATCAATTCATTTAAGAAACTTAACAGAGATGGGACTTGTGACAACATGTTCACCATCACTAGAAACCCATTTGATATACCCTTCTGAATACTCACCAATAGGAGCTTCTACTGATCCATTTCTAGTGAAACTCACCAAATATTTCACTTTCTGGTTCACTTTTAAGAATGTTAATCTTCTTGGACTCACACTTACTGAAACTCCATGTGGTTCTTCAATCTCTGCCAAATAATTTGATCTTCCTTCACCCACATTTGTCACTGTCCTACTCATTGTCTTCTTCATTCCTAATGCTACTGTGAATGATGGATAGTTCAACTCCCCTTCTTCAATCTTTGACATTGTTGAGCAAATTATTGTTCTACCTACTATTATAGAAACTTGAGAATCATTGTATAAACCACATAGATATGCTATGTAATCGATTGGTGAAATATCGTAAACCAATCCCGGGTCGACCGCTGCTGATGGGTTTACATGGCCTGCACCCATAGCGAACAAGTTTGCCGGTTCCAATTCTTGATCTAGTATTGGGTTTCCTTTAGGATTTGTTCTATTAGCTGTGGTCATTATAGCAGATTTAATGGCTGCTGGTGACCAATTTGGATGAGAGCTCTTAATTAACGCCGCAATTCCACTCAAGTGAGGGCACGACATCGATGTTCCTGAGATCACATTGAATGTCGATTTTGTACTGCTTTCAGTATTGTCTAAAGGGAATGGCCATGCTGCTAGAACATTTACACCAGGACCGGTTATGTCTGGTTTCAATATGCCAGGACTCTGGACGCTAGGACCTCGAGAAGAGAAATGAGCCACGGCAGGATCAGTGGAAGATTCTTTAATAATTGTTCCTTTGAATAAGATTGATGCTGTTGGATTTTTTGTTGAAAATATGTATGCTTTGATCTTTAGTCCAGCCACAAAACTAACATGAGTTGCTGGAAGAACATGAGCATCAGACAGAGTAGTGAATCCACCTGATTGTCCATTTATGAGAATCATGGCAACTGCACCAGCATTTTTAACTGTCTTTCCTTTCTCGGTTCTGGCTACTTTTCCTCCAATCTCGCACACAACCACCTTTCCTTTCACATCGATATTCGTAAGCGACCCTTTGCCACAGAATACAGCTGTTTGATTCTCACTTTTACCGGCATATACAAGAGGTAAGAATGGTGATGTGTAGTCATGTGGCTGGAAGAGAGATTCACCTTCAAATTCTTCCCCGTTTCCAAGCTTCGCTACCGCTACAATGCGTCGATCGATAGTGCTCGCTCCAACTGTCAGAATCCAAGGTGCGTCGTTAGACAATGTGCTTTTGGAAGGGCCTGAGTTTCCTGCAGAGCAACTGACGAATATCCCCTTTTGAATTGCCGCGTATGTGCCTTTTGCAATAATGTCCTTGAAAAAAGGAACAGATTCTCCACCAAGGGAGAGAGAGATCACATCAACCCCATCGTCTATGGCAGCGTCTAGCCCCGCAAGTACATCGCTATCTGAGCAAAATTCGGTACAAACTTTATACACAGCAATGTGAGCTAAAGGCGCAATGCCAATTGCTGTGCCGTAAGCATTTCCCAACGCATCAGCGCCACTCACAAACACACCAGCCGCGGTGCTTGCGGTGTGTGTCCCGTGCCCTTTTACATCAGCAGGAGACTCTCCCACTAAGAAGTTATTGCCAAGATTGAAAGATCTAGCACCAATCAACTTGTTATTACAAAATGAGGCGTTTAACTCACATCTTCCTTTCCATTTAGCTGGTGGAGGTGGCATTAATCCATCATCTCTAAATGAAGGATGACCAGGAGTAACTCCACTATCCAACACTCCAATGATAACTCCCTTTCCAAAATTGGAAGCATTCCATAATCCAGATTGTTGATTTAACCCCAAATATTCAGGGGTGTAAGTTGTGTGTAATTCCAATAAACTATCAGGAACAGCAGAGATGAAACCGTCTTTCTTTTCCATAGCTTTCATTTGTTCCTCTGTAAGTCTGGCAGCAAAACCACTCATCACATTGCGATATGAATAGAGTAATTGCGGTAGCTCGTTAGAGGTATCGACGACTAATTCTTGCAAGAACGACGCATGCCAAATCTCTCCAAGAACTCCCACATCTGGCTGCTTCACATGAACAATGTAGGTTTGAAATTTGTTTGTTGGCATGGAGATGAGTGAAGGTTCATGTTTCATGGCAATATTGCCATGAAAGTTAAGCGAGAGAAAGATCAGAAAAAGGAAAGGAAGATGCATCATGTGGTGTTGTTTTCAGTGACTAAATTCTAATGCTTTTGGTGCCTTTTGTGTTCGAAGTTCCTGAGAATACATATATAGAAGAAGGAAAATTCTACAGTATAGGGACTAAAAATCCCTGTATGGTACAGGGAGTGAGTTATAGTAGTTTTTTTTTGTGTATTTATTTTAATTATTTAAATAAATTATAATTTTAACAATACTATTGCACTCAACAGAAATCTTACATAAGATTTTCTTTGGGTTTCCCTCAATCAATGGACTCCTTTTTTCCTAACTATCAACTCTATCATCTTCCTTTTAAATTTTCACTGTCATTTGAAGATCCAGATATGTCATGATTTATTTTTTTATTAGATTTTTAAATTTGGTGTTAGATTACATATATACTCACAAATATAATGTTTACTGATTTTGCGATCACATACACAATATAGTCGATCACACAATTATATTTATAAGGATATAGGATCACATGTATAAATGAGTTGATCACGCATATGAATTTGGAATGAGTATGTGATCACATATATAAGATAGTGATCACAAAAGTTTCACCAAATGCGCAATCACATGTTGTTAATCACATAACTTTTTGTTTCTCACAAATTTGAGTTTGAATGTTTATAAGATCACGTATATTTTTATGATCACCGATATAAAATTTAATTGGTTACAACATGATCACACATACAAAACAATAATTTTGAATGAGTTTGTGATCACATATTTAAAATACGATTATTAGAGATAATCACATTTAAAAAAAATCAATTGAACTTAATAATATCAATCAGATAAAAAATGATAATGATCACATTTAACCACATTCAAAAATTTTATCATGAATATATATTTGTTAAAAAAAAAATCACTATTATAAAAGAACGATTACATTTGTAAGGGAACGATCACATTTGAAAAGGAACAATCACATTCAAAAAACGACAATCACATTTAAAAAAATTACAAACAAATATAAAGAACGACAATCACATTATATAATTTACGATAACAAATGATCACATTTAAAAAAGAACGATCTCATTCAAAAGACAATGATTACATTTAATCACAATCTAATTATCTGTAAGTTAGATTTAATAAAAAAAATAAATCTAAATGAGTTTATTTGTAATTCAAAATTAATGGTTGAGATTTAAGATTATAATCCAACGGTTAAAATTAAATTAGATTTCATATAATAGTTAAGGTAAAACAGGTAAAAAAAATAAAGGGTTGAGTTCAAATAGATTATATCTAAGGGTTTATAAAAATCTCCGTACCATACAGAGATTTTTATTCCTGTAGCTTGACCCATAGAAGAAAGGTAATCAAATTGCTCTCTATTACTTTTTATAAAATAATCACCACGTTCCATCACGTGTTGAAATTTAACCAAAAAAAATTAATAAATAAATATCTTAAAAAGTAATAATAATAAAGAGCACGTGATTTTTTTTTTACAAATAAATAAATAAATAAAAATAAGCCTTGAATGAATTTAATTAAATAAAATTAAATGTATTGTGATATATTTTGTTATATATTAATAAAAAAACTCACTTTATTGTTAAAAGATGTTTAAAAAAAGATAAAGTTTCTATTTTTTTTATACAAGTAAAGTTTCTATTTGGTCCCTGAGTTTTCATTTTTTGTGTATATATGGTCCATAAGTTACTAAAAACATATCTATTTGGTCCTTGCTGTTAGTTTTTCATTAATAACGAAAATTGATGGTGTAATTTTTACTTTATTTTGTCATATTATTAATACTGATGTGGTAAAATTAAATCATTTTTATTACTGATGTGACAATTTATTATTATTATTATATTAGCATTGTGGCAGTATTTTGGGGTGTTCAAAGAAACCGAAAAATTGATGAACCGAATCGGACCGAACCAAACCGACCAGTTTTTTATCTAAATATTTAAACCAATGGTTCTTTTAGTTTGTAATAGTCAAAAACCGTTGGAATTGGTTTTGGTCCGGTTTTTATATTGAAAAACTGTATAAAACCGAACCAAACCGTATATGTAATTAATGCTTAAAAACTCCCAAGTATATTAGCATTTTTACCTCTTATCACTTGGCTATCATGCAATCTTAGCCAAACCGTCTATGTAAGTAATGATTTTCAACACCATTTGCATCTCCTCTCTAATCTCTCTCTATAATTATGTTTTAAATTTATATTTTTGGGTTGTACACTTCATTATTTATCGTAAAAGTCTTGTTAAACCTTCAATTCCATTTTTAGGTATTCTTTGAAAATTATTGAAAAAGGTTTTTTTCGCTTATGTTTGATCTTTACCCTTAATTTTAGTGGACACAACAAGTTCAAAAAATTTAATATTTTCATCTATTCCCTCTCAATATTTATAATTAAAGTTTATTGCCTAAAACCGACAAACCGAACCAACGGTTCAGATCAAGAACTGGTTCGATATATTTCATTGGACAGTTTGGTTCCATTTTATACAAAAACATATATGCTCGGTTCGGTTCAATAACTATGGAAAAACCGGCTAAACCAAACCGTGCACACCCCTAGCAGTATTAATAATTTTTTTTATATATATAATTAATTTATTAAAACTTACATACTAAAATATAACAAAAACATAAAAATCCAACAAATTACCTTTCCTTTTCATCTCCAAATTAATCCATGAAAAACTCCTTCTGACATGATTAAACTTTATAGTAAAAACTCGTCTGTTGGAATCGTCTCCAACGATTTTCTGTCATCGGGTTTTTTTGCATCTCACGAATCAGGATTTGTTTTTGTAGATGGCTTCTTCCACTTCGCATATCTAGGATTCAAATTTATGAGTTTCTGCATGCGGATTTTCATAGATATGATTTTTGCATATTGGGGATTTCAAAGATTTGTTTAGTTTTTTTTTTTTTTCAATCTTCTCTCACAATTCACATTTCTGGGTTGGTTCTTATAGATCTGACTTTGTGTAAATGGGTTTTCACATATATAAGTGATTGAGCTCCCCAGTCTGGAGTTGAACGTTAAGAATATTGAATGAAGATGAAGAACGAATAATTTTTTTTTTTGGGTTAATAGACATGAATATTTGTTTGAATATGTACTCAAGAAGTTTTTTAGAAAGAAAAAAGGTTGATATTTGTATTTTAAATATTAATATTTTATTAATGATTAAAACTTCCACATAGCTAATAAAATAATGAAATGATATTTTTTTGCCAACATCAGAATTAATAATATAATTAAATAAAGTACACATTGCATGGTCAAATTTCCGTTAGGGTTATTGGATGGAAAACTAACAGCAGAGACCAAATAGACCTATTTTCAATTATTCAGGGATCACATAAGACAAAACTCAAAACTCAAAAACCAAATAGACACAAGTCTAAAACCGAGGGACCAAATATGTATTTTACCCTCTTAAAAAAATAAAGTATAGTAATATTAAAATTTGAACATTTTTAAATTAAAAAAAAGTTTTTTTTTTTAATATTTTAACGTCACTTGCTAAGAGTAATCAATATCGAATACAATTTATTATCTGAAAAAAAAATCATCGAATACAATTTATTAAATGAAGTCTAAAATTTAGGAACCATTCCTTCTCTTAAGACTAGTCCTTTTCTTCCTTATGTTTTATTCCCAACTCTTTGGCTTGGCTCCAACACGACAAACGCCACCACCAATATATGCTGCAACTTTCTCCAATGTAAAAGAAAGAAGACGTGCACATGGGGTGAGAAAAGAGTGAATTGGGACCACGTTGATTGCTCATATTAAAAATGTGATTTCTTTTTTTTCCTTTCTTAAAAGAAATATATGAAGGAGGAGATAAGAAGAAAAGCTACTTTTAGTGGTGGACTAGATAAGCGCGAACCGGACCTCGTTACACTGTCCTTAAAGTTGGATTTTTTTTATTACAACTTTAACATCTTTTTTTAATAATTAAGTATATGTCCAAACGTTTGAAGTATTTGATAAAATGTTCTTCTTTTAATTCAGGGGTTGAAGACTCGTCTTTGATTTCAATCTATGCCATGACATTGAAAACCCGTTTTTATGTAAATTTTCTTTTACCTAAAGATGGGTTTTGAAGACCCGTCTTTTTTTTTTTTTACAAAAATTGATTGTTTTAAAAAAAATTAAATACTAACTCCATTTTATTTGTTATACTTTGAAATATTAACATAAAATTATCGTTAAAAATATTTAAGTCATAATAAGTACAGAACTCATCTGCAACTAAAATTCAAAATATAGTAATCAGAAAAACTAACGATGGCCATGATCCCACATGGACGTCGTTGTCAGTTATGTGCTGGACGAGGAGGCATGTGGGATCGGGGGCCATGAGCTCCTCGTCTAGCATGTAACCGATCGACAACGACCTCCATGTGGGACTTGGGGCCATCGTTAGTTTTTCTGATTACTATTTTTTGAACTTTAGTTACATACGAGTTTTGTACTTATTATGACATAAATAATTTTAACAAAAAATTTAAGCTAATATTTTAAAGTATAACATATAAATTGGAGTCGATATTTAACAAATTTTAAAACAATCAGTTTTTGTAAAAATAAAAAATAAAATTGCAGACGGATCTTCAAAATCCGTCTTCGTCGCATGGCAATAAAACAGGTTTTAAAAACCTTTTTTCAATGTCGTGGCATAGACTGAAGTCAAAGACTAGCATTCAACCCCCAATTCGAAAAAAAAAAAAGACATTTTACCAAATAATTCAAATGTTTGGACATATTTAATTACTTTAAAAAAAGAGACTAAGTTGCAAAAAAGTCCCTGAGTAGTTTAAACAAGGGACAATGTGGTATGAAATATACCTAAAATTTATGGATAGGGCATAAATAAAAATTGAATGATAGAAGGTCATAAACTAATTTGAGACCCTCTAAAGGGAGAAATTATTCAAGGAGGCGGCCACAATGTGGCGGCCTCCCCAATGAGTGGCACTGGCACTGCTCACCATAATAAATGCTCTTTTATTCATTTCGTCTAAGAAACGGAGAGAAAACGCTAAGCTCGTTGAAGGTTTTTTTTTAATTTACTTTTTCCCTACACAGTCAAATACTAAAAATGGAAGAATGTTAGTCAGATTTTTGTTTTAATTTAACCAATAGAAGTCGGAATGAATAACTATTTTGTGATGGTAATTATATTTAGGAGATGAACAAACTTTTTTTTTTGTTATCTAACAAAAATATCTTTCAAATTAAAAAGGTAAAATATAAAAAATCATCTAACAAAAATATCTTTCAAATTAAAAAGAGTAAAATATAAAAAATTATCATTTCAAATATTGAAAAGTAGAATTAAAAAAAAAATTGTCTCAAATAGCATAAATCTACCTACTAATTACTAAAATATTTGAACTTTTTAAAAATTACTCAAATAGCATAATTATAGTTCAATAAATTATTGAACTATGATTCAATTAATTATTAAACTATAATTCAATTAATTATTAAACTATTTTTCATAGGTATTTTTAATGAATTTGTTTGTTTTTTGGTTTTTTAAGTTCAAGGTCAATAATTTATTGAACTATTTGATCATTTTTTTTTATTATTTTCAATGAATTCGTTAAATTTTTTATTTTTTTAAGTTCAATAATTTATTGAACTAAAATTATGCTATTTGAGTAATTTTGAAAAGTTCTGACATTTCAGTAATTAGTATGCAAAAATATGCTATTTCAGTAATTACCCCTTAAAAAAATGTATGTAATTTTTTGAAATGATGCAGGATGTGATGTGATTTTTTTTTAATTTAAAAAAGTATCATTTTTTTAAATTAAAAAAAAAGTCTGTTGAATACAATTTTTTTTTTATCAAAAGTTAAAAACTATTTGAATATAAAAAATCTAGCTAATGATTTTTGTTAGGGCGAGTTTGAGATACATTTTGAGAAAAATGTTTTTAGCAAAACATTTTTTTATAAATATTTTTTAGATAAACATTAATTAAAAACACTTTTAAGTATTTCCAAGTGTTTTTAGAAGTTTCAAAAACGTTTTTATGATATAGTCAAACATCATTAAAAAAATCAAGAAGTGTTTTAAGGGATGAAAAATACTTAAAAAAAAACAACCCAAACTCACCCTTAATTCAAAGTTCATATATTTTCAATTTAAAATTCCTTCCCCTAAAATATAATTAACATATATAAAATAGTTTTTATTTTATTACAAAATTTAAATACCTGATGATTTTTTTATTCTTTCAAATCTATCCTCTTTTAGTTTTGACGTTGTAGGCCTGTAGGGAAAAAGTAAATTAAAAAGAAAAGAAAAATCCTTCGAGCGAGCCTAGTGTTTTGTCTCCGTTTCTTAAACGGAAGGAATAAAAGAACATTTATTATAGTGACAAGTGTCACTCATTGGCGAGGCCGCCATGAATAATTTCTCCAAGATGTGTTTGGGAGTGCTTTTAAATGAGCAAAATCATTTCCTAGATATAATTTTTTTATGTTTGACAACATTTTATAAGCAAATTTTGTAGAAGTCAAAAGCAGTTCAAAGTGCTTTTTGAAGAAGTGGGTAAAGTGATTTTTGAAGTGTTTTTAATTTTTGAAACCTTGTATTTCTAATTTGTTCTACATATTTTATCTCTCTAACCTCTCTCTACTCACTTCATCTCTCTACAAACTTTCTCTCTCTAACTCCTCCCTACACACTTTCTCTCTATTAACTTCTCTCCACACATTTTCTCTATTAACTTCTCTCCACACATTTTCTCTATTAACTTCTCTCCACACATTTTCTCTCTCTAACTTATTTTTCCACACTCTCTCTAACTTCTGTTAATACACTTTTTTTCTCTAATTTATTTATACAAATTTTCTTTTCTACACACATTTTCTCTAACAAGAACTAAACATTTTTTAAATATTATATTCAAACAATAAAATAATATACCACTAAGTACATTTTATCATATTACTTATAAGAAAAGTACTTTCATTAAAAACATGTATTTCATAAACACTCACAAACAAGCCCTAAAACAGGCTATATATTACATAATATATCTTCTAAATTTTCCAACACTTAAACAAATGATCGTTACCCAAAAACATAAAAAAAAACACCCAAATAATGCTCGGTCCTAGGAATGATTTCATATTTCATTTTTCTTCTATTCACAATAAATTATCCCCTTCCTTTACAGGTTGTGTGTGAAAGGCAAAAAGGCTTGTGAGGTGAAGAAGATTTAGAAGAAAAATTAAAATAAGAATAAAGGGCTCCCGATATGGAGTCCACGTGAAGGAGAAAGAAATAGAAATAGAGGTGATAGGGATGTGATGGATGAAGAAGCAAGAAGACGAAAATTTGGGTTCAAGTTCACGTGTATGATAGGAAGAATTAATGGAAAAAAAATAATAATTAAATTTTTAACACTGAGCCAGTGAGCTTCATAATGATCAAAATGATTTTTCCCTAGACTCTTGAAGTATTCATATTACATGGGTTCATTACATCTTTCATTGAGGAAGGTTACAGACTAAAGAGGGAATCAAATTGTATTGGTCTCACTATCAACGTCACTTAATGCTAAGAGTAAATTAATACCTAATGAGTGAAATTTAATCAAATGTGGAGTCTAAAAATTTATGTTAAGCCAAAAATAAATTAAGTTTTTGTGAATCATTCCTTCTCTTACTTAAGACTAGTCATCTTCTCTCCCTTTATGTCCTCTTCCCAATTCATTAATACGACAAGGAAAGAAGACGTGCACATGGGATGAGAAAAAGGTCAAAGGTTAATGATTGCCTTCTGGCGCTCGTGACTCGTGGAGAACGGAAGGTAGATGAAGTAAAAAACTGGGATAATTACAAATTACACCCTTGTGATTTATCAAAATTACAAATCGCACCTTGTAGTTTAAATCTAAAATTCACACACATCTATTAATTTTTTTTATTTGAATAAAATTGGTACACATTACAATTGACATACATAATAACTATGTGTCTGAGATTTTAATAAACTAACCAAGGGATTTGTTTTGTGGGTTTTATTAGTTTATATAATATAAACATGTTACACTAATCATGATTTTCGTTTATATATATATATATATTCCGATTATATATTTTTATATTTAATTACTTTATAGATTTTTATTGTTCTATATAATATAAACTTGTTAAACTAATCAGTAATCACGGTCTCCGTCCAAAAAAATCAATTTTTTTATGGATTTTTTTGGTTTAGGAAATATAAATTTATTAAACTAACCAAGTTTAAAGGAGTCTTTATGTTGGGAATTTGAAAGGTTCTTAACTCCCTATTTCAAGAACAATAAAATATCCAATACAAAGAAAAATAATAAATCAAGAGAATTTATACAGATTTTTAATTGATACATCCTATCTTTTACAAATTTTGTACTCCATTATAAAATTGAAAATTATCCCAAATGAGATGAATAATAAAAAATTATAATTGATTATAATTTTCCATTTTATCTCAATAAACTAAGCCCCAAAATTAACCACACTTTCTTTTGAACAAAAAATACTTTACTGCCGTCGCTTTGATGATTCTCACTAAAGAAAAGGCACCTGCTTTTCTTCTCTTTATCCAAGTCCACAGCAGGATCAAATTCCGTAAGGAAATTATTAAATGTGTTAAATCACCAATTGAACCAAAAGCTTAAGCCAATAGTTATAAATTTAATCATATATCTCAACAGAAATTAATCACCTTTATTTTTTTACTTCACAGCAGCCTATTGAACAAGTTGTATTTTTTTTTTTTGGGGCAAATTGGTCAAATGGATCAAGTGGACCTTTGACTGGAAATGGGCCTTTGGGCTCAAAACAATAAAATACAGATAATATCATTTATGGTTTGTTTTGAGGGGTCTCAATCTATTGTTGGCCCATTCATAAAATATTTTATTTTATAGCTTATTCTTAATTTCTTTGTACAATTTATAGCGGATTTTCCCTCCATATATCATTTATTGTTTTTTTTTTCTTTTTTCTTTTTATTGATTTTGCTGAGTGTATATACTTGATTATAGGATATTCATGATTTCCTTCCAAGATTTTTACTCATCTTTTTCGTTTTCAATTCTTACATTTTTAGTTTTTTTTTTTTCAAAATAAGTTTGCATATTTGTTTGTTTCCATATTTTTTTTATGAATCCCTTGTTTTTTCTATCATTCATTGATTTTTTTTTTCCGTCTACTTTCTTGCTTCTTCACGATCTGCATTTCAATGGAGTTTTTGGTTCACAAATGGTTTTGAAAATCTCTCTCCCTTCTTTCATATGGGATGTAGTTTTGAATGCCATATTATTTTGGTGCCTTTTTTTTTTCTTTTTTTAAAAAATACTTCCTTTCAAACTAATTTGAAGAGTAGCGCCTCCATACTTTCATACCTATTTTATGATTATAAAAATTAGTGGGACAGGAGCTCTCCAAATTATATTGACCCACATATTTATTAATTATGATAATATTTAATAAAACTTAATCAATAAAATTTAAAATATGTAGGAGCCGTTCAAATTAGTTTGGAGCCAAGTACTGTCTTTTTTTTTTAATTCTCAATTGATTTAAGCCCCCGTTTGGTTCGTTATAATCTAAAATACCTCCGGTAATCAAATACCTGAGAATCTGATGCCAGAGTATTTAATAACTGGTAATCTTAGATTACAACGTTTGTTTTACTTAATAATAATATGACGATTCCTAGTATTTTGTAGATTACAATGTTTGTTTAATGAGAATTGTACATGGAAATATGATATATTTATGTCTTTTCTCTAAAATACATTTATTTACAATTAATACATTTATTGAATAAAAGAATTAAAACATATTCATATTAAATTCCATATTTTTCCAACTTGATAAATACTCACTCTTTAACATTCTTATTTCCAATATGAGAAACAATGAAATCATTTGATTCCAAGTGATTTTAAAAACGTGTCATAGTTAAACCACAAAAATGAAAAACATTACGCATATAATTATGAAATTTGAGACTGGGAGAGTAAAAAATAGACAATTATTTTCCACAATTCATTACTTGTTTCTCATTACAACAATATATATAATATTTTACCCTAATTTTTTTAATCTTGACCATTTGATTAAAAAATGTCAAGATATTAACATTTTTAGATATGAAATGTCAAGAAAACAGTGAAAGGAGTGGAACTTCATTAAATTTTTTTTTGGAAATTTTGGTACTACTTTTTCTTGATTGTTTTTAAGCCTCATCATATGGATAAAGCCCGTGGGCCGGCCCAAGCCCGGTCCGTAAGTCAGGTTGACAGGCCAGGCCCGGCCCGACTTGTAAATCTTTGGGCTGGATATGGATCATGCATTTGAGCCCAAGCCCGGCCCGCGGGTTTTATCCATAGGGCCACCATCAGGCCCTGGTTCGAGGCCCGTTAAAAAATTATTAAAAAATATATAAAAATTTAATATATATAATTATAAAATATAATGTTAATATTTTATTTTAATTTTTATATTTAAATATAATCTTATATATAATTATAAAATATATTATATTATATTTTAAAAAAGAAATGGAATAATCTTTACTTTACTTCATTATTATTTTTTATCCATTTTAGTTTGTCTCTTTTTAAGTTAAATTTTAAAAAAAATAATATAGTCAAATTAATCTAAAAGAATGATAAATAAATTTAATTTAAAAGTTTAATAAACCATATAAAATAAAGTATAAATAAAAAAATATATAGTAGTAAAATAATAAATTAACTTCATCACTTTAGAGTTAAGTTTAAGTTTAATAAACATATAAGAACAAATATAAATAAATAATGAATAAAATAGTAAAACTTTAAATTAACTTTCTTTTCATCACTTTAAAGTTAAGTTTAAGTTTAAAAAGTTAAAAATAATTTTTTTAAAATACAATTAAAAATTTAATGAAAATTTAATTAAATAAATAAAATTTTGAATAGACTGGGCCAAGCCCGCAAAAATGGGCCAGGCCGTGGGTTCAAGCCCGTGGACTGGGCTTGAGCTTACCATTTTAAGTCAGGCCCAGCCCATTTATTGACCAGGCTTTGCAGGCCCGGGCCCATTCATTTAAGAGTCGGCCCGGCCCATTGATGAGGCTTAATTGTTTTTACGTATCAAGATAAATTTTTCTAAAATTTACTTTTTTTAATCATTTTTTAGTCATAAATCAATATACTTTAAAAAAAATCTTGTACACCTAGCCAAAACACATTTTTTTAATATCAACGCCTTATCACATTTTACTTGCGTTTTCTTGAGGGTTTAAATTTGTTCATAAATATTTTTTTTTCTTTTTACAAACTTTTCCTAATTAAATAAGGTTAAAATTGTAAAAGAAATATTACCTTATCATGGGAATCATAGAAAGCACCCGATTTCAAGGGTAATCAAATACCCTCATACCTGGGAAAATATAGATTCTGGGAATTTGCGATTATCGAAATATTTTTAATTAACCCTCAAACAAACAATGGAATTAGATGCCCCTCATAAGAGGATTTTAGATTATAGCGAACCAAATCGGGGCAAAGCGCCAATTCGATATGGCTATGGTATTTCGGTCAAATCATCGATTCTCTCTCATCCCTCAAAATTCTCATGTGCCACAAAATAATTTTTTACATATGTACACTATAAAGTGTTATTTTACCCAATAAAAGGCTATATCCTTATTTAACCCCCTAAAATACTATCTTTTCATTTTAACTTCATTCTCAACACTTTATAGGCGGTTGGAGTAAGATTAAGATAGATGGATGCGTATCAAAAAGACCCGGAGAAGAAAGAGATATGTTAGATATAATAAAATTCATATATTTTATCTATTCGCAATGTTTTAAAACCAACATAATTTATATTGTTTACTAAACAATATTTATAATATCCATGAAAATAAGGGTTTAATCTCCGTTAAAAAAAGTAATATATATGTCAAGATGAACGTAGTTCAACTAGTTTGGTATCTACTCCCTTCTTTTGAGGTCGAAGGTTCGAGTCTCTCCTCCTCCCTTGATATATTATCTATAAAAAAAAGTAATATATATATTTTAATTTTTTGATTCTACAAGTCAAAAGGGGTGTCTACAACGGTGGTGATGCTTATTAATGTTTGGACATTCATAGCTGGTTGTATAAAAAAGTGGAACAAAAGTTTCAATGTCATTCTCATAAATAAAAAGCTGATATGATCTTTTATTAAAAACAAAAGTGGGAGGCAATGGGATTACATTTTAATTTTTAATTATTTCCCTAATCAATTCATTTGAGAAACTTAACAGAGATGGGACTTGTGACAACATGTTCACCATCACTAGAAACCCATTTGATATACCCTTCTGAATACTCACCAATGGGAGCTTCTATTGATCCATTTCTAGTGAAACTCACCAAATATTTCACTTTCTGGTTCACTTTGAAGAATGTTAATCTTCTTGGACTCACACTTACTGAAACTCCATGTGGTTCTTCAATCTCTGCCCAATAATTTGATCTTCCTCCACCCACATTTGTCACTGTCCTACTCAATGTCTTCTTCAATCCTAATGCTACTGTGAATGAAGGATAGTTCAACTCTCCTTCTTCAATCTTTGATATTGTTAAGCAATTTATTGTTCTACCTACGATTATAGAAACTTGAGAATCATTGTATAAACCACATAGATATGCTATGTAATCGATTGGTGAAATATCGTAAACCAATCCCGGGTCGACCGCTGCTGATGGGTTTACATGGCCTGCACCCATAGCGAACAAGTTTGCCGGTTCCAATTCTTGATCTAGTATTGGGTTTCCTTTAGGATTTGTTCTATTAGCTGTGGTCATTATAGCAGATTTAATGGCTGCTGGTGACCAATTTGGATGAGAGCTCTTAATTAACGCCGCAATTCCACTCAAGTGAGGACACGACATCGATGTTCCTGAGATCACATTGAATGTTGATTTTGAACCGCTTTGAGTATTGTCTAATGGGAATGGCCATGCTGCTAGAACGTTTACGCCAGGACCAGTTATGTCCGGTTTCAATATGCCAGGACTCTGGAGGCTAGGACCTCGAGAAGAGAAATAAGCCATGGAGGGATCTGAGGACGAATCTTTAATAATTGTTCCTTTGAATAAGATTGATGCTGTTGGATTTTTTGTTGAAAATATGTATGCTTTGATCTTTAGTCCAGCCACAAAACTAACATGAGTTGCTGGCAGAACATGAGCTTCAGACAGAGTAGTGAATCCACCTGATTGCACATTTATGAGAATCATGGCAACTCCACCAGCATTTTTAACTGTCTTTCCTTTCTCGGTTCTGGCTACTTTTCCTCCAATCTCGCACACAACCACCTTTCCTTTCACATCGATATTTGCAAGTGACCCTTCGCCACAAAATACAGCGGTTTGATTCTCACTTTTACCGGCATATACAAGAGGTAAGAATGGTGATGTGTAGTCATGTGGCTGGAAGAGAGATTCACCTTCGAATTCTTCCCCATTTCCAAGCTTCGCTACGGCTACAATGCGTCGATCGATAGTGCTCGCTCCAACTGTCAGAATCCAAGGTGCGTCGTTAGATAATGTGCTTTTGGAAGGGCCTGAGTTTCCTGCAGAACAACTGACGAATATCCCCTTTTGAATTGCCGCGTATGTGCCTTTTGCAATAACGTCCTTAAAAAAAGGAACAGATTTTCCGCCAAGGGATAGAGAGAGCACATCAACCCCATCGTCTATGGCAGCGTCTAGCCCGGCAAGTATGTCGCTATTTGGGCAACCTTCGGTACAAACTTTATACACTGCAATGTGAGCTAAAGGTGCAATGCCAATTGCTGTGCCATCAGCGTTTCCCAACGCATCGGCGCCCCTAACAAACGCACCAGCCGCTGTGCTTGCCGTGTGTGTCCCGTGCCCATTTACATCAGC
This sequence comes from Gynostemma pentaphyllum, assembly GCA_028015215.1. NCBI lineage: Eukaryota > Viridiplantae > Streptophyta > Magnoliopsida > Cucurbitales > Cucurbitaceae > Gynostemma > Gynostemma pentaphyllum. Next base: position 5,221,861 of record CM051351.1, on the reverse strand, counting down.
AGGAGACTCTCCTGTTAAGAAGTTATAGCCAAGATTGAAAGATCTTGCACCAATCAACTTGTTATTACAAAATGAGGCGTTTAACTCACATCTTCCTTTCCATTTAGCTGGTGGAGGTGGCATTGATCCATCATCTCCAAATGAAGGATGACCAGGCGTAACTCCACTATCCAACACTCCAATGATAACTCCCTTTCCAAAATTGGAAGATTTCCATAATCCAGATTGTTGATTTAACCCCAAATATTCAGGGGTGTAAGTTGTGTGCAAGTCCAATAAACTATCAGGAACAGCAGAGATGAAACCGTCTTTCTTTTCCATAGCTTTCACTTGTTCCTCTGTAAGTCTTGCAGCAAAACCACTCATCACATTGCGATATGAATAGAGTAATTGTGGTAGCTCGTTCGAGGTTTCGGGGACTAATTCTCGTAAGAATGACGTATGCCAACTCTCTCCGAGAACTCCCACTTCTGGCTGCTTCACATGAACAATGTAGGTTTGAAATTTGTTTGTTGGCATAGAGATGAGTGAAGGTTCATTTTTAATGGCAAAATTGACATGAAAGTTAAGCGAGAGAAAGATCAGAAAAAGAAGAGGAAGAAACATCATGTGTGTAATGAGATGTTTTGTGTTTGATCATCGAAGCATATAATATATATGAGAAAACTGTTCAAGTTCTAGCAACTTGTTCTCTAATTACTCTTCATAAAATAATCACCACGTTCCATAACGTGCAGAATTTTAACAAAAAAATAATAATAAATAAATATAAAAAGATCACATTGTGTAAGCAATCTAAATTATATTTTATTTTTGATAAATTGCAACTCGGGTGGTTTCGATCAAATTCATGAATACTCGAGTTTAAAAATGAAAAATCACACCCCTATAGTTCTAAATTATGTCAATAAGACTCCTTTCTTCCAACGTTGTAAATATTCCTTTTAGCCATAACTTCCTCGTTTGAACTCAAAACTTAAATGATTCGACATGTTTTGAAATGATCATTTTGAGTTCTACCCTATAGTCACTTCAAAATCGATAATAAATAAAAAAAGTTTATTATCATTAAAATATTAAGTAAGATTAAAGTCATTAATCCCTTTGTTTGATGATGATTCAGAAGTTTTTAAATGACCATAGTATAGAACATGAAATTAGGATTCCAAAACATTTTTCATAAATTATTATATGGATAAGCAATCGAAATATTCGTTAATTTTTTTCGAGGTCAAATATTCATTATTTTTAACCCCATGGAAAACACAAGGGACGTTTCTTCCACATGGGCATGGTATTGAAAAATATATATGGGCTACGTGCTTTCACATGGGCATGGTATTAAAAAAAATTATGTTACACAAAATGAATATAGCGATTATATATTTTTTATACAACATAAAATAGAAATCGAATAAATCATTTGATAGTAAGTATACATATGCCACATCATCCTAAAAGTCTGATATCATATTAAATCACCATTAAACCTAAAAGTTTAAACTAATGGGTAATAACAAATTTAATTATATATCTCAATAATATTTTTTTTTCACAAAATATATCTCAATAATTAGATAAAAAACTATTCTAATATTTTATATTTTATGATATAAATATATTACAAAACTTAGACTTTAAATTTTATGGTATCTGAAATTGAATTGAGAAATTATATACATATGTTTAATATTATATTATTCGTGCACATATATCATTTAAAAGCATAAGACTTATATATACATCAATGTACGTGTTTGTTTAAATATTATCATTTTTTTGTTATACACTAAGAGAGAATAATTAAATAAATATAATTTTTTTATTCATAAGATCACATGCTCTGCATGTGACAATCTTTAGGTCAACAATTAAAAATATTGATAGAGGGCTTCTTTATTAGGGAGGGATATTTTTTATTTTTTTGAAAAGAGTTAGGGAGAGATTTAAATTCATGAACTAAAGCATTATTTTTAACCCATGAAAAAAAACATGGGGCTCTTTTTATTAGGTGTGAAACTTACTTTTCTGTCAACGTCTGATCGTCATGATCATTATAAAGTAGAAATAATGTTACACAATGTTTATTTTAAAAGAATATATAAATTAAGGGGCTATATATACAATATAAGAATAGTAAAAAAAAATTAAGATATTTAGTCACTAAATAAAATCAAGGAACCGTTACTAAAATAACATATTTTTATACACTAATTACTAAAATGTGTGAACTTTTTAAAAATTACTTAAATAACATAATTATAATTCAATAAATTTATTGAACTAAGAAAAAGTAAAAAAAATAATAATAAATAATAATAATTCATTGAAAATAATAAAGAAAAATAATCAAATAATTCGAAAAATTTTGGAATTTGAACTAATAAAAAACAAACAAATTCATTAAAAATACCCATGAAAAATAGTTAAATAAATTTATTGAACTAATTAGGCTAAAAATACCCATAATTTTCATTCACGTGGTATTTCTTATTCGAATGTAAGCGTGAAGTAATTAATTAATTAAAAAAAAAAGAAACTCATTCAAAATATTTATAATATATGACTTAATTATAATGCAATAAAAAAAAACAAATTAGATAGCTGCTCCAAAGAGATTATTTAATTAGGGATTAGAAGTAAGTTGCAATGCAACCAAAGGATAATCCCACCAATAGAATGCTAACAACATGGTGGAAGATTTTTTATTTTTTTTAAAAAAATGAGAGATTTTCATATTCATGTGGCTGTGGTGTGGTGTGGGATAATGCAAATTATTGAAATGAACAAAATTTAACCACTTAAAAATACAACAACCCTTCTGAAAAGGTAATAATAAATCAGACAATGACAGGCAAAGCTGTCAAGGGAATAGCCATTTGCACAGTGACACCAAATTTATCGTCATCCATATTCAAATCCTGTGGTCGTTCAAGTTTCCAATCAAAGAAGTGAATGAATGATCCCAACATTAAATACAGCATTCTCATAGCCAATGGCAATCCAGGACAAATTCTCCTCCCACCACCAAATGGAATTAGCTCAAAACTCCTTCCTCTAACATCAATTTCTGATTCCAAGAACCTTTCTGGCTCAAACAACTCTGGATTTTCCCATATGTTTGGATCTCTTCCAATGGCCCATGCGTTTACTAAAACTTGAGTCTTCTTTGGGATTGTAAAGCCACCAATTTCAACTTCTTTTTTTGCTTTACGAGGTAGTAATAATGGACCTACTGGATGTAAACGGAATGTTTCTTTTACCACTGCTTGTAAATATGGTAATTTTGAAATGTCTGATTCCTCCACTGCCTTTCCTTTTCCTATCACTCTCCTTATTTCTTCTTGGGCTTTTGATAATTTTTCTGGGTTTTTTAACAGTTCCGCCATTGCCCATTGTACTGTTCCTGAAGTTGTATCCGTCCCTGCCACGAATAGGACCTGTATAAACATGGCCATATTCAGTTTTGACTCTTAGATTTTATAACTAGATTTTTCTAAACCCACAGATTTATTATGCCATGTGTGTTAAACTCATTTTTCACACAATTTAAACATAAGTTACAAAATCAAAATCAAAAACTCAAACTCAAACTTAAATTTAATAAAATTCTTTCTTTAACACTATTTAAAGTGAGTTTAGCAACTTTAACATTGAAGTTAAATACAAAATACACCCCTACTTTTAAATTATTGTTAAATTATACACCTAATTTTATTTTATTTTTTTAAAACACCTATGCACTCTAGTGAAATTGTAAATCAGACTTATCAATTAGTTTAAATGAAATTGAGATAATGTACATATTCTACGTATGTCATGATTCTAATTTCGTGAAAAATAATACCAACAAAAAATTGACAAATGAATAGAAATATCAAAATAAACCGTAATGTTAATGTAAAATCTATAAATCACTCATATGTCAATTTTTCAGTTATTTTTAATGATATTAGAACATGTGGCATGTGTAAAATATGTATTAAAAAAAAGTAGAGTCTATAGTAGTGACCAGTAACAAGTGCTGGAACTCAATTTTCCCGATTCCGACATCGCCATTTTCATTACTGAGGTTGAGAATATTATGCAACATATCGTTGTAAGAGACAGAACTAGACGTTTCCTGCAGCTTAATCCTCTCGTTAATCATGTCACCTAAGAGATTTAATATCTTCCCAAAATGAAAACTCTCTCTCCTTCTTATACCTTGAATATCTATCTTCTTCAACAGCGGGAAATAATCTCCCAAATTAGGTTTTCCAGCTTCTTCCAAGATACCCCATACTGATTCCTTGAACTCTTTTGCCATTTCAGAATCTGGATCAGCCAAATCCACTGAGAAAATGGTATTGGACAAAAGATTGAGTGAAGTAACAAACGCTGCTTTCCCTATATCCACTGCCTCACCTCTCAAAGCACTCTTCGAGATATAGGCAACGAGTTCCGCCACTTTCTTCCGCCGGAGTTTGTCATAATTTGCATCAAGAATCTTAGTAGAGAATAATTGGTTATTGCAAATCCTTCGAAGGGTTCTCCAGAGGGATGAAACGGGAATCCATGGAAGACCATAATCTTGATGGTTATGAGTGTACATTGCATCTGGAATGGTTCTGTCGGATAAGAATTGGTCATGAGTTTGAAGAACTTCTTTAGCCATGGCGGCTGAAGAAACTACAATACAAATTATTTGACCGAGTTTTAAGCTCATGATAGGGCCATGAGTTCTAGCAAGGTGAGCAAGAGATTTGTGGGGTTTGTCGCCGAGATCGAAAAGGTTTCCGATGATCGGAAAAGGTTTTGGTCCGGGAGGTAGTTTGGGAATATTGCGGTGGCGGCTCCATGTTTTAGAGATGAAAAAACATGTCAAGCAAAGGAAGAGTATGGTGGTGTAAAAGAAATCCATTTCTTTTGATTTCTAGAAGAGAATAGAAGCGCAAACCTAAACCTAAACCAAACCAGCTAATTATAGTGATAATTCATGGCTGAGAATTTCTGCCATTACTTGTTATAAACGATAGCTAAAATATGGTTGTCTTGAACTTGAACCCCACCTCGTTTTATTTTGTCGAATTTATCATCCTGTCAACTTTTTAACTCCAGCTTTAAGAATGAATTGCATTCTCTTCGGTGTATGTGTCGTATTTTTATTTATTCAAATATGAAAATATGTAATTAAACTATCTCATTAATAAAAGGATAATACCTGCATATTCATCGAATATTTAAGTATTATCTTTAATAAAATTGGTAGTATAAACGCGGTGGGTATACATACAAGTATTATTGTTTTAAAAAATAATCAACATATTTAAATATTTCAAAAATAACCAATTTTAAATCTGATTCTCTAACTTATTTTTGTAACTCCGAAAGTATCCCTACCTATTTATTAGGTATTTGACTATGTTGGGAAAAAACACCTTCCCACGTTCACCGTTAGGAATAAAAATAGATAAACGAGAAATTAAAGAATAAACACAATCAGAGAAGACACAAGAATTTATACTGGTTCACCCAAATTGGCTACGTCCAGTTGCTACCGCTGCAGAATTCACTATGATGAAATAGAGTTACAATGGAGAAATATTCTCAATACACTAAACCGTGTATTAACCGCCAAAAGCCCTCAAGAAAGACAATCCTTTCTTTTTCAATATTTCTCTCTCAAACTCTCACCATAAACGTTGCTCACAAACCCTCACCGCCGTCGAAGAAAAAATCTCACGTAATTTTTTTTCCCTCCCCTGAATTCCCACGACTTGCACAAATGGTCAACAAAAACGGCTGCCCTAAGTTTTCTTATCACACATTTTAATTCCACCGCCTCAAAAAATCCCCAGCCAATAGGAATTGGTTTAATGGGCTTTTCATTGTTTTGGGCTTCATACATCATAACAAACTTCCACCTGAAGACAAAACAAACACCATGTCTTCACTGCAGTGGTAGCGACTCCTCCAATTCCACCTTAGCAAGATAGAATGAACCATAGCATCTGCAACAATCATTGTCTTCACCGACAATCATAGTTCTCAAATTTGAGAGCTATCCTACTCCACCATATAAGTAGACCCACTTGAAATATCACCTTTCAAGATTTCCCCTTTTCCGGAACATGTCGATAAACCTTGTTGAAATTATGGTGCAACTTCCACCTACTTGACTTCCCCGGAAGTTCTTCAACCATCGACATCATTCCACACGCCTTGCATAACCGTCAAGTCAATGCCCGCGTGCATCCGCTAACAACACATCCTCTATCATGGTAAAGCGGCCATACTATGAGGATGAATTTCCTCTTTCTTCAAACAAAGTTGTTGTCTCCTTTTACAAGAGAGACAATGTTAGCTTCCAACTCAGAACCCTTTGCCGAAACTACTCTGTTTGGACAATCTCTTTTCAGGTGACCAGATGATCCACATTCCCAGCAACCTTTCTTTTGTATGAAATTCTTCTTCTTCCCATTGCCAACTACCAACATAGAGTTGTTATGTGAATCGCGCCCTTCACTCTTCAACCTCCTCTCCTCTGATAAGAGTTTACTTGTAGTTTCTGCAAAATCTAAAGAATCCTTTCCATACATTAGAACCGTCTCCATGTGCTCATAAGAAGTTGGAAGAGACAAGATGAGCCTAAGTGCCTTATCCTCCTCATCTACATTCACTTCGATTGCCTCTAGTTCTGAAACGATACCATTGAGAACACTCAAGTGATCTGAGATTTTTGTACCTTCATCCATTCGCAGTGTGTGAAACCGCTCCTTCAGATACAATCGATTTGAGATACCCTTAGCTTGATACAAGGCTTCAAGCTTCTCCCAAAGCTCTTTAGCTGTCAAAATTCCGTGCACATTTGCAAGAATATTTTTAGCCAAACAAAGTCTTATCGCACTTGCCGCCCTCAAATCCATCTTCTCCCAATCTTCATCATTCGAACTAGACTTCTTAGCACCTCCACTAGAACCACTGCCATCTGATTTCGTTGAATCACCATCACCGCTTGACTGATTGAGAGCACCACCCCTCAGTCTTCCTTTCAAAGCCTTGTGTAACCCAGATTGTATCAATACATCCTTGACTTGCACATGCCACAAGCCAAAATTGATCATCCCATCAAATTTCTCCACATCAAACTTCACCGGACTCATAAAGTTTGACATACTTTTCACTCCTAACTTGAATCTGCGGACAATTATAACCTAAAGCTCTGATACCAGTTGTTGGGAAAAAACACCTTCCCACGTTCACCGTTAGGAATAAAAATAGATAAACGAGAAATTAAAGAATAAACACAATCAGAGAAGACACAAGAATTTATACTGGTTCACCCAAATTGGCTACGTCCAGTTGTTACCGCTGCGGAATTCACTATGATGAAACAGAGTTACAATGGAGAAATATTCTCAATACACTAAACCGTGCATTAACCGCCAAAAGCCCTCAAGAAAGACAATATTTTCTTTTTCAATATTTCTCTCTCAAACTCTCACCATAAACGTTGCTCACAAACCCTCACCGCCGTCGAAGAAAAAATCTCACGTAATTTTTTTTCTCTCCCCTGAATTCCCACGGCTTGCACAAATGGTCAACAAAAACGGCTGCCCTAAGTTTTCTTATCACACATTTTAATTCCACCGCCTCAAAAAATCCTCAGCCAATAGGAATTGGTTTAATGGGCTTTTCATTGTTTTGGGCTTCATACATCATAACAGACTATACCTAACCATAAGTCCAAAATCAAAATCATTAACTATCATTTACTTTTTTTTTTTTTTAATTCAGATAGGATTTTCTGTGGGCTTCGATGGGAGGCTCACGTAATTTGTTACTGTTAGGAATGGTGTCCTAGAACTTGTAATTATTTAATAATAATAATTTATTAAGAATAAATTAAATAAATAAACATAAGTTCTTTATATTATCTAGATTGATTCAATTAACGATATTAGGAATATATGGAAATATAGAAATATCAAACATTCAAATAGTAAACCCTAAGTTACTCTTATGAAATCACGATTTAGTATGTGAGTCATACAAGAGGATTAAAGTCGAGATGAGTAACTTAAACGTGTCTACAGTAAACGGATAACGTTTGGAAACCTTATCCTGGTAACACTGTTGATAGCTTCGCATTTTGTTTATAGACAAATGATCGAATCCTGATCATTCATGTGGGAGACATGAAATGGAAGTATCATATACAATGTTGATTGTATAAGACAGGACCACGATGTTTGATCAAATTTCTCCTTAGTACCGTTTACGAAATGATCGAATATCAAACTAAGTTTATCAACCAGTGATAGATCTCAATCCTGAGTGAAATGCGGACTCCTATTTATGGAGTTATGTTCTTTGATTCACATGGTTGAGAGCGATCTGTAAGAACGCTCAATACACTCCTGTTTTGGGAACATGGCTAGATAAGTAGCTGGGAACTTATTTACACGAGATGGAATTCATAACTTTCCTAAAGAATTAACGGTATCAGTGTGATACCTAACCATTCTAAGAACTTTAGGAAGCTCCCTTGATGTACTGATTCGAGACATGAACAAGTGGCGCCACGACTTCTATTGATCACAAAAGATATTATCTATAGTTCGACTAAAGATAATGTTCATTGGAGAATCAGTGGGAACACAAGGATAAAAAGGTAATTATAGGGGCAAAACGGTAAATCTTATCCATCTGTAATTATGAGTGTTCCACGTGAAGGATTATATCACAGATATAAATAAAGATAAACTAAATGGACATAACTCATCTATAGTGAGGGGAGTTCAATCTATGAATCTATAGTGGAATTATTCATAGTTAGATAATAAGTAATTAACTGATTATGTGTTAATCACTTAATTGACTAATTATTAAGCCCATGATCTATAGGTCCATTGGGTCCCTATGCTAGCCCAAATATCGTTAATTTTTTTCGAGGTCAAATATTCATTATTTTTAACCCCATGGAAAACACAAGGGACGTTTTCTTCCACATGGGCATGGTATTGAAAAATATATATGGGCTACGTGCTTTCACATGGGCATGGTATTAAAAAAAATTATGTTACACAAAATGAATATAGCGATTATATATTTTTTATACAACATAAAATAGAAATCGAATAAATCATTTGATAGTAAGTATACATATGCCACGTCATCCTAAAAGTCTGATATCATATTAAATCACCATTAAACCTAAAAGTTTAAACTAATGGGTAATAACAAATTTAATTATATATCTCAATAATATTTTTTTTTCACAAAATATATCTCAATAATTAGATAAAAAACTATTCTAATATTTTATATTTTATGATATAAATATATTACAAAACTTAGACTTTAAATTTTATGGTATCTGAAATTGAATTGAGAAATTATATACATATGTTTAATATTATATTATTCGTGCACATATATCATTTAAAAGCATAAGACTTATATATACATCAATGTACGTGTTTGTTTAAATATTATCATTTTTTTGTTATACACTAAGAGAGAATAATTAAATAAATATAATTTTTTTTATTCATAAGATCACATGCTCTGCATGTGACAATCTTTAGGTCAACAATTAAAAATATTGATAGAGGGCTTCTTTATTAGGGAGGGATATTTTTTATTTTTTTGAAAAGAGTTAGGGAGAGATTTAAATTCATGAACTAAAGCATTATTTTTAACCCATGAAAAAAACATGGGGCTCTTTTTATTAGGTGTGAAACTTACTTTTCTGTCAACGTCTGATCGTCATGATCATTATAAAGTAGAAATAATGTTACACAATGTTTATTTTAAAAGAATATATAAATTAATGGGCTATATACAAGGAAGTAAAAGTCGATGTCGGTCAAGATGTCGAGGTTCAAATATACGGACTTGTCGACGGAGTTGTCGATGTCGACGGATATTCCCATAAAAATCACGGAAACGATGGAAACTTATATTAATTTTTGGACTTCATAAATGAAACTTTCACAGTAGGATATTTAAGTCATAATCTACCATATAATGACAATATACACCTATAAATGCATGAAATTTGTCAAGTTATGAAAAATTGGAGAAAATGTATCGAACGTTCACATCACATTAAACATTTTTATTACAACGATGACTTCAAAATAAATAAGAAATATCATTAATTAAATTCCAAAAAAGGGTAATAGCATTAATTAAATTCAAACAAAATGACAAAATTAAAAAAATAAACATTGTGGTTTGGCTGGCACACAACCATTCATTTAAATAAACCTACCTAACCCTTCCCTTATATTAAAAAAAAATGTGGATGGTTGGCATGCTGGCACGTAAGTACAATTGACAGCAAATATAAATTAAATGCAATTGAAGTCTCATCTATCTCCCTCTCCTTGCACCGCCTCGTCTGCCATTGGGATTGCTTTCAAACTCCTCTTCTTCATATTTCATTGCTTCATTTCCAACTCCCCTTCTTCATATTTCAAACTCCTCGTTTGCCATTGAAGTCTCATCTATCAATGATTTCCCTCATATTTTTGAAACGGAAAAACGAATCGGAGAACGAATCGTTCGATTCATATTATGAATCGAACGATTCCTCTGATCTACGATTCAAAACCACGATCAAGGTTATTAAATCATGAATCGAATCGTGAATCGTTTTGTTAAAAATTTGGATCGTGAATCGTATCGAATCGTGAATCGTAAGATTCAATTTATATTTATTTATTATTAATTAAATATTATATATATAAAAAAATATATGTGTGAAATATGGATAAATAACTTTAATATTCTTATAAATAAGAAATAGTATTAATTAACTTCAAACAAAAACACAAAATTATTAAAATAAACATTTATAACTCAATTCTAATTAATTTCAATGACTAAAGGTAAATTGTGAACAATAACAATAAAAGAAAAAAACAAATTATTAAAAAACTAAAGGTAAATTGACAAAAAAAATTAATTACAAAATTGAAAAAAGAAAAAAAACGCCGACTCACGTGGTTGATGCCACTGGCAGGAAGCAAAATACTAAACAAATATTAAAAAAATAAACAAAAAAGGCTATAGCAATTAGTCTTCCACCGCCGCCTCTTCGTCTTCTTCGTTATCTCATTCTCCAAAGTCCAAACAACAAAAAGACTCTTCGTCTCACCTTCTCATTTCCAAGTTCCAACAAGCGACATGACTCCACGCTTCAATGAATTCGACTATTCGTTATCTCCCTAATGAATCCGCAAGTGAGGTAGGTAATAAATCAATTGATTTCCCTCATCTTTTGAAAGCGAAAAAACGGAAAAAGCGAAGCGGAGAACGAATCGTTCGATTCATATTATGAATCGAACGATTCCTCTTATTTACGATTCAAAACCACGATTCGAATCGCGAATCATACGTTTTTGATAACCTTGACCACGATAACAACCCGACAACTGATTGGACAAGCCGCTGGACAACGTGAAGTCGACGATATCGAGGACAAGTCGCCGATTTCGTATAAGAAATTAGTTTGCCCCCCGTCGACTTATCTCCTCCCTTCTCCGGCGACGAGTCGGCGACAATGTCGCCGATATCGGCGACTTTTACTTCCTTGGCTAAATATAAGAATAGTAAAAAAAAAAATTAAGATATTTAGCCACTAAATATAACATATTTTTACACACTAATTACTAAAATGTGTGAACTTTTTAAAAATTACTTAAATAGCATAATTATAATTCAATAAATTTATTGAACTAAGAAAAAGTAAAAAAAATAAAAATAAATAATAATAATTCATTGAAAATAATAATGAAAAATAATCAAATAATTCGAAAAATTATTGAATTTGAACTAATAAAAAAACAAACAAATTCATTAAATATACCCATGAAAAATAGTTAAATAAATTTATTGAACTAATTAGGCTAAAAATACCCATAATTTTCATTCACGTGGTATTTCTTATACGAATGTAAGCGTGAAGTAATTAATTAATTAAAAAAAAAGAAACTCATTCAAAATATTTATAATATATGACTTAATTATAATGCAATAAAAAAAGGGAAAAAATCAATTTACACCCCTGAACTTTACATGTTGTGTCAATTTAAACCCTAAACTTTCAATGAATCAATTTACACCCTGAACTTTTTTAAGTGAATCAATTTAAACCCACATAATACTAAAACTATAAAATTAATCAAAATTCAATTACCAAATCACCGAAAGATAAAAATAACAAAACGTCTATGACCTCATCATAAAAACGCCCAACCTCAACAATGAAAAAACTCAAATCCTAGTTACCAATTTAAACGGTACAAAAATGTTCAAACCCGACACCAAAACGGTCAAATTTAACCATAAAAAATATTTAACATAAACTTAAAATTAATTTTCAAAAAATTAACTTTATTTCGATATAAAAACGCCTATGTCTAATTAAAAAATTTCAAAAATAATAGTAAATTTATTAACAATTGGTGTAAATTGATTTATTTATTAAAGTTCAGGGTGTAAATTGATTCAATTGAAAGTTTAGGGTTTAAATTGACACACCATGAAAAGTTCAGGGGTGTAAACTGATTTTTTCCCAAAAAAAAAAATTAGATAGGTACTCCAAAGAGATTATTTAATTAGGGATTAGAAGTAAGTTGCAATGCAACCAAAGGATAATCCCACCAATAGAATGCTAACAACATGGTGGAAGATTTTTTATTTTTATTTTAAAATGAGAGATTTTCATATTCATGTGGCTGTGGTGTGGGTAGGGATGGCAAAATTCCCCGCGGGCTAGGGGTCCCGCGGGCCCCCGACCCTATAGGGGCGGGGAATCCCCGTTAATTAGGGTAAGGGTTAGGGTTAGGGGAAATTTCCCGATTTCTTATAGGTGCGGGGACGGGAATACATTCCCCGCCCTCCCTTAACCCGAACCCGATAATTTAATAACATCTTATATATTTTGTTTACTTTTATTTTTATTTCTTGAAAAAAATATATAATATGGTTATATTAACTAATAAATTATAAAATGTTTAGTATTATGTTTTATTTTTGTCTTAAAAGAGTATATTTTAAATATCTATTTCATTTTTGTATTCCTTTTTAAATAATACTTAAAATATAAAACGGAATTTTCCTCATGGGTAACCCGATCCCTGACAGGGAATCCCGAACCTGGCCCGATTTTTCTATTAGGGGATAGGGTAGGGTATGGGGATTAAAAATCCCCGCAGGTTAGGGGATGGGAAACGTATCTCCGACGCCACCCCGCCCCGTTGCCATCCCTAGGTGTGGGATAATGCAAATTATTGAAATGAAAAAAATTTAACCACATAAAATACAAGACACCTTCTGAAAAGGTAATAAATCAGACAATGACAGGCAAAGCTTTCAAGGGAATAGCCATTTCCACAGTGACACCAAATTTATCATCATCCATATTCAAATCCTGTGGTCGTTCAAGTTTCCAATCAAAGAAGTGAATGAATGATCCCAACATTAAATACAGCATTCTCATAGCCAATGGCAATCCAGGACAAATTCTCCTCCCACCACCAAATGGAATTAGCTCAAAACTCCTTCCTCTAACATCAATTTCTGATTCCAAGAACCTTTCTGGCTCAAACAACTCTGGATTTTCCCATATGTTTGGATCTCTTCCAATGGCCCATGCGTTTACTAAAACTTGAGTCTTCTTTGGGATTGTAAAGCCACCAATTTCAACTTCTTTTTTTGCTTTACGAGGTAGTAATAATGGAGCTACTGGATGTAAACGGAATGTTTCTTTTACCACTGCTTGTAAATATGGTAATTTTGAAATGTCTGATTCCTCCACTGCCTTTCCTTTTCCTATCACTCTCCTTATTTCTTCTTGGGCTTTTGATAATTTTTCTGGGTTTTTTAACAGTTCCGCCATTGCCCATTGTACTGTTCCTGAAGTTGTATCCGTCCCTGCCACGAATAGGACCTGTATAAACATGGCCATATTCAGTTTTGACTCTTAGATTTTATAACTAGATTTTTCTAAACCCACAGATTTATTATGCCATGTGTGTTAAACTCATTTTTCACACAATTTAAACATAAGTTACAAAATCAAAATCAAAAACTCAAACTCAAACTTAAATTTAATAAAATTCTTTCTTTCACACTATTTAAAGTGAGTTTAGCAACTTTAACATTGAAGTTAAATACAAAATACACCCCTACTTTTAAATTATTGTTAAATTATACACCTAATTTTATTTTATTTTTTTAAAACACCTATGCACTCTAGTGAAATTGTAAATCAGACTTATCAATTAGTTTAAATGAAATTGAGATATGTACATATTCTACGTATGTCATGTATTCTAATTTCGTGAAAAATAATACCAACAAAAAATTGACAAATGAATAGAAATATCAAAATAAACCGTAATGTTAATGTAAAATCTATAAATCACTCATATGTCAATTTTTCCGTTATTTTTAATGATATTAGAACATGTGGCATGCATAAAATATGTATTAAAAAAAAAGGTATAGTCTATAGTAGTGACCAGTAACAAGTGCTGGAACTCAATTTTCCCGATTCCGACATCGCCATTTTCATTACTGAGGTTGAGAATGTTATGCAACATATCGTTGTAAGAGACAGAACTAGATGTTTCCTGCAGCTTAATCCTCTCGTTAATCATGTCACCTAAGAGATTTAATATCTTCCCAAAATGAAAACTCTCTCTCCTTCTTATACCTTGAATATCTATCTTCTTCAACAGTGGGAAATAATCTCCCAAATTAGGTTTTCCAGCTTCTTCCAAGACACCCCATACTGATTCCTTGAACTCTTTTGCCATTTCAGAATCTGGGTCAGCCAAATCCACTGAGAAAATGGTATTGGACAAAAGATTGAGTGAAGTAACAAACGCTGCTTTCCCTATATCCACTGCCTCACCTCTCAAAGCACTCTTCGAGATATCGGCAACGAGTTCCGCCACTTTCTTCCGTCGGAGTTTGTCATAATTTGCATCAAGAATCTTAGTAGAGAATAATTGGTTATTGCAAATCCTTCGAAGGGTTCTCCAGAGGGATGAAACTGGAATCCATGGAAGACCAATATCTTGATGGTTATGAGCGTACATTGCATCTGGAAGGGTTCTGTCGGATAAGAATTGGTCATGAGTTTGAAGAACTTCTTTAGCCATGGCGGGTGAAGAAACTACAATACAAATGATTTGACCGAGTTTTAAGCTCATGATAGGGCCATGAGTTCTGGCAAGGTGAGCTAGAGATTTGTGGGGTTTGTCGCCGAGATCGAAAAGGTTTCCGATGATAGGAAAAGGTTTCGGTCCGGGAGGTAGTTTGGAAATATTGCGGTTGCTGCTCCATGTTTTAGAGATGAAAAAACATGTCAAGCAAAGGAAGAGTATGGTGGTGGTGTAAAAGAAATCCATTTCTTTTGATTTCTAGAAGAGAATAGAAGCGCATTAAACCTAAACCTAAACCAAACCAGCTAATTATAGTGATAATTCATGGCTGAGAATTTCTGCCATTACTTGTTACAAACGAAAGCTAAGATATGGTTGTATTTTATTTTGTCAAATTTATCATCCTACCTACTTTTCAACTGCAATTTATCATCCTGTCCACTTTTCAACTCCAGTTTTAAGAATGAATTGCATTCTCATCGTCGTATTTTTATTTGTTCAAATCTGAAAATATATAATTAAACTATCTTATTAATAAAAGGATAATACCTGCATACTAATCGAACATTTAAAGATAACATCTTTCATAAAATTGGAAGTATAAACGCAAGTATTCTTGTTTTAAAAAATACTTCAAAAATAACCAATTTTAAATCCGATTCTCTAACTTATTTTTGTAACTTTAAAAGTATCCCTATCTATTTATTAGGTATTTGACTATTCCTAACCATAAGTCCAAAATCAAAATCATTAACTATCATTTACTCCTTTTTTTTTTTATTCGGATAGGATTTTCTGTGGGCTTGGATGGGAGGCTCACGTAAGTTGTTACGTTAGCTCCAAAAGGACAAGTTACATTGGAATTGAGAAAGTTCTGTGGTTCAGAATTGCTTAAGAGGAGGAGAAGTAATTTACGTCAAAGACACTTCTTCGACGGGCCCGTCCTTGCAAGCCCATTGAACTTTAGATCGAGCCGGCGCAGGAGCAGGACAAAGGGGCAGGCCCTACTAACCAAGTCAAGCCTAATTCTTACCGATAGACGTTTGAAGCTTGCTTCCAAACCTGGTCATATATAGGCTCAATAAACCTTGTTGAGTATTTTTGGAGGTCATTGAAACCAGTTTCAATCTAAATTTATGCTTAGGTTGAACGATCCCTCTTTATATATATATTAATAATATTCTATATATAGAAAAAATCAATTTTTACCCCTGAACTATTTAAATAGTATTAATAATAATACTCTTATTAGTATTTCGTTTACTTTCCGTTTGAACCCACCTCTGCACGTGTGAATGATAATAGAAATGATGTAAGTAGTATCAGTTATAACCCTAAACTATTCAAATAGTATTAATCATAACCCTAACTTATTCAAGTAGTATCAATTACAACCCTAACCTATTCAAGTAGTATCAATTATAACCTTCTTTGAAGTTTTAATTTAGAGAGAAATTCAAGAATGTGACTACTTTCGTTGGTAAGATCCGGTTTCAAACCAAAGAGAGAAAGAATAATCATGAACACACGTTGAGAAGTTAACAACGTGAAAGAGAAGTGGAGCTATGTAGATTCAAATACGGAGAGTTTATATCGGACTCTTAATTATATCGTGGATAATTTTGATGTCATGGTGGTTAAAATTGTAGTGTATGTAGTAAATTAGATGGTGTGATCTATATAATGCGTTGCTACCATAGATTTTATATTTGGACACAATCAAATTGTAATGAATTACTTAATTTATGTGGCTTTATTTTTCCCTAGAATATGCATTTGGTACCACTTGATTAAAGTTGAATTGAAAATGAAATAATACTGATCAATCTTGAATATTAATTATAGTAGGGATACAAAAAGTTGTAAAATACTTTACAAAATTTTAAACTTTTCCCAACGGTGGAGCTCTCTTTCATATAAAAATGGAATAAAATTCATCACAAAATCAAAGTCTTCAACCTAACTCACAATTTGGGGGTTATAATTAATACTACTCAAATAGGTTAGGGTTATAATTTATACTACTTACATAGTTTAGGGTTATAATTGATATTAACTTACATACTCTCATCATTCATGTTGTTTCTAAGACCCAAGAACACTCTCAATGAAACCAAAAACTCAAAGAATAAATCACAAACCAAAACTAATTGAGAATTAAGGGAAGAAAAAGACAGAATTATAGTGGTTCAGGAACTAGCCCTACATCCACTCTTCAACCAGAGAACAAGCTTTATTAATTGTAACGTCCCGATATTTTGAGTTAATTTTTTTTAATTAATTAAAGTAGTCAATTTAATCTTAGAGTTAATAATTTAAAATTTAGAGGTTTACTCATTCATAAATCCTTAATTTTTATGTGAAGCATAAATTATAATTAGGTGCATTAATGATTATTAACGGGCCAAATAATAATCATTAATCACCGTTAGCTAATTAATTTATACTTGACATCTAGCTAGGAGTGAATAGTGTTCTTTAATGGTGTGGGATTACTTTAAGTGGAATTAAAATGAGTGGGGACCACTTTTACTCTTATTTTTCTTCCCCTTCAAATATCCAAGACCACTTCATCTTCTTTATTCTTCATTTTGAGACAAAAAAAAAAAAAACACTCTTTCTTCTTCTTCATTTTCGGGTAAACCATGAAACCAAGGGAAAAAATGAGTTTTCTCCTCAATTCTCAACCGTTTTGAGCGATTTTTGTTGCGTTGGTTCGGTATTAACGTGGGGAAACTTTCCCTTAAGGTTTGGAAGCGAAACCTTGGCCTTAGAAGCTCCAAGAGGTAAATTGGTTTATGGGTCTCATTTCTAGATTTGAATTGGTTTTTGTGTTTTGTTCTTAGATTCTTTTGAAATTTCAAAGTTCCATGAATGGAATTTGAAATTTCAAGGTAAATGGAGCCTACCCATACCATTTCCACCACTTTTCTCTCAATTTTCTTGAACCCAAAATTACCCAAGGGCACCTACCTTGGCCGAAAATGAGGATTGAAATGGCCTCTTGGATTGCACTTTTACTTAATTTAGATGCGAGAAAACCAAGCTCAATACCTAGAAAACCTTACCCATAAACTATCAAACCCGGAAAACCAACCGAGCACCTCCCGACATACTTTCCCTCTAGCCGAAACTCCCAAAACAGCCCCATAAAACAGTCCCTGTTTTCGGCTTTGAGAAGATTTTTGGCCCGGATTTTCGTTTTTTATTTTGTGTATTTATTTAGTGTTTAGTGTATTAAATATGCTAGATGTAATTTAATTGTAGGTTTTGAAAACCGTTCGTGGATCGATCCTCCTGCTCGTAAGAGGACGACGTCTTCTCAAGGTGAGTTTAAAGTGGGTGTATGTGGTTTTATGACCAAGTTTCCATTGACGTTATTGTTTGATCTATGTTAAGAGGGAATGTAGAGATTAAAACCCTAATGGGTATTGGTTTTGTGAGTTGATTTTCGGAAGTATGAGTGAGAGTTTTATAGTTTATATTGCCTTGGAGTCTTAGTTAGGATTCTGGAATGGAATTTAAGTGATAGACTTTACTTGGTGGATTCGAGGTGACTTGGAGGTGTTCGGTGTGAGTTGGGATTAAAGTGAGGCTTCGTAACGAGTTATGAGGAGGAAATGTGAGATGGTGGAAATTGGAAGTTGTGTTGGGTTAGGAGGCGTGTTATGCTCCTCGTACTACTTGGTTGTTTTTCCTTTTATGTTTAATACGATACCTTATTCGATAAGTTACTTTCGTAGTATTGTCAATGGTAGAACTTTACACTTGCCACTTTATTCGAGTATTTTACTTTATGTACTATTTGTGAGCTATATCGAGATATCGAGAAATGGTTTGGTTGTGGAAAGAACATTTAAAGAGTACTTAAACCGTGATACGAATGAAAGTGAAAGTGGATGAGATTGTAAATTTTGCGTGGCAACGAAAGGTTTGAAATATGTGAACTTGATGGGTATATTGAGGACCTGGGATGAAACAGGTCGGGTTGTCAATATACGATGTGATGATGGGTATATCGGGGACCTAGGATGAAACAGGCCGGGTTGTCGATATACGATGTGATTGATGGGTATGTTGGGGACCTAGGATGAAACAGGTCGAGTTGTCAACATACGGTGTGAACTTGATGGGTATATCGGGGACCTAGGATGAAACAGGTCGGGTTGTCGATATACAATGTGATTGATGGGTATGTTGGGGACCTAGGATGAAACAGGTCGGGTTGTCAACATACGGTGTGAACTTGATGGGTATATTGGGGACCTAGGATGAAACAAGCCGGGTTGTCAATATACGATATGATGATGGGTATATCGGGGACCTAGAATGAAACAGGTCGGGTTGTCGATATACGATGTGATTGATGGGTATGTTGGGGACCTAGGATGAAACAGGCCGGGTTGTCAACATACGATGTGAAAGTGGGAAACGGAGATGTGAAATGTGACAATGTGGAAACGATATGAAAATGTGAAATGAAAACTGTAAACGAAATCAAAACGTGATACGAAAACGGTAAATGAAACTCGAATGCGAATCCTTGAACGTGTGTATAAACGACATAGTGATATGATGTTAGTTTAATGAATTTATGTTCGTATGTGAGATTTTTTGTTGTTGTCTTTATTCTTGGAATTGTCATTGTAGGATGGTGGTGAATGCTCGTGAGGTAAGTATGTTTTAATTCGGTAAAGATGGAAATGAGCATTTGGGAAATGGTTTGATTTGTGATTAAGTTGTTGGGTGTTTAGTTTGGGTAGTAAAGAGCATGATGGACCTTTTGGACACAATTTCTGATTTGGAAATTTGTTCATAGGATCACATGCTCCCATTTTACTCTCACTAGCATTTTTATGCTAATGTTGCTACTTTAACTTTTTCAGGTACTTTCCGAGGTAGAGGTAGTGGTGCCACGTGACCGTGGGATGATGGGTTTTGGACTGGGACATAGATGAAGCATTCTAAGAATGCATAGAAAATTTTGCATGCTTTATTGATTATTTTACATACTTTGAATTTGTGAATTGAGCTCGGGAGAGCATTTTAATATTTTGACTGTATTTTGCCCATTTTGGGACTTAAAGACTGATAGGAATGCGCATTCCTTGAATTTACTGCTTTATACTGATTGGAAAAATGTACACAGGCTTTGGCTAGTCCGAAATACAAACGGCACCATGCCGATTTTTCGAAAAATCTAGACTTCCGTTGCTTTACTCTATTTTAAATTGCATATGAAAATTCGGGTTTTTACATTAATCAATGGTTTACAAATCAAGCTCTCAACCTCTCTCTCTAATTTCCAGAAACTCTATATCATTTCCAGAAATAGGCAGTCTTTTTATACAAATGGAATTCACGTGGGAAAGCCATCCTTCAACTTGCAAATTAGTTTCTGCTCACATTAGAGATATTCAATGGCTCATTTTAGCTTGAAGAGTTAGTTAGAATCTGTTGGAATTAGTTCACAATTACAAATCTCCACCTTGAACTTAATCCAACTGAGCTTGTCCTTGCTGTTATGGCTGGTTTGACTTCAAATTAGTCTCTTGGTATATCAGTCACTCCCAAAAGCTTTAGGCAGTGACTAAACGTGACTTGTGGAACTGGCTGTGTGTTAAAGCATCAGCAGCATTCTCTGATGTGTGCACCTTCTCTATCAAAATGATGCCTTTATCAACTACTTCCCTTACATAGTGTAGTATAATATCAATGTGTTTAGTTCTTTCGTGGTATTGTTGATTTTTAGACAAATGGATTGCACTTTGATTGTCACACAGATGCTCACTGAATCTTGCTTGAAATCAAGTTCTTCTACAATACCTTTTAACCAAACACCTTCTTTGACAGCTTCTGCTATAACAATAAATTCTGCCTCTGTCGTGGATAAGGCTACTACTGGCTGAAGAGTTGCCTTCCAACTAATGGTGTTTCCACCAAGTAGAAATGTATATCCAGTTAGTGATCTCCTTCTGTTAAGATCTCCAGCATAGTCACTGTCTACATAACCTGAAATCTTCATTTCTGTTCCAGAATTTAGCTTATACATCAGCCCTCTGTCAATTGATCCTGCTAGATATCTCATTGCCCATTTGGTTGCATTCCAATGATTTTTCCCAGGATTTCCCATGTACCTACTGACTAAACTAGCACAATAAGCCATATCAGGTCGGGTACACACCATTAAGTACATGAGGCTGCCTACTGCACTTGAATAGGGCACATTTTCCATTTCTTGCATTTCTGCTTCTGTTTTTGGAGAGTCATCTGCTGACAGTCTGAAGTGTTGAGCTAGAGGGGTTCCAACAGGCTTTGACTCATGCATCATGAACTTCTTCAAAATCTTCCTTGCATAATCTTTCTGATGGACAAACAATTCCCCTTTCATTCTGTTTCTTACAATTTCCATGCCCAGAATTCTTCTAGCTTGCCCCAAATCTTTCATATCAAATTCATTGCTCAGAATTCTCTTGATATGATTCAGTTCTGTCATTGACTTCCCAGCTAGCAACATATCATCTACATATAATAGTAGATATATGTAGTCTCCATCTTTGTTATTCTTGAAGTACACACAGGAATCATAATTGCTTCTGTTAAAGTCACTCTTAATCATAAAGTCATCAAATCTCCTATACCAGCATCTTGGAGATTGTTTTAAACCATACAAGGACCTTTGAAGTTGGCAAACCATCTCATTTTTTCCTGTTATTTCATAGCCCTCAGGTTGCTCCATGGATATGGTTTCTTCCAGCCTTCCATGAAGAAAAGCAGTCTTGACATCCAGCTGCTCAAGCTCCAAATTCTTTATTGCAACTATTGTAAGAAGAATCCTTATGGAGGTGTGTTTGACTACAGGGGAGAATATTGTAGGACCGGTATGGCAACCCTAGAGGGGGGTGAATAGGGTTTTAGGTTAATTTAAATCTTTTTCGATTAATGACTTCTAATTAACAAGTTAATTAGACTTTTTAAGCTCAAATAATCAATATGAATTTTATACTAAAATTCCTTAAACAAAGTAAACTAAATTTCAATAAATATTAGGAAATATTTAATCACAATGAATTTCTATCAACCAAGATTGCTTAATAAAAGTTATGTAATGAATATGTGAAGCGTCAATTTAATTCCAATGATTGAAATGAATGATCCCTAATAAAAATACACAATTAATATTTAGCAATTAATATTAGTGCAATAAATTAAAGAGGATAGGGTTAGAGAATGACACCAAGAAGTATAGTGGTTCGGCCAAAATCCTGGCCTAGTCCACTCCCGAGCGCCCTCGGGAATTTATTACCTTTTCCGGGAGGAAGTACAACCCAATCCTTTTGCGGGCTCAAGATCAAACCCGACTCTTTTCCACGGGATCAAAGTCAAACCCGAACCGTTCTTTTTCCGGGCTCAAGAACAAACCCACGTTCCTATTTCACGGGCTAGGAAACCGACCCAAGTGTGAATTATAAAATTTCACACAATTACAAATCTCTCAAAAGATTAAATATGAAAATCAAATCTCACAATAATACAAGGCTCTAAAATAGCCAAATTGATCACTCAAAATAAACCCAAAATAATATAAAAGATAAGCTTGAGAGCACTTGACAATGGAGATCAAAGTATCAAATTTCTTAGTAAATTTGCCACTGATTTTCGTCCATATGTAGGGGAGGAAGAAGCAATTAATCCGTTGGTCCACGTGTCACCTTGATTGGTCAAGCAATCTGAAATTTGAATTAAATAATAAATTATTTAATCTTTTGGTCGCCAGGGTAATCCGGTGACCTACCTGTTGGAGAGACACTTAAATTCGGTCAGAAAGCAGTTCAAATGGAGGTCAGGACATATAAGGGATTAAACAAAAAGGCAGGGGCAAAGTAGACAATTCGTTGCATCAGGAAAAAGCAAAAGCGATGCATGGGGAACGCATGACGGCGTGTCGCACAGGGGAGAAGCGGAGAGCTGCAGTGGGACCCGCGCGTCGTCAGTACCGCAAGTCGCGTCGGGGAGCGGCGTCAGGCGTTTGGTCTTCACGCGCGTACGTGGCGATTTAGGAGCCGTTGGATGGGCCGCAAGTGGAGATCGAACTACGTGGTAAGATTGACTTTTCCTTTTCTTTTTCATTTATTTTAATATCCGAAAATATATATATAATAGCTGACAAAAGAGATCCGTTGGATGAGCTTGAAGACGCGATCGTACGGTTGAAATCGTTTCTGATTTATTTTTCCTTTATTAATATATATATTTAAAATCCAATTTTCTTTAATCCAAATCTTCTCCGTTTTAGCTCGGAATTGGACTATTCAAAAACCACCGTGCTCGTTAATTTCCGCTCTATAAAATACAACACTAAAATACTAAAATTATTAGTACTAAGTGTTTGTTATCATCAAAACATAATTAAGAGAGATTAAGTAGGCCCAAAAAGCCAACAAATATCTCAAAATAATCAATCCCTTCTCTTTGGGTGAAGCCCTTAGCAACAAGTCTAGCTTTATATCTTGGCTTTCCCTCACCTTTTATTCCTTCCTTCTTCTTGTAAATCCATTTAGAGGCAACTAATTTCTGAGATTTGACTCTAGGTGTTAATCTCCATGTTTCATTTTTAATCAAAGAATCAATTTCTTCCTGCATTGCTTCTTTCCACAGCCTTGAGTCATGGCTTCTAATGGCCTGCTCATATGTTTTAGGCTCATCCTCACACATCTCAACAGTTGTGTTTAAAGCATATGCTACTACATCTGCTTGAGCATACCTGCATGGAGTTCTTATTTCCCTTCTTTGTCTGTCTCTTGTTAATTCATATTGAGACAGGTCCTGGTGTTCAGTTTGAGTTTGTACCTGAATATCAGTTTGTTGAGGTGTCTCTTTATGAGCTGGTTCAGGTGGAATTTCAACCTCTTCTTGCTCATTGAATCTGCTACTTTCAAGTGGCAGTAGCTCCACCTCAAGATTAATGTTCATCTTGTCTGGCTTGTTTGCTGATCTTTCATTTGTAATGGTGTTCATCAGCATTTCATCTTCCTTGAACTTCACATCCCTGCTGAATAGGCATTTCTTATTCACATTATCCCATAACTTGTACCCTTTTGAGCCATCAGGATAGCCCAGGAAAGCACATTTCAATGCCCTTGGTTCAAGTTTTCCCTATAAGATGTGTACATAACCTGTGCATCCAAAAGTCCTGAGGTGCTGCAGATTAAGAGCATGTCCTGACCACCTCTCCATTAGTGTTTTGAAGTCTAGCACAGTACTAGGGCATCTGTTGATATTATAAATGGCAGTGGCAGCAGCTTCAGCCCAAAATTTGGCTTCCATTTGTGCATTTGACAGCATGCATCTAACCCTTTCCATTACTGTTCTATTCAGCCTTTCTGCCACTCCATTTTGCTGGGGTGTATGTCTTATAGTCTTGTGTCTTGTGATTCCATTTGAAGCACAATATTGATTGAACTCAGCCCCACAAAACTCCATACCATTATCAGTTCTCAAATATTTCAACCTTTTTCTGGTTTGATTTTCAACTCTATTCTTCCACTCTTTGAACTTTGCCAATGTCTCATCTTTGGTTCTTAAGAAGAATATCCAGGCCCTTCTTGAAAAATCATCAATTAGAGTTAGGAAATACTTGCTTCCATTCAAAGAGTTCACCTTTGCTGGTCCCCACAGGTCTGCATGAATGTAAGTAAGGATATCCCTGCTGTAATGCTCTCCCTTTATGAACTTCTACCTTGTTGATTTCCCAAGTACACAGTGTTCACAGAACCTTAGTCTTCCATTATTTTTTCCAGGGATTAAGCCTTGTTTTGACAATTCTTGCAACCTCTTTTCACTGATATGCCCCAATCTTCCATGCCATAAATCAAATTCAGTGCACACCTCTTCTTCAGCCACCAGTGCATTCTCAGGGAATTTCACATTTTTTATTATGTACAGACCATTTACTTTTTCTGCTTTAAACAATAGTCTTGATCCTTTCCAAATATTCAAGAATCCATCCTTGCCACTATATGTGCAGTCTTGAGAATCAAGAGCCCCAAGAGACATCAAGTTCCTTCTAAGTTCAGGAACAAATCTTGTTTCTTTCAACAATACTTCTGATGAATCTTCCATTTTCAGCTTTGCTGGCCCTATTCCTATGATCTTGCACACCTGGTTATTTCCCATATAGACAGATCCACCATTGAAAGGTTTTAAGGACAAGAACCAGATTTTATTTGAAGTCATGTGGTATGTGCACCCAGAATCAAGAACCCAATCTTCATGGCTTCCATTTGAGCTTTCATGACCAGCACTTTCAGAAATAGCTAGAGACTCCATGTAATTTACTCCTTCTTCAACATGGTTTTGATTTGAGTCATTTGTCCTTTCTCCCTTCCATTTCTGTACTGTCCATTTGTCAGGGCAATCATTTTTGAAGTGGCCCTCTTTGTGACAAATGAAGCATTTATACTTTGTTTTACCCTTCTGGTTTGATTGATACTTGCTGTTGTTTCCCTTCCAATTCTTCTTATACCCATTCTTGCCTTTGACAAACAAGCCTTCTGATGTCTGATTTCCACCATTTGCTGTTGTCAATTCCAGGTTCTTGGTACGAATTGAAGCCATAACAGATCCAACAGACAAGGTATCCCTGCCATATTTTATGGCAGCTTTCACATCTTGATACGTTTCTGGCAATGCATTCAATAGGAGAATTGCTTGGCTTTCATCTCCCAATTTCTCTCTTGTACTTGCATAATCAAGAGTCATCTTCTTGAATTCATCAAGACAATCTTCTATTGCTTTACTGGAATTCATCTTGTATGAGAACAGTTTTTCTTTTAAATGAATCTTGTTTGGAAGATCTTTCTTATCAAAGATTTCATGAAGCTTCAACCATACATCCCTTGCTGTTTCTTCTTCAACTACCTGCCTTAAAACACTATCTGTCAAACTCAGAATGATTTGACTGTATGCCAATTGCTGCATCTCCTCGAATTCTTCTTTCTTTGTTGTGATTGGAATCTTGATTGAATCTTCAATGGCAAGTAAAACCTTCTGCTGTACCAAGACTGCCTTCATCTTCTTTGTCCACAGCCTGAAGTCTCCATGCCCATTGAACTTTTCAATCTCATTCTTTGTAGCCGCCATTGGAGGCTTTGGTAAAGCTCTGATACCAATTTGTTGTTTCTAAGACCCAAGAACACTCTCAATGAAACCAAAAACTCAAAGAATAAATCACAAACCAAAACTAATTGAGAATTAAGGGAAGAAGAAGACAGAATTATAGTGGTTCAGGAACTAGCCCTACATCCACTCTTCAACCAGACAACAAGCTTTATTAATCAATGATTCAATGGTTTACAAATCAAGCTCTCAACCTCTCTCTCTAATTTCCAGAAACTCTATATCATTTCCAGAAATAGGCAGTCTTTTTATACAAATGGAATTCACGTGGGAAAGCCATCCTTCAACTTGCAAATCAGTTTCTGCTCACATTAGAGATCTTCAATGGCTCATTTTAGCTTGAAGAGTTAGTTGGAATTTGTTGGAATTAGTTCACAATTACAATTCAAACAAGGTATGAGTGGGTTCAAACGGAAAAGAAAACAGAACACTAACAGAGGGTTATAATTGATATTATTTAAATAGTTTAGGATTAACGTTGATGCAATTTAAAGTTTAAGGTTAAACTCTCGAAAGTTCAGGGTAAAAATTAATATTTTTCCAAAAAGATATTAATAATAAATTGAATTGAATATCATTTGATTTCAAAATCCAAATAGCATACATAACGTGGCAAATAAAGAAATAAAAAAAATGACTCACCTTCCTCAACCTTCCATTTCTATGCGGTCGTTTTGCAAAAGTTTTCAATTTTCGTCTTCTCTTTCTCATTCGATCAGATTTAGACCCATCTCATGCAAAATGTCGACCGATTCCCCAATCCTGACTCAATCCATCAATTTGCCGTGTCAACTCGAGCAACCCGTGGAAATTGTTTCTTCACCCGGAGTTTCTGATTTCGACTTCCGGCAAGTTTAATCCTTTTCTCTTCTCTTTTTCTGATACCCATTATATTGTTATAGAATTTCTAGTTTTTTTTTTTTTAAATTTTCCTCTTTAGTTTGTTTAAGAAGGATTGGTTTTGAATTTCTTTAATTTCTCCTTTTTATGTTTATTTTAGGGGAAATTTTGTTTTCTACCCTGTAAGTATATAGGGGTGTGAATTTTTTAGCCTTGAAGTTTTAGTTTCATCATATTGAAGCGTGAATTTTAATAAGTGGTGCTATCAATACTTTATTTGGTTAATTACTAATATTTTTTTGGAGATTTATAGTTAGTTGTTGGCGTTTTCGTAGCTGGATGAAGTCGTTTTTATGGATATTTATTTATTTTTATGGTTGTGTTGAAGATTTTTTTTTATCGCTAGATAGATATTGGGGTATTTTGGTGCTGGGTTTGATTTTGTGACTAGGATGGGGTGTTTTTATAATTGATGAAGTGTTTTTGTGATTAATAGATGTTTTTTTTCTTGAATATAAATTGTAGTCCATTTTTTAGTTTTCTTGTTGATGCTTGACAGTGCAGGAATGCTATTGATTCATCATTATTCAAACAGTGGCTAGTGAACTTGCAGAGTGAGACTGGGATTTTAGCAAATGGAGTCATGTCTCTTAAGCGAGTACTTATTCAGGTCGTTCTCCCCCTTGAAAAGACTTTGTTGTTGTCTATCTCGATTTTTTACTCTTTCACTTCACCCACGTCAAAAATAGGCTATAGTTGCATTGCATTCATTCTGAGCCACCAAAAAATATAATGGAGGGGTGGTTTTTACAGGGTGTTGATATGTTTGGAAATAAACTTGGGTTTCTCAAATTTAAAGCCGATATCTATGATAAGGAAACCGGGAAGAAGGTATCTGACAATTACCATTTATTTCTTCTGTTGCCGAATATTTTATTATCTATCAATTGAGATTAAGATCAACTACCATATACCGTTTAGAATTAGCCTATCTTTTTCTCATTTTATTTTTAATCAGGGATCGATCAATGCTGCTGTTTCTTTGTTCTCCACAAACTAAAACTTGATTAGGTTCCAGGCATTGTATTTGCTAGAGGACCAGCTGTAGCTGTTCTTATACTTCTGGACTCTGGAGATCAAACTTATGCTGTTCTGACTGAGCAGGTTGCTGTTTATTTTTTATTTTATTTTAAGTTCACCAGTGTTTATTTGAAGTTGAATCCTTTGCCCATGTCATTATGTCCAATACTGAATAACTTGTCAGGTTGTTGATATTGTAAACATTATTTGAATTTTGATTACTGTGAGTTTATTTCATGTTTTAAGGTTAGAGTTCCGGTTGGAAAGCTCATTTTGGAGTTACCTGCTGGAATGCTGGACGATGACAAGGGAGATTTTGTTGGCACAGCAGTTCGTGAGGTCCCCTCACTCTATCTCTCTCTCACTCTCGTTCTGGAAATTAAAATTGTCACGTCTCTATGCTATAAATGTCGATATTGATCATACGCTTTCACTGTAATGTTTAAAGAAAATATTGACAATGTTTGACATTGATATCAACATAGGGGATATTTTCATTCGATATTGGTTTGGGATTAATTTTTTTCATAAAGTAAGATTGAAAGTGTTTTATATTCTGATACCTAGAAAAGATGTTTGTACAATTAAGATGAATATTTTTACGAGGTATGGTAATTTCATTCTTTTATATTTTATCCGTGTTTTCTTTACCTATCTTCTCTTCAAAGATCTTTTCTGTAACACAAATATCTTTGAAAACTTGAAGTTAAGGTTATTAAATATTGTGGGCATCCATCTCAAAACCAATTGGTAATGAGAGGAGTGGCCCTTAGAGTTTATAAATGTTATGAGTTCCCTACATCTTTCCGATGTGGGATTCTCAACATGCCCCCTCAAGATGGTGCCCCTTTTGGGCTCACCAATCTTGAGTCGAATCCCATTTTTGGATCGAATGTCCGTTTAGGCTTGTTGGGCTCTGATACCATATTAAAAATGTGGGCATCCATCTCAAAACCAATTGGTAATGAGATGAGTGACCCTTAGAGTTTATAAATGTTATGAGTTCCCTACATCTTTCCGATGTGGGATTCTCAACAAAGGTTAATGTTGATGTCTCATATTTCCTGGGCTTGGCAATGCTCGTCATTTGATGAGATAATCATGGCAGGTGGAAGAGGAAATTGGCATTCAATTAAAGCTTGAGGACATGGTTGACCTTACAGGCTTCCTAGACCCCTCAACTGGATGCAGAGTCTTTCCTTCTCCAGTAAGTGGGCACTAGTCTTCTTTGAGGAGAGTCAATCATTGTGTAGCATGTAGCATGTAGAATATAGAATGCTTATGTTTTATGGGATTAAAATTGTGGTCGAGAAATTTCGTTACTTGTTGAGTATTAACTTTTAAATTATCTATACACTCTTGATGGAAAAGGTAATGAACAAGTACATACTGTTGAAACTTGACAGCCCATGAAGTTTGTGGTATATTTCAATTTAAAAAATTTAAAACCATAGGGACTACATAGGGACTAAAGATTAAATTTGTAATTAAACCGGATGTTCGATTATGGACAATGATATCATTAAGGCGATGTTCATTGTTTTTCCCAACTATGTTCCTACCAGGTGTAGTTTTTGTGCTGAAATAAGTAAAATTTTGGCACTGATGTTTTGAATACAGAATGTTGGATAAAAATTATTAACAAGACTAAATGTTGTTATATCTGTTCTTGTATAGGGAGGATGTGATGAAGGACTTGGTCTCTTCTTATACAGAGGGTTTGCAAGTAAGGAGACAATCACAGAGCTGCAAGGAAAAGAAACTGGCCTTAGGGAACACGGTGAGCTGATCAAGGTTCATGTAGTTCCGTACGATAAACTCTGGCGCTCTACGGCGGACGCCAAGGTTCTAATGGCCATAGCACTCTATGAAATGGCTAAGAAGGAAGGGCTTTTGCCTCCTTTAAACCAAGCTAGTGTCCATTGACCGTATTTCTGATTTTTCATCTTCAAGTGAAAAGAAAGGTTGTTAATTTTTTTTTAAGTTTAAAATTTGCTCCCTTATATAAAGGGGCAAGTTTCTTCATAAATTAGAATTTTTATTCTTTAGTGTTATTCAGCTGTAATTTCTAATAGTTGTTCTTTATGACAAAGTTTAAATTGATTTTCTGTTTTTTATACTGTTTTGAATGTATTATATGCTCTCTTTTTTTCAATATGTGACGATGGGATTCGAACCTCTAACTTGGTAGAGGGAAATACAAGTATCTTATTGTTGAGTCCAAACACATGTCTAAGATTTTTATCTAGCTAATTTTAAATTAATATATTTCAAGACAGAACAATCTCAAGTTATATATTTCCATCCTCGCGTACCAAACAAATTTTATTGAGTAAATTTAGAATTCAAAATTTGAAAGAAAAAGGTAGAGTTTTGATAAAGAATTGAAGACGATATTATTATTGCCTTTGAAGATTTATGTATGAGAGAGAGTATTAACCATTCAAATATGAGAATATTTGGACATCTATATTTACTTCGTAGAATTTGTACATGGAAATGTATCATAGTTATTATAATAATATCCTTATTATTATTTAGGGTAAAATGCAAATAAAACCCCTGTGGTCTTTTCAAAATGCATGAAACTCGCATCTTTGAAAATGGCAAATCGCATTTCTTGTGGTTCCATTTTTTTCAATTAGTATCTCTTTCCATGTCAATAATTTTTTTTAGCCATAACTTCTTCGTTTGAACTCCGATTTGGATGATTCAAAATGTTTTGGAATCCTCATTTAAGGCTCTACATAAATGTCACTTCAAAACTTTGAAATCATTAACAAATAAAAGATTTTATTAACATCGAAACACTAGGTATGATTGACATCGTTAATTCTTTTGATTATTGATTATTTCAAAGTTTCGAAGTGACGATTATGTAAAGCCGGAAATGAAGATTCCAAAACATCTTGAATCGTCCAAATCGGAGTTCAAACGAAGAAATTATGGCTAAAAGAAAATTATTGACATTGAAGGGGAGGTCGATTGAAAAAAATGGAACCACAGGGGTGCGATTTGCCATTTTCAAAGTACAGGGGGTGTTCATGCATTTTGAAAAAACCACAGGGGTCTTATTTGCATTTTACCCTATTATTTATTCATTAAACTTAAATAATTTTACAAGTTGAAGTAAGTTTGAATTTTATTTGATAAATCTCTATTTTTTTTTATCGAATATTAATTTGAAATTTAATTATGTTAATTTAAATGTAAATATCATATATATTTAGTATAAGTTTTATTGACATGTGAAAATAAATGAACTGAATCGAGGAAATTTAATTTTAATTTAATGTATCATTGAGAGTAAGGCGGAGAATGAGCAAACGAAACAAACAAATGCCGAGTCTTGTTGAATACTACAACAGAAGAAGTTCAACGCCGGTTTCGCCGCATCAAATAATCGATGTGCCGTCTTCTTCTAGTTTGGACTTATTTTTATTTAAAAGATGGTGTATTCTGAAATAACATATTTTTAAGTACTCATTATTGAAATGTTAGAATTTTTTTAAAAATTATTCAAGTAGTTTTTTTAATAGTTTATTAAAATAAAAAAGGTAAAAAGATAATAATAAATTAATTGAAAAATAATTTTTAATAAATTATTGACAATAATTAATAGAACTAAAAAAATATCAAAAACTAAAAAATTCATTAAAATAACAATGAAAAAAAAAAGACTTTAATAAATTATTGAACTATGCTATTTAGGCATTTAAAAAAAAAGGTTATAGCATTTCAATGATTAGTATAGAAAAATGCTATTTAAGACAATTTATGTTAAAAAAAAATATGGACCATCGCACCTTTATAGTTTACCTTATATTCTATAAATGGATAAAATTAAAAATTTCGGGTATAAGTTAGGGTGGAATTACTTAAAATTTACCAAAATTTCAATAGGGTGTATATTTAAAAAAGTGTTAATTTCATATGTATCCAAAATAAAAGCATTTTTATCATAAAAACCGTGTTGGACAAAAAAATTTCATCAATACCCATCATCAGTGGCGAGGCCAAAAAAAAAAAAAATTCAGGGGGGCAAAAATCTATATAAAGAAAGGATTGTATAAAATGTCAACTCCACGCCGGTTTCGATATATTATATTACAAATTAATATAAAGTTAGATTTTTAGATATTGACTTGTGCCTGATATAAAGTTATAAAATGGATGAAAAAAATTTGCTAGAAATTATGTTAATTATAAAATTATACATGTCTTCAAAATAGAGACAAATTTTAAAATAATTTCTTAGTATATTAAAAAATATATATTAATCTCTCAAATCATTGAGATTAATTTTCATTTCAAATGTTTTTTTTTATTCTAATAATAAGAATCTCAATCAAAATTAATTTTATTGTGTATCATAGAGATGTTTAACTAATTTTATTTAATAATTAACAAGATTGAAATAGTTAACTAAAAGTACAAGAATGAAATAATAAAATTATAATAATTATGAAGCTCATGAAATAAAACTATATAGTTATTAATAAAATTTGGATTTCACTGAATAGACATTATTATTTATAATTTAGAAAAAATAAACTATTTATAAACAAAAAATTACACTCCTTAGTTAATAAATATGAATTAAAGTATTTATAAATGTTGAACATAAAATCATCACTACATAACTACAATATAAAAATATATATAGAAGTAAAAAAAACGTATTTATTTAAAATTTTCACATTTTATTAAACTTAACAATAAATAATACATTGTATAACTCATATATAGATGCAACAAAATTATCAAGAAAAATCACCAATTATCCTATATATATATATATATATATATATATATATATATATATATATATATATATATATATATATATATATATATATATATATTTAAACCATAAAAACTCACATTAATGAACATTAATTTGGATAGAGCTTAAGAGAGGAAATTTAATAGTGACAAACCTAAATGTGGGATAATATATAAAGAAAATTTGTTTTTTAAAAGATTAAAATGTCTTAAATATTGTATAAATAAGGGGCAAACATCAAATTTTTGTGGGGCAAAATTAAAAATTATATAAAAATATACATATAAAATTAAAATTTTGAAAATTTTGGGGGGGCAATTGCCCCCCCAATCCCCTTAGTGGCCTCGCCACTGCCCATCATGCATCCACGCGCCGTCTATGATGGGATGGAAAAGACAGATTCTGCCTTCCACATAAAGCAACCGTCATATTTCCTATAAAATAACAGCTAATTATGTAAAATGTCAGATATGGGAAGATTTATCAATAACTGTGAGATCTTTTTATTAACAAATTAATTTGATATTGAAAAAAATTGTTACAGGTTAAGGTATCACCTCACCTCTGATAAGGAAAAAATCTGGATGGACATAGAGCATATACAAGATGAGGAAGAAGAGAGGAAGAAGATGACGAAACCGATGTAAGTACTAAGAATATGATAAAGTTTACTTTTATTAACCATTTACATTCTTTGTATATTTTGATATTAATACATAAGAATAAAAGTTTAACAAATATAAACGTGATCTTATTGAGCAATGTTGAAGAAAACACATATAATCAATATGGAATGCATATTGAAATAAAACAAAAATGCCAAAAAAATGAAATAGGAATGATGATAAACCCTAGAAGAAAAAAGTTTAATTCTATCAATTTTTAAACCTCTAACTTTATAGGTGGTTCTATTTCTTTTTCGTATTTGTATGTAGTCATTTTTGCCTCTATCAATTTTTATGTTTGTGTTGTATTTTTTATAGTAAGATTGGACAATGTTGGTGTCGATTTTGATTTTATTTTTCCTTTTTTGAAATTGTGAGTGAGATCGAATACTTTTATAGTTGAAATCACACATTTTTTTTATTATATTATAAATGTTTTATTTAATTTGATATTTTTCTGATTTATTAACTGATTTTTTAAGAAACTTATAATTTTGTTTCGATAAGTGTATAAATTGTATATATTTGAAAGCAAATTTTATTGAGTTTTTATAAATACATCATTACTCAAAACTACTTTTCTAATTATTACAGAAAATATTATTAGATTTGCAAGAGTCCCTTAAATTTCAATGTTATAAATTAAATATTCCTTTTTTTTTTCTCTTCTCTGCTTAAGGATATTAGTTAATAAAAATCTTTTAAGCTAAATTGCAGTCATGTCATAAATTCAAGTATAAACATATAATCTCTATAATTCCTGTATTCAATCCCAATGATTTATTTAAGAATCTTTCAAAACACAGAGAAAAAGTTAGAGAACAAAATAATTTAGTTAGTATCATATCTACAAGAAGATAAAGTTTGAAGTCTCTAAACAAATACTCGAAAAATTTTATAATCATAAATGTTTCTATCACACTACGAATCATTCAAACTTACTAACCAAAACTCCTCGCAGGCCTCACCACACAAAGCTCCAATGGCACTGTCTTATTAGCTTTGAAATATTCATACACGACTGCCGGCCAAGATCCCGCCCCTGCCCCCCGCGACGATATAAATATACTTTCTTATATCATGATCATTCCACAAGCTAGAGGCATCAATTTTTGTCTTTGTTTTTTCTTTCATTTCGGATTACAATGGTTGCTATTCCTTTCCTCTTTCTCTTATTCTTGCTCAATTTTCATGGTTATGTTGCTGTGGATGGTGAAATTCAAACTAGCCCCACCTCGAGCAATCTTCATACTTACATTGTCCACGTGAAGAAACCAGAGGAAAAAGTTTATGGACAGACAGACAATGATTTAGAGAGCTGGCATAGGTCATTCTTACCGGCATCGACAGCCGAGAGCTCGGATGAGCAGCCGCGCTTACTGTATTCTTATAAGAATGTGATGAGTGGTTTCTCTGCTAGACTTACAGAAAAACAAGCAAAAGCTATGGAGGAGATGGATGGTTTTGTCTCAGCTCGGCGTGAGAGGATATTGCATTTGCATACCACTCATACCCCAGATTTCTTGGGGTTGAACATAAACTTTGGATTTTGGAAAGAATCAAATTTCGGAAAGGGGGTGATCATTGGAGTATTGGATGGTGGAATTACACCGACACATCCTTCGTTTAACGATGCAGGAATACCGCCACCGCCTGCTAAATGGAAAGGACGATGCGAGTTTAATGTATCGGTTTGTAATAACAAGTTGATCGGTGCGAGGTCTTTTAATCTTGCAGCGGGGGCACTAAGGGGGGAGACGGCCGTAGATTCTCCAATTGATGAAGATGGCCATGGAACGCACACGGCGAGCACGGCTGCGGGTGTTTTTATAGAGGATGCTGAGGCATTGGGAAATGCTAAAGGCACAGCCGTTGGTATGGCACCTTTAGCTCATATTGCAGCTTACAAAGTTTGTTTTGGAGAAGATTGTCCAGACACTGACATTCTAGCTGCACTGGATGCTGCAATTGAGGATGGAGTTGATGTGCTCTCGCTCTCTCTCGGCGGTGATTCCGCTCCATTTTTCAAAGATGATATCGCTATAGGCGCATTTGCAGCTATTCAAAGGGGGATTTTCGTCAGTTGTTCGGCTGCTAATGCAGGCCCTTTCAACGGCACTTTATCTAACGAAGCGCCTTGGATTTTAACAGTTGCAGCAAGCACCGTTGACAGAAGTATTGTAGCTGTAGCGAAACTCGGAAATGGAAAAGAATATGATGGTGAATCTCTCTTCCAACCCAGTGATTTCCCACCAACGCTCTTGCCTCTTGTATATGCTGGTAAGAACAATGAAACAGCAGCATTATGTGGTGAAGGATCATTGAAGGATTTAGATGTGAAAGGGAAGGTGGTTGTGTGTGAGAGAGGTGGGGGAATTGCTAGAATTGATAAAGGATCGGAAGTTAAGAATGCCGGTGGAGCCGCGATGATCCTTATAAATCAGCAACAAGATGGATTTAGTACTAATGTAGATGCTCATGTTCTTCCAGCAACCCATCTGAATTTTGCAGCTGGACAAAAGATTAAAGCTTATATAAACTCAACATCAAATCCAACAGCAACAATCTTATTCAAAGGAACTGTCATAGGAGCTGATTCCTTCTCTCCTGCCATTGCTTCCTTCTCATCTAGAGGTCCCAGCCTCGCCAGCCCCGGCATTTTGAAACCCGATATAACGGGTCCAGGCGTCAGCATTCTCGCGGCATGGCCATTCCCATTAGACAATAACACAAACACAAAATTCACATTCAACGTGATGTCGGGAACATCAATGTCATGTCCTCATCTAAGTGGAATTGCAGCTTTGATCAAGAGCACTCATCCTGACTGGTCACCAGCAGCCATTAAATCTGCCATAATGACCACTGCCGATATAACGAACCTTCGAGGCGGGCCAATCGTCGACCAAAATCTGCAGCCGGCAGACTTCTTCGCAATGGGTGCCGGTCACGTTAATCCGTCGAGAGCAGCCAACCCAGGATTGGTTTATGATATTCAACCCGACGATTACATTCCTTATCTATGTGGGTTAGGATACAAAGATAACGAAGTTGGAATTATTACTCATAGAGCAGTAAACTGCTTAACAAAATCAAGCATTCCAGAAGGAGAGCTGAACTATCCTTCATTTAGTGTTGCATTAGGAACAGTACAAAAATTCACGAGGACCGTGACAAATGTCGGCGATGCATATGCGGTTTATACAGCAGTGATCGAGGCGCCACCGGGAGTTTCGGTGACGGTTGAACCAAGCAAGATATTCTTCAGCAAAGTGAACCAGAAACAGACATTTTCAGTGAGGTTCAGCCGTATAGGATATGTTAGACCATCCAATATTGAGTTTAGTGAAGGCTATCTCAAATGGGTTTCTGCTAAACACATTGTCAGGAGTCCGATCTCTATTAGGTTTCTGTGAACTATCCTTATGCATATGGATTTTTTAGAAAATAATATGGGTGAAAGCTGATGATATTGTAAGCTGTGAACTATCCCATGCATATGGATTTTCTCTTCATATTTATACGAACCCAAACCAAACTCTTTAACATAAACAAGCCAAACCGAACCAAATCAAACTGAAATAGTTTAGTTTGGTTTGGTTCTTGGATGTTTTTCTTTTCCTCTTTATTATTCTTAAATACTTAATTTAATAGTAACAAATTTAACAAAATCTCAAATTAACTTCTAAAAATCTTAAAGATTAATTTTAATTCATCAAACTTATAAATAGTACACAAATTATAAATATAGACATAATAAAATTCTTAAACTCTAGTTATAATTATATAAAAAGAATGGATAAAAAAATGTTCTTTTCTAATTTTTCATTTTATCTATTTTTAATTAATATTTAAAAATTCAATTTAATTATATATAAAATATGATATATATTGGATTTGTTTGGTTTGAATCACTACAAAATATTTAAAACTGCACCATAAACCGTTATTAGTTTATTCGGATTAGTTTGGATAGATAGAAGTTTAAAAACCGAACCAAACCATTATGGTATGGTTTGTTGTTTTTTAAACTTTTAGATTAGTTTGAAATTTGTTCACCCCTATTTTAGGATATGCTTCCGTTTCAGTTTTTAACATTTTTCTTTCAATTTCAGATTTCTCAAAATCAATGAAAATCGAACCAACAATTTCCCTCCCTAAATTTTAGTTTGCATCAAATCAAAAGGTTATGTTTGTTAGAATATTGATGTTTTAAATAACGGGAAAGTTATATTAACTAGAAGTTATTTTTCCATAATAAAACTGCTGATAGTATTAAAAAGAGTTGAAAAAAACAAAAAACAAGAAATAGATAGTTTTAAAAGATTTGGAGAATGAAAATATGAAAAGATTCTACCCACCACACTTCAGATTATATTTTCCTTTTGTAAAAAATCCTATACAATTTGATTACCATTTCAAAAGTTGAAATTGAAATTAATAGATTTCACTCTGAGTAAACGTCTTGTTAACATCAAAACATACACATAGTGTCACATTGGTTCACTAATGATCTTTAAGCTAAATATAGCTTAACTGATGATATCAGCACCCCTTTTATAAATTGAAATTTGAACATTCCATCTCCAATTTAATGTAATATCGAATAAAAATTTATTAACGATGTCACATTTATTAACTCAACTAATTATATTACCACTATCAGAAATGGTTTCAAATTTAAATATTACATTAATTCCAAAATTAATGTGAAATCCTTTGTTTGGAATCAGCTTCTAATCTCGGGTTAACTGGGTAGATAGCCTAAATTTAAAAAAGCTAAAGTATAATAGCCCCAAAGAAAAAAATAAAACAAAATGGCCCCAGAGAATCTTCAAATGAAAATGAAAATACAATAAAGCCCTTAACTAAGATATGGAAAGAGAATATAAAGAGAATTGAAAATACTGAAAAGGAAAGAGTAAAAAGATGAGAAAATCTGGGATTTTTTTTGGGAGATAAAAATTTACAATTGATTGCAAATCTCCAAAAAAAAGAAAAAAGAAAAAGAAAAGAAAATTAAGACGCATAAATAATTAAAAAAGAAGATGAAGGTACAAGAAAGAGAAAAGTAAGTAATAATACAAAATATTGTACTGTACATTAAAAATAAAAAATAAAACAGTACAATATAGTAAAATTTATCTTAAAAAGTAAGTAATAATAGTAAACATTATATTGTACATTAAAAACAAAGAATAAAAACAGTATATTATAGTGAAAATTTCTCTTAAATAGTAAGAAATAATAATAAATACTATTATCGCACGCATCTGATGAACGAACCAAAAAAGAAGAAGAAGAAAAACATATTAATGTACAGTATAATAAAAAAAAACATGTACTGTACAATGATCTTAGTAAAAAAAAACATAAAAAAGAGAAGAGGAAATTATACAGTACGTACAGTATAATAATAAATAATGTCTCGTACGTCTATGCACGAGTGAACCAAAAAAGAAGAAGAAGAAAAACATATTAATGTACAGTATAATAAAAAAAAATATGTACTGTACGAAGATCCCAAAAAAAAAAACATAAAAAAGAGAAGAGGAAATTATATAGTACGTACAGTATAATAATAAATACTATATCGTACGTCTTCGCATGATGAACGCAAAAAAAGAAGAAGAAGAAGAAAAACATATTAATGTACAAGTATAATAAAAAAAATGTACTGTCATTTACGATCCCAGGAAAAAAAACATAAAAAAGAGAAGAGGAACAATAAGAGGAAGAAGAAGAAGAAAAACCTTCGACCTTGACCATCGGAAATTACAGATCTAAGGAATCGTGATCGGAAAAAACTGCCACAAACCCTAACAACCCTAATAATGACGGCGCCGCAATCGTGATAAAAAAAATCACCACAAACCCTAACAACCCCATTGATGGCGCCGTAATCAAGAAGAAGACGAGGAGAAGAGGAAGGAGAAAAGAAACCCTAAATCTAAAATAAAGAAAATAATAATAAAAAAAGATAAATATGGGTCAAATCAGATATGAATTTAAAAAAAGGAAAGAGAAATACATTTAATGAAAGGAGGGTAAATTAGGTATATTTAAAAATCTGATACTCTAAAAAGGCTAAAAAAACATAAAAAAATTTAAAGGCTAAAAAAACATTAGGTGTAGTCAAATTAGGCTATATACTGGATTATCTCTCTAATCTCTGTCCCTCTAATCATTGGGCCTGAAATGGACTATGTTATGAGGAAAATGGGCTCGGCCCAGCATCCCCATCGGCCTTCAATTGAATTTTTAAATAAAGGGAGACTTTCATATATAACCCTAAACCACTTCCCCAATATTGATTGAAGGTATTTCAAAATTATCCCAATATTTATGAACTGCTAATCTATATTAGGATATTATATAACCATTATGAATCATAGGTTTGGTAACAATTACGCATTAAAATTTTAATTTAAATAATTTGAAAGGACTTCTTTACGCTTTATAGGGTGTTAAAAGTAGATTAAATTACCTTCATTAAATTTTATTGTGATTTTTGAGAGTTTAATTTATCAATTTAAAGAGTTAATTTATTAAAATAATTTTTAAGTATCTAATTTTAATACTTTATAAAATTTAAATGTTGAATTGATGAAATTAAATCCCACCAGCACAATCCTTCCTACCATAAGTTTAATATTGGAAAAGTTTCCAATAGTTTTTGTTCAGTAATTAAAGCCGAAGCCTACTCCTTTGATCAAACACAAAAATCCTAACATCTTTTAAAAAATGTACTTGCCAAAAAAAAATTAAAAATTAAATAAATAGATAAATAAACCAGAGAGACAGGAGGTTTTATAGCCTAAACAACTCTGACAGATAATGAAGACTGAACAACCCACCAACTCCCAGGAGTAAATTAATACTGACGTGCGGTCTTAAATGTTTTCTAAATTACACTCTCATTATTTATTTCAAATACTTTAATAATATATTTTTTGCCCTCTTTAAATATTCTTTTGACTAGGACACAGTGATAAACCCCAGACTTTTATTTATAAGTGGGCCCCCTTTCATAAAAAGGGCAACTTTCAACCTTTAAAAAAAAGACTTTCGAGTGATTTTTAAAAACAATTCAATATTTTGGAATATTCAATTTACTCTTTCCTTATTCTACTACTAAGAAAGAAATCTTGTGGGATGAAGCTAGAAAAATAAGATTGGGATGAGCTAAAAATATAATAGCATACATATAAGACGAGTTCAATTAAACGTATAAAACATTAATTTTTTAGGTCGATAAAATAAAACGTCATGTATTGGCATTTCCTCTCTATTTATTAATATTATAAGTGATTAGATCTCATGTATTTTAATAATTACTGGCTTTCATTTTAAAACCAATTGATAATGAGAAGAGTAACCTTAGAATCAGTAAACAACGTCAGGTCACTTCATTTTTTCGATATAAGATCTTTAAAATGTTCCCTCAAGACAATGATTATTTTGGGCATCATTTTTTGGTCGTCTATTTTTAGACGGATGCTCGTTTGAGTTTCTTGGGCTCTAATTTTGTCTAATCTTGGGCTTCCATCTTAAAATCAATTGATAATGAAAGGAGTTACTCTTATATTTTATAAACTATATTTGGTCAATTCATCTTTTTGATGTGAGATGTTAATAGTGTAAATATCCAAACCAGCCACATGTGAAAGGAAATATGGAGGAATATATAAAATATTAAATTCATCTTATCCCACGAATTTGGACTTTTATGTCCATTGGTGATATAATATCATACGTACTCGTAATATTATAATTTAATCTACTAAATTATTAATTTAAATTCATATAGTTTAAATTAGATCCGTAAAATAATCAAAGGATACATAAATAAAAGGGAGCAATTGCTGAAATAACATATTTTTACATACTAATTAATGAAATGTCAGAACTTTTCAAAAATTACTCAAATAACATAATTTTAGTTCAATAAATTATTGAACAAAAAAAAATAAAAATTTTAACGAATTCATTTAAAATAATAATAAAAAATGATCAAATAGTTCAATAAATTATCGACCTTGAACTTAAAAAACTAAAAAACAAACAAATTCGTTAAAAATACCTATGAAAAATAGTTCAATAATTAATTGAATTATAGTTCAATAATTTATTGAACTATAATTATGCTATTTGAGTAATTTTTAAAAAGTTTAGACATTTTAGTAATGACTCATCCCCTCTATAACATTGATTTTCTTTTAGTTATAAATTTTTCGTTTGAACTTCGATTTGAATGATTTAAGATGTTATGGAATCCTCATTTCGAGCTCTACGTTATAGTCACCAAAATTTCTAAATCACCAGTATATAAAAGTGTTTACGACTTTAACTCGAATCACTCAAATCAGAGTTCAAACAAAAAACTTATGACTAAAAGAAAATCAACGGCATAGAGAGGATGAGTCAATTTGTACAATTATGAAACTATAGGGGTATAAATATTCATTTTCAAACTATGGGGGGGTGATTGTCTTTGACCAAAACTACAAAGGTATTTTTTACATTTTGCTCTATACATATAAGACAAGTTCAATTAATTGTGCATTATTATACTCGCAATATTTTAATTTTAATGTAATAAGTATGAATAATATGAAGATTAAAAAAAACTTTAAAATTTTACTTTATTTAAAATCATTTTAATATTAAATTGATATAATATTTTTAAATATTTTGTTTAAAAAAATATTTTTTCATATAAAATTGTACTTTTTAATTAATATTAAATAAACAAGAAACAAGAAGTGTTACC
The DNA here is from genome assembly GCA_028015215.1 of Gynostemma pentaphyllum. Taxonomy (NCBI): domain Eukaryota; kingdom Viridiplantae; phylum Streptophyta; class Magnoliopsida; order Cucurbitales; family Cucurbitaceae; genus Gynostemma; species Gynostemma pentaphyllum. Next base: position 5,179,372 of record CM051351.1, on the reverse strand, counting down.
AAACGTATTTTTGTTTCTTTTTTAATAAAAATGAGAATGAGAAACCATATATGTTTATATTTCTTATTAAAAAATATATATTAACGAGAAACAAAAAAATGAATGAGAGAAACAAAATACAAAAAGGTTACCAAAATAGCCTGGAGATGTTTAGAAAGCTAGCTTCCTAAATTATAAAGCTTGTGATTACGTGAAGATGATTATTAAAAATTTAAAAGAATGTTGGCTTAATCTAGATTTCAATCTTTTTACATGAAAGTGACATGCAATATATGACGATATCAATAGTGTATTTTTTATATTCTTTCTTTTAATACTTCCCACACAGAAATTTAACAATATACAACTTGTGTATTAGAAATATAAATTGTTTCCTCAATACAATTATAGAAGCTTGAACAATCTGTATTTCTTAAATTTAAAAAATCAATTTGTATTTTCTTACTGTTGGATGTTTGGATATATGTGATGCTTGTTGATGTAAAATTTCAATTATCCGCAAGCGTACGGAGTCAAGTTTTAATATAGTGATAAGAACAAAGGGTTGTCGTCCTCTGGGAAAAAGAATTAATTCTACCTAAGTACTAATGTATGACTAACTCAATTTTATTTAGAAATCGTAGAATAATGATGAGTGGACTAAGCTAATAATAATAAACTAATAAGGAAAGACAAAACTAAATGTAAAAAGGTTGAATTAAGTCAATGGACAAAGGTCCTAGAGAATTGATTTCACTACTTTAATTTATGGAATTAATATTCGTTTAGCCAAGAACAACAATTTCATATTTTACAAGTCAAGAGCACTAAAATTCCTAATTACCTTTTTAGAGAAACTAATAATTAAGAATCACAATTATTAAGAAACTAATATCCCTATTCAATTTCAGTAATTAAAAGTGTATGAATCACAAGTTCTTTTTAGACTTCTAAATTAAGATTAAGTTTCCCAACTCTAATCTACCTTCAGTTATGTTCCCAAGATCTATCCTAAAACCACCTCTCCCGAGTGTTAGATTTCAGAATTAAAATCAATTAATAAATGGCTAGTAAATTAAAAGCATTAAGAACATAAGAACATAAATAGAATCATAAAATTGTCTTTTAAACTAAAGCTAAATACTCAAACCATACAAATAAAGTAGCTACATCAATCCCCTAAGAATAAGAAAATTAGCTATTCATAAAAACAGAAATCAGCATAATAAATAATCCAGAAAACATAAAAATAATAAAATACTAAAAACGATGAAGACTCGTGTCGACGCCCTCGAAAACTGATAAAAATCGCCCAAAATTACTCTCCAAAGTTGTTGTCTCCAAGAATGTAAAGCATCAATCAAAAATAAGCTTCAGCCCCCTTTATATAGGCTCTAAAAGTCGGTGACTGATTTTGGGCTCAGGCGACGCCTCGTTGATGGGCGAGTGATGGTTTGCTTCGTTTTCGCTTAATGTTCATTTAAGTTGACGAGCGAAGGGTCGCTATCTTTCAAGTGATGGGTCGCTTGGACATAATTCTGGACCTCTCCTAATTGGTCAAGCGAAGCCTCGCTTAAACTCAAGCGATGAGTCGCTTGAACAATTTCTGCCAATAAGTTTCCCTTTTCCCTTATTTTGTAAATATGTTTCCAAACCTACATAAAAAGAGAAAAACTAATTAAAGTAGCATCAAACTCATCAAAAACCTATTAAATTAAGGGTAATATTATGATATAAAACAATGTCAACAATATTGTTGAGTGTCACAATCGTAGAATTCTTGGTATATGCAGACACGATTGTGTGGCGCTTGCCCCCGCTCACGGGCAAGCCAACCGAAAAGCTAGGGCCTAACCCGCCCTATACAATGACCTCCACGCACGTTTATCTGGAAAATGTTTTATAAAACGTGTTTGGAGAAATACATTTGAGAAAGCTTTGATTCATTCGAAAACAAGAGTACATTGTAATCAACAACATTGAGAAAGAAAAAAGCTTGCTAGCATACAACGAGGTAGGAGGACATTGAGTTGAGACTCTTCATACCTCCCTATAGTACATTCTAGAGCATTTTCAGTCTGGAAGGCCTAGACGTGAAAAGTGGCGAGGAGTCACTCGCTTACAAAAGTAATTAAAAACTTAATCTATTTACAAAGCTTAATTGAGACAAGGGGACAATGTCGTGGGCATAAGGCCATAGGCAAACAAGACCCTGGACAAGCATGATCATGACATTCTCCCCCACTTAAATGGTTGACGTCCCCGTCAACCGACCTGACTCGACTTAAAGTCTTCGATCTTCTGCTTGAACAGCTCCAGGTCTTCTGCACGTTCCCAGCTAATCTCTTCATTCGAGAGATCCTTCCATTTGACAAGATATTCTCGCTGATCTCGTCGAGGTTTTCCTACTCTACGTGTCCTCTCAGCTAGGACTTCTTCAGCTAGTCTTCCTACAGTATTCTTCAAATTCATAGATGGCCTTGGGATTCATTACGAGCATCATCTTCTAAATCAGGATGATAAGGCTTCAGATTGCTAACATGGATGACTAGGTGGACTTTCATCCAAGAGGGCAACTGAACCTTATATGAGGCCTTACCCATTTTTCGAAGGACTTCAACTGGCCCTTCATATTTTCTCATCAGACGGTGATCCTTCTTCCCTCGGAACCTAAGCTATTCCGTTCTCAGCTTTATAAGCACTTTGTCCCCTGCTTGAAACTCTAGCGGACGACACTTCTTGTCAGCCCACTTCTTCATATGTTTAGAGGCCTTTTCTAGATAGGCCCGAGCTACATCAACGGTCTGCCTCCACTCCTTAGTGAAGTTGTAGGCTTGAGGACTCTTCCCCACTACGGATGATCAGTGAGATGTGGCATAGACGGTTGCCTTCCAAATGAGACTTCAAATGGGCTCTTTCTTGTCGTAGAGCTCTTCTGACAATTAAAACAGAATTGGGCAACATCCAGCAATTGCACCCAATTACGTTGTCTTGTATCTATAAAGTGGCGTAAATACTCCTCGAGGAGGCTGTTGAAACGTTCTGTCTGATCATCCGTCTGAGGATGGTAACTTGATGACACATTCAGATTAGACCCCAACATACTAAACAACTCGGTCCAGAACGAACCTGTAAATCTTGCGTCTCTATCACTGACAATGCTTTCAGGAACGCCCCATAACTTTACCACATTTTTAAAGAACAATTGAGCTGTCATTTCTGCCGAACACATACATCTTCAAAACTTCTTTGAATTCATTAAAAATAAATCATGTTTTGAAGTAAATAGTACTTTTTGAGGTTATAAACTCAAAATTTAAAGAGATAAAGTACTCTTGATATTTTTATAGTTTTGAAGTGATCATAATATAAAACTCGAAATGAAGATTACGGATCATCATGAATCATCAAAATTAGAGTTCAAATAAAGAAATTATTATTATTAAAAGAAAGCTAACAACATTAATAGGAATAATCAAAATAACATAATTTTAGAACTATAAAAGTATAAATTTTTATTTATTAATTATGTTTACATTTGATCAAAATTATATGATTTTTATTTATAATTTACCCTAGTTATATTGATTTATTTGTTGGTGTAAATATAATGCAATATATAGAGCCAGTACTCTATACTATCGTCTATCATCATGAGTTAAGTTGAATTACTATCATTAAAGAGCTATTTTATTAAAAGAAAAAAATAATAACGGCGTGCTAAAAAAAATATAGTGTGACCGTCATTAATTATCGATATTAATTATTTATTTTATCGGTAATAATCTTACTTGTCTTTTTTTAAAAAAAATAATAATTACTCGTGGATAGGATAGTAGTATTAGAAACTGAATATAAATAATGCAACCGTGTGGTAATGGACAAATTTGGAAAGTAGATGGGAGAATTTTAGATTTTGTTTGGAATAGTGGAGAAGTTGGTGGTAATTAATAACTAGTTGAAGTGAATCACAAATTATGAGATTGAGACGTAAAGATGTAGATCTGAATCTCATGACTCATGTGCTGCGTTTATGTTTGACCATCAGACATATTATATAATTAATATAAATTTTTGGGTGACGAGGCCTCAATGCTGAGTGCGTCGGGGTGAACATAATTTGAGAGAATACTCTCTACAAAAAAAACTTAGTCTTTATCTGCGTTCTACCAAAAAAAAAAATCACCTACATAGATGAAGAAAAACTAGTGAAATTAAATATTTCTCTGATCTGACATAGGTAAAAAGAGAATGAAAGGCAATATTATCTAATAAGAAGAAGATTTTTTTTTTACTATTATTATTATTTAATAAATAAAGTAATTTCGCAGGTATTGTTACATATGAGCTATGCCGGCGAAATTTGCTGGTATTGTCTAATAGGATTTTTTTTTTAAATAAAGCAATGTCGGTGCGACTTATGAGCTATGCCGGTAAAATTGGGATTAAATCCCCCAACCTGAGGCTCACTCCTCATTTCCTCCTTTCTTCTTCATTTTTTCCTCTTCCTTGTTCTTTTTTTCTCCATTTCCGGCGGTTTAAGGTGAGTTTTATGTTTTTTTTTTTACCATTTCATGCCTCTAACTCTTTTTTTTTTTTGGGTTTAGAGAGTAAATGATTTTAGAATATCTAGCCTAAATTTATAGTTTCTACATATTAGAGTTTAAAAAAAATTGGGACTTTGGGTTTATGGTTATGGGTTTTCGAAATTTCTTCTTACATTTTATTATTGGATAATATTTATAGTGTTCGTATGCTTTGGTTTGAGGTTTTATGTCTGATTTCCAAAAAATTGAATGTTAGGATATGGGAAAAAATTGGGGGGGGGGGGGGGGGGGGGTTGTTGTATGTTGTGATATTTGATTTAATTGATATGTTCGTGTGTTGATTTGAAGTGATTTGTAAGATTTTGACCTGATATTTTGAATTTTGGATTTGGATTTGGTGATTGAATGGTGGATAAAATGTAAGTAATTTTTTTTTCTATAGGAAGTAAAATTGTTATTATTGTTTATGTACTAATTAATACATAATATTTTTTTTAGGAGGTGATGTTTGAATTCTCCGGCAATTTATGGTTATTTACGGTGAGTTTTTTAGTTAAAAATATATTTGCATTATGTTTTCATGTTTGTATTATGTTTTATGCGTTATTTTATTGGTCTCTTTGCACTTTTCTTACACAATTTAAGGCTATTTCCATGCACCTTAAACTTGGATGTAAGCGTTTAAGTCATTATCTAAGTTTATCATATTTAGAGCACCTTACACATTTTTTTTATAAATGAAGATTCGTAAACTCAAAAAATGGTAGAGTCCTTAAAATTCAATTGAGTTTTAAGAGGTTGGTGATTCAAATCCACCCGAATCTATTAGTACAAAATAAATGAATTTGTTTCCCAAAAAATAAAAATGGGGTTCGCGGGCAAAAATTTAAAATATGAAGAAGAAGAAGAAGAAAAATTGCTACTGGGAGTAATACCGGCGAAATTCGTCAGCATAGTTTTATGTTAAGACAAAGTGTAAAATTAGACTATATCGGTGAAATGTAGCATTTTGCCGGCATAACTTTCGTCGGAGATTTTCAAAATTCTCCGGTAAAGGCTATCTCTCAAAGTTAACCAATAATAGTATATTAAAAATATATATATCAATATACTGTACTACTTTTTTCTTTTTAGATACAGTGTATATTGTCATACTTCTAGATGATTGAATGATGAATATAATATATTGTGAATGATTGTACTAGCATTATAATTCATATAATTATCGTTCATAAAATCTAGAGTGATATTTCAGACCCCACGGCTGACAGCAAGACACATGTAAGTACCAATGAACTCTAATTAATGATAATAATTATAACCATAAGAGTCAACTTTTCCATATAAAGTTGTTAATGCAAAAAAATTAATTAAATAATTTATTGCTTATATCTTGCAAAGATTAAAATAAATAATCATAACATATATATATATATATATAATTATTGCATTTGGAATATATATATTGCATTTGGAAGTATTCCAATGAAATTACTATTTGTCGTATATAGTGTAATACAAAGTTTTTTAAATAATATTTTATACAAGGTAGTAGTATATATAAATTATAGGTGTATTGAATTGTGCATTAATTTTGAATACTATTATACTAAGATTAATAATTATAAATTTACAAGTGTGTAAACTTGTACTAAAAAAATTATTTAATTATAAATTATTGAAGAAGTTGTATATGCCTTGGGGAAAAAAAAAGTTGTATATGACACCATTAAGTGATCATGTAATATAAATTGGATTGTCAATTTCAAAATTTATATATAAGAAAAGAAATTTAAAAATTTAAAAATTCATTTTTTTTAAATATAATTTAAAAGACAATTAAACGCACAAAAATATGAATTTAAGAATAAATCTGATAGAAAATTTTGGTGATTAGGTACTAGTGATCATGCACCTATTAAATAAACAAGTGTGATTGTTTTTTAAATTATTGTCTCTACTCACTCAAATTTCTTACGAAAGTAAAAAAGTATTCATATTAAAAAATTATTAAAAAATATATATTTCAGATATGATTTTTTTTACAAAAAAATCTATTTTAAATAATTTATTAAAACTAAAAATTAAATATCAAAATTAAATAAACAATTTATAATAAAATGAAAATTTTATTTGTTAAAAACTCATATGATATTATTCAATCAAAAGCAAAAGTTACATTAACAAATATTTCAAATCAACTATATACTTTTTACATTAATTATCTTAAATAAAAAAATTTGTATATTTATTTTTATTTATATCACTATTTTTAATTATTTCTTTAAATATTAAAAAAATTATTCACTAATTATTGAAGAACTAAGAAGACTACCAAAATTAAATTAATAATTATTAACAAGTAATAAAGCTAGATTTTTAGTTCCTAAAAATTCATTTAGATAACAATCATTCAACCTAGATATAAAAGTTAGCATAGTAAATATAAAAAATAATAGTAAAATACAAAATATACTCCCACACTAAATAAATGGAAAAATATACCCTTCTACTTTATATTTTCCAATTTTATACACCCATAAGTTAACTAAGGTAACCTCGTGGGGTTGTTGTTTTTTAATGAATTAAAAAGAAAGCGAAAATTCTTCATCATCACCAAACGCCATTTCTTCAAAAAAAATCAAGGGCGTCCTTTTTTTTAATATCGAGCAAACCCATTTAGTCAAGGTTTGGGAAATGAAAGTCTAGATTTATGAAGTGACGTATGAGTTTGTCATGTATGTTTTTGAATTGTATGGGAATAAGAATTAATTGTGAAAAAAAATGTAAAGTGTAATGTAATGAAATGAAATGTCAAATTCAATAGTAAAACTGAGAAAATAATATAAATGCTAATGGAAAAGAAATATGAAATGAACATGAACTCATTCACATTTTCATTACCAAACCCTCGATAAAACACACTAGGTTTTTATCTAAATATGGACCCATGTTCGTAAAGTAGCATCTGAAAGCCAATCACGATAGGATAGAAAAAAATGGCTTCTTCTAAACTCCAAAACAAATCTGCAGTTGTTTTCAGTCTATGGCGTTTCGGAATCTAGTTTGCAACATTCACAATAAGAAGGTTCTTAATAATTTCTTATCCAAATTCTTTACTAAGCTATGGTTGTCTTCCCCACTGGAGCTTTGGAAGGGCAAAATCAAAACCAAATGTTGGTCACAAATTTGATTGCTTTAAAAATATTCATAATTTCTTGGAATGAATATTGGCAAGGTGGGCATTTGGGGACAATTTTGCAGAAATTCTTCTGCCGCCGTCCTCACCGCCACGGCGATGAGTCTGAATCCAAAGTTGTGCTTCCCCAGCCAAGAAAAATGAGAGTGGGAGCCGCGGCGGTGGCCATTGCCGCCGCGGTGACCAACTTGGGATTTTCGTGAGTGCGCTTTCGCCGCCGCGGCGGTGGCTCGTTTTGGTGATTTTTATTATTGTAAATTCAAATTTTATATATTTTATTCCTTATAAAGCTTGCCCTAATTATCTTGTATAAATATGGGTCTTCGACCATGAGAATCAATGAGAAAAACGTCTATACAAATTTTATCATGGTATCAGAGCGAGTTAATCAATGACCTCGCAAGAAGAAATACAAAAGAAGAAGAAAATCGAATCTAACATGGGGACTGTCAAACCTCCGTTAGATTCATCTTCTCTATACTATTTGCATCCTTCTGATGGACCACAAATCACAATCTGCCCAATTGTGTTGCGTGGTGAGAATTATAATGAATGGGTCCGATCGATGCGAAATAACTTTCGCGCAAAGAAAAAATTGGGTTTCATTGATGGAACCATAAAGAAACCAAAGCCGAGATCTGCAGAAGAGAATTTATGGGTGACGGTGAATTCAACTCTTTTAGGGTGGATCCACAACACCTTGGATTCAGGGCTTAGATCTTCTGTCCTTCAACCTGATGATGTGAAGGATATGTGGGACGATATTCGAACGCGTTTCTCGATTGGAAACGGACCAAGGATTCACGAATTGAAAACACTCCTTAGTGGGTGTAAGCAGCGAGGCACAACGATAGTTGCCTACTATAATGAACTGAGGAAGATTTGGGATGAACTAGAAGGGTATACAATTGTACCAACTTATACGTGTGAGGCGGCGGCAATCTTGGCTAAACAGAGGGAAAATGAAAAGGTACATGATTTTCTTGTGGGGTTAGATTCAACCTTGTACGGTAATGCGGTATCGAATATTTTGATGATGGAACCCTTGCCGAGTCTAAATGTCGTTTTTGGCAAGTTAGTCACAGAAGAAAGACATCATACAATTGCTCATTCTCAAGAACCAACATCAGATGCGATTGGGTTTGCTATGCAAGGAGTCTCGAATAAGGGAAAACCACAGACTCGTGGTGGAGATAAATCAAAAGCTAATCTATTTTATTCTCATTGCTCTAAATCAGGACACGACAATACAACTTGTTTCCAGTTGCATGGGTATCCTGATTGGTGGCCTTCTAATGGAGGGCAAGGACGAGGAGAAAGACGATCCGGTAGAGGCGGAGGAAGAGGTGGTAGTGGTCGTGGGCAAGTGGCGAATGCGGCCATCACAACAAATTGTGAAAAACAAACACATATTTCGACTACTGATTGAAGCGGGTTACATGGCCTTTATGATGATCAATGGGCTACATTGGTGAATATGTTGAATTCGAAAGGTCAATCATCTACCACTGAGAAATTGAATGGTAAGTCTGTTGATGCAGGTTTGTGGATCAACGATACTGGATGTTCCAATCATATGTCTGGTAACGCTCACTTGTTTTATAATTTGGTTGATATTTCTCCTATCTCGGTTGGTGTTTCTAATGGAAAGCAGACTTTTGCACGAAAATGGGGATCAGTTACTTTGAGCATAAATATGAAGTTAGATCGTGTGCTACACATTCCAGATTTAACTTGCAATCTTTTATCCGTCTCTCAACTGCTTAACAATAATTACTATGCTATTACGTTTACTGACAAGCTTTGTGTTATTCAGAACCGAGGTTCGAGGATTATGATTGGAGCGGGTGATCAATGTGATGGGTTTTATTGGTTTTGTCCGCTTCAACATCAACAAGTGAATTAGGCAGTTGTGACAGTTAAGAGTGTGGCATCGTCGCCTTGGTCATCCCTCAAGAAGTGTTGAATCTTCTTTATCTAGTTTATCTTATTCTTCTAGCAGTATTAAGAAAAACACTAGTTTGCATCAATCTTGTGATATTTGTCTTCGTGCGAAACAAACGAGAAGTGTATTTCTTTTGAGCTTTAATAAATCAATTGCTATTTTGATTTGATACACTGTGATATTTGGGGACTATATAATACTGCTTCTAGTTATGGGGCACATTACTTTCTTACTATTGTAGATGATTGCTCCCGAGCAGTTTGGGTTTTTCTTATGGCTGTCAAATCTGAAGTTCCACAACTATTGCGAGATTTCTATAAAATGGTACAAACTCAGTTTAATACAACTGTGAAAGTTATTAGAAGTGATAAAGGTAGAGAGTTTACCTCCCTACATCGATTTTATGGGGACCATGGAATTCTTCACCAAACCTCTTGTGTTGACACACCCCAACAAAATGGGAGAGTGGAAAGAAAACATAGGCATATTCTTAATGTTGCACGGGCTCTTCTCTTCCAAGCTAACCTTCCTACCCCTTTTTGGGGTGAAAGTGTCTTAACTGCTGTGTATCTTATTAATCGAACCCCTACTCCTATTCTTCACAACAAGCACCATATGAAATTTTATTTAATAATTCCCCGTCTTATTTATTTGACTATTACTCGTCCGGAGCTGAGTTATTCGGTTCATATCTTGGCCCAATTTAGGGGAAATCCTAGTCTTGAACATTGGGATGCGGGCCTGCGCGTTTTGCGTTATTTGAAGGGATGTCCTGGTCAAGGTATTCTTCTACGCGGTGAATGTGATTTTCAGTTAACTGCCTATTGTGATAGTGACTGGGCTAGTTGCCCCTTATCTCGGCGTTCTTTGACTGGCTATTATATCCTTTTGGGTTCTTCCCCGATTTCTTGGAAGATTAAGAAACAGGTTACTGTGTCCCGTTCCTCTACTGAAGCGGAATATCGATCTATGGCCTCTACGATCTGTGAGTTCAAATGGTTTAAGTCTTTGTTATCCTGTTTTGGTATAACTCACTCGCAGCCTATTCAGCTTTATTGTGATAGTCAGTCCGCTTTACATATTGCTGCTAATCCGGTTTTTCATGAACGAACAAAGCATATTGAGATGGATTGCAACTTTGTTCGTGATGCTCCTTCTGCTGGTCTTGTTCGCGCGACACATCTTTGAATTGATCTTCAACTTGCCGACATTCTCACCCAAGGCTCTCGGTAAAGCTCAGTTTCAGTTTCTTATTGCCAAGTTGGCCATTTGTGATCTCCATGCTCCAACTTGAGGGGGCGTATTGGCAAGGTGGGCATTTGGGGACAATTTTGCAGAAATTCTTTTGCCGCCGCGGCGGTGAGTCTGAATCCAAAGTTGTGCTTCCCTAGCCAAGAAACCCGAGAGTGGGCGCCGAGGCGGTGGACCTTGCCGCTGCAGCGACCAACTCGGGATTTTTCGTGAGTGCGCTTTCGCCGCTGCGGCGGTGGCCCGTTTTGGTGATTTTTATTATTGTAAATTCAGATTTTATATATTTTATTCCTTGTAAAGCTTGCCCTAATTATCTTGTATAAATATGGGTCTTCGACCATGAGAATCAATGAGAAAAACGTCTATACAAATTTTATCAATGAAACCATCTTCCTTTTCTTTTCTTAAAAAATCAAACAAACAGACAAACCATATAGGGGTAGATAAAATTAGAAAATGTAGAGTGTAAGGGTTATGTTTTACCATTAATTTAATATTGGCGTATATTTTATAACAACTCAAAAGTATAGGGATATTTGTTGTATTTTATTCTAAAAATAAATAGTAAACATTTCACTTATTTATTTAATTAATACAATAATTTAGTGAATTAGGAATATTATGTTATGTTAATAAAAATTTAAAATTTTGTGCTATATGAGTACATTTTTTCTACTATTTGACTATATCTTCTCTATATTTAATTATTTATTGAAATAAAAACGAAATATTATTTTGATAAATTATTCATAATTATACCGTATAAAAAATTACATACTATTTTAATATTATTTTTGTAATACCTCATTCAAATTTGTCTGGTTGGGAATTGAAATGCTTGCATGCATGACACCTGGACTATAATTATCAGTATGATGCATTACATGAATTATTAGTATAAGATAAAGACCGTTGTCGGGTCCGTGGGCCCCCAATGAGCTACTTTTCTCAGTCTCCAAATCTACAGTGATATCGGACCTAAACAAAAATCTTGTAAATAAACGTTGTCTAGACCTTCAGAAACATGCCATTTTATTCATTATTTTTTAACATTAAAATAAAGGGTTAAATATAAAAGAGACCCATACACTATTTTGGTTTTTCAATTTACCCCTTTCACATTCAATTTGGAAAAAAATGACCCCCTACGTTATCATAAGCTAATTTTTTTTAACTTTTTAAATATTATATTATTAAAAATTTAACTATGGTTACTTCCTTCTCACTTCTATTCATCTGATTTTTGCACTTAAATTCAAGATGAAATGACTTTAGGGAATCGTCCATCTTATGTGATAAATTTAGCAAATAGTAAGTTAAGTGAGAGCCTTACATCTGAGTTTGGTGTTTTTGATTTTTAACTTATTGAAATCTGGTTTTAAACAACCAATTGAGTGCCGTATGGATTAAAATAGAGTTTTCTCGCAAATGCAAGTTTTCGATATGGATTCAATTTTCCTGATGCTTTGTCATGTTTAAAAGAAATCCAGTTTCTTAAATTTTGGTCATAATTAGTTATCGTTGGTTTTATCTGATTCGGTTCGGTGAGAAATTTCAATTTTAGATAATTTCTTTTTTGGGTTTAGTCAGGAATGTTCGAGCCGGTTTCTGGGTTATTATTACCCAGTAAAAAATTTGTTGAAACTATTGATGCCTGAGTTGAGGATAGAGAGAGGAGAGAGATGAAAGACAAATTTAACTTATGGTTAAGTTTTTAATATTATAATATTAAATGGTTTAAAATATATTATAAAAAAATAGACCGCCTTTAATTTAGCGGGTTTTTTAGTAGGTGTTGACTTATGAGTGTATAGAGGTATTTTTTTCAAATTAAATATACAGGAGTGTAAATTGAAAAATAATGATAGTGTAGAGGTATTTTTTCATTTAACCCTAAATTGAAAATAACGGTATGAAAAAAATAGAAAAGTTTATCATGAGATAACAAATTTAATCTTTTTGAAGTGTGAAAGTAAGAAAAAGATGATTTAAACTTTTTTTAGAATATTATTTTAATTAAGTGAAGTTTTGGGGAAACTAATCATAAATATAACAATTTTTTTATTTCGATGTAAACGTTCTAATTAAATTTTGTCGACGGTGTGACCAAAACCGTAACATCTTACCATTAACTAATAGGAAAAAAAAAGTTGGGATTTTAATGTCATAAAACCCATGTGTAAAGTTATAATTTTTTATTTTTTTTTGATAAATAGAAAATACCCCTTATAGTTTAAAAGTGGTAAAATCGTGTCCATGTAGATCCGCAGTTAACTTTCTTTTAACCATAACTTCTTCGTTTAACCTCCGATTTGGATGAATAGAGATGTTTTGGAATCCTCATTTTGAGCTCTACGTTATGGTCGATCGCTTCAAAACTTCTAAATTATCAATAAAAAAAAGATTAGTGTCTTCAACCATACCGAATATTTTGATGATAATAAAATCTTTTATATACTAATGATTTTGAAATTTTGAAATGACCGTAACGTAGAGCTCGAAATGAGGATTTCAAAACATCTTGAATCATCCAAATCAAAGTTCAAACAAAAAAGTTATGACTAAAAGAAAGTGAATGATGTTAGAGAGGAGTGGTCTCATTAGTATAATTTGAAACTATATGAGTGTGATTTACCTTTTTTTAATCACAAGGGTTGTTTATGTATTTGACCAAAACCATAGGGGTCTTATTTACATTTTATCCGTATTTTTTTACAATAGAATTTGAGGTGGAATATATGAAGGATTGGAGATTTGGACGAGGATTCAACGATGTTCAGGGATGAAATCACACATGGTCTATTTAATACTTGATTTATCTTCTTGCTGCGAAACTCGATTCTAATTATGGTTTATTGTTTTTAGTTTTAGGAATTTATAATTTTATTTTCTTAGGGCTTGATGTATCTATTTATTTTTTTTGTTTGATTCATTTTAATTTAGCCTTAAATGTATTTTTTTATTCTATTTGTATTCTTACATGTTTAATGCTTTTGATCTTATAGATATGGATTAAAAGGTTTTAATTTTGTAATATAATTGCTCGGAATAGGTGGTTCTGTAGCAGACCTTAGGAATACGATTAGGGAGAAATTAGGATTGAGAAACTTGATTTTGCCTAGAAAGAACATGTGCTTAATATACTTATAACCGTTGAGACTGAATGTGGATTTTAGTTTTCTGAATTAAAAGTGAACCTTAATTTGACGTTTGGAAGAGGTGTGAAGGATCAATTTCAACAGTTGAGCACGTGCTGACACGTATTGCCTTCTTGCTGGCGTGAACACCTGAAATGCCGAGTAAATATAAGTTGGGTAGCATCGGTGCTGTACCGGCATAGGAACCATCGACGATCAAGTTAGTTCACAGGAGAATGAATGTTAAATAAGAAACGGGGAAGCAAGAAATTTTAGATCATGGTTTCAATACATATACCTGAATGGATGAGTTTTCTTGTCTTATATAGTCATCGAGGGTTGGATCATGAACCCCATGTTCGTGTTATTATGTACTAGGTTAAATTCTTTGGGGGATCGGTTGGGGCCGTTGTTGGATATTTTTTTGGGCTATTATCACATATAGCCAATATCGAGTCTCAGTTTTAAAAAAAACCACAAAGATTGAAAAATATCAAAAATTACTCATAACATAATTAACCCACAATTATTTTATGAAAAATTGATTATAATTGATATATTATTTTTGTAAATTTACATTACTGATATAAATTTAATACTATAATTTATATTACTGATAAATTATTGTTGTAAAATTATATCAATGATATATCATTAAAATAATAGAATATTTAAAAATGGGTAAATATGATATAAACATAAAAGTGTGGCATATATGAAAACAAGACTCAAAAGTTGGTTACCACGCATAATTTTCCTATTTTTTTTATGGTGACACTTGTACAAATCTATTTTTGGCCTTGTCCTTGCATCGGGCCTTACCCTTGGTGCCAAGTCCTTTAATGAGCAATTTCACATTCTATAAGAGGGTAGTTAAGATTTTTAGTCTCTTTGGCCTATTGAGTAGAAATATTGATTTGTAGATGAATTAACGTTGTATTCCATAAACTAGAGTAGTGACTTCATTTCTCAAGGATTAGTGTTTATCGTTTTATCTAATTTTTTTAGTATTTATTTAAATATTCATTCAAATTCGGTTTGTAAATAAAGTTGCCCTTTTAATGATTGAACTAAATATACATGTCAAATTAAAATAAAAATTTTATTTTTATTAAATGTTACATGAAATTACAAGTGTGAGGACAATAATATCTTGATTTATGACGCCAGAATCAAACGAGGAAATCTTTTCGGAAAACAGCCTTAAGTTGAAGTTTTCATGTTGCTGCGTAGATTCAGTAGAAGCTAATTTTGTGCTGGAAAGTATCAAGCTTTTGGATCTAAAATAACACAAACCTCGAGGGGTTTTGATGAGGTTTGTGTGGAGTGTGTAGGTGAAGTAATCTAATGAAGATAAATTATTCTTGATTAAAGACAACATGTCTATTTTATTGGTTTTATGATCTAAAAATAAGGCCGTTTGTTACTTTATTTTCATTTTTATAATATATTAACAATTTTTAAGGAACTATCTTTTTAGCTTTTTTAAAAAGGTTTTAAATAGTTAGTTTATTTTGAGAAGGTCACGGGCTATTGTTGATGGAAATAAGAATAAGGATAATGTAAAGTAAATCTAATAAACAATTGATCAATGAGATATATATAAAGATAATAATAAAAAAAGAGATGGTAAAAACAAAAGAAAGAATCTAGTTCGATAAATATAAAATTTACCACATTAAAAATCATACAAGTATGGATGGCAAAATTCCCCGTGGGTTAGGGTTAGGGGGGGGGGGGAATTTTCCCAAATTTATTTTAGGTTTAGAGGATGGGAATACATTCCCCGCCCCGCCCCCGACCCCGAACCAGATATTTTAATAAATCTTATATATTTTGTTTACTTTTATATTTATTTAGTAGAAAAAAAAATATAAAATATGGTTATATTAACTTATAAAATATAAAATGTTTAATATTATGTTTTCTTTTTATCTTAAAAATGTATTATTTTAAATATATATTCTTTTTTTATATTTATTTTTAAATAAGAATTAAAATATAAAAAAGGGAATTTCCCCGTGGGGAACCAGATCCCTGAACCCGCCACGATTCTTTGATTAGGGGATAGGGTAGGGTATGAGGATTTAAATCCCCGCAGGTTAGGGGATGAGAATGACCTCCCCGACCCCGCCCCACCCCGTTGCCATCCCTACATACAAGTGATTTTTAAAAAGGAACTTTCCTGAAAGGAGAGCAAAATGATTTTGTCATTAGCACTTTTTTTTATGAGCAAATTTTAGAATACATTTTGAAATATTTTAAAAATCATGTTTGTTAGATTGAGATTAAACCAATATAGTATGAAATTTATAGATCTCAATCTTAAAAAATAACTTTTAAAAATTTTCAAAACCTTTTAGGGGGTGTTTGGTTGGGGGTTTAGGAAACGGAAGCCTGGGTTTGTGATGCCTGAGAAATAAAAGTGTGGGTTTGTGATGTCTGGGTTTATGAAGAATGTGTTTGGATTGTATGAGAATGAGAATGAATAGTGAAAATAATGTGAGTGTGTTGGAATAAAAAATGTCAAATCCAATAGTAACTTGAGAATGTGATGCTAAAACCAAGTAAAAAAGAGAGTGAAACAAACATGGGAATGGCTTCACAAACTCATTCCCACATTCATTTCCCATTTCAAAACCCTCAAACAAACACACCCGTGCAACCACGTATTTTAAAAAGAAAACACTTGGCTGCACCAAACCAATTGAGTCCAGCCACGTGTTTAAAAAAAACAGATTTTTTTTACCACTTGACTGCATCTAGGTAGTTTCTGCACCCAAGTCTTTCTCTTATTAAAATACTAATTTTGATAACTAGCTATTAAAATTCACTAGTTTAAAAGTGATTAAACCAATGAACTACAACCCTATGGTTTTTTTTTTTCAAAAAGGATATTTTTACCACTTGGCTGCACATATTTGTACACCCAAGTCTTTCTCTTATTACCAGGCCTGGCCCTGGTACTCTGCAAGTGGTGCGACGGCACCGGGCTCCCAAATTTTGGGGCCTCAAAATTAGGTAGAATTTTAATATTATATATATAATGGAAGAAAAGTATATATGAAAATAGCTTTGGTACTTTGGCTATGGCCCTTGCCCAATTCTCCCATTGCCGGCCCCAACTGGGGTTCGAATCCAAAGGAGGTCAGTTTTTTAGATCTTCTTTGTTTTAAATTTATAATTTAGATTATAAATCACAATTTTTTCTTCCAATTTTTAATTTTTGTATTCATATGTATTATAATAAATATGACTCAAATGACGTTATATCAAATTGATAAAAATAGTTTATTTTGACTTGATTTAATTTTTAACATATTAATTATTATTGATCAATAATTAAAATAATCCTTTTAGTTATTGTAAATGAAAATTTTAAGCCCAATAGTATTTTTAACCTTAATTTATAATATGGCAAAAATTTGATTTATTTTTAAAAATAATTGTTTCCCTTATATTGTAGATTTGCATACCCCAAACTTTTTTTTATAAACAGTAATGAGATGATTTGAATTATAATTCATAATTTTTTTTAAAGTTGGTTAGTTTGAGCTGCTTTTATAAATTCATTAATTAAATATTATTATAAATTCATTAAGTAAATGTTTTTCTTTTATATAATTAGTGAATTTTAAAAAAAAAAATCATTTTTATGACATTCTAAATATTTAGTTATTATTTGAAATTTACTATTAGAAATATACCATTTTTAAAATATAATGTTATAGTTATAATTATATATGTATTCATATAGTCAATCATCATGTTCTTGAACCTAAATATTAGACTCGTCGGTTCCTAAAGTTGGGTTTTATTAAATGAATTAATGAAATATTATTAAAAAAAAATCTCCTTTATTTATGTGGATTATGATAAGATATTTCTAAAACCATTTATTATATTATTTAGTTGTAATCGTGTTTTAATAAAAGTTAATATTTTAAAGGCCCAAAATTATATTTTCGTACTGGGCCTATATCTTTAGGAACAGCTCTGCTTATTAAAATACTATTTTTGAGAACCACCCGTTTAAAATTCACCAGTTTAAAAGTGATTAAAAAAAGAACTTTCCAGATAAAGATAGAGCAATTGTGTCCTATAAATGAGTCCTCACAAGGTTTGAGAGAAACACAGTTTCCCACCCAATGAAAGAGAAAAGAAACATCATTTTCACCCAATAATAGATAGAGGAGAGGAGAGGGTAAGTAATTTAATCCTATCCTATGGATTGTATTGAATCTCCATTCCCATTTGATCAAGTAGATGAGCTATTTCCTCTTCCTTCTCTTCCTTCCATAGACATTTCTATTCCTGAGTTGCCATTGATTTCTTCTAAAGATAAGACTAATAAGCCCAAAAATGAACGCCGGCGTAAATCGCCGACTACTTCCGATGATATCGAATGCGATTTGAACGGTAATGAAAACAAA
Source organism: Gynostemma pentaphyllum (assembly GCA_028015215.1). Classification (NCBI taxonomy): domain Eukaryota; kingdom Viridiplantae; phylum Streptophyta; class Magnoliopsida; order Cucurbitales; family Cucurbitaceae; genus Gynostemma; species Gynostemma pentaphyllum. The sequence continues at coordinate 5,160,881 of CM051351.1, read as the reverse complement.
AGGAAGAAGATTATCCATAGAGATGTTGAACGCCAAAGAAGGCAAGAAATGTCTACTCTTTACTCAACTCTTCGCACCCTACTTCCTCTTCAATATCTCAAGGTAATAACCGGAGATCTACTTCTTCTACCTTTTCTACACTTCTTGCTTTTTTTTTTTTTGGATTTATCTTTTTTTCAAAAAAAAAAAATCATTTATTAAAATTACTGTTTTTCACCATATTTATAATTGATTTTGAGATGGAATCTCTAGAAAGTATTAAGGGTTTGTTATCAGGAATGAGAATAGAAAGAGAAGGTTATCATAACTCAACAATCTCAAACGACCTTCGTGCCCGTTACGGGTTTCTTCCGGTTTTAAAAATGAGATATTGTCTAAGTAAGAGAGAGAGAAAAAAGTAAGGGATCTGATAGAGTTCTGAATGGCCGTGGATTTCTTTACTTTATTAATAATGTGGGCATCCATCTCAAAACCAATTGGTAATGAGAAGACTGGCCCTTAGAGTTTATAAATGTTATGAGTTCCCTACATCTTTCCGATGTGGGATTCTCAATATGCCTCCTCAAGATGGTGCCTCTTTTGGGCTCACCATTCTTGGGTCGAATCTCATTTTTGGATCGAATGCCCGTTTAGGCTTGTTAGACTCTGGTACCATATTAATAATGTGGGCATTCATCTCAAAATCAATTGGTAATGAGAGGAGTGACCCTTAAAATTTATAAATGTTATGAGTTCTCTGCATCTTTCCGACGTGGGATTCTCAACATACTTATCACCAATTATTTATCCGACGGAAGCTCGTGAATATAAAAGTATATTTAAGAATAGTAAGTTCAATAATACAAAAGATGTAATTATTGAAATAAAAAAGTAAGAAACAGTTGATTCAATTTTAGTATTGAAATGAACAGGGAAAGAGGTCTATATGTGATCACATGCATGAAACAGTGAAATATATACATGAGATGCAGAACAAGATTCAACAGCTTTCCCATAAAAGAGATGAGCTGAAAAGGTTGTCTGGGGAGTGTCCAAATGCTGCAACAGTGGAAACACTTCACAGTTCAGAAAGGGACTCTCTTGTGGTTAAGCCAAGATATGGTGGAGTTCAAGTTGTTTTAGATACTGCCACTCAACACAGGCTACCCATTTCAAATGTTGTTGAAGCTTTAGCTGATGAAGGGCATCAAATTATTAGCTGCATTACCACCAAAATCAACGATCGCTTTCTCCACACGGTCGAATCTGAATCCGTCGATATTGGTGGCCAGACTGTTGATTTGTCTGATCTCCAACTCAAACTCACAAATTTGGAGTATTTTCCTTTGGATTAGGATTCATATTAATTATGTTTAATGGGAATTCTTGTTCAATTTCTTCCCCTTTCTTGTCTGCTTCTTATTTCCCTTTTGCTTTTGTTCCTCAATAAAACTAAACCAAAAATGATGAACAGAGAGACTTTTTCTTCCAGCAATATTTTTTGTCCATCAAAAGGATATAGACAAGTCATCTTTTGGCTTTTATTTACTGTTTTTAGATTACTTATGTTATATTTAATAACTGCATAGATTTTATCAATATATTTAATTTAATACTAATACAAACAAGATAATCTCATTTGGGTTTAAATTAAACTTTGTCATTATTTACATGTCACTGCTTATAAAAATATGAGTTTGAGATTTTGAGATTGACGTTTAGCATCTTTTCCCCTTTAATTTATTTAGTTAAAAAAATTTGAAAGATTCTTCTTTAAAAAAACACGAATGAATTATTACTAAATCTTAATAATCATAGAGTAAAGAATTTTTTATAGGTTTATAAACTTTGTCTGATCAAGATTTTTCTCTTCTAGAAGTTGTTTAAAAAACAATATTTAGGGAAATCTACATGGAACACGTAGGTGCTTGTGTCATGATCTTTTTGGCCATGTCTTCTATGGCTTGCATGCATGTGATGTGCATGTGATCTATATATGGTTTGACAATTTTTATTATTATTTTGAAGAAATTCTCAACAATTTCTTGGTAAGCGCTATTATAAATAGTTGCAAACCGGATTCAAAATAATATTCAATTTTCTTTATTCAAATTGTAATATTTCTTCTTTTGTCCTCTCTCCAAAATCACTTAATGGGCCTCAAAATTGTCACATTCGTCAAAGGAAAATACTTCTTTTCTGATAAATCAGGAGATGCTCCTCCTCACCTGTATAAATAATAATTATATATTTTTTTATTAATTAAATGGGATCCACTGATTTATTTTTAACCAATAGAAATACAACATGTATGCAAGTCAGGAGGAGCACCTCTTGATTTATCAGGAGGCAAGTATTCTCCTTCATTAAAACTTTTAAAATGGTAGAGTAAGTTTGAGGGGTTTCATGTTTTTGTTTCTTATTTCTAAATTTTGATAAGTAAGAATATTTAGATAATACCTTTAATTTTTTGTTTTTTTTTTATTTTCAAAAGTATCTTAAAATTGTGTATAAATTTTAAAAATAAAGAATTTTGATTTATGTTTCCAATTCTCAATTTTCTCTATAAAAATGGGACTTATATTTTTGTAAAGAAGAGATTTCTAAAAAAAATAAAGAGATATATTTTTACAGTGGAGAAAGTATTGTGTATAAATAGTCACGTGATTGCATAAAATAAGGTAAAATATCAATTACGTTGTATTTTTCACTAAATAGCCATCTTGAAAATTGGTTTTACATAAATGCTCTTACATACCTACGTCATGTCTCTCTTTCCCTTTTTTTCTATGTTCTCTCTCAATTTTTTTCCCCATATCTAGAAACAAATATTAAAATAGCACTTTTTTAATACCTAATTACTCAAAGAGTCACAATTTTATTTTTTCATTAAAATAGCCACATGCATTTGTAAAAATACAAAAAAAACCCCTTGTCAATTCATTTCTCTCACCTCTCTCATTTTCTCTCCCATCTTTTCAATCATCATTCCTTCTTTTCTCTCTCCTCCCCTTCCCTCACCGCCTCCTTTTTTTTTTTAATATTCATCTCTCTCTAATTTTTTTAAAAAAATTTCCCTCTCATTTTTCCCTCCCATGTTTTTCTATATATTTCATTCTCTCCCTTTCACCCTCATTTTTTTTCATTTTTTCTCTCATTTCTTCCTCCCTCCCCCCATTCTCTTTATCCATTTTATATCATTCTCTTTCAAACTTTTATTTCATTTCTTATTCATTCTCTCCTAATTTTCTTTATCCATTTCATATCAATTTCTCCCCTCCCTCCTTCTTTCATTTTTTTTTCAAAAATCCACCATTTTAGTCTTTTACAAATATTTATCTCACAAATTTCCTACACTTTTTAATTTAGTATCTCTCTCCTTAATTTCTTCTCATTCTTGTTTTTATTTTTTTAGTTTTTTATATCTTTTTCTCATGTATGTCATTTGTTGTTTCATGTAATATACGTAATTTCGTAATAGTGTTTCTGTGATGCGTGTAATATATGCAATATACGTTTTTTTATTTATCTTTTTAAGGTGATGTTTCTTTAAAATGTAGCTTTTTTGTGATATACGTAATATACACAACTGTTGTTGGTTCTCGTTTTGCTTATGTTTTTCTTAATATACAGTCTGTAACACACGTAATATGCACTTTTTGTGTGTTTGTTTAAATATAGTATTTGTAATATACGTGATATACATAAACTATGTGTTTTTCTCATACGTAATATACATTTTTCGTGGTCTGATATACGTATTATACAATTTTTCGTGGTGTGTTTAATATTCAATCTGTAACATATGTAATATACGTTCTATTATATGCTTAATATACAGTATGTAATATACGCAATATACATTTTTTCATGGTCTGTTTAATATTCAGTCTATAATATACGTAATTTACATTCTACTTCTATGTTGCTTAATATACAGTTTATAATGTACGTAATATACTTTTTCTGTAGACTGTTTAAATATATATATCTTGTAATATACGTGTTATATATAACTGTCTGTTTTATATTCATCATCTCTCTAATTTCTTTTTAATGTATAGTTCTGTAATATACGTAATATACATAAATGTCTGTTTTTTTCAGTCCACTATGTTGGTTACTAAAATGTACATTCTTAAATATACACAATATACGCAAAATGGCGAGGGTTGGTGTCAACAGCCCTTCCTTTATGTTATGTTTTTTTCTTAGTCGTACATTTGGTAATATACGTACTATTCGTGATATACATTCCCTCCTCTTTTATGTTCTTTTCTTTGTTAGCCGTACATTATGTAATATACGTACTATACATAAAATACAGTTCTTTTTCGTTTATTTGTATATTAAGTATTTTTTATATATTAAGCATTGTGTAATTAACACTCTTTTCGTTTTCCATTTGTAGATTAAATGACATGTATATTACGTACATCCTTCACTTTTTCTCAAATGCACTTACAAACCGGAGGACGATATAGACAATATACACTTATATACTCAATATACCAAATGGACAAAATATTTTACATGAGAGAGGAAACTATGAACAATATACTAAAGTGAATCTAAAAAAGTGAATTAAAATTGAAGTATGTAGTATAAAATCAAAACATAAAAAAAATTACAAAATATACTAAATCTACCAAAGAACTATGAACAATATACTAAATATACCATAAATTGGGAGAAGAAAGAATGCATCGGGAAAGAAAATCGCATTGAAAAATAAAAAATGTCAGAAATGTCAGACTGTACGTACTATACAGACATGTCAGAATGTCAGGAAGTGTCAGACTATACATGTTATACGAAAAGGGCAGTTTTGGTATTTTAAAAAATTGAATAGTAAAAAGTGGCTACCCCATTACATATCTCAAAAAGTGGCCATTTGCTAACTTTGACCTCAAAAAGTGGCTATTTTGATTTTTCACCCCCATATCTAAGTGTATCCTCTCATTTCTATCTCATTTTTAATTTTTAAAAAAATCTCTCTTCTTCTATCCAAATTGATCTCAATTTTCTCTAAGAAAAATTTAGATCTACCATGGATATTTTTTTATTTATTTTGAAGAAATGCCTGGATTATTTCAAGTTTTTACTACAATTTTTTTTTATTCTTTTGTTTTTTAATGAGAAACCCTCAAAACCGAATATTTCTACATTTTCTCCAAAAAAAGATTAGATATATTTTGGATCTTGAAAATTTGAGGCAAAGATTTTTTTTACATGTTTCAACCAATGTTCCTAGAAAAATTTAGATCTATCATTGATCTTAGATTTTTATACGTTAAACTCATATTTAATAAAGATTCTGAGATATCACTCTATTATCATAACATTTACATAATATAAAACGGTATAAATGTACCAAACGTATTATATAACGTGAGACTGCTATTGAGGGTAAAAAGACAATTTTTTTTTTTAAATGTGCAGTTACACATAAAGAAAAAAAACAATTACAACATAAATCAATTAAAATTTTCAGGGGCATTTAATCTTACTCGATTTTTTTTAATGATCATAAACACTTAATTAATTTTAGTATTTTGAATGTTTTGTTTATTTTTTACAGCTTAAAATAACAAACAGAACACATTTTTAAACTATCAACTCCGTAATAAAATGAAGGATAAAAACAAGGGGCAATTAATGAAATAACATATTTTTACATTTTAATTATTAAAATGTTATAGCTTTTTAAAAATTACTCAAATAGCATAATTATAGTTCAATAATTTATAGAATTAACAAAAAAAAATAAAAATAATGAACAAATCCATTGATAATAATAATGAAAACAATCAAATAGTTCAATATATTAATGAAACTTGAATTTAAAAAGCTAAAAACAAACAAATTTATTGAAAATACACGTAAACAATAACAAAGTATTAATTCAATAATTTATTGAAATATAATTATATTATTTGAATAATTTTTAAAAAAATATAACATTTTAGCATATGCAAATTTGTGTTATTTGAGATAAATTCTATAAAAACAAAAGAAAAATAAGAGGTGTGTTGACGTGGGTCTGCTTCCCCACCCAAGTCTTGACGCGCGTCTGCACCAGCACAGTTGTCCTATCCGTAGCTATTTTTACTGACACACACAGCCTGCTCTCCCATTAATGTGCGCCACCTGACGAGTGTGAATTGAATAGCAGCCCTATTAACGTGAAATACCAACACTACTCCTCCGCTTTTACTTAATTATCTACTTATTTCCAAATCAATCTACTCCTCCTACCGTCTCCCTGCCCCTGCTTTTTCTGCCGAATTTCAGCCTATTTTATTAAGAAATTTCTTACACAAAACATCAAAGCATTTATGAAGGATTTCAAAAGAGTAGTGAGAATTGCAATTTCACCGAAAATGAAGCTTTAAATATCAGAAAATTCACCTCAAAATTTAATGGAAAATATCATATTACGTTGACATTAGTTTAAGTAGATTTTGAATGATTTATTTGACTATTTGAGAGTATAGTATTATTGTAAGCTTAAATTTTGAGATTAGCTTTTTGGAAGAGAGTTATATTTGTGTGAAAAAAAGTATTTAAATTTAAGCCAATACTCTAATCTGTAAATAGTAACATTTGAATTTTTTTATTTATACAGTCAAAAGGAGCAGTTTGGTTTGATCTTGATCCCACTAAAAAGTTCGGCTTCGTCTTCTTATCTTGTAAAAGGAATAGTGTAAGAGTTTTATATCTATTTGTTCCTACAAAAAAATTGAGTAAATTTTGAAAGACGAGGAGCTTGCCAAACCATTATAAAACATTGTGTCAATTCTCTAACGCTTACTCTTTATTTATTACTGTCAAATTATTATTAAATATTATTGTTTAAATTGAATATCAATCATTGAATATCATTTATTGCTTCACATATTTAATGTATAATATTTATTGAAGCAATTTTGATTGTTGGTATATTAATTGATAATTGTTTTTAAGCTTGTATGTTTTCTTGATAAATATTTCATATCCATATTTCAACTTTGCTTACTTTGTTAAAGATATTTTTACTATAAAATTCACACTGTTAATTTGAATTTTATACTGAAAATCCCTTTAACAAAATAAACAAGGATGAAATATGATATGAAATATTTATCAAGAACATATCAGTTTAAAAAATATTATCAGAATGAGTAGTATTATAATAAAAATATAATTTTCCAGAAAAAATATATTTTATAAAAGTAATTCTTTTAATAAAGGGTATTTTTGAAACATATTAAAGGGTTAAGAATAAAATTGAAAATTTTAAAATATTAGGTGAAAAATTGAGATGAACCTAATAATAATAATATAGGTGTTAGGCCCAAAGCCAATCCCAAGGTGAAGCGTCATAGGGTCTTTCTGTCGCGAGGTAAACCATTAATAAAATTAATAACTTTGATTTCTATAAATAAAAATAATATATTTGCCCCGACAAAGCCACCATGGACTCAGCAGCAAAACGCAATATTTTTATAATAAAATTATACATATTGATATAGGGACATTGGTTTTAGGGAGGTTATGGCTCATTGTTTTATGTCCGATCCAACATCCAAACTCAGAATTAGAAAATTATTAAATAAAAAAAAAAACAATATCAAATGGGACGTGGCTTAATTATATTTTAATAATAGTTGTCATTAATTTTTTTTTTTATTTTTAAAAGGAATAGTTAAACTGTAATAATCTTCACCTAACGATTATTAAAATATGATTAAAGTATTTTCAAAGTATGATTAAGGTATTTTGAAACATGATCTTCTCTTTCTCAAAAAAAAAAAAAAAAATGATCTTCTTTTCATGTAATTTCATTTGGGGGAATCATAGACCTTTATCATCTACATACCTAACCATGTTATAATAATTATAATTTCCAATTAAATGATTGGACACTTCTCTACGATTTCATAATGTCGGTATTTAAAGGCTAGCTTTCGTTGTCCATTCTCAACGATTTCATAATGTGTATTCTGCAAATTCTTAAAAAATGTCTTAGATCTTCTAAAAATCAGTTTCTTTCTCCATTTTATTGCCACTTTTTTAGAATGAAGAAAAATAAATAAAAAAGAGTCGGTTTGTCTAGATTCAAACCATTCTAAAATCCAAGCTGTCATTTTCATAATTAATCGAAGCAGTTTTTAATAAAAGTAATTAGAGATTGAAAGTTCAAATTTCATTCATGCAGCATCATTTGTAAAAAAAAAAAAAAAAATTGCTTTAGGTAATGTCATTAGTATCCCAAGGATACAAGGAATTCAACCTTATTATTTGTATACCATAAACTGTTTATATTACTATTGAAACGATCTTTTTATTTGTCAATGGTAAATGGTTCAACCTACGTCTAATAATTTTGGGTCTGATATATATACTTTTGAAATTTAATTGTAAATATAGTAAGTTTTAAATTAGTCAATCACTAATTAACATTGAATTAAATATTTTCACAATAAATGAATAATTATTTTACACATTAATCAATATTGACGAAGTAAAAATTTTTATTTATAAATAATTTTCAAGTGATATATTTACCAGTAATGCAGTGAAATTTATTATGCAATGAAATTTTTCTTTATTTAGTGTCTTTTTATAAAGGGTTATCGTTACCTTCTAACATTTAGACTGTTTAATACAGTAGTCTTTTTTTTTTTTTATCATGTTTGGAGAAGTAAGGGAAAGAATGGGTACATAAAATTAGTTTTTTTTTTTAATTAAAAAAATATTTTTAAATTTATTATGAAGTGGTTTTTTTTAAATAAAATATTATTGCAAAACTTAATTTATTTTTACACAATTATTTATTTATTTTTAAAATGTAATAAATTAATTAAATAAAAAGTTAAAAACATTTTTTTACATTCTCATTCATACCTATCAAACACATACATCTTATTCCGAAATATTACATTCTCAAACATTACATTCACATTCCCACGAACCAAATACTATTACAGGTTCAAATGCATAATCATATTCAAAAATGTACTTGAAGAACAAAAAGCGACATGACACATCTGGAAAAGTTTTATTTTTATTGATTTAAAATAATAAAAATGATAACAGGTTTGAAGGTTTGTTTTCCAGCTCAGGAAGATTGATGGGTCGACTCTCAAGAACCTGTGTAAAATCTCCATAAGATGCATCCATATTCATTATTCCTTTAGGGCTTTATTAAATAATACAAACACGTGTTCTGAGAGTAGGTAAAAGGTGGATAGAAAATGTTGATATGTTGTAACTCTCAGAAAATTATAGTGAAAAATATATAAAAAAAAAATACTCAAAATAAATTCATACAGTTAGTTTTCTATTAGTTATAATCTAGAAAAGCTAATTGAATATGTTACGGTAAGGGTTTTTTTTTTTTTTTTTTTTTTTTTTAAAAAAAATCATTTTATTAGATGTATAAGTTTAAAAATAATTTAAAAAAAAAACGTAAACAATATTATTTATCTCAGCAGTTAAGTTATGCTCAGATGAATCATTTAAATTTGTTTTATTTTCATTTTCATTACAATCTAATTTCAGAGTAAAGTTTATAATTCAAAGTAGATTGTCCATATTAAAGTTTATCACTTTATTAATTTTTAAAATAAAAGACTATCTTATTTATTTTATGGAGATTTTTTTAAAATGACAATTTAAAAATAACAAAAAGAAAAATTAAATGACATTTCTTATATTGAGATTCACCAATCTCAATTTTTAAAATAATATTTAAAAAAATTAGTCATAAAAAATGTTAATTACTAGAATTTTCCCAAGAATTAATCTTAAAAAGCCATCACATCATCTAATAAAAACTGCTTTAGTTTGATTAGAGAGATAGATGCATATTGGGTTCACAGTTGACAGAAGCATCAGAAAAGAGAGGAAACACCAGGAATGCACTGCGCAATGGAGACGTGGCAAATTCTTTACTGTTCGATGCAGATCAATCGTGAAGACGTGAACGGACGATAGTCCTCGGATTCGATAATATCTAACGGTCACGGACATAGAGCTGAATGATGATGACGTCTGTATAAATTAACGGTCAATTATTTTACTGTTTGAGCTTTTATTTTAGGATCATTAAAAAAAAAGTTTAATTACTATTTCAATCCATGTGGTTTGGGGTGTATTTCAATTTAATCTCCTTAATTATAAAAATTTTAATTTGGTCCCTATAGTTTGAAGTTGTGTCAATTTAGTCATCAAGGTTCTAAAAGTTCTAATTGGATCCCTATGTTTAATAAAAGATCACAAAACGTCTCTGTTAGTACCATATTTACACGTCAAAAAATCGTACATTTACACATTAGTAAACATTGTACTGATATTTATCTTAATCATATGATTGCCACATTAAAAGAAATAAACGTATAAAAATTATAAATTTTATTTATAAAGACAAGGACATTTCATAAATTTTTATAAAACCATAAGGACCAAATTGAAACTCTATAAAAATCATAGGGATTAAATTGACACATACCTCAAACCATATAAACTAAATTCAAACTTTTAAAACCATAGGGACAAAAAAAAAGAGCAAAAATTTAATAAATTTAAAAATTGATATTTTTATGAGATACTGATCCATGAAATCTTAGTGCGAGAAATATTATTTTTGAAATATTTTAAAACATTTTCTATTTTTGAAATTACTCATAAAAAAGTGTCATATGATGAGAGTTCTCACCTTTTTAATTCAAAAAACCTAAATTCTTTGTGTAATCGATATGATCTAACGACTTGAATGGCTCACTAAACTAATTGTAGGAGTGATCACACTGAATTTGGATAAATATAATTTATTTTCCAATCTTCTAATATTTGTATTTTGCTTGTTTGAAGTTCGATTGAAGCAGTTCAAAATACGTTCGATTTGGAATTTTATGCTCTACAAATATAAACACTAAAACACAAAAATTGATAAATATTTAAGTGTGTTTATTATCATCAAAACAAGGTTAAATAAAATTAATTAACTTTAAATGTCAACATTATCGTGCCATGTCGAATTGTTGTAGTCTATAGAAATTTGACGATGGACGATGCAGTGGAAACGAGTGTTCGTGACTGCGGAGACGGTACGGTAGAAAAACTAACTTTCTCTTATTTTCTTTAATATATTTTCCTTATTTATCTTATTTCATTATGATAATTATATTTTCCTATTAAGTTTATCTTTTCATATTTAGATTATATTTTCCTTATTTATCTAGGTTGAGTTTTCTATATAAACGAGTGTTTCTACTCTAAAAATCAAAGAGAGGGAAGTAACTAATAATTGAATTGGACGACTTGGTCATACAACCCAACTTCAAAACGATCAGGACAGAAAATTCAACCTGCCAAACTCCAACACTTGGTATAATACAATCTACAAAATTCAACACTTAAATATTTTCAGAAAATTAACTTCTAAACAACGTTGAACTCACATCCCAACTTAGTTCGGGAGTAGGAGGTCACTGTTATGGGTGAAATTTGATAACACGTGTAATTTTACAACTTCATAATATGTCTACGTGTTATCAAATTTCACCCATAACAATTTTTGTTGTGAAATTCATTTTTGAAATTGATTTTTGGTAGCACGGATGAATGTTTAGTAACATAATTTATAACAATTTTTGTCAACTTACGAAACACAATAAACCAGATTTAGTCAGAGAATTAACAATAAAAAAATAAATGGACGAAAATCTCACATAATCATCCCATAAAAATAGTTCAAATGAACTATTAAATCTACGTCCAACGATTAAATTAGACAAAAAAAATAACACTATCATCAAACATCTAAGATTACAAAAAAGTTCAGAAATCCACCCCACCCCACACATACAATTTACAGGAGATTGGAAGAAAATCAACTATTCACAGCCCCTTTCAATTTTTTTTCTTTTTAATTATTTTACAGAATTAAGGACAAAAAGTATACAAAAGGCTTTTTCTTTTTCTATGATACACGTTTCTATCTTTCTAGTAATAACTGGCAGCTACCCACTAGCACACTAATTAAGTCTTATATACATACTACATGTTTAATCTATATATAAAAAAGTAACTAATTTTCATTCTCTTTTAGCCTCCTACCAAAACTTAAACTAAACTGATTATAGATGTAACTAAACCAACCAACTAACCCTTATTATACAGAGCAATTCCAAATGTTTATTAAACTTACAATATTATAATTAAATTAAATTAAATTAAGTATTACATAATTCAATTTAATTAATATACTTTAAATATTAACCTATATCAATTTTATCTATATTAAAAAAATTAATCCAAATTTTAATTATATAAACTTATCTGCTAATTTACATGAGTGCAATAATGAAAAATAATATCTAAAAAATGCTAAAATATTTATGGGCCAATGTTTTTTTTTTAAATGACTAGCTATGTCAGCTTTTGTAATGCCATATCTTGCTTTGGCCTTATCATATCTTTTTCATGTGCGGCTTTTTTACTGGATTTCTAGATGGGAATGGGTATCTAAAACCCATCCCCATATTTAGACAATAGGCATGGGAATACAATTGCCAAGGGAATAATGAAATACCATACATACGAGGAATACCAAAACCTAGGTAAATTAAATGATGATGGCTTTATAGTTTTCCATACCCACCGTAATACTTTTGAACTCTTTTTACTTTATATTTTCATATTATAATTTTTAGGTTAGGATAATATGATATAATATTTATAAATATATTATTATTTAATACTATTTGTATGTATAATAACTTTTATTGTGTTAATTAATTATTAATAATTATTAATGTATGAATCAATGTTTGACTTGTTTAACAAATTTTATATTTACAGAAAATATCTTTATAAGTACTAAAAGAAAATTTATCATCCATTTATATATTCATCTTTATTTACTATTAGTTTATATAAACTAAAATTTTAATTATTAAGTTATTTTACTTTTTATTGGTATATTTATTCTACACTATTATCAAATAATAAAATTATGAAAATATATTAATGAATTATTGTTATAATCACGCAAGTTTTTTTAATTTAAATTGATAAAATAAATTAATCTTAATTAATTCACTCTAGTTAATTAAATTTAATAAAAGTTAACTCGATATAATTTACTCAATTTTAATCAAAAAATTCCAATCATAGAAATTTCATGATTATGACAAACAAAAACAAACATGATTTATTCTCACGCATTTGTGATATGGGATTCTCATATAAAACTAAACGAAGACATCATTTAATCTCATTCTTAGATATTCTCTAATCTCAATCAAATCTTGAACCGTGGACCACTTAACTTTTTAAGTATTATTAAAACTGTAGTCTAAAAGCTGTTGAACATAACAGAATTTGGTTAGAGTTTTCTGTTAGTTACTTGTTAACAGAGTTAGTTTAGCATACTATAAATACACTTTGTAATTCATTAGTCTGTAATCTTTTTGAATCCCTAAAAAGTCATTCTTGAATAACCAATCTCTCATCTTTCTTCCATTTGGTTTTGCTATTCGTGAGTTCTTTTAGTTAACAAATTGGTATCAGAGCCTTCAGCTCTTGATTCAGAAGCTCAAGATCGTCTTCAATGGCTGCCCCTAAGTTCGAGATAGAGAAATTTGATGGCACGGGTGATTTCGGCTTGTGGAAGGCCAAGATTAGAGCTATTCTTGTTCAAAAGAAAGCCCTACCTGCATTGGAAGAGAATCCGAAATGGCCTACTGGTGCGACTGATGAACACAAGCAAAATGCTCTGGATAATGCACATAGCATTTTGATCCTGAGTCTCACCGATACAGTCTTAAGACAAGTAGTGGAAGAAGACACAGCTCTGAAGGTCTGGACGAAATTGAACGAAATCTTTATGGCCAAAGATCTGTCAAACAAGGTGTACGTGAAAAGAAAACGTTCTCTTTCAAAATGGATCCATTGAAGACGATGACTGAAAACCTCGATGAATTCAAGAAGCTTACGATAGAGTTCAATAACCTGGGAGATAAACTGGGGGATGAGAATGAAGCTATCATTCTCTTGAATTCACTACCTGCTGACTATAAGGATGTTAAAGCAGCAATGAAGTACGGCCGTGAAAAACTCAAGGTGAGTGAAATTCTTTCCTCTGTAAAATCAAAGGAATTAGAATTGGCCATTGAGAGGAAAGATTCAGTGTCTGGAGAAGGCTTGTATGTCAGTGGTAGGGGAAAACAGAACTGGAAGATCACCAAGAACAAAGGAAGAGTGAGAGGAACTGGGAGATCTAAACTGAAATGTTTCCTGTGTCATAAAGAAGGACATTTCAAACGAGATTGTCCAGACAGGAAGAATGGAAGGGATAGAGGAAAAGGAAGAGATTATCCTAATGGAGAGGCAGCAATTGGTGAAGATGGTTTCACATTTGCAGAAGCCCTTACAGTCATTGACAACTCAGAATCAAGAAAACACCCTGGAAGCCAGGAGGATTGGGTCTTGGATTCGGGTTGTTCTTATCACATGACACCCTCCAAGATCTGGTTCAAATCATACAGAATCTATGATGGTGGGATGGTGTACATGGGAAACAACCATATGTGTGGAGTTGTGGGAATAGGGACTGTAGAAATGACATTGGAAGATGGGTCCAAAAGATTCCTTCAAGAAGTGAGACATGTACCAACCTTAAAGAGGAACTTAATCTCTTTGGGGCTACTTGATGCACAAGGATGCACCTACACTGGAAAAGAAGGAATACTGGAAATAAAGAAAGGAGCAGAAGTGTTTTTGAAGGCAAAGAAAGAGAATGGACTGTATTACTTAAGGAATGTCCAGCCAAGAACTGAAGCACTGGTTGCAGAAGGTTCAGAGATGAATGAATCTGATATTTGGCATAAAAGAATGTCTCACATAAGCACACATGGGCTATCTGAATTGTCAAAGCAAGGATTAATACCAAAAGGGGTGGCTGAGCATCTTACCTTCTGTGAGCACTGTGTCTATGGCAAGGCAAAGAGACAAAGTTTCAAGAAGGGTGAACACAACACAAAAGGTATCCTAGACTACATACATGCAGATCTCTGGGGGCCCACAAAGACACCATCCATGAAGGGTTCAAGGTATTTTCTGACACTCATAGATGATTATTCCAGAAAAACATGGGTCTATTTTCTGAAAACTAAGGACCAGGCTCTGGAAAAATTCAAGGAATGGAAGGCTCTGGTTGAAAATCAATCCAGGAAATCAGTAAGATACTTCAGGACAGATAATGGGCTAGAGTTTTGCAGTGATGAATTTGATAAGTACTGTAAAACACATGGGATTTTAAGGCACAAAACAGTGAGGTTCACACCACAGCAGAATGGGATAGCTGAGAGGATGAACAGAACTATCCTAGAAAGGGTAAGATGCATAATGTCTGATTCAGGAGTGAAAGAAACCTTTTGGGCTGAAGCTGTAGCAGCAGTTGTCTACACTATCAATAGAGGACCAAATGCTTCTCTAAACTTTAAAACACCAGAAGAAAAGTGGTCTGGCCATCCTCCAAATTTGCAAAATCTCAAGATATTTGGATGTGTTGCATACATGCATACATCACAAGGTAAACTAAAAGCCAGAGCTGTGAAATGTATGTTTTTGGGTTATCCTGAGGATGTGAAGGGGTATAGATTGTGGAATCCAATTGAAAAGAGGTGTGTGATCAGTAGGGATGTAATATTTCGGGAGAAAGAAATGTTCTTGAAGCCTATAGATGTGACCTCTGAAGCTCAAAAATTGCCACTGGATACAAACAGTGACAAGACAGATTTTGAGGTGGAGAATGAATCTGGTGATATACCAGAGAATAAAGATCAAACATCATCAGCTTCCACAAGTAGTCACCCTGAAGGATCATCAAGTGTGACTGAAGATGACAACTATTCTCTAGCAAGAGATAGAGAAAGAAGAATTATTAAACTACCTAGCAGGTATGAATCTGATGACTTGACAGCTTTTGCCTTGAGTGTTGAATCACAGTTTGGTGGTGATGAACCACAAACCTTTGAGGAAGCAATCAGCTGCAAGGAAGCTAGGGAATGGATAGAAGCAATGAATGATGAGATAGCCTCTTTAAAACATAATGACACATGGGCTTTAGTGCCAAGTCAGAAGAATCAAAAGCCAATTGATTCAAAATGGATCTTCAAGAAAAAGGATGGAATTGAGGGTGTGCAGCCACAAAGATTCAAAGCCAGGTTAGTTGCAAAAGGGTACACTCAAAGAGAAGGGATTGATTATAAGGAGGTGTTTTCTCCTGTAGTCAAACACAATTCCATCAGGATGTTACTGTCAATTGTAGTTCAGAGAGACCTAGAGTTGCAGCAACTTGATGTGAAGACAGCATTTCTTCATGGAAAGTTGGAAGAACAGATTTTTATGTATCAACCACAGGGTTTTGTGCAAAAGGGAAAAGAGGATCATGTTTGTTTGTTGAAAAGATCTTTATATGGTTTAAAGCAGTCTCCTCGTCGCTGGTATAAAAAGTTTGATGAATTTATCTCAAGTGTGGGCTTTATCAGAAGTAAATTTGACAGTTGCACATACATAAAGAAAGGTCAATTTGAGAATTCAATTTACCTTTTACTTTATGTGGATGACATGCTACTTGCAGGAAAAGAGAAGAATGAGCTTGAGTATGTCAAGGCTTTATTAAAGACAGCTTTCGATATGAAGGATCTAGGTGAAGCCAGCAGAATTTTGGGAATGGAAATAACTAGAGACAGAAAGCAAGGAGTATTGTATATTAAACAAAGCAGGTATTGTAAGAAGATCTTGGAAAGGTTTAATATGCAGGATTGTAAAGCTGTGAAAAGTCCATTAGCTCAACATTTTAAGCTTTCAGCTGAAAATTCTCCAAGAGAGGATGATTTGGTTCATGTCAGGTATATGAAATCTGTGCCATACTCAAATGCTGTTGGTTGTCTCATGTATTTGATGATTTGTACACGTCCAGACTTAGCATATGCAGCTAGCTTGACTAGTAGATATATGGGAAATCCTGGCAAGAGACATTGGGAGGCAGTGAAGTGGGTCTTTCGATATTTGAAAGGTACTCATGATACTGGACTGGTTTTTCGAAAATCTAAAGACATGTTAATTGAAGGTTTTGTAGATGCTGACTATGGTGGAGATCTGGATAAGAGGAGGTCTATGTCAGGATATATATTCTCTTTGGGCCATGTCTAGTGAGTTGGAAGGCTACATTACAGTCAGTGGTGGCCTTGTCAACTACAGAGGCAGAATTCATTGCATTGGCTGATGCAACAAAAGAAGCAATTTGGTTAAAAGGAATTGCAGCTGAGTTTGGAGTTTGTCAAGATTGTGTGGTGATAAATTGTGATAATCAGAGTGCCATTTACTTGACAAAGAACCAGCAATTTCATGAACGATCGAAGCACATTGACATTCGGTTACATTTCATCAGGGAGATAATTGAAAGGAAAGATGTGGAGATCAAGAAAGTTCATACAGCTGAGAATGTAGCAGATGTACTGACAAAAGTGGTGACTTATCAGAAATTGGAGTTCTGTTTAGAAAAGGCTGGAATTTCTGATGCAACTTGAAGTTTTTTTTTTTACTGATATGTTTAGTGTTTGTTGTTAAAGCAAATTGTGTTTTGTTCAAGGTGGAGATTTGTAGTCTAAAAGTTGTTGAACATAACAGAATTTGGTTAGAGTTTTCTGTTAGTTACTTGTTAACAGAGTTAGTTTAGCATACTATAAATACACTTTGTAATTCATTAATCTGTAATCTTTTGAATCCCTAAAAAGTCATTCTTGAATAACCAATCTCTCATCTTTCTTCCATTTGGTTTTGCTATTCGTGAGTTCTTTTAGTTAACAAAAACAATAGAAATGATATGGTGCAAACTGGTTTATTGGATACTAAAGTTAAAATAAGAGAAATAAAAGGTGAGAAAAGGACAAATAATAATATATGATGACGAAGCGTTGCCAATTTGCGGTTCACGTTTGCTTTGGGAAATAAAGATATCAGTGACTGAAGGTTAGACAATAAAGTTGAATTACATTAACCAACCAAAAAAAAAAAAAGTACCATAAGACATTATTCTTTCAACCTCTATTCATTTATTTATAAACTCATACACGATCCAAGAACCCACAAACTAAATATGTTACGAAACAAAAGATTTATTGTCTGAATTTTAGATATAAAAGTGACAATTACATAAACACCTACCACAACTTTTCGATACCATATTATTGAAAAGAAGATTGGAGCAAAACGAACGAAAAATATGAACCACAAACACAGGACAAAATTGGTATTGATCACAAAACGATGAATGAGTCATTCAATGATGTAGCAAAGAAACAATAAAATAATAAAAAGATGAAAGAATCATTCAGAAATAAATTAATTTTCACCTCAAAATCTAAGCTAGTTCGACACAAAAGCACTGTTATATGGAGATGTAACATGAATGAAAATCATATCATGTGTGTGGATTGATAAAACATGATAGATTTTGGTATCAGTCGGTAGAGATTTATAAGAATATAATAATATTTGAAATTTAGCATACTTTTCAACAATTTTATAAATATACTTTTTTTTTTCTTTAAAATAAATTAATTATAGATTGATTCCGATGAATGTGGATTCACGGTGAGAAATTATAATCATTTCTCACGAAGATTATTGATTTACATAATTTGATATTGGACTTAAATATTGATTAACCATTTATATCTTGTAAATATTGTAGACAATTATGTTTAGGAAATCAATCCAAATAAAATTCATATTCGATTGAAATGTGACCTGCACCAAATTCAAGTGAATTTGAAGGATTATAAATCCTAAACTCCCGAACCCAAGAACAATAAAAAATTATTAAAAAAATAGAAAATGGCACCAATTTTATACAAGTTCGCCTATTGAATGAGTTAGATCATGTCTTATTACAAACACGGCCTCTATAATTATATTAATATAGACTAATAATAGAGAGTAATGCATAATCTCTCACAATTATACCTAATATTTGAGAATTCACCCAAAACCAATTTCCACACTATTTTTTCTAATACAAAATAACCTCAAATGATATCCACACTATTTTTTCTAATACAAAACAACCTCAAATGATAATAATATTGTCTTGGAACACCCTACTTCCAATAGACTCAACCTCTCAATGATGAAGAATAGATCGCGGCCTACCAATCCTTATAAATATAACAACTGAAAGTAGAAATATGATTTTAGCATTGTCTATCACATCAATTGGGCTTTTGAATTTCAAATAGGATTGGGCTTATGTTTCACTTCACACCCAACACAATCGTCGGTTGGGTTGTATAAAATGCTTTTAATTGATAATAACAGCCCGTTTGGTAACCTTTCCAATTTCTATCTCTGATTTCTATTTTTATTTTTTAAGAAATAGAGTTATTTAGTAACTCTTCTTATTTCTTGTTTCACCCTTTTTAGAAACTCTTCCCAATATTGTGTTTAAATTTTATAAACAATAAATTCTAGTTTCTTATTTCTCATTCTTGTTTCCAAAATTTTAAATACATTGATAAATTATTACGTTGTCTCGTTTTGACTAATAAAATATATTATAAATATTTAAAAATTATATTGATATAATATTTTTAAAATTTTCATTTAAAATTGTAATATTTTCAACATCTTTTAAAAAAAATGAGAAACAGAAATAAGAAACAGTTACCAAATATGTTTATGTTTCTCTTTTTATTAAAAACAAAAATAAGAAACAAGTAATGGAAACGAGGAAGGTTAGCAAACGGACCCTAAATAACCTATGTTTTAGGGTAAATTATATTTTCAAGTCATGAGTTTCAATTTCGTCTTTTATATTTTAAAATCCTGTAGATTTAAATCTTAGGTTCTTTAAAATATTTCGCATTGTTAGTTTTTCATTAGTTATACAAAAAAAAAAAAAAAATGATTGTATACATATTTGACTAAATTATGAAAAATACCCTTGTTAATGGGTTGATTTCAATTTTTCCTCAAACGTTCTAAAAGCTTTAAGTATATCCTTAATTTTTTAATATGTTTCAAACTACCGCTTATTAGTAAATTTCGCTAAGTTTTAAGGAAAATTTAAACCTTATGTGTAAAATTAAAAAAATTAAAACATTTAAAGATAAAATTGAAAACTACTGCATTCTAATATATTTTACTTCTAAGTTGTGATTTCAGTTAAACTTAACAAAAGTTGCTAATTTAGGGTCCTTTTGAAACAAATTAAAATATTGATGGTAGAATTGAAACTTTTATAAAGGGTAAAATTAAAATTAACCTTATAGGTTAGGGCTGTTTTATATAATTTAGCCTATTTTTTTAATAAAATAATTATGATTGATGATATGATGATAATTTATTGATTTTTTTGGACATATATAGCATAGTCTTAATAATCATGGGATTCTATCTCAAAACAATTAGATATAAGAGGAGAAAAACTAATTCCAACAACTCACATTTTGAAGAAATTATTAGAGGAGACTGTCTCATTAAAGCTGTTTCTTGCATGTGTGATACAAAATAAAAATCTTTTTTAAATATTGACCTCCCTTTATTTTATTGATTATATATAAAATGAAAACGGTCACGTATTATATGTAAGAAATAGCCTAGCTTCCAATTATTTTTCATTTTGACATCAATGTGAGATCTTTATAACACTCTAATTGATTGAAATCCCAATTTATTAACTTTTGTCAAAATCGATGAGTTTTAACCAGTTTTTCTGAAAAGTGGCTTTATAAACTTCTCCATTAAGAAAAAAAAAAATACCTATTTTAGTGGTCAATCCTAAGTAGAAAGATAGAGAGAAAAAACACCAATAAAAGTTTCCTCCTCACTAGATAAGAATGAACTTTTAGTAACTTGTTCACCTATCATATTTTTATTAGATAATATTTATTATAGTTAATAAATATATAAGTCTATTTAATAAATAGATTGGTCATATTAATAAGTATTATTAGCGGATAGAAATACAATATCTACGTAGAAATTTTATATTAAAAAAGAAAAACACCAAATAAAAAAATGTGAATACAAATTGGGTTCAATGTTTTAAAACAATAAATTAACTTAATGAAGCTTGATATAAAAATAAATAATCTAAATTATAAAATTTCGAATGAAAAAAAAAGGGAAAAACAATAAAATATCAGAAAGTGGTTAGCAGAGTAATAAGAGTATATGAAACCTGCAAGCACGTTGAACCCAAAACGTCAGCTTCTTAACCAAAAAAAAAAAAAAAAATTTATTGGTCTGGCAATTGATACACCAATTACAATCCACCACGTGTCCCAGTTAATTTATATTTGTCAATGATTGACTTAAAAAAAAGAACATGATCTTCGTGAGGGTCACGAATTAGGAGAGCAAAATTCCTTTTGGATTTTCTTTAGATTTTTTTTTTTTTTTGGAGATGTATATAAAAGCAATAAGGCCTAAGTCAATGTGAAATTAAGCTTAAAAACAAGTACTTTGGCCAATTTGCATTGAAAGATATTTATCAAAATAATGGCTTCTTGTTTAGGTTCGTGGAGCTTTAATTTCTTGTTGGTGGCAATGGCATTGGCGATGATTAACAAATCAAGTGTTGCTGTTTTCCAACCAAGCCCATGGCAGCTCGCCCATGCCACCTTTTATGGGGATGAATCCGCCTCCGAAACCATGGGTATGATCGAAATTTATCTTAATTCATCAGTTTAAAATGTGTTCGACTTTGACTTTTAGAAAGTGAAAGTTTTTTTTTTTAACTTCTTGAAAATATTTTATATTTCATTTTTTGTGATGTTTAGTTTGTGGTTAAAAGTGTTTTGAATTTTTTAAATATACTAAATATTTTGATGAAATACATATTTAGTGTTTTTTTTTTTAATATGAAGTTTGTTATTACTTAAAAATGTTATTTCAAAATTTTTCTCAAACGTAGCCCGAAAGCTTTTTGGACTATTTTCCATGACATCAAAATAAGATGTCTTAAATTCATATATTAATGCAACAATATTAAAAAGATCTACCATGACTTTTTCCCCTCCAATTTTAGTAACAAATATCATATATTATTATTATTGATAATCAAAATGTTTTATATAGTTTTTCTTGTTTGTTTTGGGGGCCGGGATTTGCAGGAGGAGCTTGTGGATATGGAAACTTGTTCACAAATGGCTATGGAACAGATACAGTTGCATTGAGCTCCACACTTTTCAACAATGGCTATGCTTGTGGGACTTGTTTCCAAATAAAGTGTGTTCAATCAAAGGCGTGTAATGCCAAAGTGCTGTACACGACGGTGACCGCAACGAACGTCTGCCCTCCAAACTGGGCTCAGGACTCCAACAACGGTGGGTGGTGCAATCCCCCTAGAGTTCACTTTGACATGGCTAAGCCTGCTTTCATGAAGATAGCTTCGTGGACGGCAGGCATTGTCCCGGTTCAATACCGCAGGTGTGTACACACACAAACTCTCAACACATTCAAAAGAAAAAGAAAAAAAAGAAACTTGTCTCCACACGAGTTTTCGATTAACTTGAGACATTTGTTTTAACATATGAAAAAATTGTTGTAGGGTTCCATGTGTGAGAAAAGGAGGAGTAAGATTGGCATTACAAGGAAATGAATACTGGTTATTGGTATATGTAATGAATGTGGGAGGAGGAGGAGATGTTTATTCAATGTCAGTAAAAGGAATCAAAACAGGATGGATAAGTATGAGTCATAATTGGGGAGCTTCTTATCAAGCATTTGCTTCATTGGGTGGTCAATGCCTCTCTTTCAAGATCACATCTCTCACTACTAAACAAACTATTACACTTTGGAATGTTATTCCTGCTAATTGGCAAGCTGGTTTAACTTTCAATACTCCCATCAATTTTACTTGATATTTTTTTCCTTCAAGGCATCTTTTGTTTCATGCCTTTGATTTTGGGGGTAAGATATCAAAGGGCAAAATTCATGTCCCTATATATATGGTATCATGAGATTATAATTTTACAAACGAATTGCTTGTTTTGATTAGATTGTGTTGAGCCAAAGAATTTCATAGTTTCCTTTGCTTTAGATCATGTGATTGATTTTGCTTTATATATATATACACGTTGAGATTGTATTTGTTATTCATTGTCCCAAAAAAAATTGATTTTGCTTCAATTATATATTCATTGTCCTAAACAAAAAAATCAAAAGTGTGAAAAAGTGTGAAAAAAGAACTCATATATTTCCATCGCTGGTGTTTTGAATTGCTTAATTCACATTACAAACCAGTTCATGGTAGTAAATTGACTAAAATTCAAGCCCAACTCCACAAAAACATGAGAGAGATTGTGTAACAACCCAAATTCCCAAAAAAACATGGAAATCTCAATAATAACAGCGGAAGCTAAAAGTCATAAAAAACTCTTCTCATTTAAATCAAATTTAAAACGTTTCACAATCGATCGATCTTATGTTAAATACCAAATCCATAACAAAACACCAATCTAAATTCCCATCCAGTCTCAACATGTTTTAAAATAACAAATAAACAAATGAAACAAATTCATGTAAACAAAAATATCCCAAGTAAATAAAAGAGAAGAAATGTTCATTGCCGGCATGTAAATCCTCCCAACCGATCCACCGATCACGAGACATCGTCAGTTGCCAATTTTCTTCTTCCTTTTACCTGAAAAAAATAAGTGTAGCATCATGAGACTACGCCCAATGAGAATAATGTTAATTTAAGAGCAATGCCATGAGAAATTTTCTAAATTCCTTAAGTCCATAATCGGCCTCACAACTTCCAAATAACTCTCATCTTCCAAGGCATAATCTCAACTCTAGAGAAAATCCCATTCTTTTATTCTTGTTATCCAATGCCTTAGCTCCACTTTATTCGCAATTAAAGTGAGCCGCACACTCAAAGTACTGAACCCGTGGCACCACGATTCGACCTTTGAGTTATTATTCTTATGAGTTTGCAAGACTCACAAGCGAACCTACAAGTTTATTCTCTCTCATTGATCAAATGGAATGAACCTACCCCGCTAAGTGTAATTAAGTTGTGCACGACTCTAATTCACCCCTTAACGGTTTATTCTTCATTAAGTATGACCCTACTTAATGTGAACCTCCAACCACATTATCTAAGGCATCGAATAATGTAATTCTTAAGAAAGCATCACTACCAGAATGCTTGACAAAGCCTAGGCCTAGTTTCTAGCTCAGAAAACCCGTTTCCTCATAAAATTGACCTTAAATAGGTTAAATCTCAAAAATTCCAAATTCTGGAAAATCAATGTAATTACAGCATTTAAAGGGTCTAAAAATGCCTAAAATCAGATCTCTAACTCACAAGATAATCCCCCGAAGAAAACCCACCATAAAAAGCTAAACTAGCTTAACTAGTGCGGTTTTGCTTCTTTTTCGACGACAACCGATAAGGAAATTTAATAAATTTTTCCAGCAGCTTTTAAGGCCTCTAAACAGCCCCTAAATCACCTGGACACACTGAAGAATCATCCAAAAATAATCCCCCACCTAAACTCCCAAGAAAAGGTCTTCGACTGGACAAATTTCCACCTAAGGCTCTATTGATCCTTCTACAATATCATCAAATTCCAGCAGCTTTTCTAAGTCTTAAAACATCCAAAAAGTGACTAGAAATCATATAATTGTCACCTTAAAATCATTCAACAAGAAAGTCCCATTGTATCAACAAATAATATCATCCAAAAGCATGCATGCCATTTAATTCTCATATCCTTAACTCCAATTCACAAACATACGATTATTCAATTCATGCTTACAATCAACACCCAAATTACTCCAAACACACAAACCAGAAACAATTCATGCTTATAAAGAAAAAGAAAATTAAACTTGACCTTGATCAAAAATTAACTAAATTCTCACCTTAGATTCTTGAATTTTTTTAAAGAAGTAAAAATCTTCTTTCCAAGAAATCTTACAACCTCTCTTGTAAGTTGAATAATCCTTTCTCAAATCTCATCTTCACTGCAAGGAAAAGCCTTTCTACATCTATACGAAAAATTTACAAAGTACATCGATCAAAATCGGATAAAAAAACTTAATAGATCCGAACTGGTTTTGGCTCATAATATTTTCTACATAAGCCTGATTACTACGAAACTAAGCTCAATGGAAAGAGAACGAAAAATCAATCGAAATAGACAGCTTACTTGCGTAAATCGGAGTCCGGATGAGGAAGTTATGGCCAAAATACTTCTTGAGGTTGTCTTTTGGCGAAAATTGAAGAAAATTTGAGAAAGGGAGGCTGATTTTCGGAAAAATGAGGAGGAAGATGATGGTTTTAGGGTTTAATCCCGGTTACAAATAATTATGAAAATGCCACTACACTAAAATGATCATAACTTATTCACCGGGACTCCGAATGATGATCCGTCAGTTGCGTTGGAATCATAATAACAATACGATCAAAATCATGTAAAAATATTAAAATAAACTTGTGGTTTTTTTAATTTTGAGGTTTGGAAAATTACTAAAATACCCTTGGTAACGGGTCGTTACAGATTGTCTATAGAGTGCTTATAAATTTGTAGAAGAAGCATGCATTATGTCAAAACATGAGTCAGCTGATGTCTAGAAAAAAAGTAGACAAAAAAGGGTGTTGTGCTTATATTATGTACTTAATATCTTTTATGGATGTATAAATCAAAAAGCAAAAAGCAAAAGTTAAATTCTACAATACTATCTAGTATAGACCAAAAATGTGAAGGTAAAAAAAAAAAAAATTACAACCGACCATTTGTGAACCCCTGAATCATAGGGGTTGTAACATTTACACTCTCACCTTCGACGTGAACAATTGACTCTTAAATTTCATAAAATGTTAAAATTTAACTCATAAAATTTTAATTTGATAAATTATCTCATTTAAATAATTAACGTGTGATAACACTTTACTAGGTTGATTGTGGTTTATATAAGAAACAATTATCACCAATTGAGAGACCCACGAGTAGTTGGAGGTGGGAGACATGTTACCGAACAACAAAATAGTAATTCAATTATAAAGATATGAGGAAAGGCAATCTCTCACGCCATTGTTAAGCACGCCTTGGCCTTAGACATTCTTTTTTAGACCTCTTTTTCCTTCAACTATCATTATCATCTTCCACACTCCTAAATCATTCCCTTCCACACCTTTTCCAACCATTTGACTCCATCTCCACACCCTTCTTTTCTTTTCTTTTCTTTTCTTTTTCTAATAAATGACTCTTAAACACTAAAAGTAGAAGATTTTATTTATTTATTTATTTTAGACTGATCTTTTTATTTTTAGATGGCACTAAATAAATTTTGTTTATTTTATTTAGTCTTACATTTTTATTCCATTGTGTAGAAACCTATTAATGGAATTTTTTAATGACAATATTCTTTATTCTCGATTACTTCACTTTTTTAACTGAAATTGCCTCGAATAACATATTTACTTAAGTAGTTGATTTATATTTAAAAGAAATAAATTACTGATAATAGAAATAGATTATCAAAATTAAATTAACAATTGCCAACTATGATAGGATATAGCTCGTTGGTTAAGACATGTAATTTCACCCTCAAAAAAGTGGATCAATCTTCACCCCAAACACTTTGTATTAAAAAAAAAAATTAACAATGAATTTTTAATAAATGAAGATTTTAATTTTTAAAAACTCATCTAGATAACAAACTCATTACAAAACAAAAATTAAAATAATAAACATTAAAACTTAATTGTTCAGTAAGTTAAAATAACAAATATTAGAATAAATAAGTTGTATTGATAATTTTTTTAAAGTGGTGTTCTACGAGTGATTACAATTCTTTTATGCTGTGCCGTGTTATTTCCCCTTTTCCGAAATCTAATAAATATTTTATGATATCAAATTTCGAAATTTGACAACTAAAACTTATTTTTGCGAAATTTAACCAAGATTTAAATTAAAGAATATAGACCAAACGGCAACTTTTTCTTTTGTTGCCTTTTTCCCCTTTGCTTACAGCTCACTCTCTCATCTTTTAGAACTTCCAAAAACAGATCCAATTTTCCTTTTTTCAACATCAACCAGAAAGAGCAGCAATATCACTGAGTTAACCATTTCCAAATCCAAATCCAAATCATAATTCTTTCTCATGGATTTCTTCTTCCTTCTCATTCTTCTTATAATTCCTTCATGGACATCCTCAGCCAAAACAGGATCCCATGAATTCAAATCTGCCCATCTTCTAGATCTTTATATCAAAGACTACACATTAAAATCTTTCGACAAATCCATCAAAACCGGAACACTACACAACGTACCATTACCTGATAACTTCTCCGGTATCGATGTCGATACAGCGAGGTTCCGATGCGGCAGTTTACGGCGATACGGAGCTCAAGTGAAGGAATTCCATCTCAATACCGGCATTACCATAATCCCATGTGCAGAAAGAATAGTCCTCATCAGACAAAATCTTGATTCAAATTGGTCCTCAGTTTACTTCTCCAATTACAATTTATCCGGGTATCAATTAGTCTCTTCAATTCTTGGACTTTCAGCTTATAATTCTGAAAACTACACTAATTTCAGCACCGTCGGAATTTCCGCCGGAGGAAAACCAATTACCATAGATTTCACGAATTCCACTAGAATCTCCAAAATTTCAGGAAAGAGCCCATTTTGTGCTGGTTTTGAAAGTAATGGAAAAGTAACATTAGCAAAGCTAATATCACCATTTATTTGCTCTGTAACAAGAAATGGGCATTTTGGGTTGGTGGTGGAGGAGCCACCGGAGCAGTATCCGGGGCCGGCGGTGCAGTTGAGGAAGAAAGAAAGTCCATGGAAAGTGGCGGTCGGAAGCTCGATCGGAGCGGCGATTGGAGCTTTTTTATTGGGAATGCTATTGGTGGCAATGTTTGTGAGAGTAAAAAAGAGAACGATAATGGATGAAATGGAAAGAAGAGGATATGAAGAAGAAGCTCTTCAAGTTTCCATGGTTGGACATGTTAGAGCTCCGACAGCTTCTGGTACTAGAACATTACCTTCACTTGAACATGAGTATTTGCCTCCTCGACGTTGATTTTTTTTTTTTTTTGTGTGTGGTCTTCTTATATAGATTAGAGAGCTATTCTTTTTGTAATATTAGTGAAAAGGAAACCAAATTTTTGTACATTGGATTTTTGAATGACAAAGACAAAACTTTCGATTTCTCTATTGTTCTTCATTTTTTGTTTATCTCTTTTGAAAACATCTGAATAACTAATCCTGATTCTGGAAAGTGGGTTGCTGGAAAGATGTTGTTTTAGTTCTGTTTTAATTCATACAGTGAATATGGATGTGTTTGATTATGCGAGTTCGTTAAATATAATAGCGATATAAATTAGGGGACCAATACTTAATTTTAACGCGACAAGCAACATTTACCGTTTATGTTAAATTTTCAAAAAAAAATTGTGAGAGGTACATTCTTTGTACATAAAATATAGAAAAAAAATTAATTAATTTAAAGAATATACATAAATATTTTTTTTAAGTAAATATAAATATAACTCTTCGGTATGTAAAAAAATACTCTTATTTTATATATAGTACCAAAATATAACATTCGAAGAAACTGATTAACAAATCAAAATAAAGAATGATACAAAAATAATATATACTGGAAAAGACTATACAAAGTTAAGATGAGAAAATATAACTTATAATTTATTCTTATTTTTAATTATGAAAAGATTAAATTAGATTAAAAAGAGATTTTTTTTTTAATAAAGAGTATTTTAGAATTTTATGTAGTTTATGAAATAAAATTACGAAAATTAGCTTGTGTGTTAAATTTATTAATTTAATTATTATCAAAAAAATGGAAGGAAGGATTAAAAAAAATCAATTTGAGTCTGAGCAGATTCGAGGTCACAAAAAGTGCTGATGGCTTATGTTTTGCCAATGGGCCAGCATAAGGTTTCTAAAAATAAATGCGCTTTAGTATACATTTTATATATTTTTTTAAGGGAATTAAATGTATTGGTCAGAGGCCCGATTCAATTGCACTGCTCAGACATGCTGAGGACCGGCCCTGGGTCGGATGATCAATATGAGCACAACTTAGCACTTCATTATTTTAAAGTCGAA
Source organism: Gynostemma pentaphyllum (assembly GCA_028015215.1). NCBI lineage: Eukaryota > Viridiplantae > Streptophyta > Magnoliopsida > Cucurbitales > Cucurbitaceae > Gynostemma > Gynostemma pentaphyllum. Next base: position 5,131,746 of record CM051351.1, on the reverse strand, counting down.
GGTTCGAGATCCCCCTACCCACTAATGTAATATCTAAAAAAAATGTTGGATTAAATTTGTAAGCCTAAATCCTTGTCCAAATTAACTTAGCAATAAATAATTCATTTTTTTTAAGATTGTCTAAACGATTAATAAGCTTTCTGATAGTGTCCCAGACAGAAAAACATAGACAGAAGAACAAAACAGAACGAAGTGTAAAATTCAGGGACGAAAAATATCACTTTTAAAAGTTTAGGGGACGAAAATGAAACTTAAGTGAAAATTTATAGACTAAAATAATATTTTACCCAAACTTTTAATAGGTTAGGGTCGATTTTGTATAACTTAGTCTTTAGCTTATGACGATAGTCTCATTAATATGAGGGGAATATCCAGTAAATAGTCTATTATGGCCATACACTATGTTTTTTTGTCATCTCAAAATTTTATGTTTTTATAGCCCTTTCCAGATATGATTTTTTTAATATACCTGATTTACCCTTTTTGCATTTAATTTTAATTTTCCTTTTTTCATTCTCACATTATCTTTTTATTTTATGACTTTTAATGTCTCCTCCTCCTCCTCCTCTTCCTCCTCCTCCTCCTCCTCCTCCTCCTCCTCCTCCTTCTTCTTCTTCATTCGTTTTGTGTAGATACCGTATTTTGTCCATACCAAATTTATTAATTTTTTATTTTTAAAATAAAGAAAATTGAAATAAAAAATAAAATTTGATTGTTTTAAAAATAAAAATAATTTTATTCTCAAAAATAAAATTAATTTTATATTTTAAAAATAATTATATTTTAATTTTGTTTTAAATTTAAATGATAAAGACAATTTTTATTTCAAAAATAAAATTGGCTTTTAATTTTAAATATAAAATAATTTTCGATTTTATTTATTTTAAAAATTGTTATTTTAAATTTTTGTAGATATAAGGTAGCTAATTTTTAAATTAATTTGAAATGGTCGAAGATAAATAGGATTTGAGATAAATTTAAATAAATTTGTAGAGATATTATTTGATTTAGATTGAGTTAATCTCTAAGTATTATCTATTATTATCTTAAGTTTATCTCAATTTATTTTAAATGTCTCTAATTTTGGCTATAAATAAGAGTCCTCCCTCTTAGAATAAACACAGAGAAAAACGGTAGAAACCCAGGAAAGAATATAGAAATTGAAGTCCAAAGTGTGATATTGAATCTTTCTCCCACTCTTTGCCTTCCGAGGCAAGCGTTGGTTCATCTAATATTTGAGGTACGTAATTTCAAAAAAAAATCTTTCAGGTAATTTCACATTTGTCTTTAATTCTTTGATTTTCATATGAATTAAAATATTATACGATACTTGTTGGATTTTACTTGTTTTCTTATGTTTTTTTAAATTTTATTATTAAAATAGTATGTTAATTGAACTTGCTTTTGAATGCACATATAAGATTGTCATATTCGTAAATGCCAATGCATGAGTATAATTTAAAAATCTTTTCTTTTAGTTTAAATATTACAGCTTCGCATATGTATTCTGCTTTATTTTTATTTATTTTTTTACTTTTCTTCTTTTTTATATTTTCATCAAAAATTATTTAATACCTTTATGCTTCTGTTTTAGTTTTATTATAGGATTTACATATTAAGTTTATTCTGTTGTTAATTTAATGTGTAATTAGTTTTTTTTAATTAATTTCTAAATAAGTTTTGAAATATTTTATAATTAAAAATTACCTTCCAATTTGATTTTGTAAGTCAGACTTGTTATTTTAAAATTAAAAAAAATAAGTATTTTAAATAAGAAAAATTAATAAAATGTTTTAAAATATAAATACAAACCCGATGATGGGATTTTGAGAAGTAACGACTCTCAATTTCTCTAGGTGAGGAACCCCCAGTTCCGATATTTGTTCAATTAACGGTCGTAACCCCGCTCAATTAATCTTTGAACTTACATCATTCTTGATGTTAAGAGAAGATTTGAATGAGACATTTGTTTTCATAAATTAAAATCAATCTTTTCACCAATTAGTTTAATTATGGACAAATAATTTAAAATTAGATAGTATAAGATAAGATTAAGGTAACAGTTTTTTAAATGGATGTTGTAGGGTGCTAGTACCTTCCCTATGCATAAATGACTCCCGAACTCAATCTGGTTTTTCGTAGACATTTTTTTTTTAGTAATTAGGTGACCAATCACACCCGAATTTGGTTGGTGGCGACTCCAAATTTTTCCTTTTCACAAAGAGGCCTATAAATTGGACGTTGGCACTCCGCGTCGCAATTACGTTGTGACATTTTGTTTTTTAGATCGCCAGAAATAGAAGAAGAGAGAACGATTTCTCCCATGGTGGCAACCAATTCTTCTCCCTCCTCCTCCTCCCCCTTCTTCTTTTTTTTGCCGGAAAGATCGAAAACCCCTAGATGAGGAAGAGATCTCATGGTTCTCTTCTTCTTCTTCTTCTTCTTCAGTTTTTTTTTCTGCGTTCCCTATACAATACATGTTTTTTTTATTATACTATACATGAATACTTCTTCTTCTGTTTTTTTTCTGCATTCGTTGTACGGTACAAGTTTTTTTTATTATGTTGTACATGAATATTGTTCTACTTTATAATTATTTACTACTATTTTGTATTGTTTTTATTTTATGTTTATAACGTACAGTATAGCGTTATTATTATTACTTACTTTTTAAACAGAACATTTACTATATTGTAATGTTTTATTCTATGTTTATAACATACAATATAGTGTTTATTATTATTACTTATTTTTTAAAGGATTATTTTACTATATTGTACTTTTTTATTCTATGTTTATAACGTACAATATAGTGTTTATTATTATTACTTACTTTTATTTTGGTAAATCATTATATGTTTCATGTAATACTGTATAGTATGTTTTTTTATTTTACTACATCTTTTTTTGTATTGTGCATAAATATATTATATTGTATTATACTATTCAATATAATATTGGGTGTGCGTACAGTATCACTATATATAATATAATGTACATTGAAAGAAATTTATGGAGATTCACCGGAAAAAATGGTTATCGGTTTTGAAAAGTTTAGATTTTTCTGGTTTAGTTTTGATCTTTTTATAAATTTTCGGATGTTTCTCTTTGTTTTATTTTATTATTTTTAATGTTTCCTTAATTTTAGCATATTCAAATCTAATTATCTTTCTTATTTATGTTTTTTTTAGGGAAAAAATCAATTTACACCCCTGAACTTTACATGATGTGTCAATTTACACCCTGAACTTTAATAAATGAATCAATTTACACCCATTGTTAATAAACTTACTATTATTTTTGAATTTTTTTAATTAGACATAGACCTTTTTATATCGAAATAAAGTTAATTTTTTGAAAATTAATTTTAAGTTTATGTTAAATATTTTTTATGGTTAAATTTGACCGTTTTGGTGTCGTGTTTGAACATTTTTGTACCGTTTAAATTGGTAACTAGGATTTAAGTTTTTTCATAGTTGAGGTTGAGCTCTTTTATGATGAGGTCATAGACGTTTTGTTATTTTTATCTTTCGGTGATTTGGTAATTGAATTTTGATTAATTTTATAGTTTTAGTATTATGTGGGTTTAAATTGATTCACTTAAAAAAGTTCAGGGTGTAAATTGATTAATTGAAAGTTTAGGGTTTAAATTGACACAACATATAAAGTTCAGGGGTGTAAATTGATTTTTTCCCTTTTTTTTTAATTTTAATAAGGGTATTTTGGATATCTTGCATTTCAAATAGGCTATTTTGTTTTATTTTTTTAGACGGGCCTTTTTATTTTAAAATCGCCCTCTTTCGACTACATATCAATATAACCCTAATATGAGTTCAGTTTTGTTTTATAAAATGTAAAACTTCAATTGACTTCATTGGCTGATTTGTGGAGGTATATATGTTGAGCTTAATGGATTTTGCTTTCCGGTTTTGTGGAGGTATAAATGTTGGGTTAGGTTTGAGTTATAAATAACACATTTTTTGTTAATAGAATGTATGTTTCTTGCCTATGACTTTTCAGCATGCCTCTCTCTTAGTCCATGTCATTCGACATTTATTGGTTGACTTTAAAATCGTGATGTGACAAGCTGAGGTGGTTATATTATCAATATTTTATTTTTATGATATTAAAATTAACTTTTTTTCACCTTTTCTTCTCTCTCTGCCTTCCACACATCATCTCTCTATTCAATGATTTTGCCCTTGACAACTCCTCTCTATTCAATGATGTTGGCCTCCACAATTACTAGGCTGCTTAATGTGCTTATCAGCTTATGTCTAATAAAAAAACTACCATTTGAACATAAAATTGAAAAGAAAAATAAATTATAATTTTAGCTGTGGCAGATTTTAACTGACTCTAAATAGCTTTAGAAGCTTAATTTTAAGTATTCAAGTATTTCTCAAATTGAAAATAATTCCTTCCTCCCTCCTAGATTTGAGACCTTCAATTTTTTGTCGTTTTTTATTTGCCTGTTAGGTAGAAGCAAAGAGTTTCTTTGAGAAATTGTTAGTATCTTCGAACCTATTCGGTAGAGTTTATGAAATAAGTGTTTTAATTCAAGTAAAAGTGAATATTTAGAATTTTTTTAAAAGAATGTGTGTGTAGAGTTAAGTTAGAGAGAAAGTTTGTAGAGTTAAGTTAGAGAGAAAGTTTGTAGAAATAAGTTAGAGAGAGTGAGTAAAAATAAGTTGGTTAGAGGGGGTGTGTAAAAATAAGTTAGAGAGAATATGTGTGTAAATCAATTAGAGAGAGAAAATGTGTATAAATAAGTTAGTGATATAAAATGTATGTAGAGAGAAGTTGGAGAGAAAATCTGCAAATAAATAAGTTAGAGAGAGAGAATGTGTAGTAAAAATAAGTTAGAGAGAGAAAGTGTGTTTTGAGAAGTTAGAGAGAAAAAATTGTGTAAAAAATAGTTAAAAGAGAAAGTGTGTAAAAATTAGTTAGAGATTTTAGTGTGAGAAATTGTGTAAATATAAATTAGAGAGAAAATATGTAAAATAAACGAGTGATATATGGTTTAAAGTCAAAATTGCTAAAAAAAAATTAGTTGCTTATTCAAAAAGCACTTTAAGGTACTTTTGACTTTTCCCAAATTTTCCCTTAATCTAATTATTGGAAGCTCTGGCGATTTGCGAAGGTTTGAGAAGCTTGGAAGACAAATTTTCATATCCTATTGTTATTGAATCAGATTGTTTGGAGGTGATTCAGTTACTCAAAGGAGAAATTACTGACCTCACAGAAGTTGAAATCCCAATTACTGAAATTTTGAGACTGGCCGATCAGAAGGGTATCCACGATTTTCTCCATATGAGCCGTTCTGGTAACCGGCTGGCCAATGCCATAGCTAATAAAGCTTCAAACTTTAATCTCTCCTCTCTCTGGATTGGAAACCTTCCTTTGTGGATTTCCTCCTTTCGTGAGGATCTGTAATTTTTTTTTCTTGTCTTATTGCATGTTAAAGAAAAAAAAAAACACTTTAAGGTACTTTTGACTTTTCCTATAAATCATTTTAATATGTTGTCAAACATAAATATTACAGGTAAGAAATAGCATTTGCCTCTATTTCAATAAATGGTTGAGCAATTACCTTTTAATTTTTGCTATTTGTACTCTTATTTTATGTTGAATAATTGTTGTTTTCGGGAACTAAGACTCTCATTTTATTAATTGTTAATTTAATTTAATAATCTATTTTATATTTTTTTTTCAACAAATAAAAAATCTACTATTTAAGTAAAAATTAAAAATAATAATAGAAATACAATTCCAAAACCTATTATTCGAGACAACTTAGGTAGCTATTAATATAGTCTCCTTCCATTTTTTATGTTATCAATTGTATTATAATTATTATTTTAAAATTTCTTAAAATAATACTACAGGTGTCAGAAATAATTAAATAATTAAATCCAACCTGTCTTCATTTGTCTTTCTCTAACCTAAAAAAGAAACTCTTTGTATTTTTATTACCTAATATGAATATTGGACTTTATAGGGAAAGAACCAATCGATCATTCCTAAATCCATATTAGGTATGAAACATTAAATGTGCAATCATACAATTGGAAACTTTCAGGATTGGTTAAAAAAATCAAAAGAGGATATCATGTAATAAAAAAGGAAGAATAAAATAGTTTTTATAAAAATAGCTAAAAAATAAATTAATTTAAAACATATATATTGAATGTCTACGGTAATTTAGCTGTAAGATTTACGAGTGTCTTTTTCTCCTATTTATTTTTAAAAAAAAAAAAAGGTTAATAATAGTTTATTAATATAATTTAAATTTTATTTATTAATGATAGATTATTGATCAATATATTTTTACTATAACTTATTATTATATCATCTTTTAACAATATTCTGACTATTTTAAACCACTAAATTACTTTATCACCCATCAATAATTCAGCATATAATTGAGTATGAAATAATAAATCATTAATTGACATTATGGAAATTTAAATAAGTGACATTTTTTTAATATTTGAAAAGAATTTCCATTTTTAAAAAGTTTATAAAATAATTATTTTCTGGTAATTTTTTTTATGTACGTATACAATATGATATTTCTTTATTAAACTCTTTTTTTTTTTGTTAAATTTTATCACTTAAGTCAATTTAATTCTTATATATATATATTTTTAAATTATTTGAATTTCTATACTTTGTCACTCGTGTCAATTTAATCTCAATATTTTTTTTAGATGTTACGTTAAATTGGGTGAATGGAGACTCGATCATTCGACCTCATGAGTGTCTAACCAATTGAGTTATATTTCAGTCTTTTATTTTAATGTGCTAATTCAATCTCTGAAAATTTATAAAAATTATTTTAGTTCATATACATTTAAATTTTATTGAAGCCTCTACAATAATTAGTGACAGTCTCTAAATCATTAGTGATAGTCTTAGTTTTGAAGAAAAAAAATGATGCTAATAAGAAATTAATAGATCCGAGAAAAATTATTCAGTATAAAAAATGAAGCTATTTTAAAGAAGTTACTAAATCCATATTATTTTTCCAATAAAAGTAATAATTTACCATAATATGAAATCTTTGTAAGATTTTTTTTTTTTTTTGAGATATTGAAATTGATGGAGCGAAGACTTGAACATTCGATTTTATGGGAAGTAAGTAAATACCTGACCACCTAATAAAATATAAAGGCTAAAATTAATTTTTCTTTTTCTTTTTATAGAAAAAATAAATTAAAATTTTAATTAAAAATAATATAGATCAAAATGAAACAAGTGACTAATATAAAAAAAAATGAAACAAGTGACTAACTCAAAAAAAAAAAGAAGAACAAGTGACTAATTAATGGAACAAAACATATAATTTATTTAATTAAACAATAAAATATTGAAACCCAAGATAGATACATCAAACTAATCTATGTTTTTATATTTTAAAACTTAGTGAAATTATTTCAACATTTTAAAACCACTACAAAATTTTCACTTTATCGGGTAATTCAAGTCGGGTAAGCCCATTAACACACCTCGGGTTTCCAAATTTTGTCGGCCCATCAATCTTTAAGCCCAATAAAAGCAGTAAAGTCCTGATTTTCCCGGGAAAATTAACAGCTTTTACCCAAGATTTCCCGGGAATAGCAGTATTTTCTCTCAGATTCAGATTGAGATAATCCACCAAACTTCCCAAACTCTCTATCTTTCTCTCTCGATTTAAAGCCTTTCTTGTTTTACTATGCTCAATTAATCCATCACTCTCTTTCTCTCAGATCTCTTTCTTTGTTCCCTCCCATGGAAGATCCATCAATCCCAAATCAAACCCATCAATCACCTCTCAGAACTTCCCCATCTTCTTCTTCTTCTTCTTCTTCGAAGATTAATTTAATTTCTCAATCGCCAGAAACCCTAACCCCATCTCGTCATATTGACCGTATGATCAATATCAATCACCATTTAGCTCCATCAAGAGCTATTTACTCAGATAGATTCATACCCAGTAGATCTGGTTCCAATTTTGCCCTTTTTGATATTTCCCCTCTTTCGAATTCTCATTCTGATGGTCGTGAAGATAGTGCTAGTGCTTACGCTACGCTTCTCCGTACCGCGCTTTTCGGACCTGATATCGCTGGAGTTACTCCTCCAGCCACACCGGAGAAGAGAAACTCAACAATGTATTTGCCTAATCGTAATATTTTTAGATATAAGACGGAGACTCGGAGATCAATGCATTCTCTTTCACCTTTTGGATTCGATGATTCAGCTCCTGGAGTTCATCACTCCCCTGTTAAAGCTCCTCGGAAGGTTCCTCGATCGCCTTATAAGGTGAATTTTATAAATTTAACAGGTTTTTGCAATTTGGGTTTGATGGGGTTTGAAAATTTGTAACCTTTTTTTGTTTTTCAGGTCCTGGATGCACCAGCTTTGCAAGATGATTTTTATTTGAATCTTGTGGATTGGTCTTCACATAATGTGCTTGCTGTGGGGTTGGGTAATTGTGTTTATCTCTGGAATGCTTGTAGTAGTAAGGTAAAATCTGTTAGTTCTTTGATCTGTTATGAATTTCATTAAAACCACGAGATGTTTTTGGTTTTAGAATTTGTTATAGATTAGAACCATTTATGTCTGCAAAAAGAAAAAACCTACCTTGAAATTGATTATGCACTTGTTGAATTTATAATGTTGACTTTGGTACCTTATGGATTTGTGACTATTGTGCATTTTACACAGGTTACTAAGTTATGTGACTTGGGAATTGATGATAGTGTATGTTCGGTAGGCTGGGCACAGCGTGGAACTCAACTTGCTGTTGGAACTAGCAATGGCAAAGTTCAGGTTAGTGATGTTTAGGACGACTTTATGAATGTTTTGATCAATGGAGTTTAATTTTGTTTCTTTTTTTCCTTTTGAGCTCTCGTGGAAGTTTAATTATTTGAAACTTGTGTGATTGATTTTGTTTAGGTCGGATTGGGCATGATTATATGTCTGTTTTCTGTGTTGATTAATTAATGCCTGGACCATTGTTTGTTTAGATATGGGATGCATCACGCTGTAAAAGGGTAAGGACTATGGAGGGCCATCGGTTACGTGTTGGGGCCTTAGCTTGGAGCTCATCTCTTTTGTCTTCTGGTAGCCGGGACAAAAGTATTCTTCAAAGAGATATACGCGCTCAGGAAGATTTTGTAACTAAACTATCTGGACATAAATCAGAGGTGAGGCTCGTAGGCATCTCTTTTTCACCTAGTACATATTGAACTCTGGGTCTTGGAACTTCAAACTTGTTATGTGTAGTATTTATTCTTATGTTTTCAATTGATTCATTAGTTTGTTACCATAGTGATGTTGAACAATTGTGTGAAAGCTTTATTATGGGCTATTTGGATGGAAAGAAACCATAGGCTTTTTGAAGGAAAAGGTTCTAATTGTCTTGATGTCAGCGAGTTGACTAAGTTTAATGGGTGTTCTTGGAGCTCCCTCTCGAAGAATTTTTGTAATTATCCCCCTAGTGTTATTAATAGAAACTGAGGTAATTTTTGGTAAAACTCTTTGGGTGCTCTTGTTTTTTTCATATATCAATGAAACGTAGTCCATTTCCTAAAAAATGCAGTGTTACCATATCTTTGTCCATATATTACTACATGTGTAGTTTCCTGCTGTTAGGGTCATTATTCTTTGCTAATTTTCATTTCTGTTGTTTCTTACGCGTTTCTCTTTTCTATTGCAGGTTTGTGGATTGAAGTGGTCTTATGATAACCGTGAATTAGCATCAGGCGGAAATGATAACAGAGTATGCAATGATGTTTTCTTTCATCTCTTATCCAGCTTTTCTTCAGTCATGATTTCTGATATTTTGTTTCATCTTCATGCAGTTATTTGTTTGGAATCAACATTCAACTCAACCTGTACTTAAATTTTATGAGCATACAGCAGCTGTAAAAGCTATTGCGTGGTCCCCTCATCTTCATGGACTCCTTGCATCGGGGGGTGGAACTGCAGATCGATGTATTCGTTTTTGGAATACAACTACAAACACACACTTGAGCTGCATGGACACTGGAAGTCAGGTAATGCATAATTATTATTGATTTGCTTTTACAAGAGTTCTTGTCCATACCGTGTGACTCAAGCATTGGAAGGAAAGAATCCCTTGGTAGAAATTCTAGCTTAAGTAATTTAGGAATTGTTAGATTAAAATGTAGACAATAATAATGATTTGCTCATGCATCGACTTTGTGCTTAATTAATTTAACAAAGGGGGGATTTTTTTTTTGGTAATTAACAAAGGGAGGATTCAAAATAGTTAGTTGAAAGCCCATGTATATCTTAATGTTCCCAGCCTGGCATCTTGTTTGGTTTCATCAAAATAATACCATTGGAGAAGATGTTCACATGTCTCCTATCAATGCTTGTCTTGATCTTGTTCAAGTTTTATAATGAAATTTTGAATTTATTAATGATGAGCTTGGATGGGATATTGTGTCATTTGGGGAAATAATTGTCTGTTAGTTGTCTTTCTGTGTCAAAGTTGAATAAACCGATCATCACTTTATGTGACAGGTATGCAATCTTGCATGGTCTAAGAATGTTAATGAACTTGTCAGTACCCACGGGTTCTCCCAAAACCAAATAATAGTCTGGAGATATCCAACTATGTCGAAGGTACAATGGTTGTTTTTTTGCTTGACTTGAATTATGTTTGCTTCTCCTGTCTAATTTTTAGTTTATGCTATGATGCAGTTGGCGACATTGACCGGCCACACTTTTAGAGTTCTTTATCTTGCCATATCTCCCGATGGACAGGTAGCTCATTTGACTTCCTTATTTGCTATTTCTTTTCTTCTATGCAATATTTTAGTAGTGTGGGGAAAAAAAGTTATCAGTTTGCTTATACTCATTATTTGATTTACCATATTTACTAAAACTTTGCCTTTCAGACTATTGTAACAGGAGCTGGAGATGAGACGCTCAGATTTTGGAACGTCTTCCCTTCACCTAAATCTCAGGTAAATAATACATTTGTAATGTAGAAAATCTAGCTAATCTCGTCTCTGAATCAGATCAAGATGAGTAATGGTCAAAATTAAGAGCCGCTAATGAGCTGTATTTAGCATATTTTCATTTTAAATGGAATCTTTGCAAATGATATGAAAATACATTACTCATCCCTGTCTGACATGTTCATGCCTCGTCTTATCAAACTATGTGGTTAATACTCTATTGCAGAATACTGACAATGAAATCGGAGCATCGTTTCTTGGACGAACCACTATCCGTTAACTGTCGAAAGCATTTAATATCCTTAAGCTTTCTTGAACCATCTTGGTGAGGAATGATGACAAGGATTTTGACACTGGTTTAAAAGAATAAAAAAAAAAGGATCAATCCCATCTGCATCAGCTCACCCACATGAGATCTGGGAACTGGAAAGCTCAAGATGGATATTCCTTAGTCCCATACAGAGGAGATGATCTCAAATCTCCCCTTTTTTTGTCTTCCCATTTTGTTAGAATTATAATTGTATAGTTAAAAGGTATATATTCCCAAATATTTCCACTATTTCTACCTTCCCATGTAGATTTAAGAGATGAGTTTTTTTCTTTTATTATTTGTACGATTCATAGATAATTGGGGGTATAATTCATGTGTATATATATTATTATTCTTTTTACATTATAGTTTTCAGAGATTCTGATATCTTTGATGGGCTATATAGTACACATTTAATTCTATTGGTCCAAGCCATGTTTGGTTACTAATATACTTACATTTTGAAAGGGGAAAGTGTTGTGTATAAAAAAAAATATTTTGGGTGATTGTAAATGTAGCCTAATTTTTAAAAATATTTGTAATGTAGTATTTTTGAAAAATAATTATAAATATAGTATTTTTGAAAAATAATCATTAATATTAGAATTTTTGAAAAATAATTTTAAATATAGTAATTATACTCAATGATTATTATGATTTTTTTAAGCAAGGTTACTTAAGTCTTATCAATGGGCGGGTTGGGCCGGGCCGGGCGGTCCTTTAATGAATGGGCCCGGGCCCGGCATGCAAGGTCTGGTCAATAAATGGGTCGGGCCTGGACCCATGAGATAAAATACGGGCCTGGCGGGCTTGGCCCAGTTCGTTCAAACTTTTATTTATTTAATTAAATTTTCATTAAATTTTTAATTGTATTTTTAAAAAATTATTTTTAACTTTTTAAACTTAAACTTAACTCTAAAGTGATGAAAAAAAAGTTAATTTAAATTTTTACTATCTTATTCATTATTTATTTATATTTGTTCTTATATGTTTATTAAACTTAAACTTAACTCTAAAGTGATGAAGTTAATTTATTATTTTACTACTATATATTTTTTTATTTATACTTTATTTTATATGGTTTATTAAATTTTTAAATTAAATTTATTTATCATTCTTTTAGCTTAATTTGACTATATTAATTTTTTTTTTAAATTTAACTTAAAAAGAGACAAACTAAAATGGATACAAAATAATAATGAAGTAAAGTAAAGATTATTCCATTTCTTTTTAAAAATATAATATAATATATTTTATAATTATATATAACATTATATTTAAATATAAAAATAAAATAAAATATTAACATTATGTTTTATAATTATATATATTTTTTAATAATTTTTTAACGGGCCTCGAACCGAGCTTCTGGCAGGGCCTCAGGTTGGGCCTGATGAGGGCCCTATGGATAAAGCTAGCGGGTCGGGCTTGGGCTTAAATGCATGATTCATATCCAGCCCAAAGATTTACAAGCCCAGCTTAGGTTGGGTTTGGGCCGACCCACAGGCTTTATCATATGATGAGTAAGGTTACTATGTTTATACCCAATCGATTAAATTACCGAACCAATAAAAAATTTATCATTTTCTTTCTTTCAACTTTAGGTGTGTCAACATTCTAACTTTAAAAGTTATAGTTTATTAAAGGGTAAAATGCAAATCAGCCCCCTGTGGTTTTTATCAAATGTATGAACACCCCTGTGGTTTGAAAATGATAAATCATACCCATGTGGTTTCAAATTATTCCAATAAGACCTCTCCCCTTCAACGCTATTAATTTTCTTTTAGCCATAATGTAACGTCCCGTACTTTTGAGGTGATTTTATTTTATTTTATTCTAATCTTTTTACTTTACTATTTTATGTAGTTTTGTTTAGTATAATTTTAATTTGCTCCATTGTTTGTGCATTTTAGAATGGTTAGGTAGATTCATGAGTAGAAACGTAATTAACGAGCACACGGGACGGTTTTCCTTAGGAAAGGAATGTGGAGGGAATTTTAGTCTTTAGCCTTTCTCCTCATTTAAGAACTTCCACGCTCTCATTTAGCAAAAAAAAATCCCAAAATAACCCCCCACCCGCGGCCAAGAAGGAAGAAAGGGAATCCAGGTTTCGTCGTCGTTCCTCTATCGATTCTGTTGGTTCTGGACTCGTTGGAAAGATCTCGACAGAAACTTTATATCCATTCCATCAATCGAGCCAACCCGTTCAAGATCTGGAAGTTACGAGGTGAGAAAGGATTTAAGAAAATGGGTTTTAGTGTTTTTCTTATTTTTCCAATCCTTGATTTAAGCTTCAAATCCTTTTTCCCTTGTGTTAGTTGCAATTTCTAGCTAAAACGAAGCTTGTTTCCTTTTATCTAGAACCCGAGTTGAACGAAAACCCGAGCCCTTGATTTTGCTTCGAATTGTGATTGTTTTGGGTGTTTAGTTTCTTATTTAAATTCTGTTTTTTCTTGAGTTTTGGTGGGGAGTTTATGCATGTGAGTTTCCAAAAGTGTTACCCATTGAAAGTATCAAGCCTTAGCCTACTTTAAAACCACCTGGGATGCCTCTAAAATACCAAGAAATCAGAATTAAAAGTTGAGACCTTTCCCTTTTGGCTGAGAGCCCTAACCTTCCCCGGGTTGTTTTGTCGTTTCATTTTATTAAGAAATAGTTTGTACGTTGTTTGGTAATTTAACACGTTTGGATACTTGCTCTACTTGTAGGTTTGGAACCACGAGCGATCAATAACCTATCCGGAGAGTGGCATAGTCCTACGCGTTCAAAAGGTGAGATTAAAACGAATTGTAAATAGTGTTATATTCTCACGTCGCAAGACGTTAATGTTAGCTCGAAGTTAAGTGTTACACTCTTCTTTGTGAGGTTTGGAAGTCGGAGATACTTGAGAGAATATCTACTAAGTTTAGTCTAACTAATGGTTTGTGAGGTTACAAGGTTTAGGAAGTGAAATTGCTCTCATGAAGTTTAGCTAGCTTAGGAAGAGTTTATCTTAGATTCCTTGTTTTTACTTGGCGTTGAGAGTGATTGGAATGTGGTTATACTCGATATGCATTCGGTTACACATAATCTTGAAGCGATGAGATTCGCCACCTAGTGCTATATAAGGGGAATAGTACGACTAATCGTGAAAGCATGTGATTTGCTTTATAATCGTGAAAGCATATGATTTTCTATTTAATCATGGAAGCATGTGATTTTCTTTATAACCGTGGAAGCATGTGATTTGTTTTATAATCGTGAAAGCATGTGATTTGCTATTTAATCGTGGAAGCATGTGATTTGCTTTATAACCGTGAAAGCTTGTGATTTGCTAATTGACCGAAGCCATGAGTTAGATACTTAGTGTTTTTTTGTAGTTTGATTGAATGTTTAATTATTGCATTCTTTACCGAAATCAAATAGAAGTGTTGTTTGCACCTAGAAACTAAAGTGGGTAGTATGGAATACTTATGATATTGGACACATTCTTCGATTGAGATTTGAGTGCATAGCATCATTTACTTTTCGTTTTATTCTCACTAGCGTTATGCTAATGTTGCTACATTACAAATTTTTCAGGTATGTCTCGTGGGAGAGAGCAAGCTAGAGGTCGTGGTGCAGCTTGACCAATCGGAATGATAAGTGGATATGGATTTAGGCGCCTACGAGTGTTAATAGAGTCTTTTGATGTTGTAAATGATGTAGTCATGTTTTGGAGTTTTAAACTTATTTTAGGGTAGTTGAAGATTATAAAATTTAAGAAGTGAGTGTTTTATCGTTTTCACTGATATGAACCTTGTAAACAGGTTTTGGTTTATTTAAAATACAAATGGAACCACGTGAATTTTCCGTAAAATTATTGTTTTTCCGCTGCATACAGCATTAAGTGTTTTAAAAGATGTCGGGTCGTCACACATAACTTCTTCGTTTGAACTCTAATTTGGATGATTCAAGTTGTTTTGAAATTCTAATTTCTGGCTCTAAGTTATGGTTGGTTCAAAACTTCAAAATCATTAATAAATAAAAGAGTTTATTATCATCAAAATATTAGGTATGATTTACACCATTAACGCTTTTGGTTACTAAGTTTTTAATTGACTATAACTTAGAGCTCGAAATAAGGATTCCAAAACATTTTGAGTCATTCAAATCAGAGTTTAAACGAAGAAGTTATGGCTAAAAAAAATTAATAGTGTTGAAGAGAAGGGATCTCATTGAGATAATTTAGAACTACATGGGTATGATTTGCCATTTTCAAACCACGGGTGATGTTCATACATTTGGCAAAAACCTCAGGGGGCTTATTTGCATTTTACTCTTTATTAAATAATAAATGGTGTAGTTCATAATTATATTTATAAAATTATCATTATTTTAGAGATACATAGTTGGAAATAATTATTTTTTTAGAAATTGATTTTTATGTATATTTGAACAATTTTTTTAGGGTAAAATGTAAATAAGACCTATGTGGTTTTTGTTAAATGCATGAACACCACATGTGGTTTGAAAATGACAAATCATACCCCTATAGTTTTAAATTATTCCAATGAGACCCCACCACATGTGGTTTGAAAATGACAAATCATACCCTTGTAGTTTTAAATTATTCCAATGAGACCCCATTTCAACGCCGTAAATTTTCTTTTAGCCATAACTTTTTCGTTTGAACTTCTATTTGGATGATTCAAAATGTTTTGGAATTCTTATTTCGAGCTCTATATCATAATCACATCAAAACTTATTTTGTTTCGAACTCTGATTTGGATGATTCAAGATGTTTTGGAATCTTTATTTCGTTTAAACTCTGATTTGGATGATTCAAGGTGTTTTTGAATCCTTATTTCGAGTTCTATGTCATAGTCATTTCAAAACTTCAAAATCGTTAACAAATAAAGAGTTTATTATCATCAAAATACTAGGTATGATTTATACCATTAACGCTTTTGGTTACTGGTGATTTCGAAGTTTTGAATTGACCATAACGTAGAGCTTCAAATGATGATTCTAAAACATCTTGATTCATCCAAATCAGAGTTCAAACGAAAAAGTTATGGCTAAAAGAAAATTAATAGAGTTGAAGGGGATAGATCTCATTAGAATAATTTAGAAATACAGGGGTATGATTTGTCATTTTTAAATCATCAGGAGTGTTCATACATTTGGCAAAAACCACCGGAGTCTTATTTACATGTTCCCTTTTTTTTTTTTTTTTTTTTACTAATTTGTGTGTTTTAATGTCAAATTTAACCTTTTTTTAATTTGACTTTATAACTTAGATTAAGTGTTTTTATAATTAAAATTAGTCTTAATATATTTGATGTTTTAACCTTCTAAATACTTGTAATTAATTTTAAAAATAATATTTTCATTCAAAATCAATAATAATAAAAAAAAATTGAACTATAATTGTTGCAGTGTGAGGATGGAAGATTTCTAGTACCAATAATTCACATTTTCTTGTCAATCAAATACCCAACGAAACAAACCTTTCCCTTAAAAAAAAACCAATCAAACCAATAATTTATTTTTCTTGTTTGAGTTTGAAGTTAATAAACAAAAAAAGAGAGATACAAATACGACGAAAATGTTTATGGGAACGGCCGGGTACGCATAAACACATAATAGAGAGACGCAAATAACAAACTATTAAAGAGCAAATAATAATAGAAAACATATTTATATCTTCACTATCTAAAAATACTTTTCTTAAAAAAAAAAAAGGGTAATAATTATATTAATTTATTAAGCTTAATTTTGCCAAATCAAATGATCCAAACCGTCTTCGGACTGATGTTGACTGAAGATGAGGTGACCATTGAATGGAAGTTATTGTTGGAAAGCAACAATTGCAATCTTCTTGGCATGGTTTGGGCCAATCTAGACCTTTCACAGCCCAGCTTACATGGGCTTGCCCATTTTCATTTTCCTCTGACTTGGGCCCAATAAGCCCAGTTGAAGGTGGACATCGGTCTTTAAGTGGGCCCCAACATTCTAATCTGTTAAATTTTGGAATCTTTGAGTGGAAATAGACCCATACCAAAGCTTCTTGTAACTCAGAGTAACTGTTGAACAAGTCCATGTCTCCATGAACAAAGGCATTCAATACCTACACGTTTACAATTTTAAAACTATTACTTTAAAATCATATTTTTCGTTTTTTTAATTTTAATAAATAAACTTAATTTTCAAAAACATAAGGAACAAAGCTCAAATAGTTATTTTTGTTGGAAATTTCACTATATAGCAGATTCTTATATAATATTTAGAAATACTAGTCTTTTAACACGACGTGATATTCTTTTTAATATTTAAAAGTTAGCATATTTTATTGTTTAATTTTATATACTTTAGTTTTAACTTTTTAACTCATGAACTTTCCAGTTATTTAACATTTTCATATTTTTTTAATTTTAAACTAATAAAAAACAATTTTGAATTTTTTTATATTTTTTTTAATTGAAATAAAATATTTTTTTTAATTGAAGTAAAGGAACAAACAAACAAACAAACAATAATAATAATATAGGCATTTTTAACACGTTGAATGATTAACATAAAAAATTAAAATGTTCATAAAAATTTGGTAAATAGAGTTTTTAATATTTGTAAAGTTTGAACATATTTTAATTTCTCACTTTCAATAAACTCGATAATATAAATTAATATCAACAAGGTATATGTATTGTATATATAATAGGTTTTTTGAATTATAATAGTTTATATTGTATTAATTTTAATAAATTATTGACAAATTGATCAATAATTAAAATCAACATAATTAATACAAAATCAAACGATACAAGAAAATTTCAAACCTGACGTCAAAGTAATCCAATCCAGCCTTAAAAAATATTGATCACAAGTACAAAATCTATTTTCACAAAAATGACTTAATCCAATTAACAATACATCCACATATAACTACAAACTTTAAAATTAAAAAAAAAAAACAAAAAAAAAAAAAACAACTAATAGAAGATGTTAATTGAACCCCTAATAAAATTTAAAGTTTAACTGGATGAAATCAAAAGTTTAGAGTTTAAATCTATGGTTATAAATTTTTTTTTTTTTTTAATTTTAATGAAAGTCAGTTAAAATGAAGGTTTGAGAGATGTTACCACAGGCAATTCTTTGCGGAAGATGTAGAATCTGAGATTAGCACAAAGATCTAAGAGGAAATGACCACCACTAATATGACAATGAACATGTAATGACATTTTCCCTTTCACTTTCTTCCATTCTCCAACTACTTCATCTCTTTGCAGCCAATTATACCATCCTTGCAACTGTCAAATCAAATACATCGATCCCTCTCATCAAAATATTAACAAAACATTTTCCCTTCCTCAAACTAAACTAGGGGAAAATCAATTATAAGAAAAAATTTAGGGCGGTTTGATAGTGTTCCCGTTTCTTATTTCTTGTTTGTCGTACTATTTCTTCATTTTACTAAAGAAGAGTAAAAACATGTTTGATAAACATTTTTTTACTATTTAGGAGAACTTTATAAAAATTGTATTATTTCTTCATTTTTCTCTTTCTCTTTACCTTTTTTTCTTCTCCAGATCCCATAATTTTTTTTAGGAGTGGGAAAAATTATATAAAGTCTTTTTTAAAGAAATTATGGGGTAAAATAGATAAAATATTATTAAAAAAAACATTTTTTTACATTAAAAATTCAATTTTTAAATAAAAAAAAATTGTCTATCTCCCTAAAGAGTGCACCCGCCCTTTGAAAAAAAAAAGAAGTAAATAATAAATAAATGAGCCAATATGTTAAATATTTAACGGTGTTAGTGGGGAAGGGGTCTCATTGGCATAATTCTAAAACTACTTAGTATAATATGTCATTGTTTTTAAACTACAAGGGGTGTGTTCGTGTATTTGACTAAAACCACAGTGGTCTTATTTTCAACTTTATCATTTTTATTTTAAAATTTATCCTGTCAAACAAGTTTTCTACCTTTCTAAGGTTTTGTAAAAAGGAAAAAAAAAAAAAAAAACTTTTTTTAAACATGGTTCCGTGAAGGCTCAATGTTTTTTATTCTCTCATTCTTATTGAAATGAGTAAGCAACTGAAAGGTGTAAGCATCATTTCTTGTCTTATTAAAATTTTAATTAAAATATATTTTTTAAAATAGTAAAACTGTATTATTTTTTTTTAAAAAAAAATAGCATTTCTTATATTGAGATCTATCAATCTTAGATTAAGATTAGTCTAAAAAAATTTAAAAATTTAGAAACCAGAAAGAGAAATAATATTACCTGAGAGTTGTTAATAGTCTGAGAAATGGCGAGTGTGAGTTTAGAAGTAATATCACTATGAGTAAGTGTATAAGTTCTTGGAACCTTCCCTGGATGCTTCTTTTCATCTACTCCCAAATACACAACCTCTAACTTCGAAGCATCGAATATTGCTGGCCCAAACAGTCTCGCTTCCTATTTTTCACCAAAAAAACACAGAAAAATCAAAAGACATTGTCTTGGTTTTACCAAAAGATCAAACAAAACACAATAAAAATTACAGGAACAAAAACGTGAGTCTTCTTCTTAGACTTTCTTCTATGAGGAATGAGGGAGCTGATTTGCTCAGAAGATTTCAAAGAAAGAACTGAAGTGAATGTTAAAACTCCCATCTTTTTTTTCTCTCTTTTGAAGCTTCAGACTTTCTTTTACATCCAAAAATGGTGGCTCTTCTGGTATCATGATAATCTAAAATGATTCCTCTTCATACTTTCTCTCTTTTCGATGGGTCCGGACCTGAACAATTTCCTCGTTTAAATTGAGGTTGAGATTAATTATTGATGGAGCAAAAATTTTATAAAACCATTTTCAGATTTTCTAGAGTGGAAAAAATAGCTAAAAAATTTCTATATTTAAAATCCTTTTTTTTTTTTTTAAATTAGCCCTACCCCCGTTTCGAACTAGTGGCTCTGGCTCGCCCCTATTTATAGTATAATATTTAATAAATATGCAGCTCTATTAATTTTTTTCAATTTTAGACACATTTTCTGAAAGGATAGATGATTAATCGAGATTTTAATTTTTAAAAATATTGATGTCAATGAAAATTTTGAAAAAAAGTTATGAAAATTACTTAAAATACTCAATAATATTCTATTATTTACGTAAATAAACTACAATTTTTTGTTTTTAATTCTCAAATTCATAACATAATAATGTAAATTTACTTCACTACTAATGATAATAAATATTAATAAATGAAAAAAAATGAAAAATCTCAATAATTTGATAGAAAAGGAGATATATAAAAACTTGGGGCATTTGAAAATTTAGCAATTTTTCTAGTAATATTTGTAAAAATATCAGCTCTAAAAAAAATTTGTAAATGTAGTATTTTTTTTACTGGGTGTATTAATGATAAACATTGAATTACATATTTTTTGTACGAAGCTTATCACTGATTAACATAGTAAAAATTGTCATATTTACAAATACTTTTAAAGTTGATGTTTTTACAAATACTAAATCAAATTCTGCTACCCAATGAAATTTCTCTAACAATTTAAGTAAATATATAAACTAATGGAAATAAAAAAAAATTATGGAGTAAAGAGAGAAACTATATACTTGTATATATACATGATAGAGAATATCAAAATAATTTTTTCACATAAAGAGAGATGTTGAGAATATTATATATATGTGTGTGTACATGTGTGTGTACATATGTTTTTTATCGATATTTCTTACATTTCCGACTTTTTATCTCTAGATATATTTGTCATCTAATTAAATTCTTCAAAAACTTTCGTATTTAATTTTAAGAAAATTTTATTGAGCGGCAGATTTTTCTACAATATTTATAAATATAACATTTTTAAAAAGTATTTACAAATATAATATTTTTAAAAGGTATTTATAAATATAACATTTTTAAAAAAAAAATCATTCATATGAATCAGGTAAATCAGTGATAACTTATAAGGTGAATCAGTGATTATATGCGCAAAAAATCAATTAATATTGTGAATTAATAAATTCAGTGATAATTTATGTTACTATGTAGTGAATCAGTGATTACATGTACAAAAATAAGTGATTATTTCTTCAAAATTAGTGGCAAGTTTGTAATATTATATGAACGAATTTGAGCTTAATGCTAGATTTATAAACAAGTTTTTGAAACTACTATTTTTATAAATATTAGATCTGATTTTGCTAGAGGTATAAAACCCCTCTTTAACTTTACTATTTGCAAATAAAAGATGTATGGCTTATTAATCTAAAACTAAAATAAAAACTTTTGTTATATTGACAAATGGGTAAAAACATCATTAAAGAAAAAAGATTGAAAAAGATTGAATGAATGAAGTGAAACTTACCCCTTATCATTGTAGGAAAACAACATTTCTGAGCAGAGACATGAGCCACAAAATTGTATGTTCTCATTTATTTTTTTGTAACACGTTGATATTGAGTGTAAATTAAATTTTGAAGGAACGTATCAGCTGTCCCCCTCTGCCATAGCCATAGGGTCCCCCCACGTGGAGAATTAGGATTTTTTTCTATGGTTGTCAACAATCACAACTATTTATAGAATGTAATAGGGGGCCACCCTCAAAAATTGATTTTTGGTACAATTTTTTTGTATTTATAGAAGGTAACAAATATTTATATACTTATGTTTCTTTAATATTTTGGATGAATAATTTCTTGATTTGAATAAAAATAACACTAACACAAAATTGTTATAAGAATATAAAGTAAAGAGATCAAAATTAACAACACCCTATAATAATAATCTTATAGTTGGAGTGTTTAAGATGAATTTACAAGTTGCACATTATGAACAAATGCTTAAAGATAGCGATTTAAAAAAAAAGATATAAATGATTATAAGAAGACAATGAACTTAATATGTCACAAATTAAAATCATGTAAGAAAATTGACATTAAAAACACACAAAAAATCAAGTATTTGAAGGTCATGCTTTTAAACAATTATGGGAAATAAAATTTTCCAATTGATCTTTTTTCACCCATATTTATGTAGAAACACGAGGTTGAAAAATAAACATATTATTGTGCTTGATTTTTCTTTAATATATTGTTTAATTTAAAATACTTTCCCTAATGTGTCTTATGAATTCTAAAAAAAATGTGTATAAAATTGAAATGATTAGTTTATAAATATTTAAATATTCTTTTTTTAGAGTTCATTAAAAAAAATCCCAAATCATTCTCTCAAAAGTTCATTCGATTTTGCCAACAGCATAGCTCAATTGGTTACGCATCTGCTCACTTTCCTTAAGGTCGAAGGTTTGAGTCTCTCTTACCCCAATTTAATGTAATATCTCCAAAAAAAAAGGTTCATCCGATTTTAAATGGAAGAATTTATTCAATGTATCAAATTTAAGTCACCTAAATACATTCATAATAGAAAATTCCAAATCAATTTCTCTCAAAAATTCATACCATTTTTAAATTAAATAATTTATTTAATATGATTACCTACTTATAATAAATAGATTTACATAAATGTTATTTTCTTTTCTTTAAAATCACAGATTCGATAAATATTAAAGATGAGTCATATTGTGATAGCTTCGTTGAGTAATTTTTTTTTTTTTTTTAGTGTAACGAAAAAAAAAAGTTTACATTAATTAAACAACCATTCCATCGAAAAATAAATAAATAAACAACCCTAATTATTTATCAATCAAGTCCAGAACGTTTTCGGTCTGATTTTGAAGATCAGGGGACCATTTACTGGAAGTGATTGCTGGAAAGCAACAATTGCAATCTTCTTGGCATCGTTTGGACCAATCCAGACCTTTCAGAGCCAAAACTTAAAAATACTCCAATTATATCCCGCATATTTTAATATATATAAAAGTTATTAAGAATCGAAAAAAATACTAAGTTTACATTTTACCCATTTTTTTTCAAAATAGTCCAATTATATCCCGCATATTTTAATTTATAATTTCTCATTATTGTTTTAATATTTAAACAATAACATTTTATTTGATTCATCGACCTAATTTACTTTAAATCTTATTATTCATGAATTCTTGAAAATTGTATTTCCATAGTTGATCCTCTCTTGTTAATTTCAAACCCTTCATAATTTGTTCATCAAACTAATTAGTAAAATATGATGAATTGTTTGAGGTGGTAGATTTATAATTTCAAATTAATTGTTTAGATGAGAGTTGAAATGATAATTTTAATTTCATAATCTTTCAAACCGTTATAAAATAATACGTTGATTTTTTTAAACTCATGATATAACAAATTTTTATTTGAAAAATTCAGATTTTTTTTTTACCAAAGTTAAACCTCCTCAACAGAGGACACAAAATTAAAAAAACAACATTTAACCCACATCTTGCAAGATCATGAGCTTTCTTATTACTCTCCCTATCACAAAACGAAACGCAAATAAAAGTAAAACAAAGTTGAAGCTTCTTTAAATCTTCCAAAAGACAATCAAAATCTTTAGAGCCTGTAGATTTTCCTTGGATGATACCAATCAACCTATTGGCATCAGATCTGACAGAGAAAGCTTGAAAACAAGACAAAGAAAATTTTGATTGTAATATTTAAATAGTTTTATATAAATTATAGCTAAAATTTTAAATAAATATAAAATATTTAAAAATCGAGGACCAAATAGACATATTTCACAAAATTTAAGAGTTAAATTGTAATATTTTTAAATTTAAGGGACCAAATAGAAACTAGACTAGACCCAAAATTTAAGGACCAAAAGTATAATGTATGCTTGATATCTCAAGTTATTAATAATCCTAACCTTTGTATGACCTGAAATATTAATAAAATAATTCATTATTAGTTATTACTTTCTTTTGTGTGTGATATGAGCATAGGTATGTTGCTTGATATATTATTTATATAATTATTAATTTTTTCCTACCGACAGTTTAAATAGAAAAAATAGGGAAAAAATCATTTTTACCCCTGAACTTTAGATGTATTCTCATTTTAAACCTTAAACTTTAAATGTTATCAAATTTAACCCTAAACTATATAGTAGTTGTGAGTTTAACCTTATGTTAGCACGTCTTTGATTATTCACACCAAATTGCATTAGTTTTCTAAAATTTAAGAAATATTAGGCCATAAAACTGCCTAAACAACTATCTAATACAAGAAAATGAAATCAATGAGTTACCAAATCACATATAATATGTTACTAATTGCAACTCGTTCTTGTAAAATCTATCACCATAGGCTTTAATTTTATATATTTCTTTTCAAAGTGTTAAAATTTATTGCTACCCTTTATATTAAAAACTTTATTTTCAGTTTACACGTGAAATCGTTAACAACTAGTTAATAGAAAATGTTAACTTACAGTTATTTATATAATTTAGGGTTAAAATCGATAACATTTAAAGTTTAAGGTTAAAACTGATAAAAAAACGACCCTAAAGTTTAGTGGTTAAAAAATATTTTTCTCAAAAAAAAAATATTAGAGAAGAAGATTGAATGAAGTGAAACTTACATTCTTATTCATTGTAGGACAATAACATTTCTTCGCATTAACGAGCAATATGACACAAATATGATGTTCTAATAATTAGGGTCAACATTTCTCAAATCATTTTTATCTGCTGGCTCTAACGAACATTTTATTTTCCCACGCATCTAAGTTCCCAATGTGAAATGAAGTCCTACCAACTTTATTTTCCCCCTCAACCACTCTGATCTCTATAAACATTACAGTTGAAAATATCAGCTTTTCCTCTCAGCCATCCGCTCCACGCCACATTTGTATTCTCTGGTATGCTAGTTGTCAACAACCCCCACCTTTTATTAATAATTACATAATTGACACGACCCCGGCCTGATGACCCCTAAAGACTTGAGACGACACGTGCCGATAGAAAGCAATAGCTATTAGCCAACGTCTATCATCAAACGGAACTAAAATAACTAGTTAAACATAATTTTAAGTTCTTCTTATCTAAAGAAATTTCACCAGAGTTCTGTTGTTTTTCAAATAAACCAACCTATGAAAACATTTAACATAAATCTACACATACTATAACGGGCTCCGCCCTTGATATCATAGTCTAAAAAAATAACTCAAAAATAGATAAGCATGCAAATTCATTTTTTATTGATAAAAAGAGAAACATGTACAAAGTTTGTTCGAGTAAAAACATCTCTGCCTACTCAATTCGCCTTAAAATTATAAAACCATTTACTCTTTTACGAACTATCACCAGTACTTATAAACAAACATGTACAATCACATACAAAATGTCATACATAGACTAATTAAGGGTGAAAACAGAAAAAGTGGTGCAACGTCTCTCGTCAGGCTTGTCCTCGAAACTAAGATGCTACCTAGAGGGGATAAACAAGACATGGAAAATCATGAGAAAAAACTCAGTGAGTGAGATCATTGTAAACTAACATTTTTTATTGAGTTAAATATTGTAGAAAACACGACTTTAAGCAAACGAATATATTTCCGAGCCAATCACTTTTCATACATATTAAAAATCCATTCCTAGCAAGCTCACGTGATAATATTATATCATAATCATGCAATAGAAAAACTGACACCAAACGCATACCCACAACTGATCATACTACACACAAGATAATTCAAGATATGTAGCAAAGCAACTCATTATACTGAAACTGGTCATACGCGCGCAGAGCTGCCCCCTATTAATAATATGGACATCCATCTCAAAACCAATTGGTAATGAGAGGATGGGCCCTTAGACTTTATACATGTTTTTAGGTCCCTTCATCTTTCCACAGGATCATTAATATGCCCCTCAAGATGATGTCTCTTTTGGGCTCACCAATCTTGGGTTGGATCCCATTTTTGGACCGGATGCTCGTTTAAACTTTGTTGAGCTCTGATACCATATTAATAATGTGGGCATCCATCTCAAAACCAATTGGTAATGAGATGAGTGGCCCTTAGACTTTATAAATGTCGTTAGGTCATTTTATCTTTACGATGTGAGATCCTTAACACCTTCAAAGGGCTATATACCCTAACATACGGCCCAAAGCCTATGGTATGCTAAAGTGGATCCCAAAGACTTGTTGAATGCTGAGCTAGTGAGTATGACAATTTAACGGTTTGAAAATAGCTTACAAAAATCGTTATATATAACTTTCAAACCATTATAAATTCATGGAAACTAATACTTTTTCCATAATAATATATTGTCGCAAGTTTCATAAAAATATTCCATAAACCATCGTAAAACATGATAACATCAACCATAAAAACATGAGTACAAGAGACTATTCATAATACATAAGTTGACTCGAAATTTATAAGCAAATAGAGTTTATAGATAATTCAAAAATAACATTTTAATCAATCACAAAAACTATCCTGCTTACGATCCTGGGTTATAAACAGTGCCAAATCTCCATATCACCTCAAATATATATTTGATAAAATATTCATTAATAATCTCGTAGTTTTTTTTATATATTAGATAAAACATATTGAAAATACATAAAATTGTGGTCAATATCTCATGGCTAGAATTTCACTTTTCCTTTAATAACTACACTTTCAATATACTTTTCAAACCCAAATAACATCCACCTTAAAGTTTAGTAAATTGTACCAAAATCCACTAAAAAAATTTGAAGAAATTACTTACCAAGAAACTTTTACCCAAAAATTTGATATTGTTTTCAAAATTTTCCAATGTTCTTTTCTTTCTTTGTCCCTCTTTTTTTTCTTTTTCCCTTTCTCTTTTTTACTCACGGGCTGCTGCAACCAAAAGTTGTTTTGGTTTTGTCTTTTTTTTTTAAACACCTCACTTGCCACTTGTCAAGACAAGGCAAAAGACCACATGCAATAAATTATTGTGAATTTTATTTTTTATTTTTTTTAGTTTTATTATTTTGAGAATTTCGTCTTTGAAGTTCAATCATGAGGTCAAACATATAATTTGGGATTAAAATGATAGTGCTGATTATTTTAACCATTAATACGTTTATCTTGATTAACTTACAAAAATCTATATTTTAAGAATTAAAATAGATTAGACAGCTATATTTTAAAACTAAAGTTGTAATGAGACTATTAACAATTGCAATTTAATAATATTAAGGACAATGATCTTAAGTAAACTGTATGTGACTCTGTTGATTAGGCGTGAATCATTTCAGACATAAAAGATTAAGAGGAAGAAAGATACGAAGATTTTTTAATGTGAAAAAATTCAAACTAGGGGAGGAAAAAAATAATCGGGTCATACTTGGAGAAAAAATCACGAAAAGAAATCAATACATGTCAAGCAAGAAATTAAAAAAATAATAATAATAATAAAAAAAAAACACTAATATTTTTTGTCTTAGATTGCTTGTTGATGACGGATCTTTGAATGGATTTTTACAAGTTCTGAACTTCCTTCCCTGCTTTGAGACACACAACCTCTCCTTATAGTTTTAAAATTATGCAATTTGACATCTTCCACTATCGTTGTTAACTTTCTTTTAATTCTTCGTTTGAACTTCGATTTGGAATTTTGAATCATCGTTACGATCTATTCATTATAGTTACTTTAAAAGTTTGAAGTCATTAATAAATAAAAAGTGTTTATGACTTTAATAATACATATTAGATAGCAAGATCCAATTAATTATGAGATAGTCATATTATGATAGCCTCGTTGAATAATTCTTCAATATGGTATGTAAAAAAATTCATGTCAAGATTATTTATAATTAATTGTAAAAAAAAATCAAAATCAAAATCAAAATCAAGTATACTACAGAAATAATCTATAAGCATAATTGCTGGATTGAGACAAATGACAACATCCATAATGCCAATAATTCAAATTGCTTGTCA
The DNA here is from genome assembly GCA_028015215.1 of Gynostemma pentaphyllum. Classification (NCBI taxonomy): domain Eukaryota; kingdom Viridiplantae; phylum Streptophyta; class Magnoliopsida; order Cucurbitales; family Cucurbitaceae; genus Gynostemma; species Gynostemma pentaphyllum. Next base: position 5,103,638 of record CM051351.1, on the reverse strand, counting down.
ATCAAATACCAAGAATAATCTAATCTTTTTTTTTTTTTTTGGTAAAGAAAAAAAAAGTGTAATATTTACATTAATTAAACAACCCTAATTATTTATCAATCAAGTGCTTTGCTCCAAACCGTTTTCGGTCTGATTTTGAAGATCAGGTGACCATTTAATGGAAGTGATTGCTGGAAAGCAACAATTGCAATCTTCTTGGCATGGTTTGGGCCAATCCAGACCTTTCAGAGCCCAACTTACTTGGGCCGGTCCGTTTTGGTTTTCCTCTGGTTCGGGCCCAATAAGCCCACTTGAAGGTGGAAATGGATCTTTAAGTGGGCCCCAACATTCTACTGTATTGAATTCTGGAATCTTAGAGTGGAAATAGACCCATACCAAAGCTTCTTGTAACTCCGGATAATTGTTGAACAAGTCCACATCTCCATGAACAAAGGCGTTCAATACCTACACGTTTACAATTCTAAAACTATTAATTTAAAATTCTATTTTTCTTTTTATTTGATAAAAAAAAAAATCATTTTTTAAAAGTAAACTTAATTAGTTATTTTTAGTGATATACTAAAAGAGTAATAATAGTTTTGAGTGTACAATAATCTTCACATTTTATCATAATTTTTTTAAAGAACAGATGTAATGGGTAGACTTTTCAGACTGTACATTACTTAAATGAATTATTGTTTTTATTATTGATTAAATATACGGATGTTTATCATGTCCACTTCAAAGATTAATTACAATCAACCAAAAGTTTCTTTTTAAACCAAAAAACCACCTTTGTAGAAGAAGTTGCTAGACTAATTTGACTTCTCCATTCAAGTCATAAAATTTTAATTTCATCAATTTAAATTTAAATTTTATTTTATTTTTTCAAAAATGGCATTTCAAAAAGTGCTATAGGTTTTGAAAATTTTCAAACATAAGCTTTTTTTTTTTAGTCTGAAATCCAGATGGGTGGAATATCACTATAAGAAATGTCATTTTTTTAATTACTCATAAAAAAACCATCTATTAGAATTTCTCTTCTCTAAATTATAATGTGTGTTCTATAATATCCATAACTTGATAAAGAAAAAAGTCTAATATTAAAAATATAAACACTCTAATTGAATCATAAATAATAAACGAAAACTTCAAACCTGATACCAAAATAGTGGAATATAATCAATCTTCACAAATTAAAAATTTAATATTTAAATTGACACATAATATACTAAATAAAAATGGGTTGAGAGAGAGGGAGAATTGTTACCACAGGCAATTCTTTGCGGAAGATGTAGAATCTGAGATTAGCACAAAGATCTAAGAGGAAATGACCACCACTAATATGACAATGAACATGTAATGACATTTTCCCTTTCACTTTCTTCCATTCTCCAACTACTTCATCTCTTTGCAGCCAATTATACCATCCTTGCAACTGTCAATTCAAATATCGAAAAATAATGTTTATTCCATGTTTCAATTCAGTTTCTATGGTTTAGGTTTATGTCAATTTAATCTTTATGATTTTAATATTTATTTACAATTCAGTCTCTATGATTTGATTAAAATTCAAAAAACATCTAAATCCCTATCACAAGTTAAAGACAATTACTTGTATGATTGTCATGTTTATATAAAACAGCCACAGCCACGCAAGTGATCTGGTAACTCATGGTAATTGCAACAAATCATACCATATGATTAAATTTATAATTAAACGAAAGAAAGAAAAAACGTTATCCTTTCTCTAAAACTAAACAATGGGGAAAATCAAATCTGAGAAAAAATGAATACCTGAGAATTGTTAATAGTCTGAGAAATGGCAAGGGTAAGCTTAGAAGTAATATCACTATGAGTAAGTGTATAAGTTCTTGGAAACTTCCCTGGATGCTTCTTTTCATCTACTCCTAAAAACAGAACCTTTAACTTTGAAGCTTCGAAAATTGCTGGCCCAAACAGTCTCGCTTCCTAATTTCCACCACAAATAACAAACACACAGAAAAATCAAAACCCAATTCTGACTTTTTCTTGTTTTACCAAAAGAAATCAAACAACAAGAAAATAAAAATTACAGGAACAAAAACGCGAGTCTTCTTCTTGGGCTTTCTTCTATAAGGAAAGAGGGAGCTGATTTGCTGAGAAAAATCATGGTTTGGTTTCAAAGGAAGAACGGGAGTGGTTGTTAAAACTCCCATCTTTCTCTCTCTTTAGCTTCGTTGAAGATCCAGAAATTTCTTTTACACCCAATAATTGTGGGTTCTTCGCTTCTATGCAAAGAAAGAAAAGGGGAAAATCAAACTTCTACGAGAAGGGAAGAGAAAAAGAAAAGGCCGGAAAGCAAAAAACTTTAACTATTCTAAGATATGGGTTTCGTTTGAGAGTGAGAAATTTCAAATGGGTTGGAGAGATTTCTGGAAAATAGTGAAGAATTAGAAGCGTGTTGGGAAGGAATTGCGGGGATTGCGTTGCGGTTGCGTTATTCAATGCTTTTTAAATAACTTTCTTGTTGTAAGAAGTAAGCTTTGACGGGGACGGCTGTTTAAATCTTTTAGTCACTCTTGGACGACTCTTAAAATGACACGTTTTTTTGTTGACTTGAAATCTAATTGAATGTTGGTGGCGTGTTTAGGGATGGCAACAGGGCGGGGCGGGGTCGGAGATGCACTTCTCATCCCTTAACCCGCGGGGATTTTTAATCCTCATACCCTACCCTATCCCCTAATAAAAAAATCGGGGTCGGGTTCGAGGATTCCCCATTAGGGGATCGGGTTCCCTGAGGGGAAAATTCCCCGTTTTCTATTTTAATTCTTATTTAAAAAGAAATATAAATTTAAAATGTACTTTTGAAGTAAAAAAGAAAACATAACACTTAACATTTTATATTGTATTAGTTAATATAATCATATTTTACATATATTTTTCAATAAATAAAGATAAAAGTAAACAAAATATATAAGATATTCTTATAAAATCGGGTTCAGGGTCGGGGGCGGGGGATGTATTCCCATACCCTTACCTTATAATAAATCGAGGGGAAATTTCTCACCCTAACCTTAACGCTATAAAATGGGGATTCCCCGCCCCTATAGGGTCCCTAAGCGTGTTACTCTTAGTTTTCAGCTTAAGGAAAGGTTAAGACTTAACTAAGTAGCCGTAACTTTATTTGAGATTGTTTTGATTAAAAATCTAATCTCTTTTCTATTTAATAATTTTAAGTTTATGGGTGTGGATGTAAGAAAAGCTAGTCTAAGAAGTAGTCAACAATATTTAGTTGCTGGTGAAATTGATTTATAAATCATTGACAAATAATCCTTGGGCTCTGTACTGCAAATTTGTGTGTTTATTAACGTTGATCGTATTGGGGTGCGAACAAAATCTCATATTAATTACGGAAGGGGATGATCATGGATGTAAAGGAGAAAGATACATCTTCAATGGCATGAGGAATTTTGAGTAAAACTAAAAGTAAAGTCATGTTGGTCTTGGCCGGTTCGATGTCTCCTAACAAGTGGTATCAGAGTCATGCCCCGATTCTAACCATGTGAGTGGAATCCTCAGTTGCCGAACAAAGTGAGAAGTCTCGGAACTCCGATCCATGGCGGGTTCTATCTGACAGGCGGTACACTCCGAAGAAAGAGAGTTGACCTGGATAGAGTGCGTGGATGGAGAGGAAACTCAGTGGATATTTGTTTAAGAGGAGGATTATTGGGGTGCAAACAAAATTTCACATTAGTTAGGAAAGGGGATGATCATGTGTGTATAAAGGGAAGAGCACATCTCCATTGGTATGAAGTCTTTTGGGTGAAACCAAAAGTAAAATCATGTTGGTCTTGGCCTAAAGTGGACAATATCATATGAATATGGAATTGTGGAGGTCCGGTGTCCCATAACAGATTGAGAATTTGTATTGTTGTTATATAAAAAAGTGAATAATGAATTGGCTTTGTTTTATTTTTTATGGAACTTTAAAATCTTATTATTTTTATTTTTTAAACAATAAGAATTGGACCGAATCAATCAGAAATCGGACCAAACTGAATCATTGGTTTAATTAAGTTTAGTTCTATTTTTATACCATTTTTCCCTCGAATACTTAATATAACCAATAGTTACATGACAAGTTTAATAGTAAAACTGATAAAATGAGTCAAATTGTTTTCAATTACTTTGAATAGATAAAAGGTTTAAAAAAATCAACTCTGTCCACCTCTAATTGTTTATGATGTAAAAAAAAGTTTGTTTTAATATTTGTTAATTTATAGAGGGAGTTTTTTCAAAAATAGCATTTTAAATATGATGTTTTAAAAAAATAACAAAATAGGCTTTTCTTAGACTGAGATGCACCCTTAGTCATATAAATATTTTCAAGATATTTATTATTTTTTAAATTACCCATAAAAAATCTCATCTATATGAATTTTTAAATTATATATCGTGGCTTTCTTGCCATTTTTTAAGGAGAAAAAAGGAAGATATTTCTTAATTATATGTTTTGTAATTGCAAGATAGTATCGTTGTTTGAGGGAGAGCTCCCCCCCCCCCCCTATTTTGTTGCTGAAACGTGTGGACATGAGGTATGTTAGCGTTGCACAATTTCTTTCCAACAAATTAGGGTCCACAAACTGTCAAGTGGCAAAATAATAATAATAATTAAAAAAAATAGAGAGAGAGAGAGAGAGGCCCGCTCGATTGGAAAATTGTGGTTTTTTAATTAAATTTCAAACAATTATTTTGCCATCCACAATGATCATGTACAATTATTCGAAGTAAAATGTTATTTTTGAAAAGAAACAAAAGTAGAAAACACCGTTTGAATTGGTTTGAGATACTTTTGAAAATAATTTTTTGTTTGATATAAACAAAAAAAATCAGTCTTTTATAACGTTAAATAATTTTTCAAACCATAAAGATATTTTCATTTCAAAAAGAAAATGTAAAAATAATAATTGCGACAAGATAAACGTTAATTGTAATTTACCTTTTTCTAGAATTGTAAAAGAAAAATTTCTCTAACAATAAATAGAGCTAAACTTATCTTACAAGACAATGAGAACAATCCTACAACACTTAATGTCAAAAAACTTATAAGATAACATCTTAGATACGTGACCACACATGGTTTAAACTCATAATCTCAATGTTTAAAGAAGAACATCTTAATCAATAGATCAACCCACGGTTGATTAAAACCATATAAAGATGAAATCAACACATTGTATTTGTAACTGCAGCGAAATTGGAGAAGAAAATAAAAAAGTTTTTTTTTTTTTTTGACAAAATACTAAATAAATATACAGTTTCATATATATACCTTTGGGAGTAAAAGTGACTCACCGTTTCCTTTTTTATTTTTTTCTTGTCAAATTTTTGAAGGGCAGAAAATTTTAAGGGAAGCAATTACTGATTCTTGTTTCTGGTGGTCCAATGAACAGCTCAGTCTCTACATCCATTCTCTCTTGATGGTTTACTTTTCTCTGTTTATTTTCTTGTCTTTTTTCTGATTCCATTCCAACCTGAACATAAATTCCCATGATTCTTTAATAGTCTTTTAGAAAAAGAAGAAAGTTTGAAAAACTAATGAGCAAATGGGAATCACATTCCATCCCCAATTAGGGGCCCAAGTTCATTATGTAAATATTAATTATCATAATTTAGTATAAAGTAAGAAGACTATGGGGAGAGAATCATCCTCAGTTCGCAGTAATAATAAATATTTTATAGGTCATGTTTGATAATAATTTTTTAATTAAAATAAGGTGATTTTTTTTTTTTTTATAAATACTTAGAAACACAATAAAAATGGGATTTTTAATTATTTTTAAGTTTTCAAAATTTAACTAGGATTTAATAATAATGTTAAAAAATAGATTACAAAACCACAAAAAACAAAAATTGACTAAACAAGATCATATTATAGAAATTTTCTATAAAAAAATCTTAAAAAGATGGGTCTTAGTAAATAAGGGATCAATGTCCCAATTTCAGGAAAATGTATTCCATAAACTTTCGAAAGAATGAGATTTGACTCACTTGATTATCTCATTCATTTTTTAGATCAAAATATAAAAAAATATATTATACATGTATATAATAAAGGGGCAAAATATTCTTTAGTTTTTTTAAATCATATCAAATAAGGAGAAAGAAGGCTCGAAGCTTCGATCTTATGGGAGGAACGAGAACAAAAGAAATTGACATCACCTGATTCTGTAATGCTGCATTTTCATCCATCAACCTCTTCTCCTGTATCAGATAAAATTACAGTCAACAACACAACTTTTAACAACAATGGAAAAAAAAAAAGAAAAAAAAAACACCATCAATGAATGAGACAGAAATTTAACCTCTTCCTTCAGCTTCATAATTTTTTCCTTCAGCATTTGATACTAATGACCATAAACGAGACATAAGATTTATATTGGAATGATTTATATTAATAAAACCGAACATAATTAATTATCCAATCAAGAATATTACTTTACCAAAGGATAAAAACTTAAAACCATTGTTTCCTGTTTCTGTTTTTTTTTTTTTTCTAAATTCTGAACACTATGTGTGTTTAATAACTATTCTCTATTTCTTGTTTGCCAGTTTTAAAAAACGTTCCTAAAATTGTGTAGAAATTTTAGAAACAAAAAGTTATGATTGCTTGTTTTTTTGTTTCTGTTTCTAGTTTTTTAATACATTAAAAAATTATTACTTTAAATTATTTTGACTTATAAAATATATATCAAATATCGGAAAATTAAATTTATAAACAACTCATACGTTTTTTTTCATTTTTTCATTTAAATTTTTTATTTTTTCAATTAAAAATTACAAGAAACGAGAAACGGTTACCGAACGTATTTTTGTTTCTTTTTTCAATAAAAATGAGAGAACTAGAATAAGAAATGATTACCTAACATGTTTTTATTATTTTAAAAAAATAAACAAGAAATAGAAAAAAGAAACAAGAAACGGGAATGTTACCAAACGGGTCCTTAAGAAGGATTATGAATTGTTAATTAGTATGTACCTTTCTTGACCTAATTTTGCCTAGGCTTCTTTCCAGTTGCCTTTCAAGCTGTTGCAACTCTTCAATGGAACACAAATCCAAGCCATCTCCCAATAGTTTTCTGTAAAAGAAATTCAAAAGATGGTAATAAAATCTTTTAGAGTAACTAATATATAAGAAAGCAGGAAGTGATTTTTTTTTTTATATATATATATATATATCAAAGGCTCAAACCTTTTAGAAACTTCAAGGTGCTCTAACTTCTTATTCATGCTAAAGGAGTCATGTAAATGTTCCTTCTCCAACTTTCATCCAAAAACAACCATTCAGTTTCAGGTTATTCAGCACTTGAAAGATGAGGTGACAAAAATTATACATGGATTTTTCTCAATCAAAGAGGTAGTAAACTTGAGAGAGGGAGAGAGATATTTGGACCCAATACACTGGTAATCATATTTATAAATTTGTCAAAATTTGTGTTAATTAAATTAAATAATCAAAGTTAAAATGGGGTTCAAACATTTATCTGTAATTACACAACCAATATTAACCGCATACATTGATTATTTACTTTTTTTCTTCAAAAAAAGAAAACTTAATATCTTCAATACCATTTTGAGTGTTCAATAAATTTCCGACACGTGTCTAATGTGTCTAACATGTCTAATATCTTGAACAAGTGTGTCCAACATATGATTAACCTACTTAACAAGTGTCTAACACATGTCCAACAAAAGTCAGAGTATCAGAGCGTCCAGTATTTATCGGACACAAATAAATCACCTAAGTTGAAGTATCCATACTTGAACGAACAAAATGGAAGAATTAGGAAGTGTTCGAAGTGCTTTTTTTAGAGTAATGTTATTAAATAAAACACTTATCCTATAAGCAATTTAAAAAAATATAATAATAATAATAATAATAATAGTTCAGTGTTTTCTACTTCAAGCCTACCTAGTATTTCATATACATAATATATCAAAAAATAGTTTTGATATGAATCAAGTACCTTGAAAATTGAAAAGTATAGATCTTTAATTAATCTAAATTACTATTAACTAATAAAAGAAAGAAAGAAAAACTTATAAGCACAGTTAAAAACCATAGAGAAAAAAAGAATCTTTCAACTTAGCAGGAAAAAAGTGTGTTAAAAGGCTAACCTGGACATCATCTAGAGCTGCATTATTGGTAGAAGCCAAGTCTTTGGTTCTACTCTGATACCGCTCTATTGTCTTGTTCATACTGAAGCATATCTCCAAATTAACAAACATCATAAAACATAATTTGGGATTATATTTAATCCAAATTACCAAAAAGATGGGAAAGAAAAAAAAAGCAAATACCCTATATAGCCATTAGTATATATTTATGTAGCAAATTCCTAAACATTTCAATGAGAAAAATAAAGCCCCTTTCAACAAGTGCTAGAATCTTGGGATTACATATAGAAAGCAGCTTTCAACTTTTATTTTGTAAGTAATTTTAAAAATAAAGTTTTAGTGGTTTAAAAATGGTCACAAATCTATGATTTTAAACAAATAAACAACCATATAATTTTATTTTATTTTTAAATATTTTTTCATTTTATTAGTGTTGAATGTATCATTAGCATTATGAGTTTCCAGATTCCCTCTAATATAAAAGATAATTTAACATTTTGGAGCTTCATACTGCAGCCATTTACACACAATTGTAGTAATATAAGCTTTTGGAGATTTTTGTTCCATCCTTAAACATAAATTTGATCAATATAAATATATATCCATTACTTCATGGTTGGCTCTGCCAAAATCAAGTTGATCAGAAGGATTAAAGACAAAAAAAATAAAAATAAAATAAAAATCAAGAAGGGTGAGTTTGGGATGAGTATTGCGACAAATGTTTTTAATAAAACACTTTTACCATAGCTACTTTTAGAGAAAACATTAATTAAGTGTTTTCTCTAAAAAAGAGTTTTAAGTGTTTACGGAGAAAACACTTAATTGGTATTAGTAAATGAAAAAAACACTTCAAAATTCATCCCAAATTCACCTGAAAGCCAACAAAGTAATCATCAGAATTTAGAAATTTCAGTCAAATATATATACCAGTGTCCAGTGGAAATATCCTTTTGCAAGTCAATCAAAGTTGCAGAGTTACAAATTCAATTAATTAATAATAAAAAAATAAATCTCATTATTCTACAATATATATGCCAGAAACAAGAATAGTAAAAAAAATAAAAAAAGATAATTTATGCTAGCTTTGTGACCTCAGAGAATCTCTTCTTTAGAATAGTGAAGACATTTGAAAATTTCAAAGAATCAGCTTCTTACTAGAAACAGATATGTAAGCTTGCTTGTAGCAATACTTAATGTTGCCCTTTATCATTTTAAGATTTAGGATATGAATTATTATTTGAGTATCAATCCAGTATATATATGTTGATTGAGAATAAATAAATCATCGAGTTCATCATTACTTTAACAATATAACTTTTGAATGTAGTGATGACTTAATAAACTACTATCAGGTTCGTAAAACAAACTAATACCTCTATACACATGAGACGGTGTTGAGAATATAAAAGCATTAAATTTATTCTATAGTTTGAGCTTTTGAGTCTAGTAACTAAACTAAATAACTTGGGATATAAAAAGAAGGGTAAAGTACTCATTTGGTCCTTGAGTTTTGGAGCTCGTGTCTATTTGGTCCCTACATTTTCAATTTGTGTCTAAGTGGTCCCTGAATTTTGGATATTGTGTCTATTTGGTCCCTGCGTTTCAATTTGTGTCTATTTGGTCCATGAGTTTTAAATATTGTGTCTATTTGGTCCCTGAGTTTTCAATTTGTGTCTAAATAGTCCCTGAATTATTATAAATAAGTTTAATTCTTTCTTAATTTGTTAACTCATTAACACAATATCGACTTAACGGTGCTATAAAATGTTTAATTGATCAAAATACTTACATGAGATTAATAATTATGTCAAATTTTAGGTCTAGATTGATGAAAGATTTATTCCTATCTTTGTATTTTGACCAATTAAATATGTTATGCCAGCATTAAGTCAATAATATGATAAGAAGTTAACGAACACGTTAAATTAAGTATCAATTAAACTTATTTTTAATACTTCTTGAAAATCTAGGGACCACATAGACACAGTATCCAAAACTCAGTGACCAATTAGACACAAATTGGAAACGCAGGGACCAAATAGACACGACATCTAAAACTCAGGGACCACTTAGACACAAATTGAAAACGCAGGGACCAAATAGACACAACCTCCAAAACTCAGGGACTAAAGGGGTACTTTACCCTAAAAAGAAAGGTATAACCAAAGATTGATATGCTTTGTATAATATTTTTCATTAGCAAAGTGGAATTAACCAAATATAGTAGAAACTTTATCATAAATCAAATTGTTTTTTTCATTTTATTTTGAAAAAGGAGACATATTCTCATTGGGTTTTGAAGCTAAATGCACTAACTGTCCCTAATCAGCCAGCATAACTATTTTGGGATAAAAGTGCATAGACTAGCATTCCTTAATTACTACCCCTACTTACTGATATGACCTAAAACCAGATACTCTTCAAACACTAGAAACTAGGAAGATCTTTTTAAACAACTAAAAAATAAAATTATTTTCAAAACAAAGCCTGACTAACATTGGAGAAAGAGAAATATCATTTCTTTCAAGGACTGTTTATAAAAAAAATTATAAAGCAAGAACTAGAAAAAAAAAATGTATTATATCACAGTAATGGTTATAATGCAAAACTACCATTCAACTGCTCTCTCTTTGATGAATCTGTACGGGGCGTTTCGTTCATGTGTTTGATATATTTAAGTTTATATAGTCTGAGATTGTAAAATTCGAGTTTTTATAGTATGTTCTTGATGAATAAGTTTATATATATTATTTAAACTCGTGTATAAAAACAAAAATAAAGAAATAATTGTGGTTCTTGATGAATAAATGTATACAATTATATAAAGTCAAGTGTAAAAACAAACATTGAAACATTATTGTAAATTAATAAATCCATAAATTTCAGGAGATAATATGATTATATTGTAGCAATCCCATAGATCAACCTACAAAACAAATACTCTATTATGAAGCAACGATTCAATGAAACCACACACCTTGGATTTAACCAAAGTTGCAAAGCTCAATTATACATGAATTTTGGACAAGAGAGAGATAATCGACTCTAAATTCTTATACCAATGAAAACTCTATATAAATTCTATTAATTTTATTTATCATTGGGGCAACAATAATCTAACTAGTTTTTTTAGTATTCTAGTACTATTTGGAGAGAAGTAAAATCAACAATAAGAACAGTACAATTTATTGGAAAATATTTGTCTATTCGCGGGTAGGTAAAAAATCCTCTTGAGTTTCATGTGTTCTATTTCTATTGGATCAATGATTTCTACCCATATGTTTGATTCAATAGAAATTAGACAACAGTAAAAGTCGGGAAAAAATCCTCCGTACTAGTGAATAAGCAAACTATTTCCCCAATTTATTTAGTTTACTAAAAGGGAGAAACTGATGGAAATAAGCAAATACCCAAAAGAAAAAAAAGAAATGAAAAATACACACTGGTTAAAAGAAGAAACTGATAGCAAAAAAAAATTACCTGCAACTTGAAAACTCATAAAGTTTGCCTCTGGGAGAGAAAATAATTAATGCAACTTCAGCTTCACAAAGAACTGAAAGCTCAAAAGCTTTCTTGAGAAGCCCATTCCTTCTCTTTGAGAAAGTCACTTGCCTACTTGTTGCATTCTCTATTCTCTTCATCTGAGTTTTCCCCCTCACCATTCTAAAAAAAAAAAAACCTTAAAGTTTAAATTTTTATGAGATTCCCAGAAATTTTCTAGGGAAACAAACAAGACCCAGATTAGAAAAAATGAAGGAAAATCAAAAACTGGATCCAATCTAATATAATAGTAAAGTAATATACCCACCTTTTTTTTTCCTCTAAATCTGAAATGAGTGTGGAAATCAGAGAAACCCTAGAAAAAATTAGCTGAGAAAAAAAGGGAAAGAAAAGGGAATTTGATTGATAGACTTTACTTATGGGAAGTCTATAAGAACCCTAGAGAGTATAAAATAAGAAAGAAAAAGAAATGGTAAAGAAAGAGAAGTGAGTTCATGAAAGAACCTGATCTCTTTCTTTTTTGGGAAAACTCTGAAATAAAATAGGAATTTCCTAAAAATAGAAACCAAACAGAATAAATGCTGCCACTTGGATAATTGCTTGCGTCTTTTTTTTTTTCTCTTCCCCAATACCAAACTACACCCTCCTTCATAATTTCGGTGCACAAAAAAACCCGTGCCATCAGACTGATATGATGACACGTGGTTAAAGTGACTGACAACTTCTGACTCCGGTGACCATTGGAGAGGCAGAGAGTCACTTGGAGCAAAAGACAGCAAACATTCCTGTCGGTTGCCAGTTACACTCAGGCAGGTTTTTAAAAACCCCGTCTTGAATGAAATAAAAGAGAGGGGTTGCAGGGAAATTTGGAGCACTGGTTGGGGACCGTGGAAAGGGTTGGTTTTTGGGATATAAAGATTTAATTTAGGGGTTGCAGGGAAATTTGGAGCACTCGTTGGGGACTGTAAAAAGGGTTTGTTTTGGGGATATAAAGATTTAATTTTTCGTACGAAGAACAGTGGGAAAAAATTAATTAAAAAAATAGAGTTGATGGTTCCGTACGACTTGGTCAGAGTAGTGTTGGACCAATGGGATTTGCCTCCACGACGTTTGTGTGGGAAACGAGATGGCACTGTGTCACGTGGCTCTTCTTGAGTGGAAGACTTAAGTTTTGTTTGACCTATATTTTAAAAATGTTATCAATTTTATGAAGATACTTACCTCCCTCCTCATAAATCCCTACTCTTCCATTTGGATGAAACAAAATAAGAAATAATAAATATTTATTATTTATTAATTATATGGAACTAATTAGTTTACTTTAACCAATGGAAATAAAACACATACAATAATTAAGAGGAGCATCAGGAAGTAAGTATTTTCCTAAATTTTAAGATTAAAGGGTTAATTTGATACCATATCCCTTCCTAATTCCTCACGTTAAATTTGTAAATAAGTTGAGTAGTTTTTTTATTGATGGTTGAATGAGGTTTTGTATGCCTATAGAAAAAGGTTATGGATAGTACAATGAGAAATTATCTATATTCTAATTTTTCTATACTCCTCTCTTCTATTTAGATTTCTTCCAAGTATAATTGATAAATTATACATTTATATAAAGAAAATGATTGTAAATCAAATTGTGTACTAATTGATGTCTCTAAGACTCTATATCTGAGTTTTATCGTGATTTATACTCTACTTTCAACTTTAACCACTGGCCAATCAGAGTATAGCTCAACTGATCAAGGCACCTACTCACTTCTCATGTGGTCAAAGGTTCGAATCTCCCCTCCCCCCAATTTGATGTAATCTAAAAAAAAAACTTTAACCACTAAAGAATCACGTCTCTCATATGATTTTTAATTTATTATCATTTCACAATATGTGTATGTGCAATTAAGTTTGTAATAAAATTAATCATTTGTATTAAATAAACGTGAATTCACTCACCTACATGAGGTAAATCTTCAATTTGATACAAGTGAATTTTGAGTGGGAAAAAATAATTTTGGCTTTGACGAGGACAGTGAAATCACACGTGAAATATTAATCTAATTGTACAAGGGTTCGAATATTGGGGACTCGAAATTTTAAATCGGTATTTAAAAATATTATTTATATATTATTGTGAAATTTATATCAAACAATCAATGTGGTGTTGTGGTAGACTAAAGTAATGATTTATGTTTTTGAGAACAAGAATAGGGATTTGATTCCTCACTAAAGTAAAGTATCTTCATTTTCTTTCTTTATTTATATTAAAAAGTTTTTTTTTTATTAATTTAAATAAAAAGATTTATCAACCATACCTCTATTTTTTTTTCTTTTAATTATTTTAGTTAAAAAAATCAATCAGTTTTAAATCTCTTTTTTTAATCATTTTTTTTATAAATTTTAACTCTAGTTTGTTTTCATTATAATAATCAAATTAATACATTCAAATATTAATTAGTTTTTTCTCTCAATGTTATTGTGATTTTTTTATCTTAAAATTTATATGATAAAAGGGTCTGGATTTTTATTTTCGCACAGGGCTCGTTATCTTATGACCGACCCTGAAATTAATATATTAGTGTAATAGATTTTGCAATAATTTAAAAGTGCAGGGGTGTAATTTACAATTCACCATAGTTTTTGCTTTATATGTCTAGTTCAATATATTGATAGTATTAATTTTTAACTAGTTAAATTAGCTATTTAATTTTATAAAAAATAGATAATTGTTGAATGTAGATCGATTCCAGATTCGTTCAAGATTTCGAAAAAGAAATCACCTGACCTAATTTTAAAGTTTCAGATCAAAAAAAATAAAAGAGAGAAAGATGCATAAAAAGACAAGTGGCCTTTAGACTTAATGATGTTAATAGATTCCTCGAGTTTAACATAATGGTAAGTTTCGAAGTCATGATCTGTGGTAAAATTTTATCAGATAAGCGGTGCGTTTGCGGAGAAGTGGAGATGGTCGGAATAGAGTGGACGGATGGACGTGAGGTTCTTTAGTCCTTTGTTCGGAGGAGGATGGTTTGGGTTGCAATCAAAATCTCACATCAATTAGAAGTAAGGATGATCATAGTTTAATAGGGAACGACAACATATCTATTGATATGAGATCTTTTAGGTAGAACCAAAAGCAAGTCTATATAGGATGAGGCCTAGAATAAAGAAGGGTAACCTACGAATAAGACCCATTTGGTTTTATACAAGATCTATGAGCCCAAAATAATCAAAATCTTACATCAGTTAGAAGTGGGGATGATGTGAGATCTATTGTTATTTTAGCAAAAAATATGCTACCTACTAGATTAACCCAAAGCAAAACTATGTAGGATTAGGTCCAAAATAAATAAGGATATCTTGCAAATAAGATCCATTTAATTTTAGTCAAATGCAAGGATACTCACTATAGTTGAATATAACAAATTACATCCACATAGTTCAAAAGTTTTAGTCATAGCTTTTTTTCGTTTGAATTCTGATTTGGATGATTAAAAAATGTTTTGGAATCCTTATTTTGAGCTTAACTTTACATTTTAAAACTTCAAAATTGTCATAAATAAAATGGTTTATTATCGTCAAATTATTAAGTATAATGGAAACTATATGGGGGCGTTTGAAGTGCGGGCATTGGCATTCAATTCTCATTTCATTGTTTGGTTCAACCTCTTTTACCATTGGCATTGACATTCAATTCCCATCCAAATTTTCCCTTTATTTAACATTGGCATTAGCTTTGGCATTGACATTTGTCATTGGCATTTAATTAAACTCTCTCCAATTTTGTACTATTTGGTATTTCTAATAGGAAAAAAAATATATTATGAGTATTTTAGTAGGTTATAGTGAACAAGATAAAATTAAAAAATATTTTTGAATTAAAAAAATATACATATTTTTTAAATCAAAAATATTTTTTTAAAGAAACTCAATATATTATACATAATTAAATTAAAAAAATATGTTCAATTTTAATTAAAAAAAATATACATATTTTTTAAATCAAAAATATTTTTGTAAAGAAACTCAATATATTATACATAATTAAATTTAAAAAGAATGTTCAAAATAATACACTAACTAATTTAGATAAATTTTACTTTATAGTACTTTTTTCAAGCTTAATTCCAAATACAACATTTTTTTAAAGGGTAAAATGCAAATGAGACCCATGTGGTTTTTTCCAAATGCATGAACACCCTCTGTGGTTTGAAAATGGTAAATCACACCCCTGTGGTTCCAAATTTTTTCAATCAAACCCCTCCTCTTTAATGTCAAAATTTTTATTTTAGCCATAACTTTTTTCATTTGAACTCCGATTTGGGTTGTAACGACCCGGATTTGCTCTTAAGATTAACGACTGTCCCTACACACTAACACGAGTCCTTTCAGCATGTTTTGTCCTCACTCACACGCATCCTGACATCAGGCAGGAGGTCACCCAACCTAGGATTGCTCCAAGCCAAGCACGCTTAACTATGGAGTTTCTTATGATTGAGCCACCGAAAAGGAAGGTTAACCTGTTAGTATAGGTAGTACCTATTAATCTTATTAAACTCTCCTCAACTATACCGTCCCATACCAGTATAGTCTCAGAATCCCTCTCATTCGGATGTGGAGTCGGTTCATCCATGTGGCCCTTCACCTAGAAGCCTGCCAGGAGCCGCTCCTTGTCCGTGCCTACTAATTGCACCGGCGATCACTCCCCGCCCTCATAGGGTCCGGCTGTCACATGCCCACTAGCTTCCGCTTGGTTCGTCCCCGAACCACATAGTACTGGGAGAGGTCGCGGCTCTGATACCACTTGTAACGACCCGGATTTACTCTTAAGATTAACGATTGTCCCTAACACTAACACGAGTCATTTCAGCATGTTTTGTCCTCACTCACATGCATCCTGACATCAAGCAGGAGGTCACCCAACCTAGGATTGTTCCAAGCCAAGCACGCTTAACTATGAAGTTCCTTACGATTGAGCCACCGAAAAGGAAGGTTAACCTGTTAGTATAGGTAGTACCTATTAATCTTATTAAGCTCTCCTCAACTATACCGTCCCATACCAGTATAGTCTCAGAATCCCTCTCATTCGGATGTGGAGTCGGTTCATCCATGTGGCCCTTCACCTAGAAGCCTGCTAGGAGCCGCTTCTTGTCCGTGCCTACTAATTGCACCGGCGATCACTCCCCGCCCTCATAGGGTCCGGCTGTCACATGGGTGATTCAAGATATTTTGGAATCTTAATTTCAGGATCTATATAATAGTCACTTCAAAATTTCGAAATGATTAATAAATAAAAGAGTTGATTGACATCAAAATACTAGGTATGATTGACACAGTTAACTCTTTTGGTTTTTGGTGATTTGAAAGTTTGAAGTGACCATAGCGTAGAGACCAAAATGAGGATTCCAAAACATCTTGAATCATCCAAATCGGAGTTCAAACGAAGAAGTTGTAATTAAAATAAAATTAATGACATTGAAGGGGAAGGGTCTAATTGAAAAAATTTGGAACCACAATGGTGTGATTTGTCATTTTCAAACCAAGGGGGGTGTTCATGCATTTGAAAAAAACCACAGGGGTTTTATTTACATTTTACCTTTTTTTTAAATAACACGTTTTCACTTTTTTTAAATTAATAAATTTGTTTTATTATTAAACCCTAAATATTGAATGAAAACAATCATTTATTTTTTACCGTCAATTAATATCAACTAATTTATATAATAATACATGATTGTAAGAAATTGATTCCTATATGTTTCATCAATTTTATTTTATTTTATTTAATGAAATAATATTTAAAAGGAAATTAAAAAATTCAAACTTATAAATAAATATAGTTGATAATTTTAATTTAATATTATTAATTATTTTTTTTCAATTTTTAAAATAAATTTTATATAATAATTAAATAAAATAATAAATCATATTCTTTCCTACAAAAACAATAATTATATTCCCATAAACCAAATTCCAGCACACTCCAAACACAGACATCATATTCTCAGGCATTTGAATCTCATTCCAGCACACTCCAAACACAGGCATCAAATTCCCAGGCATTTAATTCCATACTACTTATTCTCAGGCATCTAATTCCCAGACATTTAATTCTGATTCCCGCACTCCAAACGCCCCCTAAACCATTTGATGATATAAATTATAATAATATTCATGGGATTCCCAAGTCGTAACTTATATCGAGAATTATCATATTTTTTATCTATATTCTGGGTGTGGTGTGTCGTGTAACACACCATCACCACACCTATAGCAATTGTACAAACGCACGCACATACGAAGAGGGAAAATATGCATAAGTAAGGCCACCGATGAAATTCGTCCACCACCACTACCACTAAATAAATAAATAAGATATTGATGTAACATCCCACAATGAAATATTGAAGTTGTGCATGGATGAAACTCAGTTTGGTGTAATTCAAGGTAGAGATGAAAAAATCTCCACAGGATCGAGGTCAAGGTCGGGATTGAGGACGGAGAAAAATCCCTCTCTAATATCTAAATTTTTATTTACGATGTTACAATTGAAAAAATTACTTTTATAGCATAATTTTTTAATTCTTTTATCAAAATAATATATTGTACTTAATGATTGAAATTAATTCAGTAAATTAGTGAACTATTTACTATTAATATTTTCATTTTATTTTTGAATATTTGTTATCTCAAAAAGTTTTTAGGTACTAAAACTCTTATTTACTAAAATAAACCGTTTAAGTAAATAATTTAAAGTAGTGATATAAATAGAAATACATGTCTAAAACTTGCTATTAAACACAATTTATATTTAATTTGTATCAATATTTTTCTATAATCTATCAATAATTTTATTTTTTTAACAAAATCAATTAGTTCAATTAATATATAATCATGATCACTACATAAGTATACTGTTATTTGAGTTAAGTTTTCAATTATCCTAAAAATCAAATTGTTCTCTAAAATTGATTTTAAAACACTAATCAATAATTAGAAATTTGTAATAAGAGGTTTTTTTTTTAACTTTTTAGTATGAGAAACAATTTTAAAAACATTTTAGTAGAGAGTTGTTACAGAGAGAGAGAGAGAGAGAGAGATTCATACAGTTATGGATTTTTCATTTTAAGACATAGAGAGATGTGGTCTAGCCCAGACCAATAGGACTGAGATAGAAAAGGGAGGACCAGCTTAGTGGGCCAGTGATGGCTTTTGGATATAAAACACTTACGGCCTTGGGACCCATATAAATTGGGCTGAGTTGCAATCATGGACTAAAATTATTGGGCTTTATCCACGATAAAAAAATGGGTAATTTTTATAACTACCTGTTTAATAATTCAAGATACTAAAATACCCTAAAATTATTAGAAGTTTCAAAACTACCCTAAAGTTGGTTATTAGATCCCCATTAATTATTGTAACTACAAGTGAAAACTTTCAAACGAGGGTAAAAAATATACTCAAAATTTAACTAAGGAAGTTTTGAAAATCATACTTGATTTTGGGGTATTTGTAACATTTTTTCCTAAAAGAAGTCTTCAATTTTTTTTTAAAAAAAACACATGGACGTAAATTTGAGAGATCCCATCTAATAATTGATAATTACAAACACAAGAACAACAAAATATAATTAGATACCACATAATCATTCAAACCATATTTTTTGCATCTTGAATACGGCGAAACTTCCACCAGATGATTCTAACAGCCGAATAGAGTGAAGGGGAAATCATATTTTCCACCATTTATCCGATGAATCTTCCACAATTTCGTTGCAATAGTCGTATCTTCTTTCGATATATAGCATAAATATAGTATGAATTACGTATTAAATATACACAATGTGACACATTTTGATCATGGCTGATATGATCATTTGGAGTTTTAACATCATATATATTATAAGAAATATGTTAAAATGTGATTTAATATTTATAAATATAGTAGTCTACTAAAAAAAAGTTACATGATCTAAATGAATTGACATAAATACTCTTCGTATATGTAGGTATATTAGTAATCAATATAAAATAAAATAAGTCACTAATTTACCATGTTCATGTCAATTATTAATATATTAAAATCACTAATCCAGTGAATAAATAATTATAATTAATTTTAGGTTAAATTATACAAAATACCCACAATCTATAATGTTGGTTTCAATTTTATCCCTAACATTTTAAAAAATTTAATTCTACCATCAACCTTTGAATTTGTTTAAAAAATACCCTTTATTGAGGAAATCACTATTTCAAAAACACCATTTGTGTGCAATTTCGGTTAAGTTTAACGAAAATTAAAAGATTGAGAGTATTTTTGAAAGATTAATAAAGAGTATTTTTTATATAAATTAAAAAATTGAGGGTATAATTGAAATTTTTAAAATTAAAACCAACCCTATATATAAGAGTATTTTGTATAATTTAACCTTAATTTTAATAGGTATATGTTTCGAGCATCTTTGATTTTCCTTAATTTAAGTGGATAATTTGTAAGAAAAAAAGGGTAGTTATTATTTTGAAATTCCCCCTTTTAAATTATCAGTTGAAATAGGATAACCTACTCCAACTTTGTCGTAAAAAGTAAACGTAACCACATCACATCATTAACACATTTACCGACCTACTTCAATAAGATTTCCATACTTCTTTATTAGAAATTGAATCTTATTACATTTCATTCATCTTTTATTTTTCTTCATTAATTAAGGGGAAAAAAAATTCATTAATTAATTAAAAAAAAAAAAGGGAAGAAAAAGAAAAGGTCCGTTACTTGAATCGTTGCCGTTGCCGTCCAACACGGCCATAGCAATTAACAATCTGAATCTTCCGATTCGTCTCTCTCTCTCTCTCTCATTCATTTCCCTTCCATTCCTTTCCTCTTATTGCCTATATAAAAACAAACAAGTCAGAAAAAGGACGATCTTTAAATTTCAATTTCAATTCTTGAAGAGATTACCAATGGCTTCTTCTTCTGAAGAAGATTCCCAAATTCAACAACAAGATCAACAACAGCCACAACAACCGGTCCTAGAGAAGAAGGAATGCTTATATAAAACCAAAACTATTCAATTTCTTGGCCGCACCACTCCTATCGTTCTTCAGAATGATAATGGCCCTTGCCCTCTTCTCGCCATATGTAATCCTCTTTCTTCTTCTCTTCCTCATGTTAGGGTTTCATTTCTCGATTTCTTGTTTCAATTGGAGGATTTTTCAATTTCTGGTTTTGTTGGATTAGGTTTGGTTTGAATTCGAGATTGTTCTTCTACCTTATCTCTTCCAATGTTTGACTTTCTGCATTTTATTATCAGTTTGTTCAGATTGTTTTTTTTTTTCCCACTTCATGGTGATCGATTGGTGGCGTAGTGTCTACTGGCTTTTTTATATCCGTGGATATAATTTTAGGGTTTATCATATCAATATTTTGGGTTTTTAATGTGCTGTTCTCCCTTAAACTTGAGAGCATTTACTAATTTTAAATGTGTTTGTTTTGCAACGTTATATTCTTTGTGTTGCAAACTACTGCGTGTACAAAGACACATTTTTTTTCAAATTTAACTGTTAATTTCATCCCCATTTGTTCAACTGCTGATAATTTAAAGGAGGGGGTTAGTAGATGTTGAAGTCTGTCTGCTATGTTTTTTGGAACTTCTAAATGGTGATATTATCTTTTGACTATAGTTATAGAATACTATTTAGTCCACGTATGTATGGAATGGAGAATTTCCCCTCTCGCGTTGACAGACTTCATTGGCAACTCTAACCTCAATTCCGCCCCCCCCGTAAATCATGCATTGTCCACCCTTTTATTTTGGTTGTTGCTGCTTCTTGCTTGGTTATATTACTAAATAGATTTTACTGGCAAGCTATGAAAGTATAAAGTTATTAGCTACCTGAACCTGAGTATCGATAAAAGCTGAAATGAATAGGTTTTATAAAGATTCTCTCAAAATAATCTAGTATTTTGGAAATTTATATTTTTGTGGTCTTAAAACACTCTCGTCCCTCCCTTGTTCTTTCATTGGGAAGAAGGGAATTTTGCTTGTTTAAAGATACCATTAATTGATTATTCTCAGGTGCTTTTTAAAAAAAAAATATCCTTAGGTGTATCTTTTGTTGATTGTTTATTTTTGGATCATAAACAATCCAGCTTATATTATTCATGTCGAGGTTGCTGCAGGTAATGTTCTCCTGTTACGGAACAACTTAAATTTGGGTCCTGATGCAACAGAAGTATCACAGGAAAAATTGTTATCTCTGGTTGCTGAACGGTTGATTGATTCCAATAGTAATGTCAATGTAATTAGCTTATTTATTTGTTTATACTATAAAAGTCCCCCCCCCCCCCCCCCCAA
Source organism: Gynostemma pentaphyllum (assembly GCA_028015215.1). Classification (NCBI taxonomy): domain Eukaryota; kingdom Viridiplantae; phylum Streptophyta; class Magnoliopsida; order Cucurbitales; family Cucurbitaceae; genus Gynostemma; species Gynostemma pentaphyllum. The sequence goes on along the minus strand of CM051351.1, from coordinate 5,081,641 downwards.
AAAAAAAAAAAAAAAAAAAACATTGTTTTAGCTTATTTAGCTCTTAGCTTTTATTTCATCGTGTAACAGAATAAAGATGCCGGTTTTGTTGAAAACCAACAGCAGAACATTGCCGATGCCATTGATCTGTTGCCGCGGCTTGCAACAGGGATAGATGTAAATATTAAATTTAGGAGGTATTATATGCTTTTATCCTTGCAGCGCTTTTGGTTTTTTGTCCTTTTTTTGGGACTAAATTTAACCTTGTGTTTGCAGGTTTGACGATTTTGAATTCACACCAGAATGCGCCATATTTGATTTGTTGGATATTCCCCTGTATCATGGTTGGATAGTTGATCCTCAGGTTTCTATTTGCTTTCTCCTTTTTAAGCTAAATGTTATTAGATATTTTAGAATGGTCTTTTGTGCTCTATGTTGGCTGGTATTAACACATACTGGTATGTTCATGGTTGAACGTATACAAGGTTTATGAAGCATAAAGCACACCTTGCATTTTGTGTTTACTTGAGAATTTTGTAAAATTTCTTAATAGGTAATGGTATAGTATTAAAGAATTAGGAGAGTTTGTTTGAGGAATAGAAGGCATAAATAGTGTGAGTTGGGTTTAGGGTTTTTGGAGAATGGTTATGGGAGAAAATTAGGGCCTTTGAATATCCTTTGTATTTTTTCTATTTTCATATTAATATAATCGGTATTTCTCCATCAATTATCATTCTATATTTTGTTCTTATAAAATTAGTATTGAAGTAATCGATCTTTGGAGACAATGGCCAATTACTCTTGGTATCCAATAGCTCGTAATGAATGGTTGGAGTTGCCAATATTTTGATAGAACAGAACCATATGCTTCGATTTTAAAGGTTGATCAAATTTTTCTGTGTATAGATTGGGAGAAGAAGAGAAAATAGGAGCAGAATACTTGGACCGAGCTAAAAAAGGGTAATATATACTTGGACCAAGCTAAAGATTTTGGTAAAGGTGGGATTTTGTGCTCCTAGAGCTGAACTACCTACGGTGAAGGATTCATGGTTAGCCATATAGGATGACTGCTGAAAACTTGCTTTTGAGAGAGATGTTTAATGGAAGGAGGAGATAGCGATCAAAGAATTAAAATCCTGGAAAGAGCAAATTGGACGAAAAGGATTGCAACAGGGACAATAGTAATTCAAAAGATGAAGGAAGAAATAAGGAATCAGTTGGGTGGATTGATAGGATACATTTGAGGCAGAAAATTGTAGAATAGAGGCTGACTTGGATTGGGAGGGGAATTCTCAGATTATACAATTTTGATTGGCGGCACACAAAATATGGGAAAATGGAGTAGTGCAACGGAGGAAGAGTTGGAGAATAGTGATGGAAGGGAAACTGACAAGTAAAATCGATTAAAGAGGTAGGAAAGTAGCCTTCAATGACGCCAGCTAGATCAACTCTATCATAAACTTGGATTGGGACGGGAAATCCCTTTCTATACAATTCTGTGCTTAACGAACAATATGGAAGTAGGCCTGCAAATGGGCTTGGGGCTGGACGGTCTTAAACAGGACTAACTTGAAGAAAGTAGAGACAATATGTTTATTGTAGTCTGTCTTTAGTCTTTCCATTTTGTTCATAGGAGTTCAAAGATATCAGAGAATTGGGGTTTTGGCAGACTGTTTTATGCATAAAAGCATGATGCCTGGTCATCAATAGATACCATCGCCATGAACCATTGGGGGATTGTTGGTGAACAAGCAGTTGTTTGATTTTTGTGCAACAGCAATGCAGGATGATAAGAGTTTTGTGGTAGCCTGGGCCTGACATTCAAGATGATGTAAATGCAGCCTTCAGAACTTTTAGTCACTTGGCTCCTCTGATCCTGATTATTGAATGTGTTGGATTCTCAAAGTCTATACGCTATCGGATTATTTATTGATATGCTACTAGTACTACTCTAGAACTTTTTGGCAGTTGGCAGAGAATGATATATGTCTTTAGTTTTAAGTCATATATATTTTTTAAAATCTAATGAATCACCTATTGATAATGGGAGTAGTGTTCTGCTATCATTAGCCTGCAGTAGGAAAGTGTCGGTTACCTATAGTTTCATAGTTTGTATCATGCTAGAACTGTGCTGGTGTGCAATTCCATCCGTTTGGTTTGAGCTTTCATTTATCCCCACCCACTGTTTCATCTTATTTTTTTGTGTGTGCTAGGATCATGATACTGCTAATGCAATTGGTTCAAAGTCCTATAATGCCATCATGGAGGAGCTTGTTGCTCTGGAAACACAACACATGGAGAGTCAATGTAAAAATAATCCTGAAGATGATTGTATTGATTTTGCTGCTGCAACAACAGCTGTGCTGGGAGTACCATCCCCATGTCTTTCAAAAGCTCGATCTTTTGATGATTCACCCCATTCAGTCTCTGATGAGCAACAACTTAGAAAAGGAGACCTTGAAGAAGAGGCAGAGTTGTTGAGAGCCTTGAAATTGTCCGAGTCTGATGAAACACCACCATTAATGAGTAATCACGTTGCTTCCAATTCCTCGGACATTATTTCCACCAATTTAGATGAGGTGCCATCTCCTGAGAAGGTTTCAGTCATAGGCTCTGTGGACACCATGGTGAAAGACATTTATGCTGTAGATTGTAATCTTAGCCAGCAGCCAGAATCATCCATATCAGATGGTTGTGGATTGTCCTTGAGCAAGGAAGATGGGTCACCTTTTCCAGCTATTATAGAGCAAGGGCAAGCAAATTCTTCATCCTTGAAGACAGATGTGGAAAAGCAAGTCGATGGGTCCCTTAAAGAGTGTGAAGGACATAATCTCTGCAATGATGTGTTTGAGAAGGGCAAGCATGAGACATTTATCGAAACTGTCCCCAGCTCTAGAAAAGAAGGTCCATTTGCAAATGAGAACCTTGAGGATATTTCTCACGTGAATGATAAAGACCCTTTTCCAGCTGCTTCTGAAATTGATGATCTTAGACCTGTTGATAAGCTAGACCCAACAAAGGTATCAAGCTTACCTACATCTGTTACTGATACAGAATCGGCAGGTACTAGAATTCAGTGTGTAGATGTCCCTGAAGCTATGACTTCGGGTGTTGGTAGTGAACCCATGTATGAAGGAGAGGAATGTATATTGAATCCAAGAAGCATGGTTCTTGAAGATCGAGAGCCTGTATATGAAGGTGAAGTGGTTCTCGCAGAACAAGGTTGCAAAAGCTCCATAATTGCCTGTAATGCAAATTCAAAGGAGGAAATAAGTCCAAAACAAGGTAGCACAGATCTGTACAAAAGAAGTTAATGATCTCCCCCTAGCTATATTATAAAATTATGTACTTATGCTTATTGGGTATCTCTTTTAAATTGTTTAAAGGGGAGCTGGTCAGAAATTTCTTGAAGAATAATGCAAGTCAATTGACTTTTTATGGGTGAGCTTCTGTTGACTTATTCCTAACTTCTCAGCTCAACTCATGTTTAACTACACTGGTTTCAGGATAGTTCTTCAGATTATTGCTAATTATTTTGCAGCCTTTTCTGCTTACAAGATGGTCTTAAAGAGCGTGAGCTTTGCGTTTTTTTCCGTAATAATCACTTCAGCACCATGTTTAAGGTTAGCAAGAATTACAATTTTATTATGGTTCATGATTGATGATTGATTGATTGGTAGATTTTTTTTTTCCTGCCAAAACTGTTAGCTATGGTTACGACGTATGAATAAAGTCGTATAACAATAGATAGGTTTCAACTGTGGCATTTGGTGGGCCCTGTACTCAAGAGTAATTACCAATTCACCATCTCATTTCATTTTCAGCTTGATGGCCAGCTTTATCTTCTAGCTACAGATCAAGGTTACATTCATCAGCCTGATTTGGTGTGGGAAAAGCTAAATGAGGTAAATCTGCTAGGTGAACTTTATCAATCTGGGTGTAAATAGATTTAATCTCCTTCATATATTAACTGGAGCGCTTTGATTGTTTCTCCCTTTTGTGAATTTTACATATCAATAAATTTGATTTTCATATCGTGTGGTGTTATGGTGCATCTGTTCATAAAAATAATGAACCATAATAATAAAGATATTTTTAAAATAATAATGAGAATTGATAATAAATTATATATTAATCTTTGAAAATGTCTTGAACATGCGGACCTTGGTTTTTCATTGAGGTTTCTTAAAATTTATTCCGGTTCTGTTCATCCAATCTGTAATTTTATATGTTCTGTAGGTAAACGGAGACACTCTGTTTATGACGGGTAATTTCAAAGAATTCAAGGTAGAAAGTCATTCAAATGAGTCTTGGGATGAACATAATGCCATGACGAGCACTGCAGTATGTGTTAAAAATATTTTCACAATCGTTTGGTGCAATATTTTTTGAATGTTTGACCAAGATTTATTGTACATGATGCAGGACTATCTTGCAAGCATTGATGCTACTAAACACGCGGGTTTGGATTTTAAGTAACTCCCTATCTTTTCAAAATTGCTTTGTCTTCAAGTACTAAATTTTTGCTTGTGCAGCGATTACTGTTTTTCTATAAAAAAAATTCATACTGTTTCTTCACATTTCTCGGGAAACAAATGGATGATGTTTTGGTTTTCCTTATCCTTGTTTTGCGTGATTCCATTTGAACTCTTTAATAGCATGTTAGTGGGGAATTCAATTGCTGTGAGTACCTACATTTACTGAAAACTCAAAGCTCATGCCGATCTATCGATAGTTATTAATTAAATAAAGGGTAAAATGCAAATAAGACCCCTGTGGTCTTTGCAAAATGCATGAACACCCCCTGTACTTTGAAAATGGCAAATCGCACCCCTGTGGTTCCAATTTTTTTCAATCAGACCTCTCTCTGGTAATGTCAATAATTTTCTTTTAGCCATAACTTCTTCGTTTGAACTCCGATTTGGACGATTCAAGATGTTTTAGAATCTTCATTTCAAGCTCTACATAAAAGTCACTTCGAAACTTTGAAATCATTAATAAATAAAAGATTTTATTAACATCGAATCACGAGGTATGATTGACATCGTTAACTCTTTTGTTTATTGATAATTTCAAAGTTTCGAAATGACGATTATGTAAAGCCGGAAATGAAGATTCCAAAACATCTTGAATCATCCAAATCGGAGTTCAAACGAAGAAGTTATGGCTAAAAGAAAATTATTGACATTGAAGGGGAAGGGTCTGATTGAAAAAAATTAGAACCACAGGGGTGTAATTTGCCATTTTCAAAGTACAGGGGTGTTCATGCATTTTGAAAAGACCACAAGGGTCTTATTTGCATTTTACCCTTAAATAAATCTATTGCGTATGTTTTGCAGACTAGAACTGCCACTGCCTGCTTAATGATTACAACGGTATTTAAAATTTGCTTTCAATCTTGTGACAGTTCTGACCTGCAATTGGCAATTGCTCTACAACAACAGGAGTTTGAACAGCAACCACCACGTCATAACGTGCAGCCTCCATCTTCAGGTGGGAGCTCAAGGCTGGTCGTGGGTCCTCAGGTGAGTTTATTTTGTTTGGGATAGTTTTTCAATTACAGTTTGTGATTTTATTTTGGTTATTTCTACTATTCATACTTGTGCAAGCAGTGAATGAAACTAGCTATAAAAATGCTGCAAAGAAAATTTATGCATCAACCATCGAGTTGAAGGTTTTATTCGCACTAGTTTTATGGTATTTCGGCTTTTGTAACTTTCCTTGGTTCCTCTTTACTTAAAACTCTTCATCAAACAACCCCTTATTCCACTATAAATAAGCATTTGTAGCTGAGAATAGAGTATTTTTACACTTCCAGGTGCCTAAACCCAGTGGCAAAACCACGCCGTCGTCTTCCTCGAGGACCGATGCTAAATCGAAGGATAAGTGCAATGTGATGTGAATTTTGCTCTGCAGATATGATGATAGAAGGTGTTATTTTTTTTCCCTGTAAATGGTTTCATCATCTCAATTGAATTGCATGACCTAAACTAACGTAATTCCTTGTGAGAATTTTTGCTACATTTTTCTATTTTGTAATTTGTAATGTAAATAAATGGAGTACATCAGTACATAGTCCAACTTTCTGTATTAGGCTCCAGAAAAAAAAGAAGAAATACCCTTTTGTTTTAGGTTTTTAAAATGCGTTTCTTTTGAATGTTCATATATGAAAATTATATGAAAAGCAGTTTTATTTTTATTTAACATTGTGAGAACACCATTATATATTGGCCATGAGAGGGTATTTAAGCGAGCCTCGGTGTTTTTTCTTACTGGTATTCGGTAGCTCAATTACGAATTTATTAAGTTTAATTAGTTTTCTATTTGTATATTAGCAAGTTTAGCAGCTCTTTTTTTTATTTTTATTTTTTAAATTTTGAGTCGATCTCTGTAGGGATGTTTGGTAACATTCTTGCTTTTATATATAAAAAAAAAAGAGTGAAAGAGATTAAAATTTGTTTGATTTAATTTTTAAGATTTTAAAAAAAAATAGTATTTTATAAATTAATATTTTTAAAAATAATAAATTCTGAAAATTTTCAAGAATAGTATTTATTTCTCCTTCATTCAAAGCAATTGTTGAACCACCTAACTCATTAATCATTTATTAACACCCTATTGTTAAATTTTTTTTTATTAAAAACGTGTAGTTTAATCGAATTTCTCTTTAATTTTTGATCATGTAAATGCTTGATGGCTATATAAAATTTTGTATTTATATATCTACTGTGCGACCCCAAACACGACCTGACAGCCACCGGACGAAATACAATTGATTTACTACTAAATAACGGATGGATTCCAACCACTTTCGTGGTACTGGACAATTCAGTTCTCTTTAAGTGTTAAAAATCAAAGGGCATTTGCAAATCTAGCAAATTTTTTAGTAATATTTATAAAAATAAAAGCTCAAAAAAATATTTTTAAATATAACAAATTTGATCTGGTTTATTGTTATATTTGCAAATACTTTTTTGAGTTGATATTTTTATAAATATTGTATAAAACTGTCACCCAATAAAATTTCCCATGGAGTTTGTTGTCTCTTTCATCAGTTTATGTAAGAAATGAGCCTGTCCTTCAATCAAATTCGATTTGTTTGAGAAATTTTGTTAAAAGCCAAAGCCCAAATCATTACATCGTATCGGGCTTTCGAATGCTCTATAATTTTGAATTCCTTCTTAAATATAATAATTAAATTTCTCATATTAACACCTAGTTATAATTAGGATATGTGGAAATGAGTTTATATTTCAGGTAATAATTTAGGTTCTGGTAGGTGATTTTTTAATATAAACCATTTTAACATTCTTTTTACTTAACATCTAAATGTTTTTTTCCCGAATTTTTAATATAAAGGACTTCGTTATTTTATTTTAAAAATGTAGGTCTCTATTTAGACTTATATGTTATAAAAGTCGAGCCTAAAAATATATTCTAATCTTTTTATAAACTTGTGTTGTTTTAATTATTAAATTACTATTCATTTTAAGATTTTATTTTTTTAATACAAAATGTGAGAGAAAGATTTGAACCTCTAATTTAATATAGAAAAGTTAAAAAGGTTAAATCCTGATTGACTATAATAACATTCTTCCTCTATACCACCGTGTCATATTAACATCGCTCTCTTCATAATCAACTAATACAATTCTCATTCAACTCGTCCCCTCCCTAAAAGTTTTCCTGATCAACAATTTAAAATATAATTACCTATTCACTCAAAAACTCAATCGACTTGTAATAATCGTATTTTATAAAATTGTTCCAATTTTATTATTTGAATGACGGCTACAACATGGTTTTGGCCTTTATCAAATTCCTAATCAGATTTAATTACATAATTAAAAATTACAGCATGATGTTGGCCTTTGTTAAAAAAATAGCTTTCAATAAGATTTTATCAAAATAAGATGATGATAGTATTCGACTTTGTTTTCAATTTTTTGTTTTTTAAATAAAAATTCAGATGATTAAGTTATATTTTAAAGACGAGTAGAATTAAAGATTATGGGAAATATGGAAACATACATGAGCTGAGCAATCATCTAAATCAAATGAAGAATGGAATCCATGGAAAGGGTCATAATTGATAGTTTTCGAAATAAATTTCTTACTCATAGTCATACACGTTTCGTTCAATTATTGGTTCTAAAAAATTTAAGGAAAAAAAAAACACTGTTTTCTTATTTTGCCTTTTGCTGGACGACATACATTATTAACAAACATATTGACTTTGAGATATTTAAGAAAAAAGAAAAAGGAATCAGGGAAAAAAAAAAAGAAAATTGGGAGAAGAAGAAGAAACCGATGGAACAAAGAAAACGAAAGCTCATGATATGTGGGTCCCACTCCCTGATCGTGACAACTCCCCCTTCTCTCTCTTTTGTCTTAATTTCCTTTTTTTTTTTCTAATTAATTTTTTTAATTTTTGTTGTGGGGACCACTTTACCGCACGTCGTGATCTAAGGGAGGCAAAGAAAACGACAAAAGAGCAACAGCTGTTAAAGTGGGCCCCACCCACTACTTGCCGCCACCAGCACCACCCTTATTTTTATGTTTTTAATTTTTGATGACGTCATCGGTATGATCGGACGGCTGAAAGTTATTTGATTGGGAATTTTGATTTAATTGATATTAAAATTATAATTGATGGTGGAAGAAATAATCAATATAAAATCATAAATTTTTTATTTTCATAATTAAATTTGATTCCCAATCAGTGTACCAGTCTTCTATTATTTTCATGAAAATAGGACTATCTAATTTTCATTTTCTTTTTGTAAAGAGTAAAATTCATCCATTCGTTACCGAGTAAGCTAGTTCAGTTTTGAAAGGGTCCAAGCCCGAAGAAACCCACAATGAGAGAAGAGACTGATCAAATCTGGGCTAACCTTAGGCCATCAAAACCTAGTTCCGACTAGCACGTCCAAACAAACCCATAGCTTTCCAAGCAAAAAGAAGTATATAAAGACTGCTAACCCATCTAATCAAGTAAAGCAAAAACACCAATACCTAATTGTTAGCAGCTCCTTATCCATCATCTCTAACTTGATCATCGCACTGTCCTTGGTCGGTACTATACCGGTGTTTCTTTGACCGTCTTCTTTCTATTTTAGATAACGAGAGTCGTGGAAACCAAGCACATGCTCAATTGTGAGAATCACCCCACACACATTTTAATCTCAATTTTAATTTAAATAATTTAGAAAATTAATTAGTTGTATTAAGGGTGGAGTCAGAAAATTATTTGATAGGGCAGAAATTTATAAACCCATAATAATTTAATAAATAAAGAGGGTAAATTAAAAAAATATATATACTATAAAAATTAATTTCACATAAAAAAAATTACATTAAAAAAAATCTATTTAAAAAAATCAGGAGGATAATTGTCCCCCTCTTCAACATGTGCGTCGCTCCTTCATGATTGTATTTGGATGATTTATCGAGGTCTGGACGTCTTTTTGGCTGCTTAATTTTCTTGGTTAGATTTTAAGTTATATATTAGTTGATTTTTAGATTTTTTTTTCTAATTTCGTTGTATAGAAAGTAATAATTAAATTACTATATATGTATGTAATTTTAACTTAAATAATGAACATGAGTTTATTAAAAAAAAATGAACATTAGTAATACATGATTTTTTTTCCTCTTAAAATCTCTCAGTATTTAATTTCATACATGCATCTATCCAATATATAGAGGCATACGATTTTTTTTATTCAGCTGCGGCCTGCAACCTTTTGACAATTTTTGGACCAAAAATTCGAGGGTGATCGCCGCAGTCACAAGGTCAAATATGTTACCTCCAATTCTCAATACATACATTTGTAGATTTTTTTTTAATCTTTTTCAAAAGAGTGCTAAACTTTTTTTTCTTTTATACTATAGTGTTTTTTTTTTCAATTTGCCTTTTCCTTTGTTTTCTTTTTGAATTTATCTGTCATCTTTTATTTAAATCTTGTTTCGTCTCATTTCCTTTATATTGGTTAATGATGAAAGGAGAGGGGGAAAATTGAAGAAGCACATTTTTTTAAGTAAATAAAATGATAGGGCAATTACTGAAATAACATTTTTTTGATACTAATTATTGAAATATTAGAATTTTTTAAAAATTACTCAAATAACATAATTTTAATTCAATAAATGATTGAACTAAAAAAATTAATTTTTTTAACCAATTCATTGAAAATAATAATAAAAAATGATCAAATAGTTCAATAAATTATTGACCTTGAACTTAAAAAACCAAAAAACAAACAAATTCGTTAAAAATACCTATGAATAATAGTTTAATAATTAATTGAATTATAGTTCAATAATTTATTGAACTATAATTATGCTATTTGAGTAATTTTTAAAAATTTATAAAATTTTAGTAATTAGTATGCAGATATATGATATTTGAGACAAATTCTTTAAAATGATATATCAATATTTTCACCATCAGCAATATAAATCAAGAAAAATTAGAACAAATCCGCATTTAAGGATGATAAATTTAAAGTATAAAAAAATGACCAGAAAGTTGATTAGGAGAAAAAACTTACTTTTTATTTTATTTATTTTTAGATATTAAATTAAATTGGGAATATGGAGACTCGAACCTTTAAACTCATAGAAGAGAATAAGTGCATGATTAGTTCACGTTGACAAACAAAAACTTAGTTTAAGTAATTTTGAAACAATGTTCCTATTGCTTATAAATATTTTATTAAATAAAATCGAGTTTTTTCAATTATTTTCTTACTATCCCCCATTATATTCTAAAAAACACACCATTTCTCACCGTTTTAATTTATTTATTCTTTAAAAGGTCGAGTAAGGACACATTACTTCTAAAGAATATAGAGAATTTCAAATTTCGAAATTATTTCTTTCTTCCAACGCTACTTTCCCACCTAATATACTAAAAGCAATTCAGATATACACATAGAGAAATAAAAGAGCAAAGACAAAGCAATTATCCATCCAATTAGAATTTGACTTCTACTTTTGTTCCTTCATTCTTTTGCATTAATCATTTTAAAACAAAGTGTGAGATGAGAACTTTCATTTTATTTTATAAATATACAAAGAATTAAGTTTATATTTTAATTTGGTATTTGAACTTTCATGTTTATTATATTTCGGTTCCTCAATCTTTTCCTTTTTACCGCATAAATTATACATAAATTTTTGTAAATGATTTATCGACTACTATATATATGGCTTCGGAGAATTGCTTGTATAGATATCTACTCATTGAAATAACGGAACAAAAAATCATGTTACATTAGATTTCTGTCAAACAACTTATGAAAAAATAAAAGTAATAGTAAAAACAACTTGTTATATAAAGTTTAAAAGCTATAAAAGAATATTTAAAAGTTTAAATTTTAGAAAAAAAACATAAAAATTTAAATAAACAATATAGGATTTAAAACTTGAACTAATAATGCAATTATTAAATAAATTGGTAATATTTAATTAAACATCACAACGAACATATCCCATCTGATTTGCCCAAACAATACTCCATTAATTAGCATAACTATAAGAAATCACCAAAAAATCTCAAAAAAGAAGAAGAAATCACCAAAATAATAATTAAAAAAAAGGGTAAAGAATCAAGCGGCTAGGATCATTCCATCAAATCATATAGGTGGTTGATGAAAGGTGGGACCAAAACTCATACCATAGAAGTTGGTACGGAGTCATTTTGTGTCTAACCAACCGTTGCCTTAATTCTTAATTAAAAATTAATTTTTTTTAAAAAAGTATTTATTTAAATTTAAATTAAAAAAAAACGTGGATGAGAGAGAAAGAGTGTATATATTGGAGAGAGAGAGAGGGGGGGATGGAAAAGTATAAGATAACAGCTTCAACCATGCACAACTGTGACAGCCCAACCCTCAACCAGCTTTCTTAAATGATAATTAATCTTCCATTTAATCTCCCCCTCCTTTTTTATTTTATACTTGTAGATATGTGATTTGTTGGTTGAAAATTATAATTTTCTTACTTTGAAAAAAAAAAAAAAAACTTCTTCATATTCTAGAACATATTATATATATGATTTTTCCAAACAACTTTATGTATCAAGATTTTTAACTCATTGATATAAAAATCAAGATTTTTTAGATGAGACATTAGTAGCTTAACTATGTTTATTAATTAACCTCGTCTAATTGTTTTTAGTCACTTGGTTTTGAATTTTGAATGAGAGAATTATGCAATTTTAATACGATCACTATTTTTTTTATTATATTTTATAATTTATAAAAGACTTTAAAAATCAAAATGACGGAATTTTGAGCAGTTTATTTTGAGAAAATGATTTATTTTTCTTTCTGATAAAACATGTCCGTATTAATTTTTTTTTTACTATCCTCAAAAGATGGGTATAGATATTGAAAATCCGTACTCTAGGGCAGGAAATACTAAAAAGAAAAAAAACCCAGCTGCACATAATCATAGTTAAGAATTTGACTGAAAAGATGAAGGAATCTAATACTTTTTATAAAAATATGAACGACTTCTCTCATTCTCAATTAATTTTGATATAAATCTCCTTGAATATTAAGATGACATTAGACCCATCCGGTCAAAAAATGAGTCATGATGAAAAGATGAAATGACATAATGATGTTTATAATCATGAACTACTTCTCTCATTATCAATTATTTTTAAAATGAAACTCCGATAATATTTAGAGCCATAATTTAAAGACCTAGCGTACTAAATCTACACACAAATAAGATATTTTCCATCTTGAATCTAAATTCGTATGATTTTCTTTTAATTCTACCAAAAAAATATTTCACCACGAAGGGAGTTGTTGTTCTAATTGATTTGAGACTACGGCCACACCCACCATTTTTTTAATTCATATTTATGAGAAGCCTTCTTAATCATACACAGTTCTACAAACCAATTCATATTTCAGTAATAACCATTTAATAAATAGAAATTTCAAGAAAATCGTATCTTTTATATATATATCAAAACTACCCAAAAACCGCCGCTGGCCAAATTAAATTACATGTGAAAAGACAAAATATACCCCTATTTAATTTCTCCTTAATTTATGCAAAATTTAAGGAAAGTTTTAAAATCCCTTAAATTTTACAAAATTAATGGAAAAATCAAATCTAAACAGAAATAAAATTATAACAAAAAGTAAAAGAAAAATTAAATCTAAAAAATCTAAAAATACAAGAAAACAAAAATCTTCAAGCTTCTAACTTTCTTCCGGTAAATATCAAATTGCTTTCTTCTTCGATCATCCTCTAACCGTCACTGTGTATAATTGATAAACAAAAAAAAAATATTTATTTTCTTTATATAAAAACAAACCTGTAGTAGAAGCCAAAAAAAAAAAAAGAATCGACATTGCTTTTATTCTCCGGAAAACCAACAGGAGCCTCGTCGACATAAAAATCATCGGGATTGCTATAAACACGTAAATAAAAAACTGGCTGAGATTGGATGAGGGAATTTAGATGGTTGCTAATAGAGTCAAACTTACAGGAATAAACCTGGTTTTTTAATATCAATCACAATAGACACAATTTCAAACCCTACAAATTACCGGACCCTACAAATCCACAATAAACACAGGTGAGATTGGATGGGGGAATTGGGATGGTTGCTAATAAGTCAACTCAGACAGGAATAAACCTGGTTTTTTAACATCAACCATAATAGACACAATTCCAAACCCTACAAATCCAATTCCAAACCCTTCAATTTCACAACCCGATCATCGTCAGATCCCGAATCTCCCCTTCCAATCCAGAACCCTCACAACCAGATTCAAACGCCGACGATTTCGAGGATCGATTATCCAAAGTACGACTTCGATACCGAAGCACAATCGGTAAGAAAGATGAATTACGCAAAGCTCTAAAAGCAAAGACAGGATCATCCACCACCACCTCCGCCGTCGCAGTCAGATTCTCTGTTTATCTGCCGCCGGTGCCATTGAAGGATGCGGTTTCCGACGGCGTGAATGTCGATTTCGGATTCAGTCCGTATAGCGTGAGAGGATAAATGGATGGATTGCGATGCTTGGAATAATGGTATTGGTGGAATTGGAAACCGGAAAATGAGTGATAAAATACCATACGCCGGCGGTGATATTGATTCAGGTTTATTTCGTAACCGTTTTTAACGGGTTAATTTCATAAATAATTAGAACGTGAAAAAAAGAAAGAAGAGAAAACGGAGAAGATGAGAAAGAAGGGGAAGAGAAACGGCTGAGGAGGGAAAAAGAGAAGAATAAATCTAGGTTTTCCTGAAATAAAGATGGATCAAATCAATTAAGATTGATTTGAATTAAATAAATAAATAAATAAGGAAAAATGCATTTAAGATTTGATATGATCACATGTAGCTGAGAGAGTCTATGAGGGCAAAAATGTAACCTTAGATTTCGCCAGCAACTGTTAAAGCCTCTAATTATGGTGGTTATTGGGTAATTTTGAAATAAAAACAAAACAACCATGAAAAGTGGATTTGAGTGAATTAATATTGTCATGGGTGCAATTATTTCTACATAAAAAGCATCACGATGAAATAATAATTTAATATAAGATTTTGAAATAATCATTCAATCAACTTAAACATAATTCAACTGAATGCTCTCTTGTGGTTGCATATTCAAATTTTTCGTTTCATAATTTACAATATAATATTAAACAGAAATGAAACAATCATTTACAAAATATCTAAAAGAAAGAAAACTTGATTTGGAGGACCTAAAATAAAAATCACTTTGAGATAATGCAATTGGCTTGGCATTGCAAAAAGGGTTTGGCAAATTTTAGGTCTTGAAACATCACATCGATCCCTATCTCCATCCTCCTAAACCTAACTTGACCAATTAATTAAATCCTTCTCCCAAAAAAATAAAAATAAATAATAATAATAATGTCAGGCTTCTTTGGAATGGCATAAGAGCAGCTTTATCTTTTTTTTTTTCACCCTTTATCTGACTTTGCTTCCATCTTCCTTTCTTAGTAATGATTCCTTAGCCCTCTCTCTGTCTCAATCTCCCTCCATCTCTTTTATCAATGCTTCTCTCTCTCTCTCTTTCTCTCAACAAACTCTTCTTCTCTCTCTCTCTTCTTTTCCTTCTTACATGTAATTTTTTTTCTGTAATTCTCAGAATTGGTGCAGAAAGTTTTGTGTCTCGGATCCCTATATACTGCTCTCTCTCTTAACACCATTAACGATAAAACTGTCTCTTCTTTATCACCATAAACAACAAACAAGCTTTCTCTCTCTCTTCAGTGGTCCAAAACTCATTTCTCTCTGCTTTTTTTTCTTCTTTTCCTTGGGAACCTCTTTTTTGGACCTTTAATTTTCAATTTTTTCCACTACCCATTTCTTAGATTCTTGAATAGATAGCAAAGTTTTAATCTTTTTCATCATTTCTCACTTGGGTTTTTGAAAAAAAAACTAAAAAATGCAAGAACCAGGGTTGGGAATGATGAATTCGGTTTCCGGTGAAGCTCCTATGAACGGTCAACTAAAAGCTGAAATTGCCACACATCCACTTTATGAACAGCTACTTTCAGCTCATGTTGCTTGTCTTAGAGTTGCTACTCCTATTGATCAGCTTCCATTGATTGATGCTCAGTTATCTCAATCTCATCATATTTTGCGTTCTTATCATGCTTCTCAACAAACCCATTCTTTGTCTCCTCATGACCGTCAAGATCTTGATAATTTTCTGGTTGATTAAATTTGTTTCGGTTTCGGTTTTTCTCAAAGCAATATGGATTTTATTTAATTTTGTTTGTTTGTATGTTTTCAGGCACAGTATTTGATTGTGTTATGCTCTTTCAAAGATCAGCTTCAACAACATGTAAGAATTCATGCAGTAGAAGCTGTCATGGCTTGCCGTGAAATTGAAAATACTTTACAAGCTCTTACTGGTATATTGTTTTATATTCTCTCTCTATGAATTTATCTCTTGATTTTTTTTTGGATTGAATGTGGGACTTTTTTCATATTTTTTTTACAGTAGGATATGCATGATACTGTATACATTACAATTTTTTTTTTTTTTTTTGGTGTGGATGGTGAGAGTGAAAAACATAACAAAAGAAAAAATTGTTCATTTGGAGTAGATGGGAAAAAAAACAGAAGTATTTTGAAAGATACAGGTTTTGATTTGGAGGGTTGAGGGGAGGGTGGGGGTGTTGGGAAAGGGAAAGGGATTAGTCTGTTGGGTTTGGTGAGGGTACCACCAATAGGGACACCAACTGATATGGTTGCTTCCAATGGCCATATTTGTTCACTTAATACATAATACACTAATATTCCCTCTTCTTCTTCTTCTTCTTATTTATTTTCATCCTTTGCTTTGTAAAGATATTACATTGTACCATGAACCTATTGGCTTCTTCTTCTTCTTCTCTCTTCACATACATATATATAAAAATAATACTATATTTCAACCCGTAAATGAGCTTTAGGTTACGGGTTTGAGAAGTCTAGATTTATCTAGCCTAAGATTATGAAGTTTGAGTTTGTATAACATGTGTTTGGTGTATGAGTTTATATATCGTTAAAACTATTTTTATGAATGAAAACTTGATTCTTTATGATATTATAGCAAACTTATAAGTTTAAAAAAAGTAAAATGGTGTTTTGTAATAATCCTTCAACAGTAGAAACCTATGAAATAAAGCTGTAACTCAAACACCCTCTTAAAGCTTCCTGATTGCATCATTAATATTAATCATCAACTAATCATTTTGTTTATTTTAGTTCCAAAATAATTAGATTATATGAATATGCCTCAACCCCAAATCATAGAAAGAACTCAGGTTTAATGGGTGGATAGTCTTTTAGTTATATAATTAAAGTTTGGTCTAAGTAGTTGATTGGGGGGTTAAAGAAAGAAAATTAGATATTATTATAAGGGTAATGTGTTGCTTATTGATTGTTTTGGCTATTATTAGACCTGTCTCACCTATAATGGTCCCTACATCTTCATTGAACTGATGATCAGTTATATCCTGCTTTTTGAACAATCTCTTTTGAAACCTGCCATTTTGTAGAATTCATTTCATATAGAACCCAATTTATTATTGTCTGCCAAGGGTTTTTGATCAGAACCTAAGGGGCTATGGTAGGGTCTTACATACAAAGAAAGACAAACTTTTTTTTTTATATACAAAAGGATTCTTGACTGCCTAAAAGAAAGTGGATTCTGACATTGTTTAACTAATTGGTACACTTTTTTGCTGCTATCAGTGGAGTGAATTTGGATCTGTTTTTGAGCACAACATTTTGTAAACAAGTTACAAGGAAACTTAATTTTTTTTTTAAAACTATACCCAATTTTTATTTTCTTATCAAGTTTTGAATATGTTTTGTTACTGAAAAGTGTGATTTTGTCAATATGTATAAAAGCTTAATATAGCAAGTAATATTCCATGGTAGAAAAGTTACTCATGAATCTGAGACTGTATAATATATATAAATTGCAGTTGCTTGATACGTGAAATAAAATAACCAATCTTCAGTTTTTTTTTTTTTTTCTCTTTTTGTTCCAAGTTTTGTTATGTACATTAGAATTTTGTTTCCCTCAAATAGTCAACCTTCGTCTTTGTTGTCAATCTAATGGAAAGTACACTCTTTGCCATGGCGTTTGGCACGAAAGGTGGGGTGGGATGAGGTGAGTTAGGCTTTATAAGTCTAACTTCTATTTGTTAAGTGAATTTAACAATCTCGAGTTTAGTAACACAAAATTTAAACATAAACCCACCTATTAAATACGAGTTATATAAACTCAAGATTAAAGTTTATGAAACTCATTACCATGTATATCCAAACCCAAGCTATATAAACTCAGGTTTCACAACTCAGGTTACACAAACTCAGTCTTTAAAACACCCCTATTTTCATTGTATGGATGGGGAAGGAATCCAAAGACATGTTGATATGACCTATAAACAATGTATTCCCACCGTGTAGGAGTACCGGAGTTAAAATAAGAAAAACACTTAACTGTTGTCTACACAACTTTTAAATTCACACCCTATACACAATAGTTGGATTTAAAAAAAAAAAGGTGAGGATATGGGTTCATGTGGCCCTGGATATATGCAGCAATAGTTGTTGCCTAGATATATATATATATATTTTCTTAAAATAATGAGATTAGGTGCACAAGTCAGGTAAAGAGACTCCAATTTTAATAATTGTATGATAGAAACACCTACATTATTGATCGCTAAAGGATAATATTGTTGCAGAATATCTATCAAATTATTGGCACCGCCAAAGTAGATTTAAGAATGAAATAAAATTATGGTGTATCCATCTCATCAACAACATATATCATAGCTTGAATACTTAAAAAAATTGAGACATTTCTAATTAACAAATTGAAAAGAGGTCAAAACGTTGAAGTAAAAGATGATAATTCTTTACCAATTAGGTATGCTAACACTCTGCAAGAGTAGATAGATGAGATAAGATTTTTCTTAACTAACATATGGTTTTCAGGAGTGAGTTTGGGTGAAGGTACTGGTGCAACAATGTCGGATGACGAAGATGATCTACCGATGGATTTCTCGCTCGATCAATCTGGTGCTGATGCACATGACATGATGGGATTTGGACCACTGCTTCCTACAGAATCTGAAAGGTCATTGATGGAGAGAGTTCGACAGGAACTCAAGATTGAGCTCAAACAGGTTTGTGTTCTTTATGGTCTAATCGTTTTCCATTTCATGATCATTACCGACGTTTTAAACCGCGATCAAGGACTTCGTCATGAAATGATCTTGCAAGGGGTGCACAAACAATGTCTTTGCGTGGGGAAGAGATTCTCCAAGCTGGGGCAAACAAAGCCGTCTGGCCCCCACCGGATTAGAAATGCGAAGGCCTTTCTCCTTCAAAAGCAGACTTGGGAAAGAAAAAGCTATGCTATTGACCGACCCTTTCTTGGGACTTTGAATCAAAAGCCCTCTCTTTCTTCTCCGGATTTCGCAACGACGATAACAAAAGAATCAAAGATGTTCCATCATTAAATAAAAGAACCTAGTAGATCTTGTTGCCATTTATATCTTGAGACAAAACTTTATTGCTCACTCAACCACAAATTATAATGCAATATTATTTTGCAGGGTTTCAAGTCAAGAATTGAAGATGTGAGAGAGGAGATATTAAGAAAAAGAAGGGCAGGAAAGTTACCTGGGGATACAACTACAGTATTGAAAACTTGGTGGCAGCAACATTCTAAGTGGCCATACCCAACCGTAAGTAACAAAACTCCACCTTTTTTTCCATTCATTTTTCCAAGTTCATATAATGCTCAAAATCAAGAACTTCTATATGTTGGATATGTTGACATACCGTAAAAGATTAAATTTTCCTTAACCGAACAGTCTAAATTTTTGAGTCTAGTGGTGATTTAACATGGTATCAAAACATATGGTGTTTGGTTGAAACCTCTGTTATGTCATTTGCTCCCACAAATCATTGTAACGGGAGCAAATGGAGCTCATTATCTCGTGACTTTATAAAGATTTTTTTTTTTTTAAATTAATTTTTGGATGAGAGTTTTGATCTAAAAAATGAAAGATATACACAGGAAGATGACAAGGCAAAGCTGGTGGAGGAAACTGGATTGCAACTGAAACAAATAAACAATTGGTTTATCAATCAAAGGAAGCGCAATTGGCATAGCAACTCTCAGTCAGTTACATCCTTGAAGTCAAAGCGCAAGAGATAAAAAGATCAATATAACAGCTACAACAAGATATGAATTTTTTTATTTTATATGATATGTTATTAAATTCCCTGACCAAAGACAAATTAATGGTGGAAGCAGCTACAACAAAACAATGGGATTAGCTTACTGTAAAATGAGGTAGAGATTACAAAAAAAAAAAAAAAAAATGTGACAGAGATTTGAATTATTAACATGTCTTATGTTTGACTTTGAGGTTGTAAATTGCTGCCTTTTTCTTTAAACACATCAAATGCTAGTTTCTTCTCAGGTTTTCATCTAATCTTTTGTGTTTTTAGCCTATAAACTTCCATTGTTTGAGGAAATGTATTATTTGTTGAAAAATCAATATTTGGGTCACAATAGGTCAATAATGTGTATTTTATTTTAATTTACCCAACATAATTCAACTGGTTAGATATTTTTAAGGTTTTATTGTTGTTTCTAAAAAATCTGGTTACTCTGAAATATAATTTCAGACACCTACTTGGGGTCCATTTGGTATAGCTTCTCCTAAAAATGTTTTGTGTTGAATATTTTTAAAAAAAATACTAATAAAGTGTTTCATCTAAAAACACTTGAGTGAAGTACTTTAAGGGTTCGTTTGGCATAGCTTATCCTAAAACGTTTTGAGTTAAAGAATTTAAAAGAAATACTAATTAAGTGTTTATCTAAAAACACTTGAGTGAAATACTTGTTTATAAACATTTTTGGAAGAATCACAAATCAAGTATTTTCTCCAAACACACATTTTAGTATATTCAAGTGTTATTAAAATAAACACTTAATTAATATTTCTTTTACATTGTTTAACTCAAAACATTTTTAGGAGAAATTATGCCAAACGGACCCCAAGTGAAATACTTGTTTATAAACACTTTTAGAAGAATCATAAATCAACTATTTTCTCCAAAAACACCTTTTAGTATACTCAAGTGGTTTTAGATGAAACTTCATTAGTATTTCTTTTAAAATGTTCAACACAAAACATTTTTAGGAGAAGCTGTACCAAACGGACCGTTACTTTCCTGGAGAAGAGAAGTGACTATGGAATCAAGTACATTTTTCACATCTTTTATGTTCTATTCTCTCATAGATGTTTCTAGATTCCTTTCATTGAGAAAGAACATGTTTTAAGGTTCATGAATGTGAGATTTTTCAGTTGTTTCATGGCTTAAAATATTGAACAAGTTACGGCCAATAACACTTTTTGTACCTTTCAATATAGCGAAAATTTGATTTATATTTAAAAATTGAACTTTTACAACCTTCGTTATATAATGTGTTGTCCTTTTATATTTTTAAATAATTAATCTTATTATTATTTTTTAAGTTTTTAAATTGGATATAAAATTAAGTGATTTTTAAAGTTTGGTTAGCTTTTATGATTAATTCATTATATAATGAGAATTTAAAATGTGTTGTTTTTTAAAATTACTTTAGACCCGTTTGATAACCATTTTTTTTAATTGAAAAATAAAATTGTTTAATAACTTTTTTCTTATTTATAAAAAAAAAAAAACAAAAGAACTCAAACACTAAATAAAAAAACAACAACAAAAGTTTATAAAAAAATGTTATTTAAATTTTAAAAACTGAAAATTCATTAGTTTTCATATAATTTTGTTTTTCAAAAATTAAAAATCAAAACTAAAAAGAAAAACAAATATTTATCAAACGAGACATAGAAAGCAATTCAATAAATTTAATGCTTTCTTTGCATGTCCATCAATCTGTTGTTGGGGTGTGCACCAAATGAGAATATATTAGGAGTGTTCTTGATGGTCTTGGAGTTGTGCATTAAATCTGGGGTTACAATGGGGTTTTTCTTCTTGTTGTAGTAAGTTTTCTTCTTCAATTGATCTCACTCTTTCTTTCTAGGCATGTTAGATGATGCTCTGAATCAATTGATATAATTCCAATTTTGGAAAATTATTTTAAATGTAGAAATTGTATTATTAAACTTCTGAAATCTCATTTGTAAAATATTTGAAAACTATTTATTTTTCTAAATTTTTTTTTTTTTTTGAAAAATTGCCTAAATGATATTTGTTACCCCCTTAGAAGGTAAAAGCCCTATGTCCTTTCATTGGCCCAAATCAGAGAAGCCTATGAAGTCTATCTTATCCAGCCCATTTACACAGAAGCCCAATGCATAAATAAAATAAAGGGTAATTTTCCTTTTAAAAAATATATTTTGAAAAAAAAAAAATCACCTCATGACCTTATACATTTTCAAGGTCTTCAAGTTCAGATCTTGGAATCCTGAAAATGAAATCGAGATTTACTTTACTATCATTTCACAATCAAACTCTCATTTTCACTATTTCCTTTTTCCCTGCCCATTTCATGAACCACAAATTTTATGAAAAATATCATGTCATTGTGATGTGAATCATAATAGGATTAAATAGTTTAGGTTTATTTATGAGTTATTATTAGAAAGTTAGTTTATTTAATGTAATTAATTAGTATTAGTTCTAGTGACTTTAGGTTAAAATTAGGGTTTTTATTGTAAGGCTATAAATAGCCACCTTAAGTTTCATTTTAGAATACCTTATCTTAAATCTATCTTGTATCCAAATTTGAATATCAATCAAATAGAGAGAGTTTTCTCTTTTTCTTTGGGTTTCAACCCTTGTTCTTGGGATGGATTTCCCAATCAAGCATGGATTTGCTTGTTGAGGCTGTGGACTCGGCCTCGCCCCACATCACATTGATAATTATTCTCTTTCTTATATACCTGTAAACAGTAGCGGAGCCAGGATTTAAGTTGAGGGGGCACGAAGTTAAGCTGCAATTTAAAATTCCCAAATCGATAGAAAGTAAATTGAAACATACTAAAACTCAATAACTTAGGCTGTTTATGTGTCAAAAACCAATTAATGTGTCAATTTCAGTCTTGACATATAAGCGGTTCAATTTTCAGTTCGTCATTTTTTTCTTCCATTTTTAGTCTGTTTAGTGTGATTTTAACCAAAACGACACAAACCGAACTATAAAAACCCCAAACATGCAATACATGGAATTATATAATTATTTATTATAATTTTAATAACTATGAAAATAAAATCTATATATTCATTAGTGGTATCTAATTTCTTGAAAATTAAGTAAAACTTATTAATAAATGTTAATCTATTTTGTTTTTTACATTCAAAATTATTCTATTTATACTAATAATTTTGGATAATAAATAATGAAAAAAATTATTGGAAATAATATTTATTAAAAATAAAATAAAATTTATTTGATTATATTATGATTTCAAAATCTTGAAATTAGAGATATTAAATATATTGAACTATTTTATTTATATGAAATCAAAATATAAAAAATAAAAGGGATTTTTTTTTATCTACTACCATAAGACTTGAAAATATGTACAACTTTTTACAAAAGTTGTAGGTGGGATTCGAACACGGGCGTAGAGAATTAAAAGATGTGACTTTGCCAATGAGCTACTTTGAAGATTGGTATCCATATAACTCATCTATATATAATTATTAATTTGGGGCCTAAATTAATTTTAACTTAAACATCATATATATTTATTGGGGATATCGTATTGATGGACTATCCCGTAGAGGATATTAGAGTTCTTGTTGCTGTGTGTGATTTGTTTTTTTTTTCCTTTTCAAAAATAAAATATAGGATCATCAATCAAACTTGTCTTAATCAAAAGTGATAATTATAATAATTCTCTCTGCTTTATTAAGAAGAATAACAAAGTATATATACAAATAGTACAACTTTGCTCAACTTGCTAACAGCTCATAACAGACTAACTAATTACAAAACTAACTTTCTAACCAACTCTTTTACAATTACATTTAATTACTCTAATACACCCTTCAAACTTATGGTGGTAAAGCTTGCACCAAAAGTTTGGATCTAAGTAAAAGAAATTGAGAGTTGGCAAGTGGCTTTGTGAGAATGTCAGCCTTTTGTGCTTGAGAAGGAACATGACGAACATCGAGTAGTCGTTTCGCCACCTTTTCTCTAACAAAATAAAGATCTAACTCAATGTGCTTTGTTCGGGCATGTTGAATCGGATTTGCAGCTAGTAAAACAGTGCTCAGATTGTCACACCACACAACAGGACACCGAGACAAAGAGAGTTTTAGTTCAGAGAGAAGAGACTGAATCCATGATAGCTCGGCAGTAACAGCAGCCAGACTTCGATATTCTGCCTCCGTGCTAGAACGAGAGACCACAGCCTGTTTCTTCGAACTCCAGGAGACAAGGTTGTTGCCAAAATAGACACCAAAACCTGTAGTGGACCTTCGATCATCCTGATCGGAAGCCCAATCAGCATCACAATAGGCTACTAAATCAAAAGAAGATGATGGTTGTAATGACAAGCCATAAGATATAGTGCCCGCAAGATACCGGAGTATTCGCTTAACAGCTTTCCAATGACTAACAAGAGGAGTCTGCATAAACTGGCAGACTTTATTTATGGCAAAAGACAAATCAGGTCGGGTTAGAGTAATATACTGAAGAGCACCCACTGTACTTCTATATAAATGTACATCATCAAAGAAAACACCTCCATGCTTGGATAACCTCTCAGTACTAGCCATTGGAGTTGCAATTGAGCTAGCCTGATGCATATTCAATCTAACAAACAAATCATGAATATACTTTGCTTGAGATAAATGTAAACCATCAGAATGAAAAGTGGCCTGAATACCAAGAAAATAATGAAGAGGCTCAAGATCTTTCAATGCAAAAGAACTATTCAATTTGGTGATGAGAGTAGATATAAAATTGCTGTCATTACCAGTGACAATTATGTCATCTACATAAACAAGAACAATGATAAACAGACTGTTTGAGGAGAGAAGAAACATTGATTGATCAGATCTTGCTGATTGAAAACCAAGTGCACATAAAGCAACAGTCAATTTATCAAACCATGCCCTTGGGGCTTGTTTTAACCCATATAAAGCCTTTGACAACTTACATATAAAATCAGGATGTTTCTCATCAACAAAACCCAATGGTTGATCCATATAAACATCTTCAACCAAAGATCCATTCAAAAATGCATTATTAACATCTAATTGACGAATACACCACTTATGTGTTAAGGCTAAGGTAAGAACAATTCTTATGGTAGTGGGTTTAACTACGGGACTAAATGTTTCATTGAAGTCAAAACCAGCCATTTGATTGTAACCCTTAGCCACAAGACGTGCTTTGTATCTTTGAACAGTCCCATCAGAATTTTCCTTCACTCTAAATACCCACTTACAACCAATAATCTTTCTATTAAGAGGAGGAGGAACTAAAGACCATGTTTCATTTCGAATCAAAGCAGTAAATTCATCAACCATAGCAGCTTTCCAGAGAGGATCAGCCAAAGCTTGCTTAGGATTGGAAGGTTCCTTTGAAGCAAACAATATTTTTGGTTTAAAAATTCCAGACTTTCCTCTAGTAACCATAGTATGACTGTTCTGCACAAGTGGGGGAGGTGAACTACAAGTTCCAGAGGCAGGGTGAGCCTGTAAATGAGATTGAGTGTCTGCCAAAAGTGGAGCAACAGAACTTGAATTTCCAGGATCGGATAAGATTGTTGGTGAATGAGAAACCTGTAATTCATTACATGGAGAAGAAGCCAAGATTTTTGATGAAGGAGAAAGTACTTGTGGAACAGAAATTAAAGGAGGAGTAGCTGAAGGTTGTGACGAAGAAGAGACAAAAATTGGAGAAATAGTGCATGGAAACAATTGGGAAAAGGGAAAAGAATGTTCATTAAAGAGAACATCTCTAGAAATAAAGATTCTACCAGTGGAATCCAAGCATCTATATCCTTTGTGATGAGTGCTATAACCTAAGAAGATACAAGGTTTGGATTTGAAGTCAAACTTATGTTTGTTATAAGGTCTCATGTTAGGAAAACATGAACAACCAAAAATTCTCAGCTTGTTGTAATCAGGTTTAATTTGAAAAAGAAGTTCTAAAGGAGACTTGTCAGCAGTAACTTGTGAAGGCAGTCTATTAATAAGAAAAACACTTGTAAGCACAGCCTCATCCCAATAGGATAAAGGCATTGAGGCATTTGCTAGAAGAGTTAAAGCCATTTCAATTATGTGTCTATGTTTCCTCTCAGCAAGACCATTTTGTTCATGTGTGTGTGGGCAAGAATTTCTATGGATTATACCATTATCTTGACAGAATTTGGTAAATACCCTATATTCCCCACCCCAATCAGATTGAAGACTCTTGATCTTAAAACCTAATTGAAGTTCAACAAGCTTTTTGAACTGTAAAAAACATGTAAAAGACTCTGATTTTTGCTGCATAGGAAACACCCAAGTGAACCTAGAAAAGACATCAATAAAGTGTATATAATATCTAAAATTTCCAACAGACAGCATAGGAGAGGGACCCCATACATCAGAGTAAATCATTTGTAAAGGCTCAGTATAAACAGTAGAAGAAAGAGGAAAAGGGAGTTTGTGTGCCTTACCCAAACAGCAAGCAGAACAAAAATCAGCTGCATTTTTATTGGAAAAAGACACATTACAGGAATCAAGAACAGTTTTTGTAGTTCTAGCAAATGAATGACCTAAACGACAATGCCAAATGCTAAACAAAGAATTAGAAGATAAAACAGAATTGGTATGACTTGTGGAATGCAAAACATGTACTTCCTTATTAATAGACTGACACCTTACACCTTCTTGCTGCAAAGACATCTTTATTGGAATAGAGGAGGGATGAAATGCATAGAGTCCTCCTTTAAGAGTTCCTTGCATTAGCACCTCCTTAATAACCTGGTCTTTCACAAGGCAGAAATCAGAATGAAACTCAAAGAAAACATTGTTATCTTTAGCAAAAGAGGATACACTAATTAGATTTTTGGTAAGGGAAGGGACATGAAGCAGATTTGTTAAGACTAGAGATTTAGACTTAATATTGGAAGGAAATGATGCTTCTCTTATATGATGAATTGAGATAAGAAAACCATTTCCCATATGAATCTTATCTTCACCTTGATAATCAGTTCTCAAGTGCAAATTCTGAGCATCTACTGTGACATGATTCGTGGCACCAGAATCTGGAAACCAATGCTCATCTGCAACTGAAGCTGGAGTTGCCATATACAAAGCTAACTGAGCTTGCAGTTGCGGTGAAGCAGTATTGGTCTGATTATAGAAGTTTCCAGAAGCAGTTGGAGTAGTAGGATTAGGCTGAGTGCCTAACCCCTGAAAATTTGGATCAAAACGTCCATAACACTTGCTGGATAAATGCCCCATCCGTCCACACAACTGACATTGTGGACGATTATTCGTTTGCCACGGATTTTTACCACGATAATTTCCAGAATTTCCTTTATTCTTGTTCGATCCTTTGTTTGAAGAAGAACTTCCATGAAAGGATTCTCGAGAAGGATATGGCGATTTGAAGATTTATTACCTTGACCTGAATTCTGATTTTGCACCAAATTAACAGACAGAGTTCCAGTTTCCTTCACACGTTTCTCCAAACGAATCTCATGAGCCAATAGCATTGACTCCACTTCTTCAACTATATAATCATCCTTACGAGAATGAATGGACACAACAAAGGAGTCATAATCCGCATGTCAAGCCGTCGAATATTGCATCAATGTGTTCAGATTCAGACAGAACAGTTCCAACAGAGGCTAATTGATCCACTGAATTTTTGATTTTAAGAAGATAATCATTGAGCGAAAGATTTCCTTTCTTAGTTTCCTTGAGTTGATCACGCAACTGAGACGATTTTGCTTTTGTTTTCGAAGCAAAGAAAGTTTCCAAGGTAAACCAGATCTGAGATGAAGTATCACATTCAACCATTTTGGTCAAAATTGGTTCCGAAATGGAGGATAACAGCCATGAAACCAAGAGATTGTCCTGTGCATCCCAATCAAGATAGGCAGGGTTGTAGATTCCACGAGATTCATCATCGAAGTAAGATATTTCACCAGGTACACACGGTTTCGCTCAAACACATACTTTTGGAGTCGATGTCCTCGAATTCTTCGCTGAATTTGTTGACGCCATAGCAAAAAATTGCTTTGAGCAAGCTTAACAGAAACCTTATGAGAAAAGGTAACAAGCTTTGATTGAGAATCAGGCGGAGATTGAGTAATTTCAGAGGAATTTGACTTAGGGTTTGAAGAACCAGAGGCTGCCATTTGAGAGAGAAAAAAAAATGACGAAGAAAGGATGAACTGAGTTATTCGGGGAAGAATAACAATGAAAAGAAAAGAAAAGAAAAGAAAATGTTGTCAATCTTCACTTTGCATGATTGACACTTGGCGGAAGAAGAAGGAGACTTTGACTAAGAATGTCAAGCTCTGATACCATGATAATTATAATAATTCTCTCTGCTTTATTAAGAAGAATAACAAAGTATATATACAAATAGTACAACTTTGCTCAACTTGCTAACAGCTCATAACAGACTAACTAATTACAAAACTAACTTTCTAACCAACTCTTTTACAATTACATTTAATTACTCTAATAAAAAGACAAAAGAGTAAAAATAAAAGTTGTGGATCCATTTTAAGGAATCAAAATGATATTCCTTATCTATTGAGAGGGCATGTCGTTACTTCAATATTTTCAGAAATCATTTTCAATTTTAGAGTGGGATCCATAAATAAGAAATGATTTTTTTTATAAGTAAAGAATTAAATACATAATGATGAAAAATAATTTTAATTCTTTCATTCCACTAAACGAGCCCAAAGTCGTCTGTCAACTAGCCTGATGCAAATGCAAGACTCCAATATCGAATTTCGACATTAGACTCCTCAATTCTCAATCGGAGTCATCCCTCTATTAATTTGAAGGTGACTACTGACTATGAGATTTTCCTCCCATAATTATTATTAATCAATATCTAAATAAATTATGAAGTGATTAAATTGATGTTTTTTTTAATGTTACATTAGTAATTATTTTAAAAATAAATACTATATTTTTAAATATTTATAAAAATAATGTTACCTACGAAAATTTGTTCTACTAACATGTAAAACACACATAGGGGTGATGTGCCAAGGGTAGGTTCATTCTCATATTTCCATCGATGAAAGATGATAGGATCATAATCTTTTCAAATGTATATTTTTAATTTTAAAAACCCTAATTTAAATGTTTCTTTGTTCTTTTTCTCTCTCTTAATTTTTTTTTTATTAAATAGATACAAAATTCTCACCATTTTACATGTTTTTCCTTCTATTTAAACATGTGTCATATTTTACTATATAACTATAAATTCGACCATATACTAAATATTATACCATAAAAAATAGTATTACATGAGTTTCCAGTTATTAGAATAATATTATGTAAGTTTCTTGTTAAGAAAAAACAAATTGAGAAATAATAATAGAGATTGCAACCGAAATACTATATAAAATTAAGAATATAAAACGATATTTTTTTAAAATAAGGATGAAAATAGGAAAATCATACGACATACTTCTCATAATATTTTCCCAGCTCCTGTGGGTCCCATCGGTGCCAGCTCAGATTGGAACACTACTCCAAAGGAAAAGTCAACACCTCACCTCATGTACGGTGCTTCGCTGGTGCATCGTGGACGATGCTTCACCATCACCGTCAACCGTAAATTTTAATTTAATTAAGCCATATTCTTGAATTTATAATATTTAAATCAAAATGTAAAATGAGTGGTGTGATTTAAAATTGTAGTAAGATTTTAAATCAATAAAAAAAAAAATTCGACGTGTAATGTTATGTTGGAGACACTTCATTCCCATCGTTTTTCCAAACAATTAACCTTTTTTTTTTCCATTTTATTATTAATTTTAAATCATAATACAAAATTTAAAGATTATCAATTCCAATCCAATAATGCAACCATTTTAATTTTAGAGAACCGAAATAAATCAAATAATTAGTTATAAAATGGAGCCTTATGTTATGTGTTTTTTTTTAGATATTATCAAATTGGAGTAGGGGAGACTCAAACCTTCGATCTTGAAGGGAGGGAGTAAGTATCTGACCAACTATACTCAAATTGACATCTTATGTTATGTTAAAAAAAGGCTACTTTTGATTTGTGAACAATTATTTATTTCATTTATAATTTTCTGTCAAATTAGATATTTGAATATTTCTGGTATTTTAGACGGAAAGCCTACTTTTGACTTAAAAAGAAAAAACGCTTTCAAAGATTAGCTATGTTTATAGATTTATGAAAATTGACTCAAAATGTATGCAACTTGAAGGATAAAATAGCTGTTATAAAAAGAGAAAAAAAATTGTTTTTAAAACAAAATTCAAACCTACCTTGGCTTAGATTTTTGACATTGGTATGCATAACATTTTTTTAAAAAGAAAATCTATAGTTAAAAATATAGTTTTGATTCTTGAAATTTATCCCTGTTCTAAATTTGATCCTTTTATAAGTTTTATTTTGAGGAGATTTTTATTAATGAAAAATGGTAATGATAAAAATGAAGAGGTGTGTATTATAAGAAGGTTTGCTATAAATATCATGAGAAATTAAAGAGTTACACAATATTGGATGAATCCACCACCAAATATGAAAAACAATACTTGAACTTGTAGAAGATCAACAACTCGATTACCTTCTCGAAAAATATGGGTGATGGTGAAATTCATTTCTGGGAAAAGATCTCAACATTTATTCCAAGTTGAACGTCATCGTCATAAAACTTCATCAGATCATGAATGGAGTATAACTACAAGATAAGAATCATTTTTCAACCATAAATGATATCAACTAAAAGATAAAACAAAATTAATTGAAATAAACTACATCAGCTAATCCAGCTTCAAAAGTATAACAAATAAAAAAAATAGCAAAACAACCTTGATTGAAAAACTTCACCACAACAACCGTGAAGCCTAAGATCACCAAATGCTACTCCATTTATATTGACTTTGATCCAGTATGGGGGAGGTGGTTTAAGATTACCAATGGATATTAAATTGGATACTAAAAACATATCAAATGTGATTTTTAAAATAAAAAGTTAAGTTGCAAATTAATGAAAAAGTTAATACGACCTATTTTATTATTATATAACATCTAAAATATGAAATTCAAGTCACATATATGGTTTAAAAGTAAAAATTATCATATTAGAAGTATGGATAAAACTTAAACTACCGATCAATCAAAACCAACCCATTGCAATTTTATTAAAAAAAATTACAAACACACACACAATTTGTACCATTTCTAAACGTGTGGGGACGAAATCCCTCATTCTCAAATCTCTCAATAGTCATGCTCCATTCATTTTCATATCTTTTCTTTTCCAAATTAAAAAAAATAATAATAATTTTAAAGGACAGGAAATCCTTCTATATCTGCAGTTAAATTTCCATCTCTAAAATTAACCTAAATAAAAAAATCTAAAAAATCCATACACCATTAAATTTACCTTGAAACCGTAACCGAAACCAAAGCCAATAATACAATATAAATAAGAAACCAGATTCAATTCCCTAATCGAAATCTTCTCTCCTTCTTCTTCCTCATTCTCAATCATTTCATCATGGGAATTATCTCCGACAATCACTCTCTCAAGTTCCTGATATACGGTCGAACCGGCTGGATCGGCGGTTTACTCGGTAAACTTTGCGAAGAACAAAAAATCGCTTATTCATATGGGTCGGGTCGGCTTGAGAGCCGTTTTTCACTGGAAGCCGACATCGCCGCCGTTAAACCAAGTCATGTTTTCAACGCTGCCGGCGTCACTGGGCGTCCAAACGTTGACTGGTGTGAATCTCATAAGGTGGAAACTATTCGGACAAATGTTGTCGGAACCTTAACTTTGGCTGATGTTTGTCGTGATAAAGGATTGGTTCTTATCAATTATGCCACTGGCTGTATTTTTGAATATGATTCTTCTCATCCCTTGAATTCTGGAATCGGTTTTAAGGAAGATGATTCTCCTAATTTCATTGGATCTTTTTATTCCAAGACCAAAGCTATGGTCAGCCTTCTCATTCTTTTTTTTTTTTACATTTTCTATGTTTTTCATTTCTTTGATAAATTGTCTAATTTGGATATACTCGGATCTCAACCTGAACATAGCTCAACTTAATATCTATAAAAAAAAAATTCGAACAGGGGAAAGAAATGTGTTTGTAATTGAAATCAAGTATAGCAGAGATTATTCATTGGAGTAATTCTTTAGATCTGATTTTTAATGGGAAAAAAAAGAAAATCACCAATTTGATTTGTTCGTTGGGAATGTGATTCTATTTTGTATGTCTTTTTTACACAACTTTTCTTTTTAAAAGGTGGAAGATCTGCTGAAGAATTATGAGAATGTATGCACCTTGCGTGTTCGGATGCCGATATCGTCCGACTTATCGAATCCTCGTAACTTCATTACGAAGATAACGAGATACGAGAAGGTGGTGGACATTCCAAACTCTATGACTATCTTGGATGAACTCCTTCCCATTTCCATTGAAATGGCTAAAAGAAACCTCACTGGAATTTGGAACTTTACCAACCCTGGAGTGGTCAGCCACAATGAGATCTTGGAGATGTATAAGCAATTCATTGACCCCAATTTCACATGGAAGAACTTCACTCTCGAGGAGCAAGCGAAAGTGATCGTCGCTCCGCGAAGCAATAACGAGCTAGATGCGAGTAAATTGAAGAATGAATTCCCTGAACTCTTGCCCATCAAGGAGTCCTTAATCAAGTATGTTTTCAAGCCAAATCAGAAAACTTCTGCTGTATAAAATCCTTGGTCTTTCTATTCTATTCATGTGGATCTTTTGATGATTTCTCAAATATCAAATGTTTTTTCCACTTTCCCCACATGATACAGAAGCTTTGATTACTCTTATTTGAATACTATTATCTATTATTTTTTTGTTCCATTATCATTGAATAAAGGTAGCTGAAGTTCTCTGTCAAGTTGTCAAGATTTGGCATTTAAATTTGCTGTTTTCTGCTTTTGGTTTTGGATGATTTCCTGATATAAGTATCTCATTTTGTTGAGAAATTATGTATCTGAGCTCAGACGTGAATGAGAGTGTTGAGAATATACAAAAGATTAAATTTGTCTTATACTTTTGAAAGTAATTTAACATTTATGAATAGTGTTTCTAATTTGATTATAGTTTGAGTTTGATCTTTATTTGTTAGGGCTTTTTAAAATTTTCAAAATAAATATTTAGTGTAAATGTTCAGAGGATTATTTTTCAGAAGAAGTGTTTTTTTTCTTTTTCTATTTTCTTTATATTCATTTTCTTTGATGATATTTTTTTTTAACGTACAATTGAAGTTAAAATTATGAATTTATGAAGGGTGACTCAATATATATATATATATATATATATTTTTTTTTTAAAAAATATTTTAATAAAAAACAGAAAAATACTTTCTAAAAAATTATATGGCAAATCCAGATGGTTTAAAAATACTTACTCTTTGTAATGAAATATATATATATATATATATATATATATATATATATATAATTATCAAATCCAGTTTATATTATGAAAATATTAAGGTAGGGAAGCCGTTGGTTAGAATAGAATATCCATACGAAATTCCAAATGCTCATTATCGCTATCTTAGAAAAACAAAATTACCCCTTATCTCAGTTTGTTTTTTATGAAATAAAATAGATTACCGTCGGAATTAGGATTAGGGAAGCCGTTAATTTTAAGGAACATGCCTTTGGCAATGTTATGGCAATGGCAACTGCCGACAAAGAACAATGAACATATATAGGAAAATTTATCAGCTAAACTATATTTGGAATAAATTTAAACCACAATATTATTTGAAAAATTCTCATTTGGGATATTTCATCTTAAATTATCATGCAATCCCTACTAAAACTCCTGACGAAACGGAGATGAGGATTCACGAAAAAGAATTTACGGAATTGGGTTCCTTACAATTGATTTTTCTCCATTATAAAATTTTAATTTCTTATAATTATTTTTATTAGATATCATCATTTAATGTTATGTGATATATTTAATATTTTTTAATTATTTATTCATAATTTTTTATATATCATAAAAATAATCAGTTCGGTATTTATGCAATATTTCTAAAATATTTATTATTTATGCAATATCTCTAATATATATTCTTAATCCTTTTATATGGATTGGTTCGGGGTAAACCTCAAATTTCGAGGCAATCCAGATTTTTTTAAAGATAAATAAATATGTTGGATTTGTAATTGATAAAATATTTGAAATTAAAATATAACTTGTATTACATTATAACAAGAATCGAAAACTTAAACATTACTTGAGTCTATGTGAAGAGAGTTTTGAGGTAGAGAAGAGAGAGTGTTGAAGTTTTGAAAGAGATGAAAAATATAAATGAAATATGATGATATTCAATGTATTAAAGTTTAAAAGTAAAAAATTACTTTAAAAAAAAATGATATCATCGTAAATTTAAAAATGGTTAAAATGAGACTGAATGCAAATAACTTTTTAAGTGTCTATTTAAAGGTTAAAATACTAAAAACTCAAAATCTATTGAATCGTGGTCATAATGAACTACACCTATGCAAGTTTGGGTTGTTTATGTTTGTCAATTTGGTTCGGTTTCTTTCGCTCGGAATGAAAAGTGTTTTTTACCTTTTATAACAACAATTCAGGGAAAATATGTTCACGACTTAAATGCTCAATCAATTGTTAATTTTAAAAATTAATTTTTAAATCAAGATTTATCATTTTATATTGTTAATTTCCCTGTATTTCAAGTCAATTTTAAAAATTAATTTTGTAATCAAGGTTTCTCATTTTATATTGTTAATTTCCCTGTATTTCAAGTCAATTCAATTGTAGCACAATTTAAGTGCTTAGATGTTAGTATAGTATAATTTTGATTATAGGCTCGTCATCTCTCACGTCACATTTATAATGTAATATTAAAAAAAAAAATCATTATAAATCACATTCATATGTTTTGCCTTATTCCAAGCAAAACTATTGTGGTTTTAAAAATGTTTAGGAAAATTACCCAAACAAACCACCCATTAATTATCGTGGTTGTAACACTCATATCCTTAAGGTGAGCAATTGACCCCTTAAAATTTGTAATTTGTTATAATTTGACTCAAGAAAATAAATTTGAAATTAGACCATAAAAAATCACTGCAGAGACGAAAAATACATCTCTAATATCAACGAGATGAGAGAGGTGACATCGGAAAAAGAACTCCTAATCTCTGACCTCGTGAGGTTTTAGGGTCAGGGTCAAAGCAACCCCCCTGGAGACAACCCCATAGGCATTTTGTAATAATAATTAGTAAATTAATAAATTGAAGGGGTTAATTTGTCAAATTAATTTTTCTAGGTCCACTTTTAACGTTTTACGAAATTCCGGGGCCAATTGCTCAAATTGAAATTCTAAAAATGTAAGTGTTACAACCCATATAATTCAAGAGTGATTTGTACAATTTTTCTAAAATATTAAACACCTCTGTAGTTTGTAAAATTATAAAACACGCCCCTTTCTCATTTAGTTTTAATGAACTTTAAACATGCATTTATTCTACCTCTTTCCTATATTTCAATTTCATTAAAAGAATAATAAAAAATAATAAATAAATACAATTTGTAAAATATACCCATGCTAACAAAATGTTAAATCATTCACAGTGCGATTTGTATTTATTTATTTTTTTTGAAGAAAAAAACTCAATTCAATCAATATTGAGAAAAGGGACCTAAAATCAAATAAAATATAGTAGAATAATTTGGAATTGAATTTATAAGAAAGAAAAGATTGAAACTTTTAAACCTCAATAGTCTTTTGATTTAGAGCCATATATCTCCATCTCTCTTTCTCAACAAAATCCGCATCTAAAAACCTCGAAACAAATGCCCAAAACTTATAAACATCTTCAAAATTTGTCAAAAACCCAATAGAAATAGTCACCACAGATATCCAACAATGTCGTTTTTCACCTTCAACCTCTGACAATCTCTCTTTTCTCATCTCAATCTCTTCCTCGTATTTGTCTGAAAAACATAAGTGGTCTAAAAAACCATGACTTAAAGAAATATTGCTTCGATCTGCTAGCTTCTGCACCATAATTGGATCAATCTTCTCTCCTTTCCAATCGAACACATTGAATGCTAAAGAGGGTCCTCGATTAATTTTGATTTTTGGGCCGTAAATTCTGATTAAGGAAAGCCCAGTTTCTGAATTTGGGTGTTGAAGATTTGTTAGTGCAAATGTGAGCCAATTAATCAGGTACCTTGTTCTTCTACTTATTAGTCTCAGACCTATTGAATCTGCTTGATCCAATCCTTTACAAACGACTTCTGAGCTGTTGTTTATTCCCATTTCTGTGTTTGTTGATCGACCTGATTCAAAGGGCGTTCTTAATTCGACGAGTCCTGTAAAAGAGAGTTCTTGTTCTTCAAATTCTTCCATAATTTCTTGTGAATTTGATGATTCTGGCATGGAGATATTGTGGTTTTGTGTATTGGGTTTTGGGATTTGTTCAATTTTGGTTTCTGATTCTTCTGCAAATGGGAATGGTGGGATTGTGGAGACGAGTTTTATGATACCAATGTTTGATGGGGAAGAAATTAAATTCTCCAAGATTGAAGCTTTTGATTTCTTGATGAATAAACAGCCAAACCCAGATGGGTTTTGGCCAAAAATTTTGTAGAAAGAGGAAATGAGAAAGTCTGGTTTGAAAAGAGAGAGGCCAAGAGTTTCCATGTCTTTTGGTCCTAAAGCACAGGTATCAAGACAGACATCCCAGCCATTTTCTTGAGCTATATTCATCCATTGATATGAATATGGAGTTCCTGTCAATCTTGATTGAAGAGGGAAAACAAATAATCCCCTTTTCTTTATCTTCCTGTTCTTTTCCCTCTTACTGATGATCAGTTTTCTCAATTTTCCAGAAGAGATTGTTAGATTTGGCCATAAGAACTCAGCTGAGTTGATTCTGGCTCCTTTCTTTTTTGAACTTTCAATCATCACTTCAATTGCTTCACTTTTGTGATCATAAACTGTTACCAAATTTCTGTTGTGATGAAAAGGGTAAGTGTCTGATAGAAGTTTGAAAGCTGATGACTGATTGGCAGTGAACACCATAGTATAATCATCTTCTGATAGATTCATAAACTTCATGATTCTATACCTAATTCTCGACTCGAATTCAGATTCTTGGCCACTGTTTCCCACCTGAGAATTTGATTTCACTGACTTGTGGGAAATATTGAAAAATGGTGAGCTTGGGGAATGCAAAAACTGAGGGGGGGAAGATGATGGAGAAGAAGAATATGTACCAACTGGGGTAATTGGGAAATTCAGCTGTTGAGCATAGGAAAAAAGACACTGACCAGTATAATCAAGACAGATTTGTTTGGAGAGAGCAAGGTGATTATATTCTTCAGCTCGGATTTGGTCGATCCGTTGCGTCTCTGAGTACAAAGGGAATGCTCTAATGAAGTAGAAAAATGCATCTTCTAGAGAAGGAATGGATTCATGGTCAGAGAAGTGGGTGTTTGATTGAAGAGATGACTCTGTTGCTTCAAGAAAACTGTGTAGAGTTGTTGGAGACTTGTGAAATGCAGTCTGGGAATGAGGCTGGCCAAGAAATGAATTCCCACAACAGCCTCTAAGGCAGGCCTGTGAAGCCTCTCTAATGCAAGGAGACTCCATTTTTAGAACTTTCAGCTGTGAAGAACATTGATAATAAATAATTTACTTCTTTTTTGGTCTCAAACAACCTTCTTATGTGGACCAAAGTACAGTTCACATTTATGTGAAAGATCAAAGTTTCAGACAAGACAAGTTTTTGGTCTTGTAAAACAACAAATGTTGTGGCTGTGATTGTTGTTGTGGTGCCTTTCAAGTAGATAAGATGGATATTCTTTCAAAGCAATCTGCCAAATAGATAAAGGCAAATTTGAAAAGTTTCATTGGTTTTCTTAGCAATTTCAGAATTGCTATAGGAAAACACAATGATCTTTTCTTAATTATAAGCCTGAAACTGAGAATGTTCAGACAATAATATGTGGGATTTTTTTATGTACCATAGAAGGAGAAGGAGAAGAAGATAAATGGTCAATTTCAACCTCTTATTTAATGTTTCCAACAAACCGTGTCGTATTAGTCAAGTTGTTTGATGAATAGCAGACTTTATGTGTTGCCTTTTTCACAATCTCAAGAAGATTGGAGAGTGGTGAAATGGAGATGCAAGCAATAGTTTCTAGGCTTTTTAAAATTAAGACTAAGGTGGTGTTTGGTGTGGCGGAAAGGAAAGGGAATCCTTTCCATGGAATATTTTTATTGTTTGGTTTGATAATTTTCTAAAGGATTCTTTTTCTTTTCCCATTCCTTTTTCCATAATTGCTCTCTCATTTTTTATTTATTTATTTTATTTTTATATAATATGTCAAATATAAATATAAATTATAATCCTATTATATTTCAATAATGTAATAAAGTTATGATTTAAAATATTATTTTGCTTTATAATAAAATAAATATTGAATAAAAAATATATGTTTTATTAATAAATTATTAATATTATAATGATATTAATAGCATATATAATAAGTTTTTTTTGAAGCAATAGCATATATAATAATTATTATTGATAAAGTTCACCAATATTAGAATTGGGTAATAGTTTACCATATAAAATGATAATTATTGAATATTTATGATTATAATAAATATTCTAAAATAGTATTTGAAATAATATTAATATTCATTTTATTTAATTAGATAAAATAATATTATATATTTAAAATTACTATTTAAAACATTTTTTAATTATTAATTTGATTTCTTTAAAAAATAAATCATCTATTCATTACTTAAATCAAACACAATATTTGATTCATTTGAAGATTCTATCACTTATTCCATTTTATACACCAAATAAATTAATTGATTCTGATTCCTTTCGTTCTTTCTTTTTTTCTTTTCAATTAATCTCCTTTCGTGAACCAAAAAAACCACATTATATTAATAGTTCCCTCCTCGAACTTTTACTTAGACCTAAGAAAACTGTACCTTTTGACCAAAGATATGAGATAGGGGTGTATAGTTGATTTCAGTTTGACGGGTGGGCGGCTCAATGATTGGTCTAGATAGGTTTTTTTCGATTTTCGTCAATTTTGGTTCGGTTTGATCTATTTTTAATTTATAAAAAAATTATATTTTTATATATTTAAAATCCGAACCGAACCTCTAATTATTGGTTTTAACTGAAACTAATTTGACTCTGATTAAACCCAACAATTCAGTCAGTTTTGGTTGGTTTTTTTATTTTAACTTGCACTGCACAGCCATTCTATGATAGATCTTCCTCAATCTTCTTCATGTCTTTCCAAGCTTTTTTTCCCCTCTTTGAACAAGGTTAAAACTTTAGGGGGTGTTTGGTAGAAGAATTAAGTTGGGTGGGTTTTGGTAGCCTGAGTTTAGATAGTCTATGTTTGGATGTGTAGAGGTATGAGTTTCATAAACCTAGATTTAGATAACCTATGTTTAGTAGGTGATTTTAATTTGAGTTTTGTGTTATTTAATTATTTTATGAGGGTAAGCAAACTCACGAACACTACTATTTAAAATTCATGGATTTAATAGATTAAATCTAGGGTTTCAAAATCTATCTAACAAACATTGGATATGCTATTGAAGCCCACCCCACCCAACCCTACCCCGTCTTCCAAACACCCCCTTAAGGTTATTTTCTCTCTTCTTTTACCCATTAAAAAAATCAAAATTAAACTTTTAAGTGTGGAAATCAAAACTGAGAGAATAGAGAGTATTAATAAGACATAACACAATTTACTGTTAATAGATAGTATTACTAAGATTTAATTTAAATATATGGATTTAAATTAAATTTTTATAAGTACATATCAATTGACACAAGTGGTGAAGTTTAAGAAGGAAAAGGGTAATTGTAAATTTAATAATTTTTTTAATAATATTTATAAATATAATAATTAAAAAAAATTATAAGTAGGTTAAGTTATTGAGTATGTACAATCATTGATTATTATTAATCAATATCTATGTCAATTATTGATAATGTAAACTAATAATTATCGCATGAAGTATGAAATGATTACCTTTAATCATAATCGTTCATATTTAACTTATAAAGATAATGATATGAAATTACTGAATCGAGGTGAATTTTTTTATTTATCAAAATTAATAGAATTTATTAATGATATGAATTATTTATAAGATTTAGTAAAGTATAAAAAATTTAATGATTTTTTAAAAAAATTTGAGATAAATCGAGGTTAATGATAAAGCAGAACATTTAGTCTCTGTTTGGTTTGCAATCCAGATTCAATTTTATGAATCTGGATTGAAGGAATAAGAAGGATCGAGTAAATTGAGTGTTTGGTTTGTAATCTAAAAAAAATGCAATCTAGATACAATTCTAGTTTATGCCTAAAA
Organism: Gynostemma pentaphyllum; assembly: GCA_028015215.1. Lineage (NCBI taxonomy): Eukaryota > Viridiplantae > Streptophyta > Magnoliopsida > Cucurbitales > Cucurbitaceae > Gynostemma > Gynostemma pentaphyllum. The sequence continues at coordinate 5,041,487 of CM051351.1, read as the reverse complement.
TCTGAATACAACTAAATGAAGAATCCATAATATCCTACTCCCACAACTCTGAAATATGAAAACACGGTATTTTCATTTAATGAAATGAAATCTCGTCAAAGAAAGTTCGGACATATGCGAAGTGTACGGACGAACTCTTGAAGCCTCGAGCTCATTGGAGGAAAAGGAGTATATTGATGGCGACGAAGATGAAGAGCTCGAAGCGGTGGCTCGATTGGCCTGGCTTTAACGAAGATGAATTTGTTGATGATTGACAAATCCAAGGAAACAAGTTTATGACCGCTTAATGGAGAGTCGAAGGAGAGAAAACCATCACAAATCCAAGGTAACAAGTTTCAATTGGTCCGATAAAAAATCTCGTGGGCTACCTCTTTTTATTATTAATACACAGATATAAACCAGGCCAAGCAAGCTTTTTGTTTTTGTTCTCTTTTCTTCTAAAGCTATTAGAATTTATTTGATTATGCAATTCTGATTTGTTTTATTGAATTGAGTTCTTGTAAGTCTTTCTCTTCATCGTGATTCTTTTGTAAGTAGTGAAATTGATGCAGCTGTGTAAGAGTTTTTTAGTTGATTATTTCAGTAAAATAATTATGATGGGTAAGAGTATTGAAAACATATAATAAAGCAAATGCTTTTAGATAAATTATCATTCAGATATTGATAATTGAAAATAGGTAGGTTGTTTGATTGTTGATCAAAGTTTGATATATTATGTTAAGCTTTGGAAAATGGTAGGTGTTGCAGGTACTCTGTTTTGAAATTGGATATTGAGTGATGTTGAACTTCTCTCTATTGGTTGATTGAACTAATTGATTCCTTACATCATTCTTAGGTTTGTGACTCCAAAATAAGATGACATCTTATCATCAGTCTTAAGACATGAGTTACTTTTTTTTCATAAAGGCTGCTTTAAACTTGAAGTTTGTTTGATTTTTTTTTTTTTTTTACATATTAAAGTACCAGTTTTGCTGCTATTTTTGTCATTAAGAAGCTGTTTTTGGTCATTTTTACACTGTTTTACTGCTATTTTAAAGTGTTGCTGCTGTTTTTTTTTTGTCATTTTTACACTGTTTTGGGGCTTAAAATTGATATTTACTGCTGTTTTGGGGCTTAAATAGCTGATTTACTGCTGTTCTGGGGCTAAAAAACTGTTTCACTGTTGTTTTGGGGCTTAAAAAGTTGTTTTACTGCTGTTTTGGACCTCAAATAATTGTTTTGCTGCTGTTTTGGGGCTTAGAAAGTTGTTTTTACTGCTGTGTTGGGGCTTAAAAAGCTGTTTAACTGCTGTTTTCTGATAATTCATATTATTTTACATATAAAGTAGCAGTTTTGCTGGTGTTTTTGTCAACAAGAAGCTGTTTTTGATCATTTTGAAAGTGTTGCTGCTGTTTTTGGTCTTTTTTACACTCTTTTTGGACTACAAGTTGTTTATTGCTATGTATATTAATGTTTTGAGGCTTAAAATTGAAATTTTACTGCTGTTTTGGGGATTAAAAAGCTGTATACTGCTATATTGGGGCTTAAAAAGTTGTATACATGCAGTAGAGTTTTAGCTCAACTATATGCATTTATATTGTTTGTATTGTTTTTTTTTATTTAATTTAACATTTGAGCTTGTTTTGGTTCTCAAGTTTAGATGGGTGATGGATGACTTCTTTGCTACCAACTATATCCTTTGTTGTTCTTACCTATGGAGGCAAGAGATGGCATAAAAAAAAGAATATTGCACAATTTTCCCCTTCACTAAATCATGATCTAAACACCCTTCAGTCAATAGTTGTTGCTCCCACAGTAAACAACATGGTGTCATGCTCTCAACCGTACCTTTAGAAGGATCATAGTTGCCGACACCTTGAACACTCAGAATCCCTCTCTCCATGGAGGCAGCAAGAATATCGGAGGATTTACATTCTGTTAATTCACAGGTGTTATATGGAGCAACTCTTTGTTTGTCGTTTTTGCTGATGGAACCCCACAAAATCCCATGATTTTGTTGTTTGTGTTTTGAGCGTCTAGGTTGGGAGAACTGAGACAACTCCTCCATGGAAGCAAGTTTATCTCTTTCACTCTCATTGAGTTTAGAAGCAAAGCCATTGAAACTCTTTTATATATTCACAGTTTTAATTGAAGTGTCCAACGACATTGTTCAATGAGGATGTGTACATACAATTGTTTAAGAAGGTGTTGTATTCCTTGGCACTATATAATTATAATTTAAGAAGTTGAATAAAATTCGTATTATATATAATTTTAATCTATTATGTTCATAATATATACAATTATTTAAATATATGGAAATTATTTTTTTTAAATATAAAAATGAATAGTTGGACACTTGAAATTTGAATCCTGAACCAAACAAGTGTTCTTTGATTCACAATCTCATTTTTAAATTTTGAATAACTAATCAAACACATATTTCAAATTTCTGGATCTCAATTCTAAATTTTGAATCTGTTACCAAACACAGTTTCAAAACCAATGAATTCATAAAATACAACTCTAAATTCATTTCAATCCACTGAATTCAAATCCTGATTTCCAGATTACAAACCAAACAGGCCCTTAAAAATTTAAATACTAATGTTACATATATATTTTTTTATTAAGAAAATCCATTTCTACCCTACCTACAGGCTACAAGGCAAAGGGCATATAGCATGTGATATTAATTATATAATTTGAAAGTGATTGAATGTCAGGTACATAAATTTATAGGGTTATGATGATCCTATTATGAATTATTTACGTGTATATTTTTTTTAATAAGTAAAATATAATTGTTTTGAAATTTATTCTAATTAAACAAATGTCTGGTAATTTTTTTGTAAATCGTTCTTCTAAAGTAAAGAGATTAATTCATGATATTTAGAGTGTTTTTTTTTATTAAAGAGATAGTTTACATGTTTTAATAGGGTGGTTTAACTGTAAAAAAAAAAAAAAAAGGGAGGAAAAAAAAAGGGTAGTTTAATAGTATACTCACTAACTCAATTACATGGTTATTATACTTGTTTACTTACTATACGCGTTTGTTAATATGTCAATTTATCAATATCACATCAATTTGATTTTTACGTAAAAAATATTTTTTTAACTAGTTAATTTACATTTCATAAAATTAGAATAATGTATTTTTTTTTAAAACAAAATAGAATAATGTATTTGATATGATTAAATAGTGTAGTGAGTATAATTTAGTACCTATCGAATCATTATTTAAAAAATTATTTGAATATGGTTTAATAATTAGAGATGATTGGCCAACACGAGCATAACTCAAGTGGTTAGGCACTACTCGCTTCTCATGAGGTCGAATGTTCGAGTTTCCCCTCCTCCAATTTGAATGTAATATTTCAAAAGAATAAAAAAATAAGAGATGATTGCAAAGATTTGTAGCTTGCCTTATTTACAATTTGTATTCATGCAATTTAAAAATGATTTAAATACCTCTATGGTTTATAAAATTATAAACCACATCTCTATCTCTTAGATTTAAAGAAATAGACATGTCATATTATTCCACTATTGTTAGGTTTTCTAAACTTCATTAAAGATAATTGAATAGTTCAACAAATGAGTGCGATTTCAAGATTAATAAGTCATGTTGTGAAGAATACTGTTTTTTTTCTTTTTTTTTAATGGAATTGAAACGCACCTTACCTATAGAATAAATTTATGTTTCAATTTCACTAAAATTAATGATAAATAAGGGTTAGATTTATTTGGCTTCTATGCCCCTGCCCTCCACACAGTATGGGAACCTTTCCGCTCGTACTGTTCACACTCGTAGTTCTTCACGGCACCTCCTCCACCATAGAGTGAGCTGGGAGTAGCTCCGAAAAGCGAGGCCTACATTTTAATTCGCTTTCAACAACACCACGAAAAAAGTAAACTATGGTAGCTCACGGATGCTCTCATACGTTAAATCCAATCTTTTTGGCCTCTCGGAAGCGAGAAAACAGCGAGCAACAAGCTGAAAAGGCCCTTTACCTTTTTCATAATAATGAGGTCAACTTCATAACTCCAAGCTATACAAGGGGTAAGCCAAAACCTGTTCCAAGCTAGATTCTCGTTTTTTTACATTTACACTTGGGGCTACCCATCATATGACGAGCAATACGGCTGCATTTGTCTCATCCTCGCTGGCAAAAGTGTCGTCTTCATCAATGACCACATCCCACTCTCTATTTCAGACATTGGTACGATCTCTTTCTTTATCATTTCATTTTAATGGGACTTGTAATTACAAACTATAAAAGTTCTAAAAACTTGCACAATCATTAAGAGGGGACTTTTTACCACTCCACCTTTTGCATTGCATATAAATTTATAGTAATTATCACGTGAAGTCATTTAACAAAGTCAATTAGTCATTAACTTATTTTTTCAAATATTATGTTTAATAAGAAAAATACTATATATTAATAATTACTTTTGAAAAAGAAAAATACTATATTAATAATTACTTTTGAAAGAGAAAAAAACTATATTATTAAGGGATATATTAAAAAAATAACACTTTTTTTAATAATTATTTTTAAAAATAGCGAAAGTTTTCATAATTTTTACAAATGACACATTTTTAACGTCCATTAGTTTGATAAAATTAATTAATGAAGCTACCAAAAAAATGAAAAATTAAATTTTAATTTAAAACATTCCAGTCATAATTATTAAAAAATAAAATAATAATGGAATTTATCATTTGGCAATATAAACGAAAAAATTAATGAAACTGAATTCATTAATTTAATAAGGGTAAAATGAAAAATATACCTTTGCACTTTCAAGTTGTTGTAGAACACACCCCCTATATTATATTAATGGCAAAACATACCCTTGTATTTTACCTTGTTCAATTTTATATACCCCTCTCTTAATTAAGGGTTAAAACTAACCTTAGGTTGTTTTATTAAAAAATGAAATATAGCTCCACCTTCCCCATTTCCTTTCCTTCTCCAACTCATCTCTCTTCATTCCTTCCCCTAACTATAATTTTCTCCGAAAAGCAAATATATATGTGAAACAGCTTGAATTCAAGACAAAAAATTTGACTGGATTTTAATATTAATATTAATATGCACTTATTTTTATATTTGCGGCTTTGGTCATGGTATAATAATCTTTACTCTATTTGATCAATGAAACCATGTGATCATAGTAGGTGGAATTTTCACTATTTTTTTTAATATTTTTAATCTCTCAAAGTGGATATATGTTTCTCAATTACCCTAAAGATCTGTATTGTGATGTTGTAGTTGTTATCCTCTATACAAATTTAGCTGTCCAATGACTTCTCCTAGAAGTTTCATGGACAAGTAAATATAGGGCTTTAGGATTGTGAGGTGTCAAGCACTTATTCTCTATTGACCATTTTGTGTTAAAATCATGATACTTACGATATTTTTAGTGCTTCTGAGCCACTCTTGCATTTATAGAAAATAAATGAGGGTCTAGGTAAAGAAACCTGTGGTTGTGGCTATGGCTAAGAAAATAGCAGGGTAAGGTACGAAGAAACGTCCGCTGGAAAAGGAAAAAAAAATAAGAATGATGGTGCCCACATTTTTCTTTTTCTTTCAAAAAAAGGTTTATTTTAACACTTAGTTAAGAAAGGGGTAAATAAAATTGGAAAATGTAAACTACAAGGGTATGTTTTGCCATTAATTTAGTGTAGAGGTATGTTTTACAACAACTTAAAAGTCCACTTGTATATTTTACATTGGGGCTCTTGCAAAAATAGCAAAAATATGTTCAATATTTGTAAAAATAGCAGTAAAAAAACATATTTGCAAAAATAGCAGAAAAATTAAATTCACAGCTAAAATATTACAAAATTGCCACTAGTAATCAGTGATTAGTAATCACTGATTCACTGATATCCTGATATTTTATGAAGTAATCACTGATAACCACTGATTATTTTATAAGTTATCACTGATATCTCTGATCACATGAATGAAGGTTTTTAAAAATCTGCTATATTTGCAAATACTTTTTAAAAATGCTATATTTATAAATATTGCTAAAAATTCTGCTACCCAATGAAATTTCCCTTTTACTACATTTTACCCATTTAATAAGAACAATGGTGCAGACTTTTTCCAACTTTTATTATATTTGAAACTGAAATTGAGATAGAAATGTTATTTCTCTCTATTAGTTAATATTTCACATAATAATGTTGTTAAAAACCCTTAAAAAGTTTTTAGGGCTCGTTTGGGATAGCTTTTAGAAGTATTTAAAAGTTTTTTTTAGTGGTTATTAATAACACTTTTAAACACTTTCAAAACAAATCTCAAGCGAGTACTTAGATCACCTCGTTTTGACTCTTTCATTCTGAAATACAATTTTCTTTTTTACATTGAGAAAGTATATAAAACTAATTGGGAGTTGATGCGCTCTCCTGATGAGGGCATAGTCGGCCAAAACCTGTCGATATGTGCTTGAGTCGAGTGCGCCGCACAGGCCATCTCCACTGCTAACCACTTCAATTCTCATCTTTAATTTTTGTTCCCATTTCCATTTTGCCTGCTTTCAAATTGATAAAATTTGTATAAATGTTTTTCTTATTTATTCTCATGGTCAAAGACCCATATTTATACAAGAAAATTAGGGCAAGCTTTACAAGGAATAAAATATACATAAAATCTGAATTTACAAGAGTAAAAATCATAAAAACGGCCCACCGCCGCGGCGGCAGAGGCGGAAAAACTAAAAGTAACGAGTTGGTCGCCGCGGCGGCAAGGGCCACCGCCGCGGCGCCCACTCTCGGGTTTCTTGGCTGGGGAAGCCAAATTTCGGTCTCAGACTCACCGCCGCGGCGGTGAGGACTCCACCGCCGCGGCAGCAGAAGGATTTCTGGAAAACGTTGCCGAATGCCCACCTTACCAATACAAATCTCAAAAGGGGTAGCCATCTAATATAGTGAGAATATTTCACTCTCAAATTTCTCAAGTTCACTATCGCACAAAACAATTAAGGAGATACAGTTTATTTATTTTTTACTTCTTTATTATGTTCTTATTTTTAGTACTAGGTTTTCTCAATTTCACTATCTCACAAAACTACATTGATTTTTTTTTTTAAAAAAATTCTAACAAAAAAATTAAACATGTACCTGTCAAGTTGGTGATTGAGCCCGAATTGTACTCTGACACGATACATCCTATAAAAGGAGAGAAGAGTGGAATAGGTATCGGTGAGGTGCTGGCGAAATGGACTCTAACGATCAAGTTAAAGAGAGATTACGAAAAGAAATAAAAAGAGTAGTAAATTTGTTAAATCACCACTAGACTTTAAAGTTTAAGTTAATAGGTAAAAGCAAATTTAACCATATATCTAAATACTCCATCTCACATGTGGGTTTCCATATTTGCACAAGACTCAAACATATATATTAAATAATCAATAGATCCAAAACCTTAAACTAATAGGCAAGGGTAAATTTAAACGTAGAGTAACAACTTTGAGTTTGAGTATAGAATATCATACTTTGACACATGAGAGTCTCTCTACTTATTATGTCCCAGATAGGTCTATGAGCCTGGGCGTAATCCGGAGCCACGGATATAATAGAGTTCCTCATACAAAATGGGCTCCTTGGTAAGCCGAGAAGCATAGCAACCATTCCTCGGGGAGGCTATGGTGAGGAATAGGAGCTATGACTCGAATTATCTCAGGTCGGATCGAGTGTCTCGTTTCGAGCCGAGCAACATAGATCGAGCTGGTCGTTGCTATCGGGGGATGTCGGAAGAGGTGCTATGTGGGCTGTGAGTGTGCTCCCACCACACCTTGTAAATAAAGCAGGCATATCTGGATTAGGTATTACATATAAGTAAGCAAAACAAGTTGAAGGGCAACTCTCCTTTGGCGGGATGAAGAGAGAAAAAAAGATGACTCAAATCCTGCCAAGAGAGAGAAACCCTACTACTAGTTGGCTTATTTTTAATTTAATGATCAATTAAGAGAGACAATAGAATACGCAGCAACAAGACTGAGAGAGCTGTTTTATAGGCTTCTTAAAAGGTAGAATACTAATCCATCTTTGGAGAATATTTATATGTAGCATATGCCATTGGATATCCTTCTATTCTATCTCCTTTTTTTTTTTTTTCTTAAAATAACTAACAGATTCTACTCTCTCTCTCTCTCTCGTGAAAATTGAAGGTAAAGGGGGACAAGAAATAAAAAAGGGTTTCAGAGAAGAGATGCTTTTTACTTTACTGTCATATTCCTTTTTTTTACTTTCCCCCATACTTTTAGTTTTTATCTCTTCATTCTACCTATTTACCTTTATGTGTTTTTTTCGCAATTATTGTATTCAAGACGTAAAAAAGCTTGTTTTTTATATACTAGTCTCATACTAAACAAATTTTTACATTCATTACATTTTTAATTTAATTTTTACCAAGAAGAAAAAAAGAGTAAAACTCTCTTGAATTTAAATTTTGAAGATGTAAACTTTATATCCTATCTATTAATAAAATAATAATAAAATCAAAAATTAAATTTGAAAGATAAACTTGAAATATATTAAAAAAAGAGTGACAACCTTTTTCCTTCCTCTTAAAGATAATAGTATAAATTATGATATTCAAAATACGTCTCAATGAATTGTGGATAGTAAAAGATGTCACAGCTAGTAAAAAAATTTACAATTGCCTCAACTATTGCTTCCAATTCCAACTGTGATTGTTTATCGTGTAAAAAGAATTGTTGACAATAAATCACACTATGGAGAGAGGGGGGAATTGGATCTTGGCTTGCTCTCCTTCAAAATAGTTAAAATAACACTTTTTATCAACCAATAGTATTATCTAAGTTCCATGACTATGAAGAGCGGAGCAGAGTAAAGGGTGTTAATTTTTATCCTCATCTCTTTGTCATCTCCCTTACAAACTAATTATTTTTAAACAAACCAAAAATTAAACAAACATATTAAGATTAAAGTGAAGTAAAAATTTATAAAGGAAAAAAAAAAATCAACCCAAAACACCTCATACCCCACCACTTGAAGCCTAGAATTGCCTACTCATCCTGACCTAATTTAAAGAAACCATATTCAATTGAAGCTCATGTGTGGGTAAGCCTCATCAATGGGCCGGGCCGGCCCTTAAATGAATGGGCCTGCAAAGCCTGGTAAATAAATGGGTCGGACCTGACTTAAAATGGTAAGCCCAAGCCCAGTCCACGGGCTTGGACCCATGAGATAAAATACGGGGGGTGGCGGGTCGAACCCGATTTTGCGGGCTTGGCCCAGTCCATTCAAAGTTTTATTTATTTAATTAAATTTTCATTAAAATTTTAATTTTATTTTTAAAAAATTATTTTTAACTTTTTTAAACTTAAACTTAACTTAACTTTAAAGTGATGAAAAAAAAGTTAATTTAAAATTTTACTATCTTCTTCATTATTTATTTATATTTGTTTTTATATGTTTATTAAACTTAAACTTAAACTCTAAAGTGATGAAGTTAATTTATTATTTTACTACTATATATATTTTTTATTTATACTTTATTTTATATGGTTTATTAAACTTTTAAATTAAATTTATTCATCATTCTTTTAGCTTAATTTAACTATATTATTTTAAAAAAAATTAACTTAAAAGAGACGAACTAAAATGGATAAAAAATAATAATGAAGTAAAGTAAAGATTATTCCATTTCTTTTTTAAAATATAATATAATATATTTTATAATCATATATAAGATTATATTTAAATATAAAAAATAAAATAAAATAAAACATTAACATTAACATTATATTTTATAATTATATATATTAAATTTATATATTTTTTTTAATAATTTTTTAACGGGCCTCGAACCGAGCTTCGGGCAGGGCCTGATGGGGGCCCTATGAATACAGCTCGCAGGCCGGGCTTGAGCTCAAATGCATGATTCATATCCAGCCCAAAGATTTACGGGTGGGGCCGGACTTGGGCTGGGCCACGGGCTTTATCCATATGATGAGGCTTATGTGTGGGCGGTAATTGATGTGCAAAACACCGCCCTAACACCTCCCCTCGCACCGCGCCACCATGGACTATCATCCCCTACATCGATCGCACCTCCTCACCTTTGTCGAGTATATATCTTCTAATTTGTTCTCTCATGTCAATTGAGATGGAAATATTTGGTAGTCAACCTCATAGAATTAAGAAAATAATAATAATACACACATTCGACAATGAAGCCAATGGTATAAGTAGCTTGGATTCTGCAATTGGAAGGAAGTTGTGAGAAAAGAAGAGTTGGTAAATGGTCAAGGTTTATATGAATCTAATTTTGTAATTAATGAAATTGAATTAAATAACATTTATCCGTATATTTGTAATCGATTTCTAGTGTTTGAATTCATTGTACATTTCTTCGACTCTTGGTAACCACATCATCGATTTCTAATGTTTGAATTCATTACACCTTTCTCTGACTCTTGGTATCCACGTTTTCTCTTAAAAAAAAGTGCTCTGAATTAAAAATAATCTCTAAATTAAATATGACGCGAAACTAAAATAAAAAAAATTAAAAAGTTAAATATATTCCACATTAAGGGTAAAATGGGCACCTAAAGATTCTCCACTTATTGACATTTTTTATAAATTAAGATAAGATATAATACGTGGGAGAGAATTCGAATGTCCAACTTATTAAATATAAATGACTTATCGTTAGATTAAACAAGGATCATATGACTAATCAGACGAATTTTAATTTTTTTTGCTAAACACTTCGATCATCTCATTTATTGTTGTAGTGGTTAAAATTGAGCAACTAGAAATAGATAATTAAAAGAGTAGGCTGATAATTGTATTTATGAGTGTGGATTACCAGCATATAAATATAAGTAGTATATCTCATTTGCAACAAATTAACCTGGAAATTTATTAGTAAAACATCATAAGACTGAATTTAAACATCCCTTGATGCAATGTGAATATTATTTTATTTATGAGTGGCAGTTCTGGCAAGTCTTTCCCTCAGCATTCTAACCCCCATGTACCTGCAACAATTGTGTAAACCAAAATATGCAATTAATTACCATCATATTATAATTAATAAGAAACTGAATTTGTTATTACATTACATTAATGAGCTGACACTTGTATTTATAGAAAGCTAAGAGCTAACTAGCTAACATGAACGCTATACAATAATTACAATAATACTCCTGATAATAATCATCACAAGTTTTTTTATTTCGTTTGAACTAATCTTACAAAACGATCATTTCATCCTATAGCATTAGACATTTAAAAGTATTTAGGATATTTTAACATTTTGAATAGATGATTATTATAGTTTGAGCTCATAATCTAAAAACATCTAGAGTCTTTTATCCCTTTCTTTCCTATTATAAGAAAAGAGAGTGGAATAATTTAATCATGCCTAAATTCTTTTTGTTGACTAAACGCGATTAAAATAACTCATTTTTCATTCGTTATCCGTTTATAATAAAGAAGAAAATACTATTAAAAAAATATTCATATAATTTTATTTTAAGGAAAAAACTATTATTAAATAAGTTTTACTTTCGAAAACAAAATAATTATCAGATTGCATTCTAATTACCTCTATAGCAAGCCAATCTAGAGTGTGATTTGTGCCTCATAAGCACATCTTCTTTTTTATATGTAATTATTATTTTAAACATAATTATAAGTCAATAAAAACTATTTTATATGAGAATTGCTACCAAACAAATTTGTTTAAAAGATAAAAAACCAGAAACCAGAACACATTACCAAACTACCCTCAAGAAGTCAAATTCATCCTAATTATTTCATCAATAGAAGAATTTATTTAGAGTGGGGAAAAAAAAAACATACCTGCCAAGCATCATAACAGTGGCTTGAGGGTTGGTTCCAGGAGAGTAAGTAAAAGTAGAACCATCAACAACCCTCAATGAATCAACTCCCGTAACCTTATACTCATTATCCACAACCCTTCCAACTTGACTTCCTCCATGATAATGCCATATTGTCATCACTGTATCCTTGCAATACTGCTCCGCCGACATCGATACGTTCCCGTGTTTCGGCAACAGGTTTATCGGCGCATTCGCTGTCATGTTCAACAACGTCGTTATCGATACGTTTTCGTATCGGAACTTGGCAAATGACTTTGATTCTATTATTCGTTGGATCAGGTTTATCCCTTGCACACATCTCTGCAGATCTTCAGGTTCTTTGAAATAGTTGAAGGTTACCGACGGGTTGTCGTTCGGGTTTTGGCTTCGGAGCTCCATATGACCTGTTGAAACTGGACCCATGATTTTTTCTAGGATGAATCCTCCTCTGAATGCTGTTTGATCTAGATTGTTCATTAGTTCTATTGCTTTGGCTATGGCTTCTGGTGTTCTTTCCTTTGGTGGCACGGTGGAGAGCTGCCCAATCTGCATGAGTTTTAATATATGTAATGGGCGGCACGTAAGAAAGCCGATTTAGATTTAAAATTAAGACTCGTTTACTTAACCGGGAATGAGAATGAGAATGAGGAGATAGATAAATGAAATATAATTAGAAAAAAAATTGTTTACCTTTGGAGAGAACATCCCATAATCTCTAGTGGCAGAACTTCCGGCGAAGTTTTCACCGCTGGCGGCTTCAATGTAACTTCCAAAATGGGTAATTCCGACCACCTGAATCAATGAAACCTCCACCGGAATTGGGGAAGGGATGAAAACGGCATTCATAGGATTATCCGAAACGCCTTGACCAACCATGGGCTTGTCTAACACAACTGTTATATTGTGGGCCTTAAGATGTTCAGATGGGCCGAGCCCACTTAGCATAAGAAGTTGTGGGCTTCCAAGACAGCCTGATGATACTATTATTTCATTCATACTTCCATTCTTAAGATATGCTCTGTGTTTTATTCCATTTGAGTCTCTGAAAACCACCCCATGAGCTTTGGGCCTTGGTCTTCCTATTTCAAAACAGAGTCCATTACAAATCTAATTAAACTAAAAATAATAAGTTATAGATCTACTCATTATTATGATTATTATTAAATAACATCTACATGATCATTTAATTATGTACATTAATGATTATCACATGAAGAGATCTATTTATCATATCAATTAGTAATAGACTCGTTTTTTAAAATAATAATTTTTTATAACTTTAACTTACTATTAAAGTTAAACCATCAACAATCGATAGATATCTGCAATAATTAAAATTTTATAAAATAGCTAAAATTGTCACCATCACTAGTATGTTATATTTGGTAGAAGTTCATATGACATTGATCTATCTTTTTATTTTTCCTTTTAAAAAGTTATTTCTATAATCAACCCCTATTTAATGGCACAATAAAAGTGATGGTCATTAATTCAGTTGGTTTGGGTCTATCATTTTTAATTATATGAAGAAGAAAAAAAAAATGTTGACGTACCTCGAGTTCTAAAAAGAATCCTATGCGCAGAGGCGTAGAGTAAGACGGTGAGATTATGAGGATTAGCATATGATAAGAGATCAGCAGCCGTGTGTCTGTTACCATGAAGATCAAAAATGGTCCCACCCACTTTGGTACCGTATAAGTGATCGTAGGTGAACCCATTATCAGGAAGAACACCAGCTTCAAGCAAACCATCCCTCACCGCCGTTTGCCATTGCCCCATCGGAGGTTTAAACGCCACCACTCTCTCCACCCATTCGTATGACTCATTCACTAACTTCCCTTCCCAACCCATTTCCCTATCATAACATCCTTTTTTAGATCCCGTTTCTTAATCATTTTATATTAAAATATTTAGATGATCGCGTGAAATGATCACTATTTCACATGTTATGAAAATGACTAGATTTATAAATATTTTTCAAAAGTGATATCAATTAATTTTACATAGTAATTGTAACTATATTATTTTTAAGTCCAATACAAGATAAATCACTTACATTTAATCGTTTCGAATCTCTCTTTACATTATATAAAAATAAAATAATAATTATAAATACAGTATATTATTATAATCACGCATGTAAATAAATATGTTACATAGTACAACTAAACTAATCAATTACTTATCTTGGTGAACTAATAATTAACTTGTTTTTTTAAAAAATATTATATCTTAAAAAAATACTACCTACAAAAAAAAAAAAAACTTCCTAATACTCTTTAAAAATAAGTAAATAAAAACCAAAATCCTTATCAAATCGACATTTAATTACATAATAAGCAAAACCAAAATCATAATTTTAAATGACTATGCAATGAACCTGACGTAATCCGGGGCAGCGCGTGTATAAAACCCGGCATTGAGACAACTCCCGCCGCCGAGAACCCGAGCGCGGGAATTGATAACGCCGTCTTCGGAGATGAAGCGTTGAGAAGGGGAAGAAGAAGAGAGATCGGAAAGGGCAGCGCCAAAGGACGATAAATTTGTAATATTGGGATTTCCATAAGGAGAGCCACCTCTTTCAATCACCAAAACCGAATATTTTTGCGACAACGTGGCGGCCAATGGGCAGCCGGCCGTTCCGCCGCCGACAATTATGTAATCATAGTAAGATATTGTCGGAGCTGACGTTGCATCTGACAAGAAAGTGAAATTTGGAGCTGCAAACAAAAAAAGGTTACAGTTTTATATAATTTGAAAGGGTTTAAGGAAATGGGGTATTAGAATTTTACCCGTCGGAGATGAAAAAGAGGTCTGAAAGAAGAGAAACCCAGTAAGAACAGCAATGAGAAATTTCCAAAACCCAAGACCCATTTTAGCTACAAAAAAAAAAAAAAAAAAAAACTTGGATAGAGTTTAATTTTTATCAGATTGTAATGTATTGAAATTGGGTTTGTTTATAATAAAGAATTTGAAAGGGCAATTACGATCTTAACGGCGAGAAGATGGAGAAAGTACAAAGATTTCCTAAAACTGATTTAGGAGTTCGGAGAAATCAAAGTGGGAGAGAGTAATTAGGAGAATCAAGAAAATGCAGAGGATGTGTAGAATACGGCGGAAGAGGCCGAAGCGATTTGCTCGCCCATATATGGATCGTTGGCATAGATGAGGAGTAAATGAAATTTTGTTACTTTACTTACTTTTTTTTTAATAATAGTTAAAATTGATTTTATTTTATTTTGCTACTATAACTTTTTTTTTTTAGAGAAATAAGTAGTGTTTTCATCCAAAGTTATAAGAGAAGCACTTCATTTTATTTTATTTTTTTAATATAGAAACTATTTTAAACATGTTCTCTCTCTTTTTTTTTATAAAGAAATTATTGGTTATGATGTGAATGCTTAAGAACATGTCCGCATCACGTATGTAACAATTATGATCCGATAAATTGCTCTGTTTGGGAGCTTTTAATTTGTTTATTTGTTGTTTTAGCTTCTTTTTTTGTTGGATTTACTTTTATTTGTCTTCATATTTCTTTAGTTTGGCCTTCTCCTTTGCATATATGAGTTTTTAGCGGTTTCTTTTGTGTCTTGATCTCAGATCTTGAGATCTATTTTTTTCGTATTTATACATTATCATTTTGAAATAAAAAATAGTCCTACACTCAGCTATTTTAATATATGGTTTAATAAAAAGAAAAAAGGAAAAAAAATTATTAAGATGAATTGGTCTAGCTTTTTTATTTTATTTTTATCAACAAAGTCGGCGTAGCTTATGTTTTAACAACAAAGGGGGGGAAAAGAGGTGAAAATAATGAAGGCATTAGATTGGTGGGTCTTTAGAAAGAGAGGTCGTGTTTGTAGTAATTGCAATCTGATAACTTCAATATGGCAAAATATGTTCAATTGGTCATTAGGGTCGGTCACTTCCATTGCCATCCACTATGGAAAAAAACTCAAATCTTAGTTATCAAATTAAATGGTATAAAAATATTCAAATCCCCATATTAAAATGGTCAAATTTAACCCAAAAAAAATTAACATTAATATGAAATTAATTTTCAAAAAATTAACTTTATTTAGATATAAAAACGCTTACGCCTAACTAAATTTTTTTTAAAAATAATAGTAATTTTACTAAGGAGAATACTTGTCTCTGGACAAATCAGGAGATGCTCCTCTTGACCTACATATGTGTTCTATCTCTATTGTTTAAAAATAAATCAGTGAATCCCATTTAATTAATAAAAAAAATATATCAATTATCATTTATTAGTTTTTAACCAATAGAAATAGAACACGTATGCACCTCCTGACTTGTCAGGAGGCAAGTATTTTCCTTTTACTAACACAAGGTTTAAATTGATTCACTTGAAAAAGTTGAGGGTGTAAATTGATTTAATTGAAAGTTTAAGGTTTAAATTGACATATCATATATAGTTCACAGGTGTAAATTAATTTTTTTCCCATCTCCTACACTTTAATGTTACGATTTAATGTAGATTTGATTTCATTAAATACAATATTTTTTTATATATTACATCAAATTTTGAGAGGGGCTCATACCTTTAAAATTATGAAAATGAGCATTGATGTGTAATCAATTGAAATATGTTCCCAATCTACGTATAAATGTTCTTGTGATTGGATGATATTTTGACATATTTATAATGGGTTTGAATTCTCCACCCGATAAAGCCTTTATAAATAAAAAATTTTAAAAAAAGGTCTGATACTATATGCATTTCATAAAATGAAGGTCCCTGAGTCATTTCATGTTATCACTTCATGTTTAAAAATAAGAAACAATGTAATAAATTTGGCCACCAAACAAGTCAATATTAAGGATGATAAAATTGAATACGTAAACATTATTATTGTTGTGCATCTAAACTCTTAGTTCAATTTCAAAACAGAAAGATTTTCAACAAAGATTTCAAATTTTTTTAAAAGTATTTTAGGAAATAAAGAAATAATTTGTTAAAAATAGAAGTGTTTATCAAATAAATCTGAATATTTTAAAAAGTATAAAATAAGAAACAGAATAATTATAAAAGTGATTTAATTTTTCTACTATAATTATGTAACTTTGAAATTAATTTGATATATAATTAGTAGGAGGATAAAACTTTTCTACAATGATGAACAAGCCCACTTGCATTTATTTCTGGTTGATCTATTTATAAAAAATATATTGTGTTTAATCAATATATGAATATAATTAAGCTTTATCATCCCATGAAAATAAATCATATCAGTACGTAAATAGCAGTTCTAGTTAAGAATTGTAATATGAAATTGGAGGGAACAATGAAGGAAAGAAAACAACAACTCTAAGAAAGGAAAGGAAAGAAAGCTTTAATTGAAAATCAACAACTTGTTAGAAAGTAGCTCAAACTTTTAAAATCAACAACTTATTAGAAAGTAGCTCGAACTTTTAAATGACATCAAAATGTATTTTCTGCTAGGCTGGATGGAAAGCTTCGCAATTATAATCATCTACACCAATTTCCACCCCTTTGCATTAATTTCTGTTTACAAGAAAACAAATAAATGGTGGTATTATTTTATTGAATGTGACATGAAAAACTACTCTTTTTTTTTCGATCTATTACATTTTTGTTAAAAATATAATTTTTATTACATAATTGTTCAAGCACTAATACAGAGTAAAAAGCCACATTATCATTTTGACTATGAGTTGTTGATCCGTTTGATAATTAATTATAGGGGTAATTATTGAAATAGCATATTTTTGCATACTAATTACTAAAATGTCAGAACTTTTCAAAAATTACACAAATAGCATAATTTTAGTTCAATAAATTATTGAACTAAAAAAATTAACGAATTCATTGAAATTAATAATAAAAAATATCAAATAATTCAATAAATTATTGACCTTGAATTTAAAAAACCCAAAAACAAACAAATTCGTTAAAAATACCTATGAAAAATAGTTCAATAATTAATTGAATTATAGTTCAATAATTTATTGAACTATAATTATGCTATTTGAGTAATTTTTAAAAAGTTCTGATATTTTAGTAATTAGTATATTTGAGACAAATTCTTTTAATTATATATATATATATATATTAGATATTACATTAAAATGAAAGAGGGATCGAACTTTCGATCTTATAAGAGAGATCATACCTAACTAGCTGAACTAGTTATGTTCAAATTAACCCAATGATATATATATATATATATATATATATATGCGCTACTCTTTAATTTTTTTCAAAAGAAATTTAAAAATGTTCTATTTCAATCCCTGTACTTTAATAATCTGCAATAATTATCATAACTAAATATTCTTTTGGATTAAACAAAAATATCAGCTTTTCATATAAGACTTTTGTTAAATATACTAAAGTAAATTAATGATAGATAAAATAGATTTTAACCAAAAATAAAACATTGCAAAGTATAAAAATTAAAATATAATAAACTTTTTTACATTTCACATTCACATGCATCTGATTCTTTGTTTACCAACAATATTAATTAATAGTTCATTGCTGCATTAATTCTCAATTTACCAACAATATTAATTAATAGTTCATTGCTGCATTAATTCTCAAGTAGAAAATTGCGAAGTTTTAATACTTAAATATGATGCAAAGAAAAAGAAAATACCTCAAAAGCTAAAAAGTGACTCATCAGCATGAAATTACGGCTTTCAATCACTATCACTAATTGCAGTATTCAAATCACAGGAATGAAACAAAGATTCCCTGTAGCTTCTTAAGCAATATTCAATGGATATTTGGACCGTTCGTATTCTATTTTTTTTGAGATATTACCTCAAATTGGGGAAAAGAGTTTCGAACCTTTCGGCCTTATAGAGTGGGAGAAAGCACCGATACTTAACCTGTTGACATATTCGTTTCTTTTTCACAAATATAAAATTTAAATGAATGGCCCAAAATCTCAAGGTTTTTTTTTTCTTCCCAATTATCCGTAATTAAAGCACAAGGTCGGAGGAAGAACATTTAAGTCCTATGAGAGAGTGGAAAAAATGCTCAATGAAAAAAAAACTAATCAAATTGATGATGGAAATGAATGAATTTCCTACAAGACATAACTAACAAGTGCAAATAATGATGAAGAAATGAAGAGAAAATGGGATGCAAAGATTCTAATGAATACAAACCTAATGATATTATTTTTGGAAGAGAAGAACCTAATGATATTTTAGTACAGAGTGTTGTAGGTATAGCAGGTGGCAACAATGGAGGCTACACAAATGAGTAGTGAAGGAATGAGGGTAACATTCAAGAGCCTACTTTGGCCCAAGAATCCAGCAAGGGTTATGGTACCATCAGCAATCACTCGAGCGATAGTCCCGGCTTCAGTTGATAGCAGGCCACCGTTGTATGTACCACGGGAGAGCCGGGAAGACATGACTCGGGAGAGAAGCGACAAGTTCACACCTATGGAAGTCATGAACAGAATCCAAATTATATCATCAAACTCATGAAATAGCAATATGCTGGGGAAAGGAAAAGATGATGATGAAAATACGATGCATCAATTTCCAGGCAGAGTTCAGTGAAGGCCAATTTTTAACATTTTGGGCTGTGATAATTTTCTCCCACTAGATAACAATGACAGATTTTCTTGTTTAAAATTCCAATTTTTTAAGATTATAAGGTTTAAGAATTTTTCTAAGAGCAGTCTTTTATTCAAGACCTTATATAGTAGTTTTTTTTTTTTTTAAGTTCTCTACTAGAGAACTTGGATAGGTGAAAACATATTTTAAATATTTTACAAATTTCTACAATATTTTTCTTATGCAATCAAATTTCATTAAAAATATATTTTTTTTAAATTAATTAGAAGTGTTTGAATATGGCAAACACTTTCTTACTAAGAAAACCATGAATTGGCCAGTACTATTAGCAAATTCCTCACCTTCAAGCACTTCAGCCGACACAAACATGACGAGTCCCGAGCACACGTATTGAACCACAGAGTATGGAATAATTACATGGAAGCTAAATAGGATGCCTATCAAGACCATAACTTCAGATACCAATAATATTTGCCTGCAAGAAGGATATTAAAGTAAAATATATGGTAGAAGTTATAAAAGAGATGTAACTTAGTACATCAGAAGGAAACCCTTAATAAATAAATCCCCATAACCCCAATGCAGTATTACCTGTCTTCAAACATGTTGCTAATGTAACTACCAACAAATATATTTACGGGGAGGACCGTCAGGCCGAGGCACGCAAGAAAAATTGCCACAGAGCTTGTGGACCAACCGAAGTAGTGTGTGGTAATGACACTAGATTCCGAAAGTAGAATTTCCATTGCATATTTGAGCATGAAATATATCAACAATTGAACCTGATGACACCAAATGCTTTGTTAAAAATCAATTAATTGCAAATTCAAAATATAAAAGTAACATTTCTCCAACAACAAAAGCTAGGATAAGAATTTGAACCTCATTATACAGCTGTACCGATACAGGGAAAATAATTAGTATCTCCAAATTTTATTTTATTGATATACCCATTCTGAATAGAAAGTATTTTAAAGTAGCAAATTCCTGTTATCATTAGTCAATGATTTTACATGTCTAAATACAATCATTACCGTTAAATTTTTTTATAGAAGAAAGAAACAGTTATTATCAAAAGTGAAAGAATCCACAAACTTATAAACTAATGGAAAACCATTCAATAATAAAGGAAAGAGCACTTCTGAAATCCAATGTAATACTTGAATTTTTTTAGATAAGCATTCTGACATTTGATTAAAATCGTGTATGGCTAAAATTCACAGGATGGCATGAAATATTTCATCAATCAATATGATGATAATGCATGTTGTAAATAGATACCTTAACAGAAGGAGTGAGTAATCTATAAGCTGAACCAATTGAAGTAGTTGGTAGGCGAGATTCCTCAGGAGCTTCTTCACTGTCATCTAATTCTAGTTCGCCATCTTCATCAGATGGCTTCTCTTGTGAACTAATAAGCAACGGTTGTTTAAGACCTCTTTCAAGTGTGTCATTTTGTACTGCTTGTTGCCATTGACAAGCATACATAGTCAGCAAGCTTTATTATGAAATAATTTTTTTAAAATAAATCACTATTCTTTGAAACAAATATGTTATTAATGACCTGCTCACATCTAACATATTTCCTAACTCGACATAAACAATTTCAAACAAAGCAGATGCAATTTATCAAATTTTTGCTTTACAAACTTATCAAGGTAATGATAGATATAATAATGAGCTCGCACTGGCATAACTGTGTACACACAGGTCAAAGCGGCCACAACAATGATTAGAATGACAAGTCAAAACATAATGGCTTAGACGTAATTATTTATCAGCTTGAAGAACTATGTTGAAACTTGAAAGTACCTTGATTTGATTCCTGTGATGTACCCTCTTCAGTTTCACGTGAAGGTTCACGAAATGAGATGCACAACCACACTAGATACACTAGCCAAGCAACAGACATAACCCAGCCAGGCAAAGTGTTCTGATTAAAAGTGAGCTTGTAAATCTTAAACTTGGTTTGAAGTAATCCCGCCAGCGCTGGACCACAAGCCATTCCTAGAGCACTGGCACTTACAAAGCCTGCTGATGCTTGCATGCGAAGTTTTAGTGGCACACAGTCACTAATATAACGCCTATTAACAGCCCTAGCAGAACCCAATCTGCATAAACAAAAAATTAGTTCTGTCAATCCACAAAAGTACAATAAAAATTTCAACAATTTTTACTAACTTCTAACAGCCCACTGGTTTATTATCTGCACTAAAAACTACACATGAGCAAAATGTCAGTTTAAATCAAAAAAGTTTCTCAGAATTCTCATCCCTACAATAGCACAAAATAGATTCACCCATCTACAAAACTCTGATAATGAGATCTGGCTCATATTATAACATCACCTATGATTGCAACATTTTCCGTTAACATAATTTGTAAATCACATGTGGTCAATTTTGCTCCCATTAACTTTAGAGAATGAGATCATGTTTTGCAAAATTTACCAAGCACTTATGTCAACAAGACATAAGCAGTTAACTATTTATTTTTACAGGATCCAAGTATCAGAACTAATAAAATTTCCTATTAACTACTTATACACAAAATTCTGGCATACTTTCCTTTCAGAAAAGAATGTTTCCATTAGACAGATATAGCAAAAAAAAAAAAACAGACATCATTGAACTTATGTTGGATCCCTAATTTTGTGTAGATAAAAGCTATTGTCATAATTTTCACATGGTTCAAAAGTAACAAACTTACGTCCTTAGATTATGGACAGTCACGTGGCAGAGAGCACAGAGGATACATATCTAAATGGACCGGGAAATTATAAACTTTACGACTCAAGACAACTCTGTGCATGTATTTTCTTATTGCTTCTGGTCAGTAACATGCCCGGTAGTAATTTGTGGAGATGCAAATGAATGGAGTTAATCCTCACATGAGGTTCTGCGTGCAAATAAAGAGGATATCCTCCACAAGAAATTTTATATGGAATCCTCAAACACTTTAAGCATTTATCAATGACTAGAGGGGAAGGATATCAAATGGATTGTATCTAACTAACTATTCAGTAACAAATGATGAAGAAGATGACTTACCCACAACAAAGACGCCCAATTAATAGAACCCATAGAGATTGAAGATCATAAGCAAGAGCATACAAGAGGTTCCCAAAAAAGAGAGCGATGCTGCTAAATATTAGAGGTTTAAAGTAAGATTTATTTGACCATGCACTGAAGTAAACTGATGAGAAAACTTGTGCAACAGCCATTGCTCCAATTACAACACCACATACGGTTGCTGCAGCTCCAAGGCTCATGGAGTAATCATCAGCTGTTGGGACCACAATATATGTATTGACCATGTAAAGAAATGTATTAGCTAAGTTCAGGAAAAGTGACATAAAATGGTAACTGCCATCATCGACTTGTTCCTCAACAGGAGCTGGTAACTCTTCTTGCATAATGAGTGCATGCTGTGCCAAAAAGTTCAGGAAGTTTGTTGAGTTGGTTAACCTGTCCACTGCAGCTCTAATTGAATCAATTACAGGATCCTGCATTCAGGAATCTGAATAAATAACAAAGCTGAAGCAATCATTTGTCTACTGCTCGATTTGTTAGAAGAAACAGTGAGAGATGCATTGACAGCTAAAGAAAGTAGCAACAAAAATAAGTGATTTCCTATCAACCTGGAGAGGAAGAACAGGCTGATCATATATTGATAAGTAGCTTCCCTGACGGTCTTGAAGTTCATGCAAGTTCCGTGATATAGCTCCAACAACAGCCCCTATTCCCTGCAAGTTTATATCCAGCTAGTGAAATTTTATCCAAGTAATGATAATAAGTTTACTAGTCCTTCTGTGTAATCAAATCACTACGCATACCAAAAATCAGACGCTAGGAACTTACAACAATATTGAAAATGCGAAGATATATCAGGTCTAAACTACCCTAAAGAGCTGAATACTTAAACAAAAATCTACATCGTAATCCAACACATACCACATGTTTGAAGACTTGCTGAAGCTGAGAGTAGGGATGATTGGCACGTGTTTTTACATAGTAATCAGTAAATCTATAGCGAAACCGCTTGTCAAACTTTTTCAATATTTTGCGTAGACCAATTGCATTTATCTCAACAAAATAGAGAAGTTTTAAAAGATCTTGGCCTGCTACTCTGTAAGCTTCTCGCAAATCAGTTATATGGGATATTTCAGGTTCCTGTTGAAGGGCTTCATGTCGTTCATCAAGTTTGGCTATCCGACTTGCAAGAAGCCCTTGTTGTTCCAGTAGAAAAAGTACAATCTTCTCAATCTGATTTGTTAAAATATATTTCAATTCCATAATTGAATAGGAGCATAACTCAGATATACTATCTCAGAATGCAGAAAACATGCAGTCACGAAGAAGCAGGAAAGAAATAAATTATCGGTTCAGTTCCAACAAGTAACATCGAAACCTAAATTCTTAAATATAATTGCAGCTCCTGGTTTGACAGTATTCCATCCAATCTATATTACTAGGGAAAGCATTGTCATGGAAGCATACATACAGCATATTAAACATGTGTACTGATACAAAGAGAAAAAATGTGAAAGTTGTCGAGACTTCAGAACTAACACAGTCTGCTTGCAGTGATATCTGCAAGGGTTTTCTTTTTTTTACATGAAAATAAATGCCACGATATATATCACTTATCCAATTCTAGTAAATTAAAAAGGAGAACAATAGTGAAACAAAATTAAATCATTTTTTATCCTAATCACATAAATCAGAGATTCAAGATTAAATTTTAATAATTATTGTCTGCTAAGCTAGAGCAGCACATAAGCAAAGACAATTACTAATTTAAGGCAACAGAACAATATGCAACACAGCCAGGCATAAAATAATTGCATACACCATAGCTTGTAAAAGCCTAATTGAATTCTTCTCAAGAAATGCTGCGATGCAATACGCACCTGGTTGTCCAGCATTCTTGAAAAATCCTTGAGAACATGCCGACGATCTTGTGTTCCAACTTCCATTTGTTGAGCATATTGTTTCACCTTCTTCTTCATAAGTTTATAGTTGATATAATACCTATATAGCAACAAAATTTTGACTGAAAAACAGTTGCAATAGCATAAAATCAAATAGAATAGAATATTTTTCAAACCGTAAAATGATATATATATATATGTAAATATAAATATCCTAATCATATTAAGCAAGTGATATTTAACAATTCTAATTATTTTTCCTACCTATCAAAAGTATAAGGACAATGGACAGACAATTTTATATTTTCGGCAATCAATTTCAGCCGTATTCTTAACTCAACTTCTTACTCCACATTTATGTAAAACTATGGCTGATGATGAACATATCATATATGAATATTGTTCTAGCAAAATACAAGTGTAGAAATATAGTATCCCAATTTGGAAAATATTACATTGCCTAATTTCTCTTTATCCTGTGTATAAATGAATGGTTGCAAGCACATGCCACTAAACAATACTCTGAATGTTCTCTTTTGCTGAAAAATAATTTAAATGATGTAAAATGAATATTGTTATATCACACATACCCTTGCCATTCTTCAATTTGTCTTTCCTTTAACTTTTTTCCAAAGGCAACCATCTTTTCCTGAGTAAAAGGTTGATGATGCTTAGACCACGGCCCAGGACCTACAGAGTTACACAGTCTGCAAATGAAATAATGAGTTATTCACACCAGCACATAGTAAAACCATTGGTTTCTTGATCTCTTCTCCATTCTTCGTATACAAAATGTAAAACAGATAGTTGTTTGATTTGAGTATGTCACAACAAAGGTTAACAAAAGGTTGAATCGATTATCAGATGAGCATATAACTACACTACTCATTCTAAAGATACATCAAAAACCCTCCCTGTTATTTTTCAAGAAAACCAAATACAGGAACTGATTAATTAATTAATTAATTAGAGAAGGAAGAAAATGAACTACATGGCAAGAAATGTCTAATATTTGTTATCCCCTATTCCATATTCATCCAAAAAAAAAAAAAAAACTATGAAATAAATCCCAGATCATGCAATAAACGATATTGCCACATAAGTATATAATTTTGATGATTTAGATTTTTTTTTTTTTTTAAAAAACATTTTTTTTAATATTATAAGAACTTCAATGAATCAGACTTCATGATGGAAAAATGATTAGTCAGTTTAATACTTCATTATGATTCTTTGCCAAAATTAAAAAAGGATTCAGATTAAAAAACAAATTGAAGCTGAGATTGGGTAGGACAAGCTTAAATACTCATCAACATATCTAAACAAAGCATCATTAATTTAAAGTTAAAGAAATCTGCAAAGATGCTCTGTTTCATATGATCATTCGTTTTTCTTCTCGATTCCTTGTGAATCATTATATAATCCAAACATTCAACGAGTCGTGACGAAATAACATAAGGAAAAGAAAGTACATACCGGAGGAAAAACTAAACAAATTCGAAAACTCGAAATCAGAATCAGAATCAATCAGCTGGAAACGAAATATTAGATGATCATCAACAAACTCCTACAAAAAAACGATAAACGAGTTGGTCGGTGAGGAAAAAGGCCAGAAAGGAAGAGTTTTCAGAAACATGCAAAGGAAGAAAACGTGTACAGAAAAGACGGATCCAAAGGGTTTGAGAATCGGAAAAGCGGATCCTTTTGAACTGGATTCGGTATGTAAAAATAAATTCTTTTTTCTTTTTTCTTTTTTCTTCTTCTTTTGTTTTCCGGTGATTGATTGAGATTTGAGAATGGAAAAATGGCGGCGAATTAGAAGCACAAAAAATAGGGGAATAAAAAAAGCCACCGGGATTTATGTGTTTTTTTTGGTTTTAGATTAGATGAATGAGGCAAGAAATCTTACTTATACTCAATCATTAAGGGGAGGATACGTGGACTTTGTTTATGTGTATATGTTTTGTTTTCCTTTACAATTGATAATGATATCGCCAACGAGAGCATAGCTCAATCGGTTAGGCACCTACCCTCTTCTCCTTGTGTAACATCCCGGTTTTTTTTAAGGAACTAATTAAATTTTTTTTTTTATTATTATTTATTATTTCTATTTTATTTTTTAAAAAATAAAAATAATATTAAGAAGAATTTCGAAATTTTAATTTTATGGTTAGAGTCATGGGCATTATAATTATTTAGTTTTGAAATTTAATGAATTGTAAATTCTAATTAAATTTTGTTTAGTTGAAGTCTTATTTGGAAAAAAATTGATAATGATATCATATGGAATTCTGTGACTCCAAACCATCCAACCGCGGAACCATCTCATTGAAGATCGGTTTCATTTCGTGTCGTGTTTAAAAAACCTGAGCTAATTGACCTAGTTTTTGGTTTGTTGAACTATAAACTAATTAAGAATCTAATCAAATCAAATCAGTTGAATAGGTTACAACTCACATCTTTTTCAGGAATTGGTCTTAACTCGTGGAGTTTTTTATTTGTCATTAAGTCACTTTAATTATGGTGTTTGAACCTCATCTTCATAATAATAAAAATTGGATTTCATAAATATGTGTGGTTGATAAACTTATTCTAAAATTAAATTATGCTATTGAGGTGTAGAATTATCAATTCGATAAATAGTTTGATTTGAATGAAAATAACTCATCTGATAAATGCATGATTTCTTCTTTTGAAGTTTAATAATTTCAACAAAAGAAGAAAATCTACCCTCAAAAGAAGAAATCTACCCATATTATAAAGAAAAAATACAAACAAACTAACTAACCCTATATGGACAAGTGAAGTCGCTTATTCAAAAGTTAATTATTGAATTGGACATTAATATATAACTATTTTTTAAAGAGTCGAAACAATCATATATTTGAATTTTTTTAAAAACAAAAAACTGATTTACTCTTGCAAAAATCTCATTCACGTGATCAGAATGTGAATGTAAAAATAAGACCATTTTTTATGTATGGAAAGGGAAATGAGAGAGGATTAGATTCGTTAAAATCAAAGCCACTTTAACCATATATAAAATTCTCCCACTTTGCTTTCATTTTCATTATCAATTAAAAATGATATAAGGATATTCATAAATGATTTTTTTTAATTTCACACGCATATGATATTGATATTTTTTTTTAGATATTATATTATATCGGGAAAGGAAAACTCAAACCTTTAACCCTATAAAAATAGAATAGTTATCTAGCCACTTGAGATATGTTTAGATAAACAACATTAAATTAGCTGTAGATGATCGTAATACATTTCATTTTATTAGTTATCAATTGATAAATCCTTAATTTATATTTAAAATAATAATATATTTTATATAAACTGATAAGAAATATCGCAAACTTGAACATAACTCTCAAGTACTTAGATATTAGTGTTATTTTGTATAGGGCAAAATGCAAAATACACCCATGTGATTTTGGTCAAATGCAAAACACACCCTTGGTTTGAAAATGAATATTTATACTTCTGGACTTTTAAAACTGTGCAAATTGACCCCTTTCTGCTACATCTTTGATTTTCTTTTAGTTATAACTTTTTCATTTGAACTCTGATTTGAATGATTCAAGATGTTTTGAAATCCTCGTTTTGAACTATACGTTGTAGTCACAAAAAATTCTAAATTATCAGTATATAAAATTGTTTACGACTTCAACCCGATCTAATATATTGATGATGATAAATATTTTTATATACTAATGATTTATAAGTTTTTAAGTGACTATAATGTAGAGCTCGGAACGAGAATTCCAAAACATCTTGAATCATTCAAATCGGAGTTCAAACGAAAAAGTTATGGCTAAAAGAAAATCAAAGATGTAATGGGAAGAGGTCAATTTGCACAGTTTTGAAAATACAGGATATAAATATTCATTTTCAAACCACAAGGGTGTGTTTTGCATTTAACCAAAACTATGTGGGTGTGTTTTGTATTTTACCCATTTTATAAGGTCAAAGTCTCTTCTCCTCAACTGAATATAAAATCTATATAAATTTTTGACAAACCCGTTCCTTGATAATTCAATCTCGTTCTCCCTTCATAAATTAATAAATAATTGAGAGATAAATAAAATAAACGCGTTTTTAATTTATACTGATAAATTTATAAAATTTCAACTAATAGACGAGTTGATAAGCACGGGTACTTTTTTCTATATAAAGAGTAAAATCGGTCATACACACAACAAATAAAAATCTACAGACGTTATAATGACGTTTATAAATTAGATAGTAACATTTTGAATAAATATGTCTCTTTTCAAGTAATGTGAAAAAATAAATATATGATTTGACTTCTACAATATGTTGTATTTTAAAATAAAAATAAAACAAATAATCCCACACTTGCAAGTTATCTCATCTCAATCACTCAATTTCATCTTATCTTACGATTTTATTTATTTATTTATTTTTGGCTTGGTATCTTACGATTACGATAATTGAATAAGCCTAAAAATGAAAATAACAAAGTCTGATTTTCAATGCTATAACTAAATTTCTATAATCTAATTATCCTTTTTTTGACTTTTCAAAATGCATCCAACATATTTGAAGGCATGTTTGGTGGAAAAATATTTGAGAATAGAAACCCTCATGTGATACAAATAGTTCAGTCGAATATGGGGCATTTTTTTTTTTTTTTTTTTTTTTGATCTCAGGGAGGTGCAAAAGCACAACAACAACAGAAGCTAAAAAAAACAAAACAGAAACAAAATAAAAAACAAAAGAGAAGGACTACACGCCTTCGACAAAAGAACAGATCCATGGGGCATTTTCAAATATGTTAGAATTTTTTATAATATTTACAAATTTGTTAGAAAAAAAAAATATTTACAAAAATGTTAGAATTTTAAAAATTTAAAGTATATCAGTCAATCACTATTAGTATATCAGTGAATTATTAGTATATCAATGATTGTTTATTTGTCGATCATTAATAGTCTATCATTGATATACTATTATATATCACTGATATACTATTAAGTATTGATTGATATACTAATAGATTGATTGATATACTCGATTTTTTAAATTCTAACATTTTTGTAAATTTTTTTTTTTCATTTATAAATATTTCACTCAGTTATAACATTCATGTAAATTTCCCGTCGAATATTATCAATCGAAGAATTGTGTGTAAGAGATTTTAATGCAATTCTTGAGATTGATTGTGGTATTCTATGAATTATTATTGTTTTTTAATAAGAAAGCTTTGTAGATAATCAATGACCTATCATCATATAAAATTAGAGGCAAGTTTGGTTTTACAATAACGGTCGAAATAATTTTTTTAAATTGTACTGTAAAAAACCCAATTATATCCATGAACTAGATTACTATTTGATAAATTCAACTCATAACATATATTAGTGTATGGTAAATTTTTTAAGAAAATTGTTTTAAAATGCAAGATCCTACAGTTTATAAATTTAATAAACTATTTAATTTATTAAAAATTTATTTTTTACCAAACACTTAATTTTTTTTTATAAAATCATGCAAAATCATTGTTAAACGGGACTTAGATCTCATATATATTTAAATTTTTTATTATAATTCAATTAGTAAAAGTTAATATGGTAGTTCAACTTGTTAAACAACTGCACCCTTTATATAAAGTTGAAGGAACGAGTCTTCCTACTCTAAATTTGACGTAATATTACAAATAAAAGAAATAACATTTTTAATATATTCTCCATATCAATCACATCCAAAATGACAACAATACCTTTTTTCTTCATCTTAGTATAGACAAAAATTTTTACTATTTTATTTTTCCCATAAATGATATAATTACTTTAATTGATCATTTGGTGATTGGATCGCCAGCCTATCATTAGAAAATACTCATTTGAGCAATTAATAGGCGCAAATCTTTTCATACTTCTGCCAATAAGAAAGAAAAAAAATCTCAAGCGTAGTATTTTATTTATTAAAAAAATTACAATGATTCTTTTCTAATCTGACATAAAAAAACAAGAACATGCAACTATTAAAGAAAAAATAAAAATAACATGTGGAATAATAATGGTAATAAATCATGTTATTTTATGTACGGGTTGAGTCGTTGAGGCCTTAATTTGGTGCAAAATTGAAAACAATAGTGGAATATTATTTAATTAAAGGTGCAAAATTGAAAACAATATTGGAGTATTATTTAATGAATGCATGAAAGAAGTCTGGGGCCTACGAGGTGGATAAGGAAGCTTTCAATCAACATCATTGTTGTGGAGTCCAATTGAAGCAATGGCACTCCATCTCACGACCACGTTTTTTTCTTTTTTAATGTTTATTAGAAATTGAAATGATCTTATTAGTATAACTTTAAATAAAAGTATAGTTTAAGTGATTAGATACATCTTTCTTTCTCATTGGATCAAAATTTTGGGTCTCCTCTTCTTCAATTTAAAATAATATTTAAAAAAAAAAACATTCAAAGAATGAAATGGGTGAAATATCAAATTTTGAAGATTAAAATAGGCGGTTTTAAACCATTATTTATTTTTAAAAAAAATATGATCTAATCATTTTAACCTAATAAAATTAAAATAGAACATCATCCAAAAAATGTGGATCTGAACAAAATAAATAAGTCTAATTAGGTTGCTCGTTTTTCTTAAATAAAAACAAATTATTTTAGCTTAAAGCTGTTTTTTTTTTTTTTAAAAAGAGCCCATGTTTCCCTCATAACATGTGTAGCGATTTTATTTATTTATTTATTTTTAAATATTTTTTTATAGAAGCATGAATGTACACGAGAATGAAATAAATTGTTTTGAAATGGGCATATACAAGAATATTATTTTTTACAATAAATTTCAAATTAAATAAAAAACTTTCATGATTAAAATAAATGTATATTTTATTAATAGTCATTAATTTAATGAAGAAAAACGTTAAAATAGAAACAATAAAAACTAAATAAAATGTAAAGAGAAAAAAAAAACTACTGGTCTATAATTCAAAATATCCGAATAACCATTATAAAAGATTAATGAGATTCATCATTATACAACACAAAAGAAATTAATTAATAAAAAATTATTAATTTAATTAGAGAAAATATTATTTTTTCAAAAATAAACCAAACTTTTTGCTATTTAAATGAATGTAAAAATAAATAAAAATTATTAGAGGTTATTTCTCTCTAAAATAACCTCACTCATAAGTATATGAATAAAGAGATACACATCGATCTAGTAGATGAGTGATGATTTACTAATTTATTCTATAAATTATATATATCTATTAATTTTTCAATTATTTTTAATATTAAAACACGTGCTAAATATAAAATAAATAAATATCTCAAATCTATTAAAATTAACGAATAGATGGATATAATTTACAATTCTATAAATAAAAAAATATTTAAAATAATTTTTAATCACATCCCTAAATACTCACTCTTTATAAGGAGAAATTATTCGAGGTCGTCTGAAGTTTTTCACACCTGATAATATATTTATCTTCCTTACATTTAAATCTGACGGAATTAAATGGAAGGAGGATCAAAACATTTTAACAAATTTTATACCAAACTAGTAATCATGCACGTGCTACACACATTGCTTAACCCTCCAAACATTGAAGAAGAAGAATTTTAAAAAAATTAATCAAAACAATTTTAAAATAATAATCGTATAGTTAATAGATATACTGCCATAAAGAGTTACTTGAACATATATTTTCGATCCACATTGTAATTTTTTAGGTATAAAATACGTCGTATAACATAGGCAAACTAATGTTAACAATATAACAAATAGATACACGCATATTCTTCCTATGTAAAACCCATAACACAATCATTCTAAGAAAAAAAAAGTTATAATCACGCAGTGGTATAAAATGTCTTTCATAATACAACTTGACTTACATGGATAGATGCTAATTGTCACCATTTTTGGACCTACCATCTTACGATGTATATAATAATCTCTCATATAAATATCCTATAAGTATAAAAGCTGTGAGTAGGAGTACAAAACACTGATTCAGTGTGCTTGACAAAAATTTCTTCTTTATAGCAAGCTTTGAGTAAAGTCATGAGAGTTGCTTTTTTATTCGACATCCGATAAGGTAGTCAATGTCTTTGGCCACTCATTTAATTTATAGTAGAAATTTTCAATTGTTTTTCTCAAAGTAAGTTTAACTCTTTCTTTTCCATTTGAATTTTGGTCTTTACTTTGTTAATTTGAAGAATATCTATTGGGAAGTGTACCTCAGTGTATGGGAAGTCGAAGAAAGATTTAATTTAAAGTGAGTGGAATGAATCAATTAAATATCATTAAGTATTAACACATATACGAAAATATGTGAAATTTTTGAAATTAAATGATTAAAGGCTAATTTGGGTATAAAATATAAAAATAAGAGTAAAATGGGAAGCTAAAAATTCTCCTTTTATTCAGACTTTTAATAAATAAAGATGTATTGTTATGCCAATAAAATTAGCACGGACACGTCTATTTTGAGGTTTGAAATGTTTTTCTATTATTTTAAAATATATTCAGTCAATACTCAATACTAGTTTTATGATGGGATTTATTTTTACATTTTTTATATTTTTAATTATCAATTGTGTATTTATTTTACAATAAACCTTAAAATGACCATTTATCTAGAGAATTTTACATGGTAACTACTTCTTTTAATAAAAAATCAGGTAAAAACTAATAAGTTTTTCTACGACGATTTTACATGATGCTTTATTAATTCTTATTAATTTATACCAAACAACCAATATAGTGATTTTTTTTCTTTCAAAAAATAGTAATTTATGGATTGATATTTTTTTAAAATAACAAAACTTTTAAGTTAATTAAAAATAATTTATTGTTTTTTCTAAAAATTGTAGGATTACTTTAATGTATAGCTATAAATACAATAATACTGATTATTCAAGATAAAAAAATGATGAAAATAAATTCAATAATTTAATGAGAACAATTCATTAAATAAATAAAAAAAGGTGTAATTTTTTTTATAAAAACTTCTACTATCTTTAAAAATATCAAAAACTGCCATAAATTTTTTCTTTGTTTGATTGTTAAGATTTCTCTAATTTTGTAACTCAACTCTCAGATTAAATTTTTTTACTAGGAATTTTATTAAATTAATTCATGAATAGCTTTCCATTCATTATTTTAACACCATTTTATTTTGAGGCTTGAAAAAATTCCTTTTTTTTAGATATTATATTAAAATAGGAAGGGGAGATTTAGGGTCTGTTTGGTATATTTTCTCCTAAAAAATGTTTTGTATTGAGCATTTTAAAAGAAATATTAATGAAATTTTTCATCTAAAAACACTTGAGTGAAGTATTTTAATGGAAATACTTGTTTATAAACATTTTTAGAATAATCACAAATAAGTATTTTCTCCAAAAAAACATTTCTTTTAAAATGCTCAATACAAAACATTTTAAAATGGAAATACTTGTTTATAAACATTTTTAGAATAATCACAAATAAGTATTTTCTCCAAAAAAACATTTTAGTATACACAAGTGTTTTTAAATGAAACATTTCATTATTATTTTTTTTAAAATGTTCAACACAAAACATTTTTAGAAAAACCTATATAAACGGACTCTTAAATCTTATTAAATAAATAAGTAAATATCTAATCAGATGTGTTGTTGCCTAAAAATGGATAGCTTCCACGTAAGCAACGAACTGAAAGTATGGGACGAGTCGGATGTAGTGCCGCTGACCCTGGAGGTCTTGTGTAGGTGATATCTTGAGTAGTTGACGAGCATCGTATGTACCTGACCTGGAAATAAAGAGAGCACCTAGGTGTGGTCGGCCTAACACCCTCCGATGCTTAAGTCAGTGCAAGCAGAGCTAGTGTGCCAGAGAGAATTGTAGTAGAAAATAATTACCTAATGAATGAATTTATTCTCCTATTTATATGAGAGGAGTTTGATGACATCATCGTGCCACGTGTCGCGTCTGGATTGGGCCACGTGTTGCTTCCCAACGACGTGTCACTTGTTGGTCATGCCACGTGTCATCGTTTGATTGGATATCAATATAATGTAGTTTATTGGCCTTTGATACGTAGTCTTATTAGATGACGTAGACGTAGACTCTCGGGACTATGTAGACGCACCTTCCCAGGCGATGTAGACGTAGCCTTCCAGGACGGCGTGAGACGTAGCCTTATTAGATGGCGTGAAGCGTAGACTCCCAGGGCGACGTAGACGTAGACTCCCAGGCGACGTGACGTAGCCTTCTAGGTGACGTAGCTTTATCTTTTCGGTGGACGAGACATAGACTCCCAGGTGACGTAAACGTGTCGATTGTCCATTCTTTGAACAAGTTGAGAAATTCCACGTGTCCTGATATAATTTCACCCCACAACAGAGGCCCCCTACTCCCGAGTTGAATTGAGATGTGAGTTCAATGCTACTTGGGAGTATTCTTTCAAAGTGGAATTTTACCTCGGTGATATATCTGAAAATATTCCAAGTGTTGAAGTTTGTAGCGTGAATTTTCTACTTTTCCAGTCGTCAAAATTTTGAAAAAATACTAAGTATTGGAGCTTGGTAGCTTGAATTTTCTGTCCTGGTCGTTTTGGAATTGGCCAAGTTGTCATGCTTAATCATCACGTACTTCGTCCCTTGAAATGTCTCACATTTGGGCGTTGTCATCAGGGCTATGTCAATAGGGCTTTGCCATCAGGGCGTTGTCATCAGGGCTTTGTCATCGGGCTTTGCATCATGCGCTATGTCAATAGAGGCGTCGTCATCGCGACCTTGTCATTTGTATTTTGTCTCGGACTTGTAAAAAATCGCATGGCCTCGTCTTTTGATCAGTTGACCCGTGACCCGTCGATGGTTGACTTTTTGAACCCTTTGACCGTTGACTTTTTGACCTTCGACCAGTTTTTTTTTTTCTTTTTTTTTTTTTTTTTTGCCTTGCCTTGCCTTAAAATGTCTCACATTTGGGCGTTGTCATCGGCTATGTCAATAGGGCTTTGCCATCGGGGCTATGTCAATAGGGCTTTGCCATCGGGCGTTGTCATGGGGCTTTGTCATGAGGCTTTGTCGTTTAGGGCTTTATATCGCGCTATGTCATCAAGCGCTATGTCAGGAGGCTGTCGTCATCGGACCTTGTCATTTGTATTTTGTCTCAGACTTGTAAAAAATCGCATGGCCTCGTCTTTTGATCAGTTGACCCGTGACCAGTCGATGGTTGACTTTTTGACCCTTTGACCGTTGACTTTTTGACCTTCGACCGTTGACTTTTTTTTTTTTTTTTTTTTTTTTTTTTTTGCCTTGCCTTGCCTTGCCTTGCCTTGAAATGTCTCACATTTGGGCGTTGTCATCAGGGCTATGTCAATAGGGCTTTGCCATCAGGGCGTTGTCATGAGGGCTTTGTCATCAGGGCGTTGTCAATAGGGCTTTGCCATCAGGGCGTTGTCATGAGGGCTTTGTCATGAGGGCTTTGTCATTAGGGCTTTGTCATCAGGGCTATGTCATCAAGGCTATGTCAATAGGGCTTCGTCATCAGCACTTTGTCATTTGTATTTTGTCTCTGACTTGTAAAAAATCGCATGGCCTCGTCTTTTGATCAGTTGACCCGTGACCCGTCGATGGTTGACTTTTTGAACCCTTTGACCGTTGACTTTTTGACCTTCGACCGTTGACTTTTTTTTTTTTTTTTTAACTCTCCTACCAGGTGCTGCTCGTGCAAGCCCTGCACTCTCTGGTAGACTTAGAAAATTTTAGTCGTTTTAAATTCTTTCCCGGTGCGGCTCGTGCGAGCCCTGCACTCCCTAGTAGACTTAGAATTTTTAAGTCGTTTTAAATTCTTCTACCAGGTGCGGCTCGTGCGAGCCCTGCACTCCCTGGTAGACTTAGAAATTTTTAGTCGTTTTAAATTCTTCTACCAGGTGCGGCTCGTGCGAGCCCTGCACTCCCTAGTAGACTTAGAATTTTTAAGTCGTTTTAAATTCTTCTACCAGGTGCGGCTCGTGCGAGCCCTGTACTCCCTGGTAGACTTAGAATTTTTTAGTCGTTTCTAAATTCTTCTACTAGGTGCGGCTCGTGCGAGCCGTGCACTTCCTGGTAGACTTAGAATTTTTTAGTCGTTTCTAAATTCTTCTACTAGGTGCGGCTCGTGCGAGCCGTGCACTCCCTGGTAGACTTAGAATTTTTTTTCGTTTTAAATTCTTCTACTAGGTGCGGCTCGTGCGAGCCTTGTACTCCCTGGTAGACTTAGAATTTTTTAGTCGTTTCTAAATTCTTCTACTAGGTGCGGCTCGTGCGAGCCCTACACTTCTTAGTAGACTTAGAATTTTTTATCGTTTTAAATTCTTCTACTAGGTGCGGCTCGTGCGAGCCCTACACTTCTTAGTAGACTTAGAATTTTTTTTTGTTGTTTTAAATTCTTCTACTAGGTGCGACTCGTGCGAGCCTTGCACTCCCTAGTAGACTTAGAATTTTTGGTCGTTTTAAATTCTTCTACTAGGTGCGGCTCGTGCCCCCGCACTCCCAAAGAGACTTAGAATTTTTAGTCGTTTCAAATTCTTCTACCAGGTGCGGCTCTTTTGCGAGCCCTGCACTCCCTAGTAGACTTAGAATTTTTGGTCGTTTTAAATTCTTCTACCAGGTGCGGCTCTTGCGAGCCCTGCATTTCCTGGTAGACTTAGAATTTTTTATTTAGCTCTTCCACCTTGGCGGACTTAGAACTTTTTGTTGTAGGTTCACGTAGTTGGCCCCCACCTGGAGTAGAGTTTTATGTCTTGAAGTCTAACTCGAGTCTAATTTTTCTCGAATGATTTAACTCTAATAGATACAATAAGTAAAAAAAGTCCAATCTTATTAACTTTATTGTCGAACCGCTTACAATAAGAAATTTTAACGAAATTGAAAACTAAAATAAGTAAAATTTGAGTTGCTTGACATCCTCATGGTGTAGTAGAGCATTTCTGACGAGATCAATCAATATGTTGATGCCTTGACCAATACCCCAGTAACCCAGCATGGTCCTTTCTAGAGCTTGGGCTCATTTTCAATAGTCGGGCCCCCAAAGATGGTTATTAATTCTCCAATTGGAAAATTTTGATTATCACAGTCCTGATCTTCCTCATCTCTTTTACTTCTCACAAATTCCTTCAAGTACCCTTTTTGAATTAGGGTCTCAATTTCTTCCTTGAGATCGAAGCAATCAGAGGTGGTATGTCCGTGGTCTTTATGGAAGAGGCAATACTTGTTTTTGTTCCTCTTATTTGCGACGCCATCATCCTAGCAAGCCACCTCACTATGTTTTTGTCTTGGATCTCCATGAGTAGTTGTTCAATTGGGACCGTGGTGGGAGTGTATTTTTTAAATTTACTAGGAGGAAGACTCTGTTTATCAAGTTGGTCTCCTGACCTTTTCCTTTTTCGTCATCATGACGTTCAAGTACTCCTGGAAAGGTCTTCATTCTGTCTCTCTCTTTTTGTGCTCCGATTGTTTGTTAATACCTCCCTCATCCGGAGCTTTTTTTGCACTAAGTAATTCTCCAAAGACTCATGTACTTTTGAGCCCTAGCAAGAAGCTCGGTGTACGTGGCTGGTGTCTTACCAAGTGACCATAAGAATTTTTCATCTTTTAATCCAGCCCATCATTGCGGTTAGAGCTATGTCATCAGTGTAACCTTCAACTTTCAATGCTTCACTATTGAATCTTACTACGTAGTCTCGGAGACTTTCCCTGATTTCCGACGCATACAGTCAAAAGGTGCGTAGGCTGGGTTTTTTATGATCTCTTCCGCCCGGAAATTGAGTTACGAAAGATCTAGTAAGGTCTTTAAATGATGAGATAGACCTTGGCTTGAGTTGTCTATACCACCCTCGTGCAGAGCCTCCTAATGTAAGAGGGAATGCCCTGCATTTGATAGCATCTCGGACTCCCTGGAGTTCCATCCAGGTCCGAAATGTATCAACATGCTCAATTGGATCCTTTAAACCATCATAAGTTGTCATAGTTGGCATTTTAAACTTAGTAGGAAGTTCTACCTCCATGATGTCATCTGTGAATGGTGGTTCAGTTTGCTCGAGGAGATCTTCTAACACAAGGGGAGCCTTTCCTCGATACTCTTTCATCATATGGCCAAGCTCGTCTTGGAGCTTCTTCAGCTCTGGTGCCCAAGGCTGTGAACTTTCAGTAGTAGACTTTGCTATGCTAGTTTGTGCTTTTCTTTTTTCGTTGAGCACTTCTCTTAGGTCAGACCTTCCTTTCATGCTAGGATGCCTTTTGGGAGAAGACTTATTGGAAGAAGGAGAAGTGTCCCGAGTATGTTGCCTCGACTTCCCCTTCGAACCACCCTTCTCGTGATTCCGCGACTCTGCAACACCTTCTATAGGTTCTTTTTCTTTTTCTTTCTTCGATCGTAAATCATGATTGTCAGTGGGGGCTTGGTGATCTGACCTTCGCGTGAGTATCTCTAGTACTTTTGCAAGATCTCGGTTCACACCTCGAACTTGCTCTTCTAAGTCATCTACCCTTCTGTCTGGCACAGGCGCAACCCTTACCTCTTCTCGATTCTCTTCAGCTTGTTGTTCTCGTTCCCTATTGCTACGAGTTTGATATCTCGTATTACGAGGGTTACGGTTCTCACCGTCATCCACATCATCACCGTGTTGACTTCTTCGACTCATCCTCAATGGTAGAGCACTTAGTTATATACTCTTCCCCACAGACGGCGCCAAATGTTGTTGCCTAAAAATGGATAGCTTCCACGTAAGCAACGAACTGAAAGTATGGGACGAGTCGGATGTAGTGCGCTGCACTGGAGGTGCTGCGTAGGTGATATGCTGAGTAGTTGACGAGCACTGTATGTACCTGCACTGGAAATAAAGAGAGCACCGGTGTGGTGCCGGCCTAACACCCTCCGATGCTTAAGTCAGTGCAAGCAGAGCTAGTGTGCCAGAGAGAATTGTAGTAGAAAATAATTACCTAATGAATGAATTTATTCTCCTATTTATATGAGAGGAGTTTGATGACATCATCGTGCCACGTGTCGCGTCTGGATTGGGCCACGTGTTGCTTCCCAACGACGTGTCACTTGTTGGTCATGCCACGTGTCATCGTTTGATTGGATATCAATATAATGTAGTTTATTGGCCTTTGATACGTAGTCTTATTAGATGACGTAGACGTAGACTCTCGGGACTATGTAGACGTACCTTCCTAGGCGATGTAGACGTAGCCTTCCAGACGACGTAGACGTAGCCTTATTAGATGACGTAGACGTAGACTCCCAGGCGACGTAGACGTAGACTCCCAGGCGACGTAGACGTAGCCTTCTAGGTGACGTAGCTTTATCTTTTCAGGTGACGTAGACATAGACTCCCAGGTGACGTAAACGTGTCGATTGTCCATTCTTTGAACAAGTTGAGAAATTCCACGTGTCCTGATATAATTTCACCCCACAACAAGATGAGTTATGTAAGAAAAAGATACCGATGACCATGTGATGTAAATAACATGTCAGATTTTACATAAGATTTTGGAAATTCGAGGACTTAAAAATCTCAAAGAACCTACGTGGAAGACTGGTGGCCGTTCTAAGTTGACCAGGTGGAAGCCACCGCAAATATAATTGCGGGACGCACACATGAGCATTCTTTATCCCGACATGGCATATGGATATCCCTTATCCACGCGTCATTCAATTAGAGTATATAAATAAATTAATTATAAGAATTTCACTACCTAATAACGAGTAACCACTTTTCCCTTTTTCATTTTCTCCTTGTTCTTGTTTATTTTTTTTTCGAAATATCATTATTTTTTATAATAATATTATGATTCCCAAAATCAAATAAAAGAAACAGAGAGATATGTTATGTTATTTTTATTTTATTTTTATATGTTATGTTATTCGAATTGCGACAAACACCAATTTCCGATTCTAGAAAAGGCATTACACTATGGACAAATACTACCATAACAAAGCAATCTACATTACACTTTTGTGGCGGTTTTTTTTCTTTCCTTCTATTTTATTTTCTTTTCATAAAAAATATATAAATATATAATGAAATCATGATGACTGAAACAAAATGTTACATAAAGTTTGAGAATTAAAATAGAATATTTATATTATAAAACTTATTCCTTATAAATACGTGAGTGAAGATTCACATCTCACCGTGGCTTCAAAACTCTCCCTCTGTTATTAATAAAAAAAAAACTGAGCTTTTGAACTAGATCACAAGACAAGGGTTGCTTCATCCCCTTTAAGGAAGTCTAGTGAGTAGTTAAAGGCTAGGATCTACATCGATCTTTACAAAGTGTGATCGACCACTTGATATTAATTCTCATAAAGTGATCCCCTCAACCAATGTTTAGGTTAGTGAGTCTTTTATTTGCTTTTCTTCGTAGGCAGCTTTACAACACATCTTTATATGTTCATTTTGATTCAATTTTATTTTCGCCCTACTTATAATAGGAGTACTGGAATTTTTTCTTCAACTTGAGAAAAGAAAAACTTTAATTTATAATTAGGAGTTAAAGTAATACTTATAAACATAGTGACCATATGAAAACCTAAAGAAAACTCCATAGACCAATAATACATTTTCCCCACACCCTCAAATTCATTCCTCGTCTCTATTAAAATCTTCATTATAAAAAATCAAGGTCAAACTTTTCTTACGTGGATCAGATTCCCGTGATAAGTAGTAACCCATTATAAAAATTTGGGGTTCAAGGTCGAAGGTTAAGAGTTTAATTGTAGTAACCCATATCAGATTCCCGTTATGTGTTTACCTTTTATAATGAATGGTAAAGTGTAAAAAATTTCCAAATTTAAATTCAGTTTTAAGCCAAAAATAAAATAAAATTAGGATGACATATTTAAGAGAATAGAGAGCTTACTGAGATAAATTTAAAAACTTCTTTGTTTGAATAGCACTAACAACTACACATTTTCTGAAATATTGGGATCGACTACCGCTGATCCTAACATAGTGACTTTAATATTCCGACACTGATTCAATTGCTTCATATGTCTATAATATTACTTTTGAACTTCTTATCATACTCATAAACTATGTATGTTTCTTTTCTTGTGCACACGCGCACTCGCACACACATATATATTTATTTATGAAGAGCGATTTAGAACTCATAAGGGGTGGGAATTATTAAATGAAATTGAAAAAAAAAATTGAGGACGTTTTCCAACCAAATCCTCACATTTTAATATGTTGAATAAATTTGAGTTAAATACTTCACGAATGGATGTAGATTCATTTTATTTTAATAATTCATCATTTTAACATTAATGGATTATGTGTAATTGTGAATGGTAATGTATTGTTAAATTTAATATGTATTATTTTGACATGCAACGCACATGTTATATAATAAATATATATAGATAGATAGATGGATGTAAATCCCTTATTAATATTTGCAAATTATTGCTTTCACCCCTTCAATTTTTTTTAGCAATCCACTTCAAATCTTAATAACCAATTATAATTAATTAAATAATTTTATTATCATTAATAAGAATTTCTTTTATTATCTTTAATCTATTGATTAATAGAAAATCCTTGACTACCAGGTTAATTTATAATTTATCATTTGGATTATATTGAAATAATCAATCTCATTAATTATCAATTTTTTTAAAAAAAGAAAAAAGAAAAACACAAAAACAAGGCCTTACAGATTTGGGAAATTTCATTGGGTGGCACATTTTTATGCAATATTTGTAAAAATGGCAACTTAAAAAAGTATTTGTAAATATAGCAATTTTTATCATGTTTATTCGTGATTAACAGTGATTTATCAGTGTAATTCAATATTTACCTGATGCAAATTTACTATATCTGTAAATATTTTTTTGAGCTTTTATTTTTATAAATATTACTAAAAAAATGGCTAGATTTGCAAATGTCCCTACAAATTTCCCCTTTTTGAATTGGGATTTATTACATATTTATCATCGACTGTGAAACGTCATTTTAGATTTGAGAAAGTTGTGGATGGAAAGAAATTGAGAAGGAAGCATTGCAATGAGACCCATTTAATTGAAAACATTGGGAGCTGATGAAGATGCCTACCAACCTCCCATCCCCACACCTTAGTTTAATCAATCATGTCAGCCATCTAGAAAATCTATCCCTATCCCTAATGTCTCATTTATGATTTTTCTTTTATTAATATTTATTCTTAGTTTTAACAACATTTTTGAAAATATTGTATGATTTGTGATATGACTTGAAGTTAAACTAAAATTTAAAATAAAATCACCATTAAATTATAAGATTTTGGTTAAAAATAATCAAATTGTCAAGCATATAGATAATTTACTCTAATTTGAAACTTTTGCTAAGGTACAATTTCCCCCTTTATTCACTTGAACTCACTTGTGACTCCTGTCCAATTTAATTATTACAAAAATAATTTATAGTATAAAAATTGAAAATATAATTCAATTATAAAACAAAATTCAATTGGTTGGACCAAGATGCATTAAAAAAGGGTGGACAAAATAGATCGCATGTGAAATCACATCAATTTCAATCAAATATTATTTTTAGGGGACCCGAGGATGGCCATTTTTTTCTTTTCATTTTATCATAATGGTCCATCTTTTATCTTCGAAAAAAAAAACATTTTGTTTTTACAGTATAAAAATTTAGTAAAAGTATATTGAGATAATTGTAATATAAATTGCTTTAATTTATTTCCAAAAGCGCTTTACCTTTAAGCTTTTCAACTTTCATCCATTCCCTGCCAATGCGGCCCTGCAGGCCTGCCCGTGCCGTTATTTTCTTCTTCTTATTTTGTCATCCAATAACTCATTTATTTAACTGGAATGAGAACGAGGAAGAGGAAGAGGAAGAGGAAGAATGAATAATTATAAAGTTAAAATAAAATAAATAATTTTTTTACTCGTTTTAGAAAATCGGATTTGGAATGGATTTTTTTTTTTATTGATATTATGTACTAGTGTAAAGGAAAGGAATGAGAATCAATTTTTCAATTAATGCTGGGTGAAAAAAATAGAGATAATTATAAATACAAATATCAGCCATTAAAATATTATTTTATTTATATCCAATAAGTGGACACACATCGGTATTAAAAAAATGATCAATTGGCATGTAAGCTTTCTGTTTGTGGGTTAACGGTTTCTATTAATAGAATAGAGGGACTAATTTAAACTATTTTCCATAATTTAAGATCAAAATATATTTTTAAAAAATTTAAAAATTAAAGAAGAAATTATCTAAAAACTTAAAGATTAAAAGTATAAATTATCTAAAAAATAAATTATATACAAGACACGACAGATCATATGACAATTTAAAAACCTCTAGATTCGTCACTGAAATGGCATTTTCACCCA
Organism: Gynostemma pentaphyllum; assembly: GCA_028015215.1. NCBI lineage: Eukaryota > Viridiplantae > Streptophyta > Magnoliopsida > Cucurbitales > Cucurbitaceae > Gynostemma > Gynostemma pentaphyllum. Next base: position 4,997,726 of record CM051351.1, on the reverse strand, counting down.
CATTGGGCCTGCCTTTTTTATGGAAACTTAACTTTTTGGACTTTTCTGAATATTGGGCCATCTGTATAATGGGCTGGAGAAAAGAGCAAGAATTCTCTTTTTTGAAAGTGCATATTTGGAAGATGGTGCAAGTTTTCTCCTTTGGATGAATTACTCAATTTCTAGGGATTTATTTATTTCCATCTTAAATTTGATGCATCCATTTCTTTATGACATAAATAATCAAAGTAAAATATCATAATTTTTCCCACGTCACATCGATTATAATTTAATTGAACCACATATATTTCATCTGATCTGATCTTAAATAGATTGAAAAAACATGCCATTTTTTATACAAATAATCTATGACAAATATATGGATCGTTTCATTTCAAACCTGACCTATCTAGTCAATAATGTGTATTAAAATTATCATTACATGAGTATTTTGTTAAAAAAAAATAGACCAAATAATGATATAAACTAAAAATACAATGCTACGTAGAGTTTAGGAATATAAATTTCAAGGACCAAAATGAAAAAAAATACTAAAATTTAGAGTTAAAAATAGATTTTAAACCTTATTTTAAAGAGTTGGATTATTTTGTTTTCTTTCTGAAATTTTTAATAGAATAACTATAATTACACTTTATATAAAATAAAAAATTTATAAATAGTAACTTCAAAATATCTAACTATTAAATAAAATTGTTTTTTTAAGTATTTTTTAAAAACAAGGTTTTAAATCCTATTTTGATCCAAACTTAGATACTTTTCGCAATTTTATTCAATTTTTTTTTTTTAATTTTAAGGCTCAAAATTTACATAGCTTTTTAATTTTAGTCCCATTATCTATTTTTAGTTGCCGTTTGAGATAGTTTTTTTGAAGTGTTCACTTAAAAAACGATCTCAAACGGACTTTTAATATAAAAAAAATACATGTTGCACTAATATCTAGTCACTTGTAAGCTGATGACATGATTATAATTTCATCAACCTTTCAATTTCAAAAGTTTAATTTGATCTCTTTCCTCTTTAAATCAAACAAATACAATCATCTCACAGATTACTTATTTTCCCTTAATTTAATTAAATCCTATTTTCCCGACTCGACAATCCATAATTTTATATTGAAATATGTCCACATAAATAATGATAAGTCTCAAATAAAATGTTATACATAGTTTCAAAACTGAAATACATTTTTAAAAAACTTGAGATAAAAATGAGAAAATCCGTTGAAGTTTGAGAATTAAAAAAAAATTATCAAAATTAGATGATCAAAATAGTAAAAAAAAAAAAAAAACTATTTTAAATCGGGTAAAATGTAAAAAAACACTCATGTGGTTTTGGTCAAAGACAAACACACCCCCTATAATTTGAAAATGAATATTTATACTCTTATAATTTCAAAATTGTGCAAATTGATTACTCCCCTCTACGTCGTTGATTTTCTTTTAGTCATAACTTTTTTGTTTAAACTCTGATTTAAATGATTCAAGATGTTATAGAATCTTCATTTCGAGCTCTACGTTGTAGTCATTTAACAACTTAGAAATCATCAGTGTATAAAATAGTTATCATCATCAAAATATTCGATTGGGTTGAAGTCATTAACACTTTTATATACTGATGATTTAGAATTTTTTTGTGTGACTATAATGTACAGCTCGAAACGAGGATTCCATAACATCTTTAATCATTCAAATCAAAGTTATGACTACAAGAAAATCAAACGACGTAAAGGGGAAAGAGAAATTTCATTGGGTGGCAGATTTTTATGGAATATTTGTAAAAATATCAACTCAAAAAAATATTTGCAAATATAAATTTTTTGATCATGTTTATTAGTGATTTATGTGTTTATCAGTGATAAACTTAGCGTAAAAATATGTAATTCAATGTTTATCATTGATAAACTCGATCAAAATTTGCTATATTTGCAAATATTTTTTTGATCTTTTATTTTTATAAATATTACTAAAAATATTTGCTAGATTTGCAAATGCCCCAAGGGAAAGGTCAATTTATACAGCTTTTAAACTATAATGATATAAATATTCATTTTCAAACTACAATGATATGTTTATCTTTAATCAAAACTACATAGGTGTTGGGGTCGAACATTCAAAATCTCTTATTCCAATCTCGTACTTATGTATCTTTGTAAAGTCGTGAGTTTTTAAATTCTCACAAAGGTCCACCATAAAAGAATTGGTACATCAAGTGAACCCTCCCACGTGTCAGAATCCTTTGAAATGTGGTCCCACAGTATGCCATCTGATCTGACGGCTACTGTTCTGATTGTCAAAGTTACAAGTTCCCCTCAACTTAAGCATTTCCTTCATAAATAAAAAATTGTTTTTCAATTTTCTTTTAAAAAAAATAATATTTTAAATTTTTTAATGTAATGCTGTTTCCAGTTGTACTGCAACATGTATCATCATTTGGGGCACATGTTTATGTGGGGACCAAATGGTAATTAGCTGATGTTTATCTATTGGATAAAGAACTTATAAATGACACGTGTCTAATTTTTGTGGTTTAGTTTTTTTTTTCTTTTTGGAAAATTTTATGTGGTTTTATTTTGTTATGGTTTTTACTTATGAATGAGAACATTTTTGTGAGATAATGAGGGGCTTCTTCTTCCTATATGTGTTTTTTTTAATTAATATTTATAATAAAAAAATATATTGAGACTTTTATGTTCCTTTCAAGTGGTGCATATGTTCTTTATATTCTTATTCCTATTTATTATTTGTTAGTTAAAAACTTAAAGTTATACCTTTATTATCATACTTTGTCAATTGTCATTTATATTAAGGGTAAAATGCAAATAAGACCTCTGTGGTCTTTTCAAAATGCATGAACACCCCCTGTACTTTGAAAATGGCAAATCGCACCCTTGTGGTTCCAATTTTTTTCAATCAGACCTCTCCCCTTCAATGTCAATAATTTTCTTTTAGCCATAACTTCTTCGTTTGAACTCCGATTTTGATGATTCAAGATGTTTTGGAATCTTCATTTCCGGCTTTACATAATCATCGCTTCGAAACTTTTAAATTATCAATAACCCAAAGAGTTAACGATGTCAATCATACTTAGTGTTTCTATGTTAATAAAATCTTTTATTTATCAATTCTTTCAAAGTTTCGAAGTGACATATATGTAGAGCCTAAAATGAGGATTCCAAAACATCTTCAATCGTCCAAATCGGAGTTCAAACGAAGAAGTTGTGGCTAAAAGAAAATTATTGACATTGAAGGGAGGTGCCTGATTGAAAAAAATTAGAACCACAGGGGTGCGATTTGACATTTTCTAAGTATATGGGGTGTTCATGCATTTTGAAAAGACCACAGGGGTCTTATTTACATTTACCCTTATATTAATTGGATTCATAATCATTTTATAAATTATACTATTTTTAATTAAAAAAAGATATGAATTTAATAACTTCTCTCAAATATTATTATCTTTAGCGCTTATAAAATACCTTAACCTAGTATTTTGTATTTACATTTTAAAAGAATATAATAATTAAATTGAAATAAATGATGTCATATAATCAAATCTAATTTATTTGGGGAAATTGAGGCAGGCTGTGCCGGTAGCCGGTGTGTAAGAAAGCAAAGCAAAAGAAGAGCTTTTTGAAATAGTGGGAAAACGAAGACTGGTTTTTGAACTCTGAATTGAAACTTTTAATGGACTTTGATTGAAAGACTAATTCCACATTTGCATTTCCACTCTCTCTCTCTCTTCCCTTTCCTTTTTTCTCTCTCTAGCTCTTCACTCTCCATTTCTATGGTGTTTAAATTCTGATTCTTCTTTTTCTTTAATCATTTAACTCAAAAGGAAGAACAAGAATCAAGCTGTGATGATTCTTCTGGTATGCCCTTCTTTTTTCTTCTCATGGGTATCTCAAATTTTTGAACTTTTTCCTCTTATACTAAACTTATGATCATATTGTTTTTTTCTTCCACTGTTCTGATTTTTTTTTTTTTTAAGATTATGCTTACATTTTGGGTCTGTTCAGGTTTTCTTCTGAAATTAAGTTTCAAGTTACAATTTCTTCTTAGTGGCTTGTGATTGTTGTTTTTTTGGAAGTTTCTGATTGATCTGTTAGATGGGTTGTGCTTGATTTTTATAGTTTTAGCATTAATTGAAGTTTATTAAGTTTTATTTGCTCCTAACTCCTTGGGATTTGAGAATGGTATCTGAATAAGAAATTCTGAAATTGGTAGGATATAACTGGAGCTGATGCTTGAACCTGGATTTACGTGGCCAATTGAGTCAGTTACCTCAGCTCAACTTAGTTGGTCCATGATGAGGTTATAAATCTGAATTGTTCTATGTTTTCATTGTAATGTTCATGAATTGACGTTTCAGAAACGTTGTCTGAAACGTCAACGAGGGGGATTCGATGATTTATAATATAAAACAGAGGTATCATTCAGTTGTGTCTTGCTGGTGAGTCTCTGATTCTGGTATGGACGTAGCTGAAAGTGATGAGATTGGGCAGTCTATCCGATTATGTAACTGTTTCAGAGTTGAAAGCTTGAATGAAACGATTTTAGAATCTACCCAAGTTGCGAGTTTAAAAGATCGGTACATTTTGGGAGAACAATTGGGTTGGGGGCAATTTGGTGTCATTCGATCATGTTCCGATAAGTTGACTGGCGAGATGTTAGCTTGCAAGTCTATTGCCAAAGATAAATTGATCACACCTGATGATGTGCGCAGTGTTAATCTTGAGATTGAAATAATGTCTCGATTATCTGGGCATCCGAATGTTGTAAGTCTAAAGGCAGTCTATGAGGAGGAAGATTGTGTGCATTTATTAATGGAGTTGTGTGCTGGTGGGGAGCTTTTTCACCAGCTTGAGAAACATGGTAGGTTTTCAGAGTCTGATGCTCGGGTTATTTTCAGGCATATCATGCAAGTAGTCAAGTATTGTCATGAGAATGGTGTTGTTCATAGAGATTTAAAGCCAGAAAACATTCTATTAGCCACAACTTCCTCATCTTCTCCCATTAAGTTGGCAGATTTTGGTCTTGCAACCTATATCAGACCCGGTAAACTTATCTCAACTTTTTCTCCCAATAATTATTTTACATAAACTTAAAATTCATCCATAAAATTTTGTTATTGTAAGCATTTATCCTTCATTTGATAACAGGTCAAAATTTGCATGGTACCGTCGGAAGTCCATTTTATATTGCCCCAGAAGTCCTTGCAGGAGGTTATAACCAAGCTGCTGATGTGTGGAGTGCTGGAGTTATACTTTATATTCTTCTCAGTGGGATGCCTCCCTTTTGGGGTAAGACAAAATCAAAGATTTTTGAAGCTGTTAGGGCTGCAGGTTTACGTTTCCCTTCTAATCCTTGGGATCATGTGACTACATCTGCCAAGGACTTGATCACCCAGATGCTATGTATGGATCCTTCAAAACGGCTCACTGCTGAGGAGGTTTTAGGTAATCCTATGGTTGATTTTGGTTTCCTTACATAATCATTAGAAGTCCCAAATGGCTTTATCGATATCCAAGTAAAAGTGCTAGACAAAATTGTAGCTTCAGATATCAAGTATTTGAAGAAGAGGACGCAAAACGATTCCTTTTATTATTATAATTTTCATATTTTTTAATATTATGTTGGAAATTGGAATGATTTGTTTCCTAAGAAAGCTAATGTGTGAGCTCAATTGCATGATCTTAATTAGATCTATTAGGTGTTTGTAGACGATGAATTTCTGGCTTTCCTGTTGCCTTATTTGCTTTAAATTGGAAATAAACTCATGCATTACACGCCTAGAAAATGCGCAAGTTGTAAATTTTGTGAGGAAAAAAACATGCTTTTTTTGTTCTATGTAGCCCATTCATGGATGAAGGATGTTGCCCGAATATCTCGAGAGCAAGAAAAGATGGATTCCCGAGATTGCAAACAGCCAGAAGTGGGAATTAGTTCATCCTCTACGCCATTCATCGTCAGAAATCAAGATTTTAGCTTTAGTGATGGAACCTCTGTTACTTGTGAGGACCTAATTGGACAGTCTCCTCCTGTATTCACATGTAAATCATCGTTCTCTTCGTTCCTTTTGGATAATGGCACGCCTAGTTCTGTGCCAGGAGGGTTTTCTTTCAGTAGTTGTGTTGAATTAGATGCAGCTGAGTTTTCATCCCCAATTCCAAAGCTTCCCAGCTTTACCTTCTTCAGTACATGTTCAGCAGCTGATCAAGGAAATGGCTCGATGAGATTTAAAACCAATATGTCAATGTCAGATTCACGTCATGAAGGTGTGTTATCTCACTTCCAAGCCATTTTTGTTTATTAATGGATAGCTGGCTTTTTTGTGGTTCTTTAGTGAGAGCTGCACAAAAGTAAACTCAAGATGGTTTCCCAATTTCCCCATTCATTCTAGTATTGCAAAACCACAATCAGCTGAAAAAGTACACCTTGTTATCTCAAATGCAGAATCAAGCACAGGAAAGCTCTCTCTTTTGCTGGAACCTGCAAATTCAACGAGGCTCAGGTTCGGAGAAACGGAGCGGAAAGAAACTCGGAAGGGAGGACCGGGTGGGTCTAGAGGGACTAACATTCCCAACAAAAGGAATCATACAATTGGACTTGGGGAATTCGATCAGCTTAATCTAATTGTGACTGAATCGGTTATACGTTGGGCATCATGCACATGTATTCCAACAACCCCATCCCTTAGACTCTCACTTGTCTGTTAGAGAGAATTGGTAAACGTTTTGTGTCATCAAATACTGAAAAATCATACAAAGGAATGTCAAGAGCAGTTGGTTGATGCCAAGATTATTCAATACTTCAGTCTTGGAACTGAAATTTGTTGTATAGAGATTGCTCAGCATTTTTCTGAAAGAAAACTTTATGTGGTACCATTGGGATTTGATACATTTTATTATGTTTACAAACATAATCTCAAAAAATACAAATACGGGTTGATTATCTGATTCTATGGTTTCAAAATTTAGGAAAATAACAAGTATATTATATTTGTAGATTTATGTTCAAAATGTATGAAAAGGAAAATGTCTTCCTTGAATTTCCCAGAGTTTCCCATGGTCCCTAAAAAAATTCGAAATCAACTTCTTAAATACAATAAAATAATTGTTATGACCATTTTGCAGAGAGAAGAAAAGTATTAACACCGTATATAACGGTGTTAAAAGGGATAAATGAAGTCATAAAAAAGAAATGCGTTTGCCGGGAGTCGAACCCGGGTCTATTGCTTGGAAGGCAATTATCCTGACCGTTGGACTACAAACGCTTCTTGAGTTAACGTTAGCAAATTTTATAATTTTACTAATTTCTAATTTTAAGATTAAACAGAACTTAAAAGCCTACCATGCTTTTTTTTTTATTGTGTATTAAAAAGGACAAGGGAAGTGATTGATCAACGATCCAATTTTCTACGTGACATTTCAAAGTTCTTAGAATTCAATTTATTTACAGTATGCTATCATTATAAACATAACAGTTCATTTTCTTCTTGAAATATTACACGAGAAAGTTCGAACTTCTAACCTCGAAGAGAACACTAACTGATGCTTTAACCATGCTCATATTCAGTAAAATTGAGAAACCAAAGGAAAATAAATCTTGCATATTATTGTATTGCTGCAATAAATAAATAAAAGACTTCTTCCTTCTCTTCTTATGGTACAAGTTCGTAGTAAGCCTCTTAAAAAGTAGAATAATTTCGTTCGTTGAGATCAATTAAAAAGATGAAACCGATATGGTTTAAGAAAAAACCCCATTAAAAGGGGGGAAAGAAAAAAAACAAAGACAAAAATTTCTAGGAGGCAGGAGCACATTCTTGAATTGCTGTAGCTAGCTTATTTCGATCATCCTCTGTTTTTAACTTAATCAAGTATGTCCGAGCCACCACTGTATCTTTATTATCATTATCATTCCCATCACAATCACTCTACAAAATCAAAGAAAATTTGTCAGCTACAGATACCTTTATGAATACTCGAATGAAATTCTTTGGAAACAAGGCAATCTACTGACGAGCTTATCGGAAGAAGGAAAAACATGCCCTAAAGGGGAAAGGCATTTTGATAGATATCTTCAGATACAACCATATGGATTGTCGGGGTATGTAGTATAAATTAATCGTGAACAAAATTGTAATGCTATGACCCCAAAAGGGAATAGCTAAAACATATAGAACCAACCAATCTGCAATTTCATCTCAATGAAATTACTCAGTTTCATTTATAAGAATATATATATAGAAAATAACATGACCAGGAGCCGCCTCCAAGTTATCATCTTATTCTCCCCATATGATAAAGAAATAATGTATTCTCTGATATAAAACGGCAGAATTAAAATTGATTCAGTAACATCTCATATACTCTATATCCCTGATATGCAACTAAATGCTTACTTCTATCATGCATAAAAGACACAACTTAACTGACTAAAATTACACTTTAATCTGTCAATAATCAACTTGAAGATCATTACCGAAGTGTGGAAAATTGCAACAAGGGAATTCTTTTGCGTATTTGTCTTGATCCCGGGATATAACAAAGCATTAAGAAGCAGTCTTCCCACCTACAAGTAGCAAATACAACAGATTGTGAGATCCATCAAAAGATTCTAAAATTGTATGACCTACAGGGATAACATATTGCAGACACAATATGTGTAGGGAGAAAGCATGTACAATTAAAGAAAGAATGGAGATCATAAAGAAACAGACTTGATATAAATTTAACAAACCAAACACCCTCTTGAAAGTCTATGTCAATTTAGACCTCGTGATTCTAAAAGTTTCAATTTAGTCCCTATGGTTTGATAAAAATTCATAAAAGGTCCTGCTGTTACCACAAGTTACCAGATGACTAATGTGGCTGTTTTCTGTGTACAAAACCGGCATATAAGCAATTTTTTTAATTCGTGTAATAGCAAGGACTTTTCATGAGTTTGTAAACAATATAGACTACATAGAAACTTTAAAAACCGTAGGGGCTAAATCGTTAGAGACCCCAAACCATAGGAGAGCATAGGGTCTTAAATGACATAGACCCCAAACCGTAGGAAGCAATTTTGTCATTAAAACTTAAAATAGAAGACAATAAATCATACATCATTTCGTATAATGATTGTTGGTTTGGATTCTTTTGTACCCTTGTCGATACCCTCTTTACATTTGATGGAAAGTTTCCCTGTGCCCTTATCTTTCCATGCACCTTTATCGGCTGGATCACTTGACTGGATGTACACAACAGACAATGTGGTGTTAAGCATAGAATACGTAATCCAGGTCCAAATCGCAATAAAAAATCAGACACACTCACCAACATGTATAGGGTGTAGCATGAAGCAATTATAAAAATGACAACACAAAAGATATACACTCACCAACAACACAATTGTTTTGCATTATTATACAACACATTACATATATTTTCGATTTTACTTCCACAAAATCATCATTAGTCGAACCAATAACATATAAGAAGCTTAATAAACAACTAGGCAGGTAATATGCTCAAAGGTAGGCTTTCAACAGCAAAGTCATTGCAATAATAATAACAGATTGCACATGTGAAAACGAGTATCTCACTCACTCAACTCTCAATTCCATATGCACAATGCAGCATTTCAAGTACTGGTTTTGATTTACTTTAACTATGAACAAAAAAAAATAAAATTTTAGCAAGTTGTATTGTTTACTGCTCTTTTTTGGTTTCTTTTGCTACTTTTTTATTTGTTTATTTATAATAATAGTTATTATTATTAAAAGCTACAAAATTTGAGACAGCAATCCTCACATTAAAAAGACATAAAACTGTATCAAGAGGTATTCAACAGACAAATAAATAAATTTCACAAAAATTTCTAAATGATGCTTATCCACAATGCAAATATTAAAGGCTTAGAAGAAAATAGAACTTCATGCGCTATATCATATGCAGAAAAGAACATCATACAAGTTCAACTCTACTCACAAATATTACCTTCACAAAGAGCTTGCACTTAACTTCATGCACTACCACAACACCTTTCTCTTCAGACTTCTTGACAGATGGGCTGCTTGGCTGCTCCACGTCATTTTCTACACACAAAGAAAACTACACTTCAAATTTAAGGAAAATAGCAGTTTATACACTACAGCCCAGGGGAGATACCTGAAGCAGAAAAGAATTGCTCATGAGTGAAGTTTCTTACTTTAACTGAAAAATAAAAGACATTTAATTTTCACAATTAAGATGCTTGGTCACCTCAGTGAAACCAGAAACCAAAAGCAGCAATTTTGACCTTTGTTGGTCCTTACAGGACAAGAGTAATATGGAATGAAAATGTTTGGTATTAGTATATGCCTCAAAGGAGATGTTCCAGAGCCTGTCCCCTCCAAGGGCAAAACCTGGCATGGTCCCCTCCCAAGTCCCAACTCTTTCTCTCTCCCTATTGACATGCTTTCAGGCATTCATCCTAGCTCACTAAAGCACCCCAACAGAATAGGTAAGAATAAAAGCAATTTTATTTAACCCTTCCCCACACTAAAATGGCTAATCACATATGACAACTACAAGGACATTAAAACGAGTCAAACTGTTGCACCCTCTTCCTCCTTGCATAAGTAAAATGAACAGAAGTTTATCTTTTTATTTTTAAAAAAAAAAGAAAGAAATTGAACTGAAGGTTATCAATACTCAATGATCCCACCAAGTAAAATTTCAAATTAAAATTAACCTAGAGATATAAATATAAGAGGTGGGTGGCTTAGAAAGGCAATAATCAATCTTGAAATAACTAAATCTCAAGCATCTCACCGCCATCCACATTCTCTGAAGTTGGAATTGAAATTTGACCAGCAGAAACACCATTTGTAGAAACTGAATTTTGTAATCCTTGTTAAAGAAAAAAAGAAAGAAAAGTGTCAACTCACTGCCAAACAAATGAATTGTTGTGGGATTTTTTTATACTAAGTTCATAAAAAAATGTTACTCTTAGTTCTAAAAACTACAATGTAGCAATAAAAGTGCAAAAGACCGGTGTTTCTTATGTTCTTAATTAAAATATCATATGATTCAGATAGAAAAGCTTCCCTCAGTAAAACGTATAGGTTATGGTTGTTTCTCGTTTTATACTATTAAGAATTCACATAAATAAAAAGAATAAATAATAACTTAAAAGTCTAGATTTTTGGGCTTAGTGGTATTTTAGCAAAACTCTAATCCACCAGCAGTTCGTTATTAAGGGATTGAATCAAAACCGAGTAGCCTTATTCTAAGAGGAAACAAGAACTTATAATAGATGAGTGAAAAGTACAAAAGAAAGGGGAACATCCCAAGATCACCGGAGAATACAAAAAGCTTCTCTAGAAACTTATTACAAAAGGCTACTCAAGTATCAAAATCAGGTAATCAAGAAACTTGTTAGATATTTAATAAGCCATGTAAACCAAAGGGGCCATAAACTCATAGAATTTCCTTTAATTTTCCTAGAAAATTGTCATGTTATTCAGTATATACAATTTATTTATTTTTTATGAAAAAGTCAATTTTCATTGAGAAAAAATGAAGATAATATTTGAAAATATCATAAGCTCATATCTAAAATTACTTAAAAAATGGTTCAGTCCTGTTATGATATCAAACATAAAATAATCCAGTTAAACCCTCTTTGGTAATACAATTTATGAAGTGATCAAGTTTCTTAAAAAAAGAACTACAACACTTTAAGTGAAGTGACTGATATCTCAGCCTCAGGTAAACAGTAAACTAACTTTCCTTCCGTTCTCTACTTTTGTGAGTTTCTTCAAGGTTAAGCGTATGGAATAACCAATAAAGACACTGAAATCCATGAAGCCCTTGAATAAATATTACTTGAGAGAGTTACAAAGACTGCAAAGTAGTGTTACCAAAGATGTTAGGGGCTTGACTGTTGAAAAATCCCCCAGAGGGCCATGAATTTGATGCACTCGTAGTTGTATTCACTGGTGCAAAACCAGGTTGTCCTTGAAATAGTTTTACATCACTATTCTTGCGCTCAAGTTCTGTTTTCTTCTCAGCTATAAGAGATTCGGTAGGAGGACTTCCTCCCTTGTTAGCATTTGCTTTGAGCCACTCGACAATATCACTGAATTTTTCCTTCGATTAAAAAGTAAATTTAGAAAACCTTTTTAATAAAGGGTATACATAACTAAACTTGGTGTTAAATTCAATATCACACACGAGACGATAGACAAAGCCTAACATGATATGGGATAAATTCACAGCTTATCAAGCATGGAGCACTTAATTCTGCTAGACATATATATATATATATAGAGAGAGAGAGAGAGAGAGTTGAAGAGTTGAACATTGTTAATTATTAAGGCAATTTGATTGTGCTAAAGAGTGGCACGTCTCCACATGCATCTGATGAGCATGCTTAAACCACATCAAACAGTCTAAAGTGAGTATGAAATCAATGTCAACTTATAAACAGAACAAAACTTGAGAGAACTTACCATAATAGTTGAGGCATGAGTCAAGTAATCTCGAACACCATCTTCCCAAAGTTCATCAGGATGATTTGTGAGTTGTGACTGGACCCAACTGTACAAAACAGAAAAAGCGTAATTCATAGACTATCATGGGCATGAAATCACAAGTCTTGACATCCAGAAATCTAAGACTATAAACAGGTAGGTAGCAAGTAACTTGCTTTCTAAAAAATCCAGAAACTGCAGTGTGTCCACAACGACAATGTTAAGACCACACACGCACAGAATAGTGTTTCAAAGAAAATCCATTCCAAGCTCCTTCCCATCCAAATAAAAGAAAGAGACGGAGCAAAAAATTAAGGTTCATGCTGATGATTTCAAGAAATTATGATGACCACAGACCACATGCACTAGGAAAAAAACGATACAATAAAAGCAGCCCTCCCAAATTACAAGTTCTTATTGCTAACCTTGCAAATTGAGTATTAAGCGCTCTCACATGCTGCCGGGATGACTCCGCCCGGTGCATGTCAAGTTTAGGTGTCTTTATCAGTTGTTGTTGGGATGGTTCTGCCCTCTGAACATCAAACGAGGATCCAGCCAATATTCTTTTGTTACCAAACTGCATTAAATTTGCAAAAAGAAAAGGACACATCAAACTTTTCATACATCATTTTATTTCATTAAGGACCTTCACCACCCCATTATTCAATCCAAACTTTTAAAGAGAAAAGGTTAAAGACAAAAAAAAAATAATAATAATAATAATAATAAAAATTATAGTAAATCCCTGTTTTTTGTATCTATAGAAAATAAAATAAACCGATATAAATAAACGAAACCAGGAAAAGCAAGACAACCCCCCCCCCCCCCCCAAAAAAATAAAAAATTAACACCCAAAAAATTATCTTTTTTTCCCTTACTGCTCATATCCTATTAACAAAGATTAAGAATAATTAACACTCAAAAAAATTATATTTTTTCCCTTACTGCTCATATCCTAATAACAAAGATTAAGAATAATTAACACTCAAAAAAATTATCCTTTTTCCCTTACTACTCATATCCTAATAACAAAGTTACCATTTGCAAAGGCAATGGAATATCACCAATTAAATCAAACAAAATAATCCTACAGAACTCAAGTACACGCAAATTTTTCTACTTTATAGACCCCAGAAACCAGGAAATGATGCATATTCCCAAATCCACTCTTACGGTTTTCATTAGAGCCATTTTTACAGAGCCACCAAAATCAAAATTCAATGAAGTAAAGCACGCTTGGTATTTATTTTCAGCCGAAAAAATCCATTCAAAATCATTCCCGAAACTTCAAATTTCAAAAAAAAAAAAAATTAAGAACGGATTGGGGTTTAAGGCAATTACAGGAAAATAACAACAGCAAAAAAAAAAAAAAGTGGGGGAAAAGAACATACCACAGAATCATAAGTGTCGGGAATCGAGTCTGATAAACCAGAGCGCTTAGTTCCTCTCATGATTTGAAGAAATCTCGCAAAAGCGAAAAGGGTAAAAAGATTAGGGTTTCCAAAATTCTATAACTTTTTTGCTTTCAGAGAGTAGCTTGCTTTGCTCCAAAGAGGAGGAAAAACAAAAACCAAAAAACGTTTATTGAAGGAAGTGAGTGGCGAACTGAGATAGTGAAATTTTAATTAATTAAAAAATATATATATATATCATATGCATTAATGAATACCGTTGGATCGTGTGCTAGGGAAATTTTCGATTATAGCCGTTGGATCTGTTCGTGATGAGGAGAAAGACCACGTGGTTCTCGGTTTATTTTATATGGGCCGGATATTGTTGTCTCTTTTCCAATGTGGAGCCCTAAAAGCCCACAAAGTTTGTTTTTTATTTTATTTTTTAATTCCCAGTTTGAGAAAATATTTGGAGCTATTTTTTTTAATAACGATTTCATTTCTTTGGATCATCAAAGAAATATCTCGCTGATCGATTTTTATTATAATTTCTTATAACTCTTATTCCCGATAAATAAACTAAACTTAACTACATGAGATAAATCTCACATCACCTATCAGTTTAATTTCTTTTGAAATTTTTAAGTGAGGGGTAAATTAACCTAATTAATATTAGTTTATTATTGTAGATTTTTTTTTCCGCATATTATTATAGATTGACTAATATTAGTTTTTTAGACGTTGCATTAAATTAAGATGGAAGGACTTAAACTTCCATTTTCAACATAGACGAGAGTATAATATTTAACTAATTGAATTATACTCAAGATAAAATCGACAATTAACTGATATTATATCATAGAAAGTGAATAATGTAAAAACTCAAAACAACTAACTTTATTTTATTGTCATCCTGAGCATAACTCAACCTGTAAGAAACTTGTACTCTTTTTTTAAAATCTCCCTACACCCACCAATTACATAAAAATTTTATTAAAAAAAAGTGTTCGATAAATTCACAAATTGAAAAGAATCTAAACAAAGAAATTAAAGTAATCTTCAACCTGAATCATTTGTATTTCTATAGATAAAATTGAGCAACAAGATGTGAAAGTAAGTTGGTACAAATTATTCTCTCTGTTTCTAACATTCAATTTCAAGAACACATTTTTAAAAAAACTAGCAAAAAAGAACAAAAAATCACCACTTTGGAAAACTCAATTAAAAAGGAAACCTAAAACAACAGTAAAACACCTATCCTATATCGACAGACACTACTAGACCTCTATATTCCTCGTCTCATAACCACTGGATCTATGTTTTTATTAGAAAAAATAACATCATTTATGTAGATCCAATGGTTATAAGTGGGGAGCCACATTGAATAATTTCTCCTATCAATAGAAATTGCCCAAAAGAAAAAGAAGAAAAAAGAACAAGTAATGAAAGTAACAATGGGGGGTATTCAAACCAACGGCCTCTTCTCTTCATCTTCTACATTTTCATTATCTAACTTCTTGTCATCTACTCTATGTGATGATTTTTCATGTCTAGAAGCAGCATGTGAAATTGCAGCCTTTGAAGGCAACTTGTTCTCAGGTAACATCTTTAGTACAATTCCCATGGCTATAAGAAGCAGCCCACTTCCATGTTGTTCTGTCAATGGCTTGGTAAATATCAAATATGAAAGTAGCAGAGTTACTGCTTTTCTTGCTGTTGTTATCTGCATATATCAGTAAAAGATTCGATAAAACTCATCAATTGAATACTTTTTGTGTTCAGAGAAAATGATTAGATAAAACTTTAAACCAATGAAGATTTGTTATTGTTTTCGATAAAACTCGAGAGTTTTTTACTTCGTTACATGACGGAACCAAAAGTTAGGAAATAAAAACGTACCATTGCAGTCGTGGCAGCACCGAAAAGGGCAATGAGAGACAAAACAGACACTTGACCAACAAATGTTGCCATGGCTTCAAACACCAAAACCCCATAGACGTAAGGGTGCTGCATATACAAATCAAGATAAGAATTATGAGCTCAAAGACATGATTGAATATCAAATTCGGAGTCGTAATCTATATTCTTCATTTTTCCCATTCAAAGATTGTTCTCAAGAAGACTGTTAATAGTCTTATTCTTATATTATAAATTATGAAGTGATCATTTCCAGTTTTATATTAGAATAAAGGGTATTTGTTGACTAAGTTGCAGACAGGACATTTTGGACATTGTCTTCGCACATGATAAACTAATTCAATGGACGCGTTGGCTACTTGTATCGTTGACTTGTGAATTTTGAGGAAAAACAAGGATATTTGGTATAAATGGACCCAATAGATGCCTCTAAAATAAATGATAAAAGAAACAAGTACAACTAGCGATAAAGAGAAGGGAGAAAATGGGTATAGAGTGAGTTAATTACTTCAGCACAAGAATTCCAGGCTCGAAACAGCTCTCCTGTTAACACCATTGGTGCTACTAAGAAAGGTAGGCCAACAACAGTTGAACAAAACAACATCTCCGTCTGTCAAAAGAGAATATCGGAAAATCATATCAAGATTTGTTAGAAACAGAATCACCCCGTTTTCAGAAGAATCACCCCATTGTTGTTACTTTTAACTGATTCTCCATCATTATTATTTGTGTGGTACCAATTGGATACATTATATTTTTTCGAGAAAGATGTATGAAAAGAGATGTATTAAATTATTATGTATGGTTTCTTTTCACCTCAAATCATCCCCACCCCCAACAAAAATTAGAATCGAAAAGGGGGAAGCTGGAGAAGTGGAATAAAATATTGAAGGTAAATATAAACTTACCTGTGTGGTATCAGGATTCATTGTAAAAATGGCTTCCTGCAAATTTCCGAGAAACGCATCCATGATAAGAGCACCACATATCATAATAATGCCTAACATGCTGAAATTAGGAGACGTCTGTGCATCTGCTAAGGTGAAAAGGATTAACCCAATCACTAAGAGAATAGCAGAGAGATATTCATGCAGTGGGTATTTCCTTCTCAAGCCAGGAATGAAGGCTCCCATTACCATAACTGGCAGCACCTGGAATCAACAAAGTAAAAAGGTCAATCTAAATCACTCAAGACGCACTGCCTCACCGGCATCTTCGCCTATCCCCACCTAGGTTCAATCCCCTAAAAAAAACTATACCGTATAAAAAAAAAGGTCAATCTAAATTACAAAATCACGTTATCTGAATTTGATTAAAAAAACTTAACAGAAGGTTAAACTTATATATATAATATAAAATATCAACAAGTTATTCCTATTTGAAAACATACCTTGGTCGATTTGAACATAATTTGAGCCGGGTAATTCAAGAAAGCCAATGAACCCTTTGTTAATCCATGAGATCCCATAAGAACAGCTGAGAGTTTCACATATGTCTTCCATGGGTTGACCATTTGCTTGGTGGTGAAACCTTGGAGATAAATAAGTGCCAGGTAAACAAATCCTTGCACAAATGTGAAATACCATCCATAACTGCGAAACTAAAATTAGGCAAGTAAGACGATGACTTAGCATAAACACGCAGTTCCAAAGCTGAAAAAGTTAGAACAAAACCAACTTGGTCGATATAAACAAAAAGAAAAAACGAAATACCTGAATTTAAGACGATTATACACATATTCCTGAGAACCAAGAAAATGTTGTATCAATATCCAACAATTTGATACTAGAAAGTTGACCAAATCATTATAACTAAAATAAATGTACCAACATAAGGGAAATGAATTCGAAAAGCAAATCAAGATAATCTCAATTCAAGGCCAATTTCAGGATCATAAGTTTCACCACATGAAAGGCAAAAAATCAAAGCCAGCTGAAAAATAACTAGTTTCATTTTCATGTTCTGAAACAAATTTTCCAGCATTTTCTCAGCTACCAAACAGAACTAGTCCATTATGTTCATATTCTTCAATTTTATTTTATTTTCCTTTTGGAAAATTTTAATGGGTACTACTTAAAAAAAATAACAAGAATTTCATCCGTGCCAACTCTAATAAACAAACACATTAAAAAAATTGTTATTTATAAATATGTTTTAAAAAATTAATCTTTACACAAACGCCTATTCTATTAACCAAGAACAAAACAGAATCATTCCACACGCAAAATAAAAATTAATTAATTAGATTGAAACAAACCTCACAAACACCATTAACGAGGTATCCAAAGAAAAACCCAGAAGAACATATGAGAAACTGTTGCCATTTGGGTCGATCAGAAAGAGAAATCCCAAACAGGGACCGAGCTTGATCCTCGTTCTTCATCTTCAAAACCCAAAAGAAAAAATGACCCAAAAAACAACAATATCTAAAACAGCTATCTTTGATGACAAAAATAGCAAAACAGGATTGTTTGATTCTGCAACAGCCTTTCACTCTGATATATAATATTAAAAAAAAAGTGTCTCTGTTACATCGAGAAGGAAAGAATCGGGAGAAAGAACCAGAGGCTTTTTTCCCCCTTCTGAAACTCTGTTTCTAGAGAGATATAAAATCGTTGACGTGTAGTTGAGTTTTGGGATTGAGACAGAGAGTTTGAAGAAGAAACGTTGATATGAAGGGACAAGAAAAAAGAGGCTTAAGACAGACGTAGAAACGATTGCGAGACATTTGGGGTGGGCCCTTTACGTTGCCGGGAAACAGAAGAGAGAGAAAATTACACAATTAGAATTGTATTATTTATGAGTTAAAGATTTTAAAAGAAATATTAATTAAGAAGCCCCGTTTGGTTCATTGTAATCTAAGATACCTCTATTAATCTAATATGTGAGAATCTGATGTCATAGTATTTGATTATTGGTAATCTTAGATTATTGTGTTTGTTTAACTTAACAATAATATGAGAATGCATTAATAATTTATAGATTACTCCGTTTGCTTGATGGGAATTGTATAGAAAAATATGATATATTTATGCTCTTTCTCTAAAATGCCCTTATTTACAATTTATACATTAATTTAACAAAATAATTAAAATATATTCCTATTAAATTCCAAAAAAGACATTGAGAATTGGGAAACCAACAAATAAAAATTAAGAAAAGAAAGAACGAACGGTTATTATTGGAGGAGGTAGAATTGTGGAAAGGTGAGTATATATTTTTTCTAATTTTTTTAATTTCTTTTTGGCAGCTTTTCTTAATTAAATAAGGTTAAAATTGTAAAATGAAGATTACCTTCTCATGGGAATCATAGAAAGTACCCGATTTTCAAGGTAATCAAATACCCTCATATATGAGGAAATACAGTTTCCTAGAATTTTAGATTACTGTGATATTTTTAAATAACCTCCAAATAAACAATGGAATTAGATGCCCCTTATAAGAGAATTTTTTATTACAGCGAAACAAACGGGGGCTAAGTGTTTTTAGATGAAACACTTAATAAATGTTTACTTTAAAACGTTTCACTCAAAACACTTTTAGGAGAAATTGTATCAAACAAATCTTTACAATGTCAATGTGTTTCTTTCTGTTCGCCTTCCTCATAGGCTTGCTTAGTAGAAGCTGTTGTTTAGTCTCAGTCTATGTAGATTGAGTTTTTAATGGTAATTTATGTTTTAAAGTATAACATAATGAAATTGTGAAGTTTGAATTTGTAATCTGTATTTAAATATTTAAAAGAATTGGTTTAAAAATTCTAAAAGTCCATGAGAATGAGGTTGTAAAATTTAATATATTGGTTTTCATAAACCACATAGTATACCGTTTTAAAATCACGAGTTAAAGAATTCAAACTTAGACTTCCTAACTTACCAAATAAATGGGGTTTAGGCAACTTAAAGCCAAATTCATTCTACCCAACTTGTTTCCCAAACGACTCTAAGGCCTTGTTCACTTAGCGGGAATGAGAATGAGAAAGAATCAGAATGAAAATCAATTAGAATGAAAAATTATGGAATGAGAATAAGATTTCTTTAATTATGTTTACTAAAAAAAATTGGAATCGAAATCGGAATGAAAAGAATTACCATTGATGTTGTTTACTATAGTTTGGAATGAGAATGAAGTATTAATTCATTTGGGACCCATAAAAAAGTAGAGAGAAAATAAAATTAATAAAATAAAAAAGTTGGTAGGACCACAAAATTGGGAATGAGAATGGGATTGATGAAGTTGAAGAAGAGAATGAAATTGTTTGAAAATTGGGAATGAGATCCAAAATTCAGTGGACCCCACGATTTCATTCTCATTCCAACTTTTAAGTAAACACAATTAATTGGAATCAAATAAACTCATTCTCATTCTTACATGACCGAGAATTGTTTTGTATAAAGGGTGAGGAGGGGTGAGCTTCATTCAACTTATGTTTATTTAGTAGGTTTAATTAGTCTAAATTTAATGTTATAAAAAAAATAGTCTACATTTAATTATTTTAAACATAAAATTTAATGAGTAACATATTTATAAAATATTTAAAAATATAATAGATTTTTTTTAGTGAATTAGTGATTAATAGTGGTTAACAAATGATCACGCGAGACAATTAAACATTGTACATTGCTAATCACTGGTTCACACGAAAAAATATGTTATATATGTAAATACTTTTTAAAGTCATGCTATATTTACAACTGCCCTGTTTTAAAACTCATGCGTTTTTAAACAATAGAAAGTGATAGTTTGTTAAACACCCCTAAAAGAATTCAACTACACAAAACTCACGTTAAAACTCATCTACCAAACATGTCACATAAACCCGGGTTTTTGAAACTCATACATTATCACATTAAAAAAAATATCAAACATTCCCTAGATGTACGGTTTTATTAAGAAATAATAAAAGTGAGACATATCAATTGAGATTTATTCCAATGATATAATATTTGTATTTTATCTATCATATTAGATATGTGTAGATACTCATTTCACTCATAATAATTCACGTGAAAATGATTAGATTTTATGTATCCACTATTTATATAATATTTTTTTTTTAAAAAAATAGACTTCATTTTAAAAACGACTGAGATGGTCGGATTGACTTTATAATCCACCTTAGAGGGATCCTCCACCCATAGAGGGAGGGGAGTTCAAACACAAAACATGTCAACATTAGAGATGGGCTAGTGGTATATGAACAACAAAATTAATTATTTTTTTGCCTCAAGGTAAAAAAAAAAAATAACAGACGATCTAGCTATAGCTAAAAGTAAAATCTCATCAATAATAGAACTTATATCTAACTTCAATTGGTAATAAACGTGACATATCATGAATAAGAAAAGTATGAGATACAACTAATAATACAAATATATAAGCTACCATTCAAATTGTCGCCGTCGTTGAAATTACATAAATTTGTGTGACTGGGAAAAAGTCATGGCAAATGACAATTTGGTCACTCTCCTAATTTTTTATTTATTTATACAAATATGCTTTGGGTTTGGTTTGGTAATATTTTGTTGGGTAGCCGCCCTTGAATTTCTTGACCATGTCTTGACGTTTGGCTCCTATAATCAATGCTTGGGAAACTGCTAATGGCCTGTTTCTAAAATTAGTGTGCCAATACAGCTCCCCGAGTTTTATACATCAATTAATTTTACCTACCACAAGTAAATATACCTTTTTAATATTGAGGTTTTGAAAAAAATAATATTTTATGAATTGATATTTTAAAAAATAGTAAAAAATTTGATTTCTTTTAATACTTAATCATCTCTAAACTTTTTTCTTTTTGTCAAACGATAAAATTTATAAGAATATTTAGTATACCAACATCGTATTAAATGTCGGGGATTTGAAATCTCATGACATTATTGAGATTTCCATCCAAAACTCATCATAAATAATTAATTTAAAAATAAATTATTTTATTTTATTAACTATTATTATGAAGCAATTTATCAAACAAAATATAGTGGATAAATTTAATTTTATACATTAATTAATTTTTAATTTTTTTTATTGAATTTTAAATGATAATTAAACCAAAAAAAAAAACTAAATCGTATTATAAAAATCTCATTTCCTACATTCCAAACACATATTTTCTATTCCCAGACATCCAAAATCCATACAGGCATACTATTACTAAACACCCCTAAAAGGACTAGTAACAACAAACATAAAAGAGAATAAACATTTCTTAATAAAAAAAAAAGTGGACTTCGAAATTAAGATTTCTCCCAATAAAACAAAAAAGAAATACTAGCAAAAGTAGATTATAGATCTTAATAGCTTCTAAAATACAAACAAATGATTAGAGCAACAACCTTCCCACTAATCACATCAACCAACATTTTGCATCAGATCAAACTTTTATCAACTACAAACCATTCATATAAAAAATTGGCTAAAACGTTAAATATTTAATAGTGTTACCGAGTAATAAATTTCATTACATAATTTTTTAAACTACGTTAGTGTAATATATCATCTTTAACTACAAGACATGTTTGTGCATTTTGTCAGGGTTTTATTTGCAGTTTACCCTATAATAAATTATTAAAATTATAAAATACTTTTTTATTATCTTTAACACATAATTTTAAAATAGTCATTATTTGTAAATATTATTTACATTTTTCAAATCATCGATCACTTAAGTTTACAGGTTTAATATTATAATAACCCAACCTAAAGAGTAGAAGTACTTACAATTCTAACTTTTTTTTCTTTGGGATAACGACACATCTAGACTATTTGTAAAAATAATTTCTTACCTGTTAAGAATCTAAAATATTTACATTCATAGATCATTTGATGATGTCAACTAAAGTTTTCTTACCGGACAAAAAAAAATCCTTCAATTAATTATATAATAAGTCAACATTTAATAGAAAGAGAATGGTTTTTCGAATATTAAACATGGAAAGAGAGAAATTATACTTAAATATGGGAAAATGTATTTATAATAATAATTTGACATTTTTATCTGATTATTTTATTTTAAAATAGTTTTCACAATTCTATTAAAAAATAGAAATGATAAGTAGCATCTTTAATTATAATATTTATAAATTTGTTACCATATACCTATTTTTTTGTACATAGCCCATGTGTCACATATATATTTATTGATCTTTTTTCCTATTTTACCTTCTCATCTATGGAATGTGTTTTCTTTCTCAAGTTAATTTGAATTTCACTCTTGAATTATTTAGATTTTTATTTGTAAGAATTTATTTGAATTGGAAACAATATTTTTAAAATAGATTTTTTATTTTTAAGTTACCATCTATATAATCTCATATTTAAAATACTTATTTATACACACAATAAATAATTTATATGTACATAAATAACATACAATATGTAATACAAATAAAATATACAATGTAGTGAGATGATATACAATACAATAGAAATACATACGATGAATATAAAAACAGAAGAATCTAATCACACATATAAAAGAAAAAAAATTGTATTAAAAAAATATTAATTTATTCTAAATAAATAATGTATGATGTAATTAAAATTGTCATATATATATATTGCAATACTAAATAAATAATATACCATATAACAAAAAAATATATAATATGAATTATTAGTATGCATCATAAATTTAAGAAATAATTTTGAAGTAAAATATAAAATTAACTTAAGAAAAAGTATAATATAATTTGACTATAAATTTTGGAAAAATCTTGTGTGGTGTTGTAGTTTGTTTTTTTTAAAATAAATATCTTGAAAATATGTTAAGAAAATGACGATTTTAATGATACATTAAATACAAGAATCAAACATTAGATCAAAATAAAAATATAAAGGAAACAAGTAATGAAATAGACTATTAATGCTGTATTAATTGTAAAGGGTAAAATGGGAAGGAGAAGATAACAATTTAATAACTTTTCAAAAAAAAAAAAAGATAACAATTTAATAATAAAATAAATAAATAACTAAATCTGATTTTTTACAAATGATTTATTCTTGACAATTTATCTTTTCCTTTTCCATGAAAATGAACACTATTCACCAACTATCTGTTTTTATAGCAGAAATTCATGCTAATAGCCCATGGGCTTCTGAATGCAGGCACAATAGACCCATATTAATGGTGGATTCAGAAATTTGAACCCACATTTTTTTGTTGTCTTGAGAAATTTTCATATCTACCCTAAATCATTAACCAATTATCATTTCTGGCCCTATAAATAATAGGGTTAACTTCAGTATTAGACAAATTAACGTTGTTTATTTCAAAAAAACACAATCTTTTAAATATATATCAAAACTACCCAAAACCACCACCAGAAAAATTAAATTATATTGTGAAATGACGAAACATACCCCGATAAATTTTCCTTAATTAAATGATATGTAATTAATGAGATATAGTTATTAGGAGAGATAAAATGGTAATAAGGTAAATAATGAAATCGGAATCCACCAGAATCGCCACCATAAATGGTGTTTTATGTGTAAATTTGATATTAATATGAAACAACCATTAAAACTGAAATTAAGTGAATTAAATTGGTTATTGGTGTAATTAATTCTAAATAATATTGAGAGTTTCAATTATACCCTTCATTAATATTCGGTCTCATCTCATTCAAATTAACTTTATTTTGCCCTTAAATCCGTAACTATTCACTCCCAAAACTCACACATGACACTGCATATTAGTTTCAATTCATGGTACAGCTAAATTATGTTCATAACTAATTATAGTTTTCCTCTAAATAATATTCAACATACGAACTATTAAATAAAGAGACTAATATAATGTAATTATATATATATAAAAAAAAAAAAAAAAAACAATCCCAAATATTCATAGAGAGAGATGAAATATATGTATGTAGCTAGGAGAGGTCAAATAGCAAGTCGTTGAGTAGGGAAATCCAAAGCTGAGCCTCAAACTCCAAAGCCAACTCTTTCTTTTCTTCCCTCAAATCTCCCCACTTCTCCATATCTTTCACATACACTTTCCTACCCTCCTCCAACCCCCACTCCATTTCCACCATTCCTCTCCCATTATTATTTATCCAATCTTCTGTTAACTTCAATACTTCTTCCTCGCTTAATCGACGTCGAATTAGGCCCGCACTATCGAGTTTTTCGTGGAAGAAGTCGAGTAGTAGATTCTCTGTTTGGAATATGAAGCAAGATGAGTTGGTTGTTGATTTAACCAGTTTGAGAAGTTCATAGGCCTTTGTCTCTATTTGGTTTTCTTGATCTTCAAAACGTTTTTGCAAGTTAATAGGCTCCACAGACTTGTTCTCAAAGAGGTGAAGGCTACAGTTGAAGGATGATGAAGAAATATCTTCAAAAGGAAAATCCAACACTGAAATTGGACTGAACTGTTCCTTCTCCTCCTGATCACTTCGCCATTGCTGCATCATTTTGAGATCGGCACACACTTAAAAATAAAATATATAGTATTCTTCTCATTCAATTATCGATTATTTACAAAACAACACGTTTTCTAAGAGAGATTATTCCATGTAACCGCTCTCTCACATATAATCGAAATATGAATTTCTAGAAAAAAAATATTTTTTTTTTTTTTTTTTTTTACCAAACCATAAAATAAATTTACAATCACAATAAACTACATGAATAAATATCGAAATATGACTTTCTAGAAAACACGACAAAACTACAAAAAAGAAAAAGAATAAAAATAAATTGAATCTTAACTGACACCATATATAACATTAATGATTATTTAAAGAAAGCCAAAACCTCCCTCATTTGTTTTTTTTCTTTTTTTTTTTAATTTATTAAATACCACTACGATTTGGTTACCGACACAAATAGCTAGCAGAGGTGACAGACCAATAATAAACTACAAAATATTTCCCACATAATGGCATAGAGGTAAATAAACTAACATAGGGTGAAAGAAAGAGACGTGATCTAGTATAGCGGGTACTACGAAATCAAAAGGCATTGCAAGTTTGATAGCCGTAGATCATGATACGATGGAAACATGTGGCGCAATCGTAGGCCTCGATGAACTCAAATTGTATTTAACTGACGTGGCTCTTTGCTGTATGCTAACTTTTCCCAAGAGATACCCCACACGTGAAATTAATGCTGTCCCTACTTCCAGCTGTATTTTCTCAATCTATGCTATATTATCTATCTACGCAAACTATATAATTTAATTCCACACAAGAATTTTGAATTTTTCAAATTATAGATTGTCATTAAAGAAAAATCAATTCTCAAATTTACGGTTTAGCTCGTAGATTTAAAAAACTTTGAATACATATAAAATACAAAATTCAAACCTTTAATCTCATAGTTATAAAAGGTGAATGTTATATATTATAAATTTCCTTAAAATAAAAAAAAAATTATTACATCATATCAAATGATTGAATTCAATAAAATAGTGTAGAAAGTATACTCACGAAACAAACATTTTTCTAGATGATATTTATTAAGTTTTTATACTATTATAATTCGAGAATTGTAATATACTGATTCCTCTACTTAATTAGTGGTTCGAATATTTTTTCATTAAAAATAATTGAGATATATAATCTTTTTTTTTAAATAATTAAGTATCAAAATATTGCAGTTTTAACTCCAATAGGTAGCCAAAGCTAAAACAGACGGTAAAAATAAAATAAAGAAGTCAATCCGAGACATTAGAAAATTACTTTACGCACGAGAAGTATGGGATAGAATACTAAAATAGTTTCAAATATATTTTCTGACCTTTGTGATTTCCTCCGGCGAGACGGCGGAAGCGGCGGCGATGGTTGCTTCTTCCATAAAGTCTTCACCATCTTTTTCGCTGTCTAATCCGCCGATCATATTTGAATCTTCTACGCCTTTTCCGATGTTGTTTTCGCCGTAACTTTCAGAATCAACACTGGACGTGAATTCACTCTCCGTCCAACTATTACTATTATTACTATGACTACTACTACTACTGCTCGTCGAGATTTTAACGACGGTGGAATTTCGATCCACAGGAAATTCCTTCTCATCATCAAGGAATTCCTGGAATGATTTCCAACGTGGAACCTCAGGTTGAGGTTCCCCAACCGTATATTGACATTCTTCTCGCTTCCAGAAGCTTCTCGGAAGAAATTTCCGAGAAAGGCTTCGAGGCAAATACCTTAACCGAGATCGGTTAACGGAGGGGAAAGGAAGTTGCTTGAAAGCTCGAATAACAGCCTTTGAGACCGCGGCGAAAGCGGGTTTTCTCGAAGAATTTCGTCGTTTAGTTAGGGAAGAAGAAGAAGAAGAATCTTTTACTTTGAGATCGATTTGGATGAGAAATCGAATAGTAGTAGTGGTACAACACTGTCGACGAGGAAAGGATCGGAAGCCATTGGAAGAACAAGAACTTAGTTCATAATCTTTAAGATAATCCTTGAGCATTAAGGATCTAGGGTTTTCCATGAGCTGTGAGGAAGATAGAAAATAAAATCTGAGTTAGGGAAATGGTGAAATAAAAACTTCCATTAATTCATGGATTGAGTAAATTAATGGAAGAGAGAGAAATGGGAGATGGGATATTATAGAGAGAGTGGGGGGAAATCTAAAACTAGGGTTTGAAGAAGGAAAAGGAAAGAGGGAGGTAGTTTCTAAGAGGGTGAAGATCTCAAGGTAAAAAGAAAAACAAAAAGAAAAAAAGGAGAAATGCAGAGAAGATGAAGAAGGAAAAGAAGGCTGTAGGATGGTTCTTCTTCTTGTGGTTGTGAGGGTGAGTTTTAAAATTTTGAATCTCAAACTTGGGATTTTTTTTTATTATTATTATTATTATTATGTTTTTAAAAGTTAGGGCGATTTAAATATTTTTGGAAATCTATGATATTTTATAGTTGTCCATGACGATAATGTACCCAAATCATGACTAAAAAAATCTAGAAATCGTTTACTCAATCTATAAATTCACTTGAGGGAAGAAAAATATAAGGTTTATTGAGTGAATTGCAAAATATAGATAAGTCAATATTTTTATTTTACTAAAATGGAGAATATTTTTTCGTGAAATTAACAAAGGGTAACACAATTTATAATTTATTACAAATATAATAAATTTTTCTCATATGAATTAGTGATTAAATAGTGATCAATGTTAATTGTATCAAGTGATAATATTTGTAACTACCTCTATTTTTATCAATATTTTTCTATGGTAATAATTAGTCGTATAAAAGTGACAGATCATAATATTTCATTAATTAATAATAATAATAATAAATATACGTGACATACTATCAAATGAAAGTGGTATAAAATATGTCTATTTATAAATACATTGTGAGTAAAATTATCTCCCAAAATAGTCTCATGAGACTGGATGGAATATCTCCAAAACTAAATATCTTGAAAGTACAAATTTTATATTTTTAAAACCGTTTGAACTATTTAAAGTCCCTGAAAACTTACTATTTTTTAATAGAGTGTTTTAAAAAAATCAGAGGTATAATATATAATAAAGAAGATAACAAAAAAAAATGGATTTAAAAAAAATAATTGATAGCAGATGTTGAGTTGAGAGGGAGACCCATAGTTGACCTTGAGAATCAGGCATATCATATTCTTATCATATGGTTCGATTTCTTTTAGGCACACTGTCCACTCTTCACGCGCGATAGCACGTGTGCATGCATGCATTATTCAAGACCGATCATTTTCATTTTTTTCTATTATAAAATAAAAGGCAAATTAAAAAAAACATCCATGTGATTTTGGTTAAATGTAAACACAATATTTGTAGTTTAAAAATGAATATTTATACCTATGTAGTTTCAAAATTGTATTAATTGACCCTCCACACTACGTCGTTAATTTTCTTTTGGCTATAACTTTTTCGTTTGAACTTCGATTTGAATGATTTAAGATGTTATGAAATATTTGTTTTGAGCTCTACATTATAGTCACTCAAAAACTTAGAAATCATCAGTATATAAAAGAATTATCATCATCAAAATATTATATCGGATTGAAGTCATAAGCACTTTTTATAGTGATGATTTAGAAGTTTTTTGTGACTATAATGTAGAGCTCGAAACGACGATTGCAGAACATTTTGAATCATTCAAATCGAAGTCAAAAGAGAAATTATGGCTAAAAGAAAATTATTGACGTAGCGAGGAGAGGGACCAATTTGCATAATTTTGAAATTATAGGGGTATAAATATTTATTTTTAAACTACAAGAGTATGTTTACATTTGACCAAAACCACATGAGTGCAGGGCCGTTCCTAAAAAACAAGGGCTTGGAGCGATATATAATTTTGGGCCCTCGATTATATAATCCTTAATATGAAAAAGCATAAAAATATTAAAACACAATATCAATAAAATAATATAATAAAAGAATAACATAAGATTATCAAAGTAGTATAAAAATATATATAAAAATTGAACTTTGAACTTATGTTGGTATCTAACTCAATTTATAATGGCAAAAAACTTAGAGATATTGTAGAGTGATTAGAGATATTGTAGAGAGAAAGTCAGTCAACGTTACTTAGAATAGATTCTCAGTTATATATTATTAAAACTAAATTTTTAATTCAAGATTTGGGGCCCTCAAAGTTTGAGGGCTCTGTTCCGTCGCACCAGTTGTATCATGTCTACGACGACCCTGCATGAGTGTTATTTCCATTTTACCTTAAAATAAATTGATTTTTTCTTTTAAATTTTTTTTATCGGGTATATTATTTTTTATTTCCGCAGATTTTGGTATACTTTGTACCCTAAATCTCCAAATTTTAAAATGTTATAGTTTAATCATCGAGATTTGCAAGACATGTTTACTTTGTCTCTATCATTAATTTTCTGTGGGGGTGATTGTATATAATGCTTATATGGCCAATAAAAATATTTTTTTATTGTTAATGTGCAAAAAAATCTTTTATATATTGCCAATAAGGATTAAAATAATTTTTTATAACTCATGTATTAGATTGTAACAGTAAGAAATTTCTAGAGGTAGAATTCATTAATTTATTAAAATTTATAAATCTAATTGGAAGAAAATTCTCACTTTTTTAATGTGTAGTATATATATCTTTGTATTGATTTAATTATTGGTGTGTGTTATATTTAACTCTATTTTTTATCTGCTCACTTAATTTTTTTAAATTTCTATGTTGATCCTTCATATTTTGATGAATTCCTAACATAGTTTTTTAGTTAAAAAATTAATTAAAAAAACAAGATAATTTTTTTTTAGAGATAAATCATTATATATTATCAACTAAACCACACGAAGTCCACATCTCTAATAAAAACATACCACGTCACTTAAGTTAAATAACTAAAATGAATAAGTGTAAACTAGATAAAATAATATAATTCTAAATACATTAATATATAACTTTAACCAAAATAATTGATATATTCAAAATATAGTGTAATATAACTTCATGAATGAACGCTAACCCAGTATAACTTAACTAGTTTGATATCCTGCATTTATTCTCATGTAATTGTAGCATGTAGGTTTGAGTTTCCTTTCATCAATTTGATGAATTATTTTTTATTTGAAAAAAAAAAACTCAAAGGAAGGGATCTAATTGCGTGGGTTACGTGTCATTGGCAGTTGAAATTGATTGAGATGTTAGCTTAAGAGAGTTAGGCTGAAGTGATTGAGATGCACATGTTAATTTGTACGGACACCAGCAAAAAGCTTATTCAATAATTAATGTGTGGGTTTGAATTGGATAATAATTACTCAAAATATGGCAACCCATTTCGATATTTAGGACCACCTTTTTTCCATATGGGAGTTGCTGGTGGGTTAATTTAGCCTCACTTAGCCCAAATCTTAATTATTATTAATTTTTAAGTACTTTCTTCACGAGCTAATTTGTTATTTATTTTTAAAGTAAAATATAAATGAGACACCTGTAGCTTGTTTCAAATGCATGAACACCTCTGTAGTTTGAAAATGGCAAATCACATTCTTGTGGTTTCAAATTTTTTCAATTAGACTCCTCCCTTTCAATGCCAATAAT
The DNA here is from genome assembly GCA_028015215.1 of Gynostemma pentaphyllum. Classification (NCBI taxonomy): domain Eukaryota; kingdom Viridiplantae; phylum Streptophyta; class Magnoliopsida; order Cucurbitales; family Cucurbitaceae; genus Gynostemma; species Gynostemma pentaphyllum. The sequence goes on along the minus strand of CM051351.1, from coordinate 4,966,912 downwards.
TTTATTTTAGCCATAATTTATTCGTTTGAATTCTGATTTGAATGATTCAAGATGTTTTAAAATCCTCATTTCAGGCTCTACATAATAGCCACTTTAAAACTTTGAAATGATTAATAAATAAAAGAGTTTATTAACATCAAAGTACTATGTATGATTGACACCGTTAACTCTTTTGTCTATTGATGGTTTAGAAGTTTTTAAGTGACCGTAGCGTATAGACTGAAATGAAGATTCCAAAATATCTTGAATCATCTAAATCAGAGTTCAAACGAAGAAGTTATGATTAAAAGAAAATTAATGACATTGAAATTGAGGGGTCTGATTGAAAAAAATTTAGAACCACAAGGATGTGATTTGCTATTTTCAAACCACAAGAGGTGTTCATGCATTTGAAACAAACCATAGGGGTCTCATTTGTATTTTACCCTTATTTTTATAATGTGACAAAGAGAGTAGAGAGTTTGAGGCGTAGCTCTACGAATAGGTATTAATGAGCCGAAAATTAATTAGTTGAGTTTTAAGAGTGAATTGGAAGTTGTTTATTTATGAAAATATTGCTAAGTCAAGTCAAGACTTGAATAACTCTTGCTTACGATTCAAGTCACTACTATATTTTTTTTAGAACACAATATTTATTGCAAATATTGTTTATTTTGGATGAATGTTTTTTAAAATTATCTTCTCTTGTTTTATTTTAGTTTATATTATCATGCATAACCTATTTCTTTTAAGAACACTTGAATGTTTTTTTTAAATCATGGATTTATAAATAATGACTTAAATATATTTAAAAGAAACTTATTATCTCTTTCGTATTGAAAACAAGAGTTAAAAAATTGTTTTTCAAAATAATATCTAAACGGAGTTCATAAAGTGAAGATATAAGACTAAATAAAATAAATAAATGGCAAGACTATAATTGATCAAATCAAGTAAATTTTCAGTTCTTTATATATAAGATTAACAGGAATTCGGCTTTATATATTAAAAATGTCATAGTTGATAAATGAAAATTAAACCAACATTGATTTTATTCAGTAAAAACACGAGTAAATGACTAAAATATTGACAAAAGTTACAATAACAGATTTGAAATGAACCCGCGAGAAATTACTACATGACATTAATATTACTTTCATAACTGTTAGATGTATGAAATAGAGAAATTATAAAATCTCATTTAACTATACATCTAACAATTATGGGAGTGACATGCCACATTTTATCCAGCCACTTTGGATAATTTCTATTCTATACGTCTCCATTTTGTTAGAATGTGACTTGTGAGTCATGATAAGCTAATAGCCCTATGTGAAGGATGTACTTTATTAATTTTTAATTCTTTTGTTTTCCCTATTGTGGTCTTTTTTTCATTATTCACATTCATATTGACAACAGTGTATCAAACAAATATAAGGTCCCTCTATGACCATAGAAATGAATAGAAAAATAAAGAAGGGATATTTGAATCCTTACCAACTTGATCTTGTTGCCCCAGGCAACAAGCATGCATACCCCCATAATTCAAGTTGGGTAACTCTCACTCAAAGGAAAACTACCCTTTTCATTCAATTAGATTAGTAGATATGGTAAATTTTTTTAAATATGGGACACCAAAAGAATTGACTGGTGAGCCGTATGACGTAGGCTAATTGTTCTCGGATAGCACCTGCTCCGGTAGAAATTTCTCGATTTCGAAATGACTTCCGTTGGAAGCCCTGTCTAAATTCACAGTAGTAGGGCGGATTAGATATCGCCAATGGAATCCCCTGAGGGGAGGTCCATTACAGCAAAGGATGAAAAAAAATCTAGAGTACTGATTCAAAATTATCTTGATTCATCCCCCCTCAGGATTTGCCAAAACATTTGACTCTTCATCCATTGGAATATAAAGGATATATATATATATATATAATCAAACTATTTTCACTATAAAATTGAGTTTCATGAATAAGCCAAGGATAAATTTGTTCCTTCCCAAGCAACTAAATTATTAAGTATAATTCTACCTTTGAACTAATACATAACTTCTAAAAAATTGTGTGCATGTCAATAATGGACAAGTCATTCAATTTGTACTTGTTCAAAAAAAATTATGAAAAATTAAAAATGAGAGTAACAATGATTAAGTTTTTAAGTTTAAGGCATTTTTAAAAAGTTAAAATGGAACTGAGTATTTTTTTCGAAATTATTTTATTTATAATTGCGTCATTCTCTTACACAAATTTTACTAAACAAAACGTTGATTGGGTCAAACTCTTAATTCTAAAACATTTGAATATCACTCCATCAATTAATTTATATGAATTTTCAAAGGAACAAACTTTACCTTATTGGTCGGCGGTTGGGTTTTGTAGAAGGTTGGGTTGGGTTCGGTCAATTTATGTAAAAGAAAGAATTAGACACGACATGGATAGAGAAGTGAACACGTGTCTCAAACTAATAATACATTAAACTGGTTTTTTGCGTTTTCCTCAACACTTTAAATCTCTTTGACCGTTGATTTGACCCACTTCCGTTATTCCGAAATTTGAAAAGTATTTCCCCAATTCTCTCGTTCGAAATTCGAATATTTATATTTATATTTCCTTTCTTTTCCTCACCTATGAGTGGTAGGTAATATAATTTTATGAAAATATTACATTATTATAGATATGTTTTTTTTTTTTAATAATGAGATCAACTGAAATTTCATGGAAAGACCCTTTACCCTCAAAATTTAAAGTTTTATTTTTATGTGTTATGTTTATACGGTGTTTTTAATTATACACAAATTTTATCCAATTCAATCACTTAATTTAAGTTTGATAGTGTAATTGTATAAATCATATATTTAGAATGTGAATATTAATACTTATAATTGAGAGGTGGTTTGCAATTTACCTAATTTTAATAATTTATTCAATATATCACTAAAAGAGATATTCAATTATCATAAGGGATAATTATAATTCATGTCTCAACAGTTTGTTTGATTTACAAATCACATTCAAGTGGGTTTAAAAGGTTTTCAACACCTATATAGTTTATAAAATGATAATTACAACTCTTTACTAATTAATTTTAACGAAATGAGAATATATGCTCATTTTACATAAATTTTATCTAATAATAAAACACTTGCATTCCTTAAGATAAGTTAGAGGAGATTTATCTCCACATAACATATAAAGAAATATTAATCAATTACAATTAACATCACCAAACGATTTCTTGGAAAAATTTGAAATCCAAAGACCATCAAAACAAAATCAATCCTAGAAAGAAAGGAAAAAAAACATTAAAAATTTGTTTTTGTCCTCTTTGCCTCTAGAAACTCCACAACGACACGTCACCCCAATCCACGTCATCAGAAACATAAAAAGGAGGAGGAGAGAGAAGAAGTCCTTCAGCCAAGTCAGCAAGCAACATCGGCATATCCGACAAATCCTCATCTACCTCCTCTACATAAATCCTCTCACTGGGCTCCACTCTTTCTTCAACGTCGTCTTTTCTTTCATCATTACATTCATTCGCCGCTTGTGCCGCCGCCTTCCTAATCACGTTCCGATCACTAGACGCGGGGATCTGAAACCGCCACGCTGAGTCAGCAAAGTTAAGACACGCTGATTTCCCTCTCAACGCTAAGGAAGCCACGTCATGAGCACGCGCAGCCATCTCGGCCGTGGGGTAAGTCCCTAACCAAATCCTGGATTTCTTATTAGGCTCACGTAATTCACAAACCCATTTGTTATTATTCCTCTTTCTAACTCCTCTGTAAATTGGATGTCGCGTTTCCTTAAAAATTCTCCGACCAGCTCTTCTTTTTGGTCGGTCTGACGCTAAAATAACCTCTTCATCGCTGTAAGCCGTTGTCCGAATCGTTCCGGTCCCGGAATCTGACAACGTAGACGATTCAGACTTGTCGGAGACATCGGAGAATTGGGTGAAGAAATCCATTAAGTCAATATCAAGTAGAAATAAAGAAGAAGTTGGTTTTTTTTTTCTTTTTCTCTTTATAAGTTTTATCGGACGAGATTCGAGAATTGAGAAAATTTAATGGTTGGAGAGGTTTATATAGTTTTGGTAAAGGGAAAATTAAAGCACGTGCTGGATGGAGCGAAATGCACACGTAAAAGGAGACAGAAACAGAAAGAATAAAAATAAGAAAAAAGGTTCTTTTTTGGTCTTTTGGATAAAATGAAAAGGCAGCCATTTGACTGCCAGCTAAGTTAGCTTTGCTCAAACTCTTTACAAGAGCGTGTGAGTTACGAATGGATTCTGTGTGCTGCCCAAATCAAGGATTGTTGGAAACTCGTGAGTCAGGTTTATAGGCTTTCTATTTTTTTTTAATCACGTCATTCTTAAGTATTCAAGGATTAAAGTAATGCACTATTTTTCTTTTATTGGTTGAAACATGGTCAAGTGTAAGTTTGTATTTGTCAGATTTGATCAACTTTTTGTTTTTAAATATGTTTTTTTTATCAACTTACAATAATCAATAGTTATTATGTGGAGTAAATACTATATCACAATCAATCATAGATTATATTATATTAAAAGACAACATATTTATAGTAAAATAAATATAAAAAATTTGTAAGAATTATATAAAATTTTGACACCTATAAAAAAATATCTCTAAATATTCAGATTGTGTCGCTATCACGTGCACATATTTTCAATAAACTTGACAACTATATTAGAATCTCATTCTACTTAACATTAAATATAATTTTAACATTTTTTTTTAATCCAACAATTGTTTATAATTTAGAACTTAATATCGACTCAAACCCATTTCATTAAATTGCACGGGCCATGAAATAGTATACTTTAATTCAACCAATTAATCACGTTTTTTTCCCCAAACAATAATCAGTATGAATAAAGGTAAAACAAACGATGAGTTGACAGTTGGCAAGTGGGAGTTCACACTGTTTTACGGTCAGCCCGCGGAAGTACGGGTAACACGAGCGCCGAAATTGGAAGTTGCTAGAGTTGGGCCGGGCTTCCATAAAAATCAGATAGTGATGTCTAAGCCCAGTTTAAAGGACTTTAATATTGGGCTGAAATGAGGGTCCGTAGGAGTTACCTTGTTACGCTGTTTTTTTTTTAAGGTTTATTTTTTTATTTTATTTTTATAAATAGTTATTAACTTTATTGGCTTGAAGTTTTTACATTTGAATATATGAGCAAGCACTTTTTAAAAAATATATAGATAAATTTTTTTTAGAACAAAATAGTTTTTATCTATAATTTACATTTTTTTTACTTCAGTAAAAAGTCTAAGAAAATCTTATCGAATAAATTTTTTTAGTTAAAAAGTCATTTTGCTTTATAAATAGTATTGAATCTCTAGAATACATAATATCTAGATTACAGGAAATAGATTACAATGTTCCTTTTGTAATAATTAGAAATGAGAATCTCTTTGATAATGATGGTAGTGTAATGAAATTAACAATTCTTCCGCTGACACCCTTGTTTATGTTCTTAATAATAAATTCTACGTATTAATTTAATTAATATTTATTTTGAATAGATTAATGTACCCAAACTATTTTAATATATCAATTAGTTTATAAATTATTTATATACATATTTAATTAACATTTAAATTTAAATTTATATATTTATTTGATGCAAATGTATTTATTAAAGTATCAATAATTGGTGTAACTAAAAAAAATATGTTTCTAAATTTAGTTCTTGATGAGAAAATAATTTTTCTTATGTTATTAATTATATGTAAAAATAGCCAATAACATATTTATAATAATGAAGGGCGAAAAAGTAAAAAACAGAACACGATCGTAATAAAATCTCAAAAACCCATAGGTGGAGGGTGCATTCTAAAATGACCAGATACCATGTATTCTTTTATTACATGCAATATAAGATACTCTGGTATCTTTAAATGCAGTAAAATGAACAATGTTATTTGCATATTAATCCCTACTTAATCTTAGATTCATCGAAATGAACGTCCTCTAAATGTTTTTAATTGAATAATATATGTTCCTCCATTTATAAACCGATAGTTTCAATTTTTTGATTTTATATATATATATATATATATATATTGGAATATTTAATATTATAGAAACAATTCTAACAATAATATTTAAATTAAGAATTAATTTTTATACAAACATGGTTAGAACTTTTATCCTTAGTTATGAAATAGCTAACTGTATATCCTTAACTTTTTATTTCATATTACAATATCATTATATGTTACATAAAAAGAGTTAATATTCATATTAAATTTATTATAAGATTATAATTTTTAGACATCGTTTTGTTTATATAAACAAAAAATAAAGATAAGATTTAAAAACTTAATAAATCTTAAAATATTAAAGATTTTATAGTTTCTATTTATTTCATAAAACTAATACAAATTAACTAATATTTTTCAAATAAAAAAACATTATCACAAATTTAAAGTATATATTATTTTTAATATCAATTTATTAAAATAGATTCTTCTATAAGATAAAATACAATTGATAATTATATACGTGCATTGTACGGGGTAAAATTCTACTTTAAATCAATTTCCCAATCTTTTCAAAAATATGACACATCCCATAAAATGTGCATGTGATTAAATAATTGAAAAAATAAAATTGAAAATAATAATAATATATGTCTTTTCATCAATGAGAAGGTAAATATGACTTAAAAGGAAAATAATGAATAATCATAAATAATCAAAACTCTTAAAAGCAAAGTAAAGGAAAAGAAAAAAAAATATAGTATTAACCATCATAATTTTTTTTTAAAAGAAAAAAGATTGGAAATAGTAGGGAGACAATGGCTAGGTGTACCTCCAAAACAAAACCAATTTTGAGAGAGCTTTTAAAGAGAAATGAAGGGAGGAGGCCGAGGGGGCCAAAAGTGACATTATCTTTTTTAGGCTTTTTAAGATTAGAGACCAAAAAGAGGTACAATATCGTGTTGTGTCAATCTTTATTGGATGCTTTGTCCCCACCTCAACCACCCTAAGCCCTTTTCCTCACAAAATTTTGAGAAAACCAACATTACAAGGAAAAACCTTTTTTTTATAAGGGTCCCTAATACCTGTCTTTAAAAGGTGATATTTGAAGTTGATGTATCTTCTATGTAGGGAAGTTTAACAAAAGGGCATGGAAGTTTTTTGCAACTTGAACTTTTCAAAAAAGAAAAAAAAAAAAAAACCATCTATTAGACATTAGTAAAATCTAATCTCATTCAAAAATATTATCTCAAATAGCATAATTTTATATATTAATAATTAAAATATTTCAATATTTAACCGTTCAACTATTATTAAACTGTTATTTGAATAACTTTTAAAAGATTATGACATTTTAGTAATTAGTATATAAAAATATATTATTTAAATAATTGACCTTATTATTTATAGTTTTCCATAAATGTTTAAACTTCTTCATCTCTTGTTGTATGTTAATCTGGTTTGAAGCCAATCTTTGTTTAAAAAGTATGATTAATTTTGTATGCTATTTCAAAAAAATTAAAGGTTTTCATTATCATTTAATTTTTTTAAAATAAATATTATATATATTTTAATTTTTTTAACATTTAAAAATGTTCTTGAAATCTTAGTTAAATTTAAAAAAAAATTTAAAAAACTTTTTGAAACCTGAGTATTATATAAAAACTCTTTAACAATTTTTTTTTTATCAAACAGGTCCTCAAATATTTGATATTTTTTTTATTTGGTTAGGAATGTGATAAATTTTTTTAATCTTAAAATTTATTCGAAAACACACACCATAATCGGATGTATATATTATCTTGTAAAAGGGTGCTATAGTCTTTTCAATATATGACATTTTGACATAAATTAATCTCAAATTCCCAGAACCAGTTTTGGCAGTGCACTTTCTCATCTAAACCAGTTTTGGCAGTGCACTTTCTCATCTAAACCAATTATGGACAAATCCCATAAATAATATAAACTGTCAATCGATTAAATAAGTTATATTCACACTACTAACCCCTACTTGCATTATAGAAAACACATCCACTAATTTATTTTTCTTTTGGCGTTTAATTAAAATAGGAAAAGAATATTTCCATCTTTGAGACCAGAAGCATTGTTTGGAGATCTATCCCATCTTCTTGTAATAAAACTATTATTTCCATTTCAAGAATGTGGTAGGAACATGCATTCTTTTGAATATTTATTTTTTTAAATCTTCCTTTGCTAGTTGTGATTTTTATATTTCAAAAAAAAAAATCTGAATTTGATCATCGAACTTCCAACACTTCATCAGTTTTATCCCTCAACTTTATAATAACTAGTTTGTTTGAGTTTATACCTAGAGAGAATATAGAAAACTAAAGAAGACAAAGAAATGATAGAAATATTCCGATATTTATGCGTAAATATTAAGTGCAATAATCAAGATAAATTTTACTAGATAACACTTGTAAAACAGTTTTTTTTTTAAATAGCGATGTTTTTTAAAATGACATTTTCTTTAAAACATGTGTGTCGGCTTGATGTTTGTTTGAGTTAAAAAGAGGGAAAAAAATGTTATCCTTAATTTTTTTTTTTAAATATCAATTCATTAAATGTTATTTTTAAAAAACTCTCATATAACAAACCTAACACATACCAAATCTAAAATACATAGCTTAAAACACTACATGATGTCATATAAGATTTCTATCAAATACATTGATTTTTTTTTTAATTTATTAAAACTATATCAGATTCTTATATAATATTTAGTTTTGAAAAGAATGTGTGGGTCAAAAAAGTGAATGTGAAAGTTGAAAAAACAAAATAGAATATAAACATATTAAAGGGAAGATGGAATTCAAAGCCGAGTGAGAATAGAATAGTATAGGAAAGTTTGATGCAACCGTTTTATGTTGATTTTTTTTTTCTGACCTTGAAATAGAATACAACCGTTATGGTGAGATAGAGAGAGATGCATTTGAAGAAAAAGTATGAAGATGGGGATGTCGGCCGGCCAACCCTGTCTCTCCCTCCATTAGTCAAAACTTGAATTTGATTTATATGTTTTTTTATCGGAAAATATTTGTCTTCTCACTAATGAGTAGGAGTTCTACCTAACTTTCATTCGTATCTAATATTTATTAAATTAAATATACAAATGTAAAATAAATATATAGATTTTATTAATAAAATTTGAATATAATAGAAATTGAATATGAAAATTATGAGAAGTTTTTCTTTACCGATAAATAGACTAGTATTTTTCTTTTTCATTCAAAAGTTAGAAAAGGGGGTCATATTTCGGCTCCATGTTGTTTTATGATTTAGCTTGTAAAATCCTCTTCAAAAAATGGTATTACTTTTGTTTGTTGTTTTTTCTTCTCTCTAATTTTGAGGATAAATTAAAGGAACTCCGACACACCAACCCACAACAACAGTAGCTTTGAAGTTTGAAAATCAACCAAAATCTCTCTCTCCCTCTCTCCATATTTTGATAGCTGATATCTTCCATTTCTTCCACTTCAAAAGATCATCTTTGCAATTGCAATACATTCTCTTAGATAACTTGAAGTGGGTTTGAATGAATTTTTCATCGATGTTCAATATTTCATTTTAAATTTTAGGTTTAAAATTATATTTTGATTCGTAATCTTCCAAACATTTTGTCTTAATATCTAAGACTTCCTTTGATAATCATTTCGTGTTCTGGATTTTGTTTTTATTTTTATTTTTGAAAAATATAAATTGATAATTAGATTAAAAAATTAAAATCTTAAAACCACAACACAATTTTAAAAAAAAAAAAATTGATTTTTAAAATTACGTTTTCTCAAAATTAAAAAACGAAAAATGAAATGGCAATCAAATTAGGTCTAAACTTTATACATTATGATTTTTAAAATACTTTTCAATAAAAAAAAGCTAAATAAAATTAAAATTATAGAATAAATACATAACTCTATATGATTTGATTGACTAATTTATAAACATAAACAAATATTATAACACATGCATCTTGATGGAGTGAAGCTAGAAAATATATTGGGTAAAATACCCCTTTGGTCCCTGAGTTTTGGAGGTCGTGTCTATTTAGTCCCTGCGTTTTCAATTTGTGTCTAAGTGGTCCCTGAGTTTTGGATGTTGTGTCTATTTGGTCCCTGTGTTTTCAATTTGTATCTAAGTGGTCCCTGAGTTTTGGATACTGTGTCTATTTGATCCCTAGATTTTCAAGAACTATTAGAAATAAGTTTAATTGGTTTTTAATTTAACGTATTCGTTAACTTCTTACCAGATTATTGACTTAACGCTGACATAACATGTTTAATTGGTCAAAATACGAAGATATTATTAAATCTTTCATCAATCTAGGCCTAAAATTTGACATAATTATTAATCTCATGTCAGTATTTTGATCAATTAAACATTTTATGTCACCGTTTAAGTCGATATTATGTTAATGAGTTAGTAAATTAAGGAATAATTAAACTTGTTTCTAATAATCCAGGGACCATTTAGACAAAACTTGAAAACTCAAGGACCAAATAGACACAATATTTAAAACTCAAGGACCAAATAGACACAAATTGAAACGCATGGATCAAATAGACACAATATCCAAAACTCAGGGACCACTTAGACACAAATTGAAAACGTAGGACCAAATAGACACAACCTCTAAAACTCAAGGAACAAATGAGTATTTTACCCAAATATATAATATAAGATTGCGACGTTTGGGTAGTTTCTTTAATTTATAATTGATGTTGAATGACAAACAGATCAAATGAATTTATAAAATTTAAAAATAATTTAAAAATCAACTTCATATACCCTTAATATATAAAGAGAGGAATGTTAAAGAAATAGTTTTGAATAATTTTATCCCTACATGATTTTTTAAAATTACAAAATATGTTATTATTTACTTTAAAGTTACCCTTCATCAAACTTTAAATTTACAAAATATATCATTACCACTAAATTACCACTCATGTATTGATTATGTTGATTTTAATTCTTTTTTCAAATATGAGCATATATTAATTTTAAATATTAGAAAAAATATCATGTGTGGTCTACGTGTTACAAGACTAGTCGGATAAAATAGGTATTAAAATTTAAGCGAAGGGGACTTTTTTCCTCTTTAAGAAGACAAATCATCTTTGTAATATCTTGTAGGGTCATCAATTGAAAATGTGTGCTAAGCACTCACATTCCAAAATGCTAATTTTGGGGCATTGAATTGAAATATTTACTTTGACCTTTTTTTTCCCCTCATACGTGTATGTATATTAATTAATGTTTTTATATATATTATATGCATTATCTCCCGTTCCGATTTGAAGAATGACAGCCGACACAATCCATTTTGAAAATTATATATCAGATACACCATTCCTTTTATACAAAAATTATAATATCTGGATTTTAAACAGACTAGTTGATTTTACCCTTTTTTTTATTTATTTATTTAAAATATAGAAACCATTTATCAAATTACAAATCAAGCAAAGTCCTATGATTATTAAACTGCATGATCTTCTAGTACAACCCTTGCTAATATTAGCTACCCATTATTAATCAAAATCAGGGTGTCTAATTTAATGAACTTGACTAATTTGGAGAAATCTCATTTCAAGGCAGCAAAAAGTCCATGAGCATATCCAATGAAATTTTGAAAAGTAATGATCTCCAATCAAAGTCCAAACACAGTATCAAGTTTTGTTGTAGGGATAAAAAGTCAATTTGATATATAGATTCCTCTTTCAATTCATATTGAGAGATTGTTCCCTTTTCCCCCTAAACATGAGGTTAGGATTTAGACTTTAATTATGAATGAGTTATTGAGTCTAATAATGTAAATATATAGAGGTCCATTTTGATGATAACTTTGGTTTCTTTGATAACAATTTTGATTTTTGATTTTTTTTAAAAAAATTTTGGGTCAAATTTAAAGTAAAAATAAAAAAGAAATTTTAAAAAGCTATTATTATTTTAAAAAAAATTTAGATGACGAGATAAATAAATTATTCTTAAGAAGATGATTAACAAAAACAAAGGATTACAACAAAATCTTTACTAAATTAGTAATTTATTTTCATTCCTATTAAGATCTCATATTAGATAGGTGAAAATGATCTAGCAAGATTTTTATGGGTCATAATTATCAATTGGTTTTGAAATGAAAAACTATATTTTTTAATATAACATCATAATCCAACAAACTTAATCAAAAGAACATCTAGAGAATCAATGATGAGTAAAAATAACTATTATCTTGAGTGGACATGTTAATAATATCAAATTAATAAGTAGAAAAATATATAGATACCTTCATATTATCAATTAGTTTTATGGTGAAAGTACATAATTATTAACATGTTATCTAGAAATTAAGCCATTTTAAAAATAGTCTTTTAAATTATAGATTAAACTTTTACACTTTCTTGATTATAAAGGGAGGTAAAAGCAAAACATATTATTATAATCGATTGAAATTGAGGAAAGAGAGAGAGTTGGTGATGTTCATGGTCGCATCGCATGATAACAGCCCGACATATGAACAGTGAAACGGTTAGCAGAAGGATTGGGACATATAAAGTTTACTCATATTAATATTAATTTATCATAATTAAAATAAATAATTCATTTAAAGTTCCAAATGTTTCTTTACTTTAAATCTTTCATTGATCAAATATTTTGACTTTTTCAATGGAACAATGGGACCCCATGAAATTTTTTTACTCATTATCTCATATTTCCTTTGCTCAACTTTCCATACCCCACTTTCCCAAGACAAATATCATTAAATCAAGCATTTTCTTTAATGGCCGACTTTCGAAATGAGTTACTTGATTATTAATAATGTTGCTTTCTAATTCTATACTATGATCAAGTTTTTCTAAAAATTTTAATTAAATTTATCCCATAGTTTTTTAAATATTATATAAAATATAGTTAGAGAAGATTGAAATCAACATCACATAGAAGATAGCTGGTATCTAATTAGTTGAACTATGTTCAATAAAATAGATCTTGTACGATAAATTATTTTATTTTAGGGTAAAATACCATTTTGGTCCCTGAACTTGCAATCAAGTTTCATTTTCGCCCCTAAACTTTTAAAAGTTACATTTTTCGTTCCTATTCGTTTCATTTTGGCCCTTCAAATTTTATTTTTCCGTCTAGGACACTAATAGAGGGCTTATGTGACATGTAATTGATGATGTGACATTATAAAAATATATTAAATATTATAGAAAAAAGAATATAAAGGAAGGTTAATCTCATTTCTCTCTCCTTAATTTTAGTCTTAAATCTCATTGTATATTTGTTTTCCATGTCATTTAACCTCATTGTATATTTATATAATGTCTCATCATCAATTATATGTCACATAAGCCCTTCGGTAATGTCCTCTATAGAAAAACAAAGACTGTAGGACTAAAATGGAACGAATCGTAAAGTTCATGGATGAAAAATGTAACTTTTAAGAGTGTAGAGACGGAAATGATACCGGAGTGAAAGTTCAGGGATTGAAATGGTATTTTACCCTTTATTTTATTAGTTTTTTTAGTTAAGATTAACGTGCTAGTTTACTCTTCAAGCTATTTTTTTAAGGGTAAAATGCAAATAAGACCCCTGTGGTCTTTTCAAAATGCATGAACATGGTACTTTGAAAATGGCAAATCGCACCCCTGTGGTTCCAATTTTTTTCAATCAGACCCTCCCCTTCAATGTCAATAATTTTATTTTAACTATAACTTCTTCGTTTGAACTCTGATTTGGACGATTCAAGATGTTTTAGAATTCTCATTTAAAGCTCTACATAAAAGTCACTTCGAAACTTTGAAATCATTAATAAATAAAAGATTTTATTAACATCGAAACACTAGGTATGATTGACATCGTTAACTCTTTTGTTTATTGATGATTTCAAAGTTTTGAAGCGATGATTATGTAAAGCCGGAAATGAAGATTCCAAAACATCTTGAATCATCCAAATCGGAGTTCAAACGAAGAAGTTATGGCTAAAAGAAAATTATTGACATTGAAGGGGAGGGGTTTAATTGAAAAAAATTGGAACCACAGGGGTGCGATTTGCCATTTTCAAAGAGGGGGTGTTCATGCATTTTGAAAAGACCACAAGGGTCTTATTTGCATTTTACCCTTTTTTTAATCAATGGTTTATGATTTGACTTCTTATTTTTAATTAATTGCCGAAATTAGTTATGACCATTCACTTTGCTATGAGTATTTAATAAATACGGATAACTTAAGAGGCCCATTAACTTTGATTATGCCTATTAATTATAAAAAACAAACTTACAAGATTCTACTTCTTAAAATCAATATTTTTTCTTATACGACTTTACCAAAATAAGTCTCCTGACTTTTGCTCTTTAATTGAAACTTTCAAATCATGATACGAAATTGACACAACTTCAAATTATAAACACAAAATTGAAACTTTTAAAATTATGAAAACAAACCCCAAACTATAGAGTAATAAGAGAAGTTAATGATAAAGGAGCCACTAAATATAATAGGGAAATTATGGGTTAAAATAGAATTTTAAATTTGTGCTTAAAAGACGAGTTAAGTTTATAATATATTCACCTATATATAATGTGTGATTTTATCCAATTGACACATACATACATATATAAATTGTTACACTATTTTTACATATTTACTATTAAATTTGTCTTTTTTTACTCTCAAATAAACGAAACTGAGTCGTTCAAAAAAAGAAAAAACGAAACTGAAATATAATATCAATAAATATCAAACTTATTAATATAGTATAGTTTAACTATTTCTACAAAATCAAAAGTTTTGAGTATTTCACCCCGAATTTAATGTAATAGCTAAAAAAAAATCATACTTTCTATAACATATCTTACGTTTTTCATGCAATGAGTTAAATTTAAGAATATATCTAAAAATTAATTTATTAGATAACGATCTACTATAACAATACTAAAATTTGAAATTACATGTATATTTTTTTTTCATAAAGGTAAATAGTACGGTGTCAGATTTCAAACACTTGATGAGTTATTATCTACACCAACTAGTCATCATTTACTTAAAACTCTCACGCGATGGAATCATATGGTACGTACTTTCTTCACATTATAAAATTACTACATATTAAAATCAGTATCAAATAGGAACAAATCTGCAAGACTATAATTTTTTTTTAATATAATTACAATTTACGGGTAAGGGTTGAACCATTCATTTAAAGTGAAAATACATATCTCGTTATTAAGTTAAGGGGGTGTTTGGAGTGCGGGAATCGGAATTGAATGTCTGAGGATTAGATGTCTGAGAATAAGTGGTATGAAATAAAATGGATGGGAATTTGATACCTGTGTTTGGAGTGTGCTGGAATAGGAATCAAATGCCTGAGAATATGATGTCTGTGTTTGGAGTGTGCTGGAATTTAGATTTATGGGAATATGATTATTGTCTGAGAAGAAATATTATGTCTGGGAATATGTGCAAATGTCAAAGTCAATGATAAATATATGAGATATTTTGGATGAGAATTGAATGTCAATGCCAATGCAAATTGAGGTTGAACCAAACATTGGAATGAGTATTAAATATCCATTCTCATGGCCAATTCCCGCAAACCAAACGCCCCCTAAGGGTCTAACCATTCATTTAAAGTGAAAATACATATCTTATCATTAAGCTAAGGGTCGAACCAATCATTTAAAATGAATACATATCTTATCAGCTGAATCTCGATTATTAATCCGATCTTCCATGACCCTGTTATTGCAATAACGTCTATATATAACTTAATTTTTTTTTGGATTAGAGGAGTGAGCTATCATGATTAATGGGAATTGATGGGCATGAAATTCTAGAGTATATTGGCAACGATAATATATTGTGGGGGAGGCCAAGAAGCATCTTAATCTAAATAAATAAAAGTGACAAACAAACAATCACATGTGATTTTAATATTGCTTTCCATCAGATAACACAGTTTAATTAAAACCATCTTTCATAAACCACTGGGCCGAAACCCACATAATCCGCAGTTAATCAAACAAAATCAAAAGACCGAAATCTTATTGAATTATGAAAACCAAAATAACTCAAACTAATATTTTTTGTTAATTGTTCTTAGCACCTATTTGATAATAATTCTAATTTTCATTTTTGTTTTTAAGATATCAAACTTGTTTCGTTAATAATTTTTTGTCTTCCGATTATGTAATCCACTCTTTGTTCACGTTTTTGGAATCCCTAGTTTTCAAACAATCTTTTATTAATGAAGTAAGAATACAAGATAAATAAATTTTTGTAAAACAAACTCCTTTTTTAAGGGGGAAAACTAAATCATAATTGGGTTTTCAGCAAATAAAATACATCATGTAATGAAATAGTATATTTCTACCTATTAATTATTGAAATGTCATAATTTAAAAAAAAAATACTCAAATAGTAATTGAATTGTTTACTTAAAAAAAATAATAAAAGCTAATAAATTCACTGAAAATATAATAAATTATTTAAGATAATTTTTAAAAAATTGTGATGTTTTAGTAATTAATATGAAAAATATGTGATTTGAGATAATTTCTATAACGAGTAAATTTTTGTATAGTTAAAAATTAATCAAATACATTAATTAATATTATAATGTGTGGATCTTCCATTCTTTTTAAATTACAACTCATCAGCATCATCATATAAGAAATAGTATAAAAAATCAACAAGACAAAAAAAAGTATATCAGAACTTTCACCAAGCCAAAGCTATATAGGCTATGGCGGCCAATACTAGTTTCCCTTTCTAGCTCATCAATCACAAACTCAAAAGTCATTTCATTATATTGATGATGCAAAATTTTCATTCATAGAATCATAGTTAGAAGTAGCTCCATAAACTCTCTGTCCCATCCGAATCCTCCATCGAATCATCCGATATCGGCGAATTCATTCTCGGCGGCGACACCATCATCCCCTCCGCCATGTCCGCCAACAAACTAGGCATCCCAAAAAGTGCATCTTCATCAAGAAACTCATCTTCTAAGCAACATTTTTCAGTACAACCGATATCGGTTTTCGTCGAATCTCGATTACTATTAGTACCTATAGTACTATCTCCACGACTGGTTTCTCCTTTCTTTAACGCATTGGCAGCTGCAGCTGCGGCCCCGCGTATATCACCCGGGGTAGTAGAAGCCGGGACCGGGTATGTCCCGATAGATCCCGGGAAGTTAAGAACCGCATCGCCACCTCGGAGAGCTAGGGCAGCGACGTCATAAGCGGCAGCTGCCATTTCGGGTGTCGGGAATGTACCGAGCCAAATGCGCGTAGTCTTACGTGGCTCCCGGATCTCGGAAACCCATTTGCCACTCCGGCACCGTATGCCGCGATACGACGGGTGCTTCTTGGTGGAGACACCAGAAGGCATAGTAACCGTGACGGTGTTGGTGATAGCGGTGACGGTGGTGGTGGTGACGGTTGATTGTTTTTCAATAGAATTTTCAGCATCATGAGGTTTTGGTTTTATGTCTCCTCCAAATGTGGGGACAGGAATAGAATGATGAGAAGAAGAAGAATGGTCAATGACTTGAATTGGAGCAGTTTGAGAAGATTTGTGTAAATGGCTTTCATTAATTGGAATTTTTTGGTCAGCCATATTATTATAAATCAGAAAGAGAGATGGGGAGAATTTGGTAGAGAATTAAGAGAGAGAGAGAGAGAGATTGAGAAACCAATATATATCTAAAAGGTTTAAGAAAAAATAGGTAAAGAAGGGTTAAAGGCGTGGGGAAATCGTGGGCACTTTTTATGGAAAAACAAAACCAAAAGATATTATCATAAATCAAGTTGGCATTAAGTTTGGATTTTATTTTGAATTAGGGTTTATGAGAGTGATATAGCGCGAGACCGAATAAGTAAATCCAAGTTTAAAGGGGAATCTTTTCTAAGAATATAGGGGAAAAACATCCAAGATAAAACTCTCTCAATATAATATTTAGATTGATAGAATAAAAAATAAGATAATGGACAAATAAAATTTAAAGATGACTTTATATAACCTTAAAAAAAAAACTAAAATGAATAAAAACTATTACTCTAAAAATATCCCATTATAAAAAAATTGGCGGAAAATGGAAATAAAAATGGATGCGGATTTGTTTAGAAGAACTTAAAGACGGTATTTTACTTTTGGATATTGATATCTCTTTCATTGTCACACGTTTAACTGTTTAAATGGCTCATAATATGTTGTAGCTTAGCTTGTATATATATATATATATAGCTTGCAATTAGCTGTTTTATGCGGCTACCGTCAAAAGGACCACATCTCTCTCTCTCTTAATCAGGAAGATTTATATGTATATTTGGTGTAAATAAAAGTTTCATAGCAAAGTCAATTTAATCTCATGTTTTTTTTTAGACTACATCAAAGTGGGGAGGGGACTCGAACCTTCGACCTCAAGGGAAGAGAGTATACGTCAAACCAGTTGAGCTATGTTTATGTTGACATTTAATCTCATGTTTTTATTTAGGTGGTTTTTTTTCAAAGATATTACATTAAATTAAGGGTGATGAGGTTCAAGTTTTCGGCGTTATAAAAGTAAATATTGATGTCTAATCAATGTATATTGATGAATATAACAAAGCAATCAATTTTCCAAAATACCCATGTGTTTTTTTTTTTTTATATTACATCAAATTGGAAGAATAAAGACTCAAAACTTTCGATCTCATAGGAAATGAGTAGATACTAGACCAGTTGAGTTATGTTCAGGTGGGCTAAAATACCCATATTAAGAGTAAAAACATATTGAAGATCAAGTTTCTTTCATTCTATTATAGTTTGACTAAAATTTTAATAACCATTTAGAGATAGAATGAGATTAATCATTTCAACTATAATAACCATAAATAGTTTGATTTTGCTACCTAAAATGATATTAAGGTTATAATTAGTAGCTTCAATAGAGGAAAGAAAAAAAACAGAGAATAAGATATGGAGATTTCTCAAACAGAAACACATAAATATAAATTAAATAAAAAAACATTATTGATTTAGTATGGGAAATTGGGTAGAAGATGAACATTGAATTCATGTTCAAATTTGCCTTCTCATTTATACAAATAATAATAAATAAAAAAACCTAGACCTGATACAAAGGCAGGTATTGATATTCCACCAGAGTAGGCCATGGCAATTTCATTTCTCAATATCGAGTAGCCCTTAAAAAAGCAAGATGGTCAGAAAACCAAACACACTTTTGATTTGTTCATCTTTTTAAAATATTAATTATTCTTGAATCAACAACTTAAACTTTTATATCTCATATTAAATTTTAAATGATATCAAATGTAATATAAAGTAATAACATAAGTGGTTTGATATTAGTGTTCTATTCTTATAAGACTGAAGATTTGCTCTACTCTCTTTCAATTTAATTTAATATCTAATAAAAAAAATATGGTATCATATATATTATGATTACTAAATTATAGTTTCCTTCAATTATAATATATTAGAAAATTTTAAATTATCTTAACTTGACAACTTAAATTTTTAAGTTTGATGATGATTTAATATGACAAACATAAAAAAAGTCATGTGAATTCAAATCACTTACTTGTTATTTCTTTCTTATTTATTCAATAGATTCATTAATATAAACCCGTCTAAATACCTAAATCTAGATATGAAGAAGAGTGATAAAAGTTAATTTAATTGATAAAGAAAAATACTCTTGATCCACATAAATCTTGTTAAATTCGTTTCCATTTTCAATATGGGATCTTTAAGACATGGAGTAGTTTATATAGTGATTACATGATTTTTTTTACAAATGTTTTGTGCTTCTGTTGACCTAGCAGCCTAGCTGCCTGAATGACCAGAAGCCTATGGTGTGGGGTGGTTGATTAGCAAAGAATAATAAGGGTCGTGGCCAAATTTAGTCCATTCATTTTACATATTAATAACCCTAATTCTTTTGCCTAAAAGTATTAGGCACTACGCGTTCTGAATTCTACACAAAAACACATGTTATTGTTCCCTCTTTTGAATATATCTTTTTTAATATTCAAAATATTTCCCTTTTTAGATAATGCATGTCATGTTTATAAATGAGATGATTGGAAAAATAGTAAATTATTTTTTAATAATATTTATAAAAAATATCACAGCTTCAAAAATATTTATAAAAATAATAAATTTTAAACTGATAAATTAATGATTAGTATTTAACCACATATTTTTACAATAAATGAAGAATCACTAATTCATATATTAATAATTTTTAATTGTTGACTAATGTAGTAAAAATTGTTATATATACATATATTTTTAAATGATAATATATTTATAAATATTACATCGAAATTCGTCAGTAAATTTCCCTTAGAAATAGTGAAAATTTAGTAACATTCTTGTTTCTCGTTTCCTAATTTTTATTTTTTATTATTTATTTTCTTTAAGATAAGTATAACTTGTTTGATGATAATTTGCGTTTCTCGTTTTTTTATTATTGAAAAAATAAATATAATTGTGTTTCGTAACTCCTTATTTCTTCTTTATTAAAGTTATATATTATAAATTTATTCTTTTATTCAATTTTTTTTTAAAAAACGTGTGATTTTAGCCATTTTCATATTAACCGTGCGTTTTTATAAATTTGTATTGTTGAAAGTATGAAGTAACAATATAGTTAATTGTATCAAATGTACAATATAACATGTCTTTTTAATTATGTACAATATAACATATCTTTTTAATTATGTACAATATAATTTTCATGTTATAAATTGTTATATACTTAATTCTCTGTTCTCTGTTATTCACTATGTACAGTAGAATAAATATTAATATATCTTTGGTCGAATGAAGAAAAACAGAAACGTGAAAAAAGGAGAAGAACAAAAAAGATGAACCCAAAAGGGAGGTCCAAGACACACCAAACGGGTGATGCTTGAGAGGACTAACAAAAGACATTATGACGCATTATTTGAATTAATGACGGGATACAATTTTGAAAGAAAAAAAAGACGGTTATAAAAAATATAGTTGTACATTTTGAAAATGTCATAAAACTTGATGATATTGTATTGTTTTTATTATTTGGTGGTTTGAATTATTATAAAAATGTATACTATACAATCTAACAATGTATTACGTTTTTATGGAAAATATAGTGTAATTCAAAATCCAAAAACACACTATGAAAAATATTGTGCCTCATAAACGTCAATAACCTATCAAATATAAACTTTTAAATATTGAACGTCTAAAAATGATTTACCATTAAACTATCAAAAATACAAATTTTGTGTATTATTTGAGATATAATTTAATATAGTTTGAGGTATAATATATTAGTTATACAAAATATTGTACGTACTTGCATTTTTAATTTTAAAGAATTTTTTTGAAGTATAATAATACATAAAAGTATAAAATTGTACGTAATTTATCAGAAATAAAATAGAATAAATTAACATAAACAAACGAACCCAGAAAAATGATAAAAAAAAACTGATGAAAAATAAATGATAATCGGAAAAAAAAAAAAAGAATAGATGAAATCAATACGAGTGAAAGTCTTAAAACAGTAGAGGATAATTTTTTTTAATAAATAACCAAAATATGCTATATACTGGATTATCCCGTTATACTTATACTTCGGCAATGAGATGTCTCCCACTTAATGGTCAGCCTTCCTACAGCTTTCTATCCCATTGGGCCGACCTGTTGGTAGGCCCAAGTACCAACTAGTTGGCCGACCCAATTTTTTTTTTATAATTATGGGTTACTATAATTCACATCAAATTTTAAAATATTTTATATTTTTATTCTTATGTAATATTTAATCATATAAATAAAATAAAATAAATCCAAATAGTATCTTTATTTTCTTTCCTAATTCTAAAAAAAAAATTAAAGAAAATAATTTTATAAGGTAGCCGAAGTACAATTTGAAATAATGAGACAATTTCATGATATGGAGTTAGATAAATATATAAGAAATCTTCTTCGGGAAAGATTGGACCTTTAAATAGCAACATGAACTGATAGTCTAAGGCCCGTTTCGGCGTTACTGTTCTGGGATTGAATAAATATAATTATTTATATAAAAAATATTTTTCAGTTATATAATGATAATTGTAATAATTATGTAATAGACACTTGTTTCATTCTCATGAGAACTAAAGTTCGAATCACCACTTCTCCAATTTGATATTTAAAAAAGAATTGTAATAATTATGTCACTAAATCAATTTATCAAATACTAATTTAATTTCTGTGATGAATTTACAAAACAATCTGATTCATGATACATTTTTAAAAAATAATTACTTTAAAAACTACTGACACTACCAAACTGGCTTCGAGATCCAAATCAACGTGTTTTTTTAGACCGATACTCTGTTTTATTTATTCTCAGTTTGATCCTTTGATTCTATAAAACAAATTTATGAATGAAACAAATTAAAAAAATTGAACAAAAAATATAATTTCTAATTGATTTGAATGACTTTAACATGATTTTTCTATTAACTCACTTAAATTCCCTTTTATTACAATTATTTTATTATTTAGATTAATTTAATTTGGATTTTTTTAAAATAAAATTTATTGATTATAATTAGATTTGTTTATATTTTCTAAAATAAATTTTTCACATATTCTATTTTTATAAGTAAATGTGATGAAAAATAACTTATTTATATAATATCTTTTTGATCATTGAATGTTGTGGTATATTTGATTTTGGTTCTAAATATTCCCCATAACTGATCTTGTCATTAGGTTTTGGTTAATGATTTAACAGAATGCTGTGATAATTTTATATATTTTTATAATGTAATTTTTAATGAAATTATTTTTTTATATTAAAATAAGGAATCATTATAAATCAAATGACCCATGTAGTTAATCTAATTTGTAAATCATATACGATGTGTTTAAAACAATTTTAAGCATCCATATGTTCCCCTCCGATCATTTCTTGGGTAAGGCTCTTTCTGCCTTACATGCTAAAGTAAAAACTCTCATTGAAGGGCTTTTTGATGCGTTGGAGAAGAATTTTCTGGACCTTCTAATGCCAAGACTCTGATTGATATCATTTCCATCCAGATATGGCTCATAGCCTTAAACTATAGAATTAATACCAATTTCACTTTCAATTTACCAATTGAGCCCCTAAACTTTATAAATTATTAAAATTGAACCAATAAAAATTTAATTTGATGAATTATCTACTTAAACTGTTAAATTATTATACCCTAAACAATCATCAAAGAGACGAGTAATACATCCCTAATATCAACCGGGTAGATAGAGGTTAAGAGAGTTTGAGAGTCGAGGTCAAAGACGGGGTTGAGATAGGATGGAGGCCTTTGGAGACTCGATCTCATAGATATTTTATAAAAAGACTTAGTAAATTAATAATTTATTAAAATAATTATTTTTTAGATTTAATTTTAATATTTTACAAAGTATATGGGTTAATTGCTAGCCATCTCTATGGTTGGTGGGTGATTTATATCAATTTTTTCCACACTTAAAATTACAAATACGTGAATAAAATACAATGTCAAGTTGCCAGTAAGAATGTTTTAGGTACCATAGACATTATTTTACTATGTATTGTATTAGTTCAACAACCCAATCGAGTTTTTTTTTTTTAGTAAATAATTCTCACCTTAAATCTATCCTATCTCATCTAGTTAAGTTTTATAATTGCCCCCAAAATTTGATTTCAATAGCAATTATAATGAGATTCAAATCTGGTCCCATATATTATATTGGCGTGTTTTCATAAATATATTTTTTAAATTATAAATTTTATAGTTAGTATTGGTAAGAGTTTTTAGATTTTTTTTAAAAAATAACATGTTTAAATACTT
The DNA here is from genome assembly GCA_028015215.1 of Gynostemma pentaphyllum. Lineage (NCBI taxonomy): Eukaryota > Viridiplantae > Streptophyta > Magnoliopsida > Cucurbitales > Cucurbitaceae > Gynostemma > Gynostemma pentaphyllum. Next base: position 4,943,044 of record CM051351.1, on the reverse strand, counting down.
TAATTATATAATAAATTTATTAAAATCATAAAAACTAATAAAATTTAAAAAATAACTGAATTGACAACAATAAGATTTATCAGTCAATCATTTATTAATTGATAGAAGTAAAAAAATATTATTTTTAAAAATGAACTAAATTTGTTACTTTTAAAAATAAGGCAAAAAACATCTCAAAAATAAAAAAAAGGCAAAAAAAATTGAATTTATAGATATTATTTTAGAGGATATTAAAATTTGATTAAATATTTACATATTTATCATTTAAAATAAATATTTACACATGCTATTTTTTAAATAAAGGTTTTAATGAATCTGTTTAATTATTCAATTAACCTCATCTTCTTTCCTTTATCATCATCTTCCTAACTTTACCTTTTCTTATTTTCTCTCTAAATTATCAGTCGCCGTCGTTCCGCCATCTTCGTTGCTGTTATTGCCATAAAGTTTTCCAACAATACTTGAACTAAACCTAAAAACCATCACAAAACCATTATTTGTAAGCTATAATTCATCCTCAAACTCAAAGCTTCCAACTGAGTTTTCCTTTCCTATTTAATGACAATTCGAAGTTTTTTGATGAGACCTCGAACCTGAGGATTTTTTTGTTGAACTAAACAAAACTCGAAACCATCACAAAACCACTAACATTCACCTGTAAACTCAAAATTGTCAAAACCTATACATTCCAACTTGTTTTCCTTGGTTTTCTAATGAAAATTTTGAAATTTTCCAACGAGACCTCTCCCGACTTCCTAAAGCAATATATCAGTGATAATATATAATTGAAAACCGGTTATATTCAATCACTGTCAGTATGTCAATGATTTTCTATCATGGAAATCAATAATAATCAATTTTGATATACAAAGATTATCTTTGATACTATTAATGATATGAAAAATAAGTGACTTACTTACTTATATAAAATAAGGGTATTTATGATATTTTTTGATGAACAATAACCGGGTCTAAGATTTTAACATTTTTATAAATATGTTTTTAGGTTAACAAATTTATAAATATTTTTTTTATAAATTATAATTTTCATAATTAAATATTAGAGCTTATTTTTAACAAAATGTCCCTATTATTTTATCTATATAGTTGTTAGTGTTTGTTTATCTTCAATTATGAAAATATGAATTTTTATATAATTATTATTTAAAAAAAAGGCTTCTTTCTCTCTCCTCTTTCAGCATCCTCATCCCCCTCCCCTCTCCTCCGGCTCAGCTCAAATCTCTCTCTCTCTAAATCAGCCATCTCTATCTCTCTCTCTTTCTCTGCCTCACATCGCCGATTCAGCTCAGCCCATTTTTACGACCAACGCCGCTCGCCGACAGCCGCATCGCCGTCTTTGTTGTATCAGATCCGCGAACTCACTGCCCCTTTTTGCCGATCGTTTTACGCATCGGTATCGTCCTTCGGTATTAAATCGATCGCTTATTGTTCTATTTTTTGGTTTGGGTTTTTCTTCTAGCGTTTTCCTTAGAATTTAGGCTTAAATTATCAATTTTGGTCTAGATTACAGGTCTTTGTTGTGCTGTAATTTATTGCTGTAGCAGTTTTGTCGTAGAGGAGAATCGGCGCTTATGGTGAGTAATTGTTTCCTCTTAAACTGTAAATATTTCTGGTTTTTTTTTTAATTAATCAATTGCGATCTTTGGGATGCTATAATGTGATTATTAGGTCAGGAAAAACGATCCCTTTGGAGCCATTTGATAATGTTTTTTCATTTCGGGTTTCTAGATTTTTGAGAAACATGAGCCATTTGATATTATTTCTTGTTTTTGTTTATAGTTTTTCAATACATAAATAAAATTGTTTTTTTAAAGTTGTTTTTGTCTTATAAAATGCATAATAATATAAAAAAAATTTAATAACGTAATAATTTTAAATATTTCATTTTGAAAAATTATTTTTCAAATGAAACTTGTACATTTTTTATTGAAAATTTTAGAGAACAAGAAACAAGTTATGGTTATCCAAATGTATCATATTTTCCCCTTTTTCAATAAAATCAGAAAACAGGAAACATGAAATGAGATAAAGATCGTAACCAAACAGGTTTGAGTTCACTTTTTTTGTTGTTGCTTTCAATAGATTCTGTATGAACTTGTTCGTAGACTTAAAGTTTGTTTCCCATAGAGTTTTGAATACACTTCAGTTTGAAATTCTCTGGCCAGGTTAGTTATTTTTTTTGGGATCTAACGTTTTCTTTCATTTCTACCCATGTTCAGAATTCTCTCTTGTTCATCCTCATTAGGTTTGTTTGAGTCTGGGAAAGATGAGCATCTAACTTATTTTGGAGATCTTGGAGCTGTGCTAATCTCTTGTGCGTTATGAGAACTTTCTTCCCTTCCGATGCTTGTAAAGAAACACAGCTCAATGCTTTCTGTCCCCAAACTTGGCTCCAGGTTGAAAGAGGGAAATTATCTAAACTCTCTTTACAATCCACTTCTTCATCGATGTACGATATTTTTTTTTATCATAAAAAAGGATATTTTGTTTCTATTTATGCAGTCTAGCAACTATGTGAGGGTTATTTTAGAAAATTAATTTTTTGGGGTTGATTAAATTATTGTAGAGAATCTCTTATCAAGGTCCCCGAGCCGCCAATTCTGCCGTACTACAAACCTGTTGATTATGTTGAAGTTTTAGCTCAAATTCATGAAGAGCTTGAGTCATGTCCGACACATGAGAGATCGAATCTCTATCTGCTTCAGTTTCAGATCTTTAGAGGGCTTGGTGAGGTCAAGCTTATGAGAAGAAGCCTTCGTTCTGCTTGGCAAAAAGCTAGCATTGTTCACGAGAAGTTAATATTTGGGGCATGGTTAAAATATGAGAAGCAAGGGGATGATGTTATTGCTGACTTGCTTTCCAGTTGTGAAAAATGTGCTCTAGAGTTTGGAGCAATTGATATTGCCTCTCAGTTCCCTGTAAATACCATGTTAGATGCTGGAAACTCCTACGATACTAGTGAAGTTAACGAGAATCCATTATTAAGTTGCGTTACTTTTAAAATTAATGATGAAAATATTGTTTGTGATAGACAGAAAATTTCAGATCTTTCAGCTCCTTTTCATGCTATGCTCAATGGGGGCTTCACAGAATCAAATTGTGAGGTCATTGATTTGTCTGAAAACTGTCTTTCCCCTTCAGGCATGAGAGCTATAAAAGAGTTCAGCATCACAGGAAATTTAGGGGAAGTTTGTCCGGATCTTTTGTTGGAAATATTAGTTTTTGCAAATAAATTTTGTTGTGAAAAGCTTAAAGATACATGCGACAGAAAACTAGCATCTCTTGCATCATCTAGAGAAGATGCTTTGGAACTAATGGACTATGCCCTTGAAGAGAATTGCCATATTCTTGCTGCATCATGCCTGCAAATTTTTCTAAATGATCTTCCTGAGTGCTTGAATGATCATCGTGTGGTGGAAATATTTATGCAAGCTAATAAACAACAAAGATTGATTATGGTTGGTCATGCCTCATTTTCCCTGTACTGTTTATTAAGTGAAGTTTCCACAAACCTCGATCCTCGATCAGAAAACACGGCTTGTTTCCTGGAAAGGCTCGTGGAATTTGCCGAAACTGACCGTCAGAGACTCTTTGCTTGTCATCAATTGGGATGTGCAAGGCTCTTGAGGAAAGAGTATGATGAAGCGAAACGTCTTTTTGAGACCGCTTTTAATTCAGGCCATATTTATTCTGCTGCTGGGTTGGCTAGGTTGAGTCACATAAATGGTAACAAGCTATGGTCCTACGAGAAGATGAACCTTCTTATCTCCACAGTTGCCCCCCTTGGGTGGATGTATCAGGAGAGATCATTATATTGTGAAGGCAGTAAGAAATGGGCAGATCTTGAGAAAGCAACCGAGTTGGATCCAACTTTGACATATCCTTATATGTATCGAGCTGCTTCATCAATGAGGAAACAAGATGTTCAAGCAGCTCTTGCAGAAATCAACCGTGTTCTTGGATTCAAGCTGGCACTAGAATGCTTGGAACTTCGGTTCTGTTTCTACCTTGCGCTTGAAGATTATGAAGCTGCTATATGTGATATCCAAGCAATTCTTACCCTCTCTCCAGAATATCGGATGTTTGAAGGAAAAGTGGCTGCATCCCAACTCCGAACTCTCGTACGTGAGCATGTTAGCAATTGGACAACAGCAGATTGTTGGATTCAATTGTATGATAGATGGTCTTCGGTTGATGATATAGGGTCTCTGTCTGTAATCTACCAGATGCTTGAGTCTGATGCAGCAAAAGGTGTTCTATATTTCAGACAGTCCTTGCTTCTCCTCAGGTATGCTATTAACCTCAGCTTGATAAATTTTCAGATTATCGAGTTATTTTTTACTTGGAGTGCAAATGATTGGGTGAATTGAACTTTCTTTTAAGCAAGTGAAGATTAAAGGCTCTCTCTTTTCCTGATTGGTTTTTAAATCACTTATTCATGTATCACTCTTTAGTCTTTCCAGCACACATACCTAAGCACACCATGTATCTCTCTTTCCAGCAACAAACAAAAAGGCATGTGGAAAGGGTGATACATGTTGCACTTACTCGAGCTAAAAGGTAGGAGAGCTGGATCTACATGCATAAGAAATACATGATGTGCTAAGTTCTACCTTTTAGCTCATTAGTTTCATCTGAAACATAACTGGGAAAAAAAATAAAAATCAGAAAATTAATACTATTGTCCCTAAGCATAATTTTTTTTAATATCACTGCATCTCTTTTCTCGGTTTTGGTTGTCTCATCCAGTTCTGTGTAATGCACATTAGAGGAAATGTGAAGTTGATTTTTCCAAGCGTTTATTGAAGATCTCATGCATTGACTTGATCAGGTTGAACTGTCCTGAGGCTGCTATGCGGAGTTTACAATTGGCTCGTCAACATGCATCCAGTGAACACGAAAAGTTGGTTTACGAGGGTTGGATTTTGTATGATACAGGTCATTGTGAAGAAGGGCTCCAGAAAGCTGAGGAATCAATAAAAATTAAGAGATCGTTTGAAGCTTTCTTCTTAAAGGCCTATGCTCTGGCTGACTCAAGCCAAGATTCGTCTTCTTCTTCTTCTATAGTTGTTTCCCTTCTGGAAGATGCTTTGAAGTGCCCTTCAGATAGGTTGCGCAAAGGTCAGGTATGGTTTTCTCACTCACCTGCTTTTGTATTGAAAAAGTTTTTTCTGGATTATACCCAAAGTTCTGGTTTCTTCCTGTGGCATGAGGTAGTATGTAATTATACGATCTTTTAAACAGAAAGGTATGTTTTTGGACTACTTCATGATTTGTATTGGAAAATATTCTTTAAATTAACAAATTGTCCATTTTTCCAGGCACTGAATAATCTTGGGAGTGTTTATGTTGACTGCGATAATCTAAACTTAGCGGCTGATTGCTACATTAATGCCCTCAAAATTCGTCACACTCGAGCCCACCAAGGCCTTGCTCGGGTGCATTTTCTCAGACATGACAAGACTGCAGCATATGAGGAGATGACCAAACTAATTGAAAAGGCACGCAACAATGCATCTGCCTATGAGAAGAGGTCTGAGTATGGTGATCGTGAACTGACAAAAGCAGATCTAGATATGGTCACTCGATTAGATCCTCTTCGGGTGTACCCTTACAGATATCGAGCTGCAGGTTGTTATCTTTTCCCCTCTCTTTTATTGGAGTTCAAATTTCTTTATCAACAAGCAAAAAGCATTAACTGATATGATGTGAGATTGATGCCTGGCGAAAGTAACGGTGGTAAAAGTCTTTGGCCAGTCTAGTCGTTTTTGGTATACAATCTGTCCTCATGATAATAATTTGTCGAGATAGTGAAGATGATGCTCATTGTTAAAAGTTTACACAAGAAAGCATAATTGAGGAATGAAGTCGTGATGGAAAATTATTATCAATATTAACCTTTTAGATTAAATTGGTGACCTGTTGTTCTTTATAGTTTGAATAAGGTGAATTCTCTAGATGAACAAGTTGAAGTTCTGCCGTTTTGATACCCAAATGTTGGAGCCTGTTCAATGTCTATTTGGCTTCTAGCAAGGATTTAACTTGTACTTTTTGTTGACTAAGTGGTATGTTGTTGGAGCAGTGTTAATGGATAGCAACAAGGTAGATGAAGCAATTGCAGAACTATCGAGGGCAATTGCATTCAAAGCAGACCTTCACCTTCTGCACCTGCGAGCAGCATTCCATGAGCATACTAACGATGTCTTGGGTGCTCTGCGGGATTGTAGAGCCGCTCTTTCAGTTGACCCGAATCATCAAGAAATGCTGGAACTTCATAGCCGTGTGAACAGCCATGAACCATAAATGTAGAAAAATGGAAGTTGAACAAAGACGGTTGCATGTCATCAGCATAATGTATACTAGAGCATGTGTATTTAGCGACCATTTCATAGATTCCTCACCCCACCTCCCATTCCTTTTGTTTTTCAGGTTTTGTAAGTTATATAATTGTAAGATTTTTCGATTCGGTTTGGTTCGATTTTATTATGGATGAATACGTTCAAACATCTTTCATTAAGCATAGAAAATCACAAGCTGTAACATCTGGCTATTGTTGATCCAGGCTTCTGCAATTAAAAAGTTGGTTGTATCTCGTGTGAACAAGAAACATCTGTCATACCATGAAATGGAAACCGCTAATTTTAGTATCATTTATTTTTTCTTCATGAAATCAAAAGTTCCAATGCTTTAAATGTATAGTTTCTTCCCATTGATTCAATCAGCAATTTTAGAAATTTTATTCAAAATTCAAAATTTGTCTTTCTAATTCATTCTAGTTCTTTTCTTATTTCTATTCCTATCAAGTCAATAAAGCCTTATAATTTTTCAGCTCTATTCTTCTAATTTTGTTTTTTCCGGGAAAATGTTTCTTAAATATATAAGATAGTCGACGTTAAAGTTCTTTTTTTTTTTTTAATTAAATGTTACATATATGAGTAAGTTGACTTGAGGTGAAAGTTAAATTCTTTCATAAAATGTGTTGAATTGTGAAATAATTCGTTATCACTTATATTATACAAATGTAAATATACAAAAGATAATAATTTTCCCATTTCCTTACAGTATCCACTCTTTCTATATATATAGAGACACATTTTTCTCTAGTTTCTACATATATTCTCTCTAATTTATCTTCTTCTTCTTTTTTTTTTCTTCACATTTTCTTTATCTATTTACTTTGCATAATTCTTTATACCTTTTCATTTTGTAAATAAACAAATAAATTAGAAACAGTAGAATTAAAATATATAATGTGATGAAGCTTCTATTTTTTTTCTTTAGAAATTTCAAAAAAAAAAAAAAAAAAAAAAGAAACTTAGAAATGCTTTTCAAATATATTCTAGATAAATCTAAAACTTGTTATATTATACGTGTATTTTCATCGATCCCATATATATTGAGATAAATATGGATGATAGATTATTATATATCTCTCTATTTATCTAATACAAATATATTTACGTAAATGGTTATGATGTCTAATTCTTTCAATTTTTTAAGAATACAGTTACTAGTGATATACCGTATCTATTGTTGTTATCTTCGCTTCAGTTTTGAACTAGAAGGCTAAGGGTTCTTTTAAACAGTAATTTTATAGATTTATTATCTTTTTATTAAACTATATTAATTTTCTTCTTCGCTCTCCAATCTTAGACTATTCACACCATTTATCCTCTAAAAATGAATTAAAAACATTTCAAATCGGTCATTTTGATTTGATACGATTAAATCATTGATAATTCAAGATTATCAAAAAAAAAAAAAAAAAAAAAACTAATTAGTTGTATTAATCACACAACACATTTTATATCCCCTTCATCAGCAAAAATCAATCTGCCATGATTTGAAATTTAAAAAAAAAAAAGATAACATTTGAAAATTCATTATAGATTTGAATTAAGAATTTTAAATCTTGGATAACAACCAAATTATAAAGGATTCTTATCCTTATAATTCATAATCCTATCAATATCATAAAACTGTCTATAAAAACCAAGAGACTAAGGAGAAAATCCATTTCCTTTTCCCATCAAAGAAAACAATTCGCAACCATGGCCGGAGGAGTCATGCTTGCTAAGGAGAAGGGGAAAGAATATCCTGGTAAATTGTCATGCATGGTTAGGTTATATTGTTTCGTAGCTGCTTGCGGCGGTCTCATTTTCGGCTACGATCTTGGTATTTCAGGTAAAGTATTTATTTTTATTAATTTTCAAGAATCAAATCATTTTAGTAATAACAATAACATTACTAGTTCTCGTTCTCATTCTCATTGTTGTTGTTTTTTAGGCGGTGTAACTTCGATGGATTCATTTCTATCGAAGTTTTTCCCTAAAGTATACAGGAAAGAGACGTCCACTGATCCATCAAATAATCAATATTGTAAATTCGACAGTGAAGTATTGACATTATTTACTTCATCGCTTTACCTAGCCGCTTTAGCTTCTTCACTTGTAGCATCGTATGTTAGTCGTAAATTTGGTAGAAAAAAGACCATGTTTTTTTCCGGCCTTCTTTTTCTTTTTGGTGCTGTTATTAATGCCGCAGCTCAAAATATATGGATGCTCTACGGTGGCCGTATTTTTCTTGGTTTCGGCATCGGCTTCGCTAATCAGGTTCTTTGTTTTTTTTTTAAATACCGGATTTATATGGGTCTCGTTAATAAATATATTGTCTCTCACACATTTCTTTTAATTCTCGTTATATAATTTATTATATCTAAATCAATAAAATTAGAACATTTTTTTTTTAAAAATTGGAATAATTTCTCTACTCTAGGATTTTCACAATTATTAAATACGACCAATTTTTATAATCCATATGAAAGTATGAAAGAATCTCGGTGGGAGAATTTTTCTTATTTAAATTTGATGGTATGATTTTTGTTTGTGCAGTCTGTGCCAATCTACCTATCAGAAATGGCTCCCTATAAATATAGAGGTTGTCTAAACAATCTATTCCAACTCTTAATCACGGTTGGTATCTTAGTAGCCAATTTACTAAACTACTTATTTGCCAAGATCCCCGGCGGTTGGGGATGGAGATTGAGTTTAGGCGGCGCCGCGGTCCCTGCCATCATCATTAGTGTGGGTGCCTTGTTCCTTCCCAACACACCGAGCTCTATGATCGAGCGCGGTGATCACGACGGCGCCAAAATCTTGCTTGAAAAACTTAGAAGGACTAATGTGGATGCTGAATTCGAGGATATGGTGGCGGCGAGTAATGCTTCAAATAAGGTTAAGAGCCAGTGGCGGGCTTTATGTGAGAGAAAGTATAGACCCCAACTTATTATGGCCATTGCTATCCCTTTCTTCCAGCAGCTAACTGGGATGAATGTGATCACTTTCTATGCTCCTATTCTTTTCAAAACCATAGGGTTTGCAAACAATGCTTCCCTTCTCTCAGCTCTCATCACTGGTGGTGTAAACTGCCTTGCCACCTTCGTCTCCATATTCACCGTCGATAGAGTCGGAAGAAGGGCTCTTTTCAAAGAAGGAGGCGGCCAAATGTTAGCTTGTCAGGTACGTAATCTTGCACCTGTATGGAGATTGAAATAAAACAATATCATACTAATATAAAGACATACGTGTGTGTGTAGGTTGTTATTACAATTATGATTGCGTTAAAGTTTGGATGGCATGGGATTCCTGGAGAATTATCAAAAAAGTATGCAATTTCAGTGGTGTTTTTTATATGCGCATATGTAGCTGCATTTGCATGGTCATGGGGACCTCTTGGATGGTTGGTGCCAAGTGAAATATTCTCATTAGAAGTAAGATCAGCTTTGCAAAGCATCAATGTTTCAGTGAATATGATATTCACTTTCGCCATAGCTCAAATCTTCACTTATATGCTTTGCCATTTGAGGTTTTTACTCTTCGTCTTCTTCGCTGTCTGGGTCGTAATTATGAGCCTTTTCATCCATTATTTCCTTCCTGAAACTAAGGGTATCCCCATTGAAGACATGTCCACTGTTTGGGAGAATCATCCTTATTGGGGAAGATTTATGATCAAAGATGAACAAAAACAAGATCAAGATATTCAACATTGATCCCACCTTTTAACTAGATATTATTATTATTATTATTATTATTATTGTGTTTTAGATTTGTTTGTCATAGGATTTTGTTATTTAGTGCGTTTGGTTGAGGATTTTATTTAGGGTTTGGTTTTAAATTATTTTGATAGATAAGTTAAAAGTATGAATGTTTGAGAATCATTATTCTTTTGCACGCACTCTCATGAGTTTTTCTTAAGCCTAAAATGATTTAGGGTGGAAATTTGTGGATAAATGATTAAATTTGCATTGATCCAACTGGATAATAACTAGAGTCTGCGACTAAAATATTTTTTCTAATTATTCTTCTATAATGTTTTGATCATATATTGATTGTTCTTTTAATATTTTTTTAAAAAATATAATGAATAAACCCTTTATATGACATAAAAAATAATGTATAACGTAAAACATATGAATATCATAAAAATTACATTCAAACAAGGCACCAATATTAACTCGTGCACGTAAAATTAAGGAGATTCTCTTATTTTCTTTTTAACCACTTACTGAAAACTTGGTCAAAATAAAAAATTGTACAAATTAAAAACAATAAAGATTTATTAAAAATAGAGTAGTAATTATTTTCATGTTATATTTATAAATTATTTCTATATATTTATAAAAGTTTCTAAAAATAGTTTCAATTTTTATTTTCACGATGGCTAAATTTTTTAAAAGTTCTAAATGACTTTGAATTGTGAAACCATTGGAAACTATTTTATACAATAAAACGTTATTTTTTTTTCCCTTTTGGGACATATATAAGAAATTGCAAGACAACGACACTTCAATTTACTTGACTCTTGATTTTTGAAAAAAGTAAGCAAAGTCAAAGGGTGCTTCGGTTAGGATACTAGTCTTCATACGCTGCAAGCCTGACTCGAAACTTGATCACGTATTTTATTTAGAAAAGTTTCTCTCTTTCTCTCAATCAGTCAATGAAGATGAAAAGTGTATAAACATTATGTCAAATTAATAGTAATTAAAATTATTACGTAATTAATAATAATTATGGATACCTTTCATTGTGAAAATGAGAAAATTTTCAAAAATAAATAATATAAAATGACTAGGGACCAATATAGACAAGTGCATCTTGTAAAACATTCGTGTATTGAGTTGACATTTTTCTTTTTTCAGAAAAAATAATAATTTATATCCATAAATTTATTGGGTTGTATAAATTTAAACCTTCATTTTGACTAGTGATTCAATTTATACCTTTTGTTAGTTAATTTATAATTATTTTTAGAGATTTTAACTTCATATAAAGGTATTTTTGTAGCTGAATTAAGTCATTTTTGTGGATTTTGATTTTCATGTTTGTATTGATTTTTTTTTAACGATAAGAACTATTTTGGTGTCAGATATAATTTTTTTTTTTTTTTTTTTCCGTTTTGCGATTGAGATTGAGTATTTAATTTATAGTCGCAATTGAATGTTTTTAAGATTTAGGTTATAAATGTTTTTGTTTTATTGATTTTTAGGGAAAAAATATTTGGCATTATCTCATTGGATATTTAATATTTCAGGATTGTCAAGTTTAATGAAGCCGCAAAGAAAAAGTATATAAAACCCAAAAAAGAGTTTATTTGGAGCAACGATGGTTCGAAATCGAATACGAAGGGTTGTTGTGTTGTACCAAATGGTTGTGTGCCACGGCTTCCACCACACACACACATCCAAACATAAACGTTGTTTTCAAAAGGCTTTTTCAAAACAAAATTTAAGTAGAAATCTGGTTTAGACGACTTTTTTTTTAAATATAATTATTTATTCTTCCTAAAATTATAGATTTGTGAATAGTAATTTTAATTATATAATTATTGATGAATTGTTCTGATTCGTTTTAATAAAAAGGGTTAATTTCAGTATTAGACAAATTAGTATTGTTTATTTCAAAAAAACACAATCTTTTATATATATATATCAAAACTACCCAAAACCACCACCAGAAAAATTAAATTACATTATGAAATGACGAAACATACCCCCGATAAATTTTCCTTAATTAAATGATATGTAATTAATGAGATATAGTTATTAGGAGAGATAAAAGGGTAATAAGGTAAATAATGAAATCGGAATCCACCGGAATAGCCACTATAAATGGTGTTTTATGGGTAAATCTGATATTAATATGAAACAACCATTAAAACTGAAATTAAGTAAATTAAATTGGTTATTAGTGTAATTAATTCTAATAAAAAAGCAGAAAAAATAAATCCAAACTTGTATTTGATTGAAGAGTTGTTGAGAAAGAAAATATAGAGGGAAAAAAATAGCAATTTCTTAAAGGTGAGAAATAAATTGTGAGTCTTAAATCCGGAAGTTACATAATACATGATTATTAAACATGTTTAATCAACTTTCTTACCAACAAAAATTTAATATATGGGTAATTTTTAAATCTTAGATTTAAAATTATATATATATTTTTAATTTAAGGATATAAAGTAAAAATATAACCTGGAAAAAAAAAACAATCGGTATCTTCATTGAGATTTAAAATAATAACAATTGAATAATACCCATAATTGTTACCTACAAAATCAAAGGGCAAAGCCGCAAAGGTGAAAACTAGGATTAAAAAAAAAAAAAAATCCCTATCTTTATTTAACCATAAAAAATCAACAAACTTTTTTTTATTCTTAATTTCATGTCTTTCTTAAGATCCGTGAGAAAGTCTTATAAAACAAAATTCATGCATATAAACCACAAGGAATTAATTCACACGGGTTCTCTACATATCAATCTAATATTATAATGTGAGTTCCCCTTTGCACAAACTACAACCCTTTCTCTTTCACTAAAAAAAAAAAAAAAAAAACCCTAATTAATTTTTTTATCCAACTAATTAAAATTGGTGACTCAGAAATTTCTTGGAAATCTTGGAATTGCATTCTTGTTTGTTCCAGCCACCATCAATTTTCCTGGAATTTAATTCTCCTTTTGAAATTCGATTCCTTATCTGCATGGAAATTTCAACATGAGCACGCAGGCCAAGAAAAAAGTTGTATATATATTTTCCAAAATGGAGTTGTATATATAAATAAATATATGAATATATGGTTTTTTTTAAACCTTTTACTATATAAGGTTTGTCAATTCTTATCCTTAATTTTACTAACTTAATCAGATTGAACTTTAGCTTTAACATTTTAAAATGTGATGTCTATTGAATTCACCAACACTTTTTTTTTTCTTTTTATTGAATATTGCCCCATACAGCATTCCCAGCTGTTTTATTTTAATTCTTTATTTGAAAGATCAATCAATCAATCCATGGTGCAATATCTTGTTTTGTACTTTGTAGTTTATGTTATCCTTTTAGGCTAGATTTTGACTTTTCTTTTGTGTTGAAGCTACTATTTATTAATTTTTTTTTAATTTTAATTTTAAATAAACATTTACTTTGGTTCAGAATCATTGAAAATGTGTCCCACATTTCTATCATTTTTCATAGTGGCAATTTCGTAATTAAGTGAAAATTTTGATACCACGTGGAATCAAATTATTATACAATTATAGATGAATCTGAAGTGTTAAGAAATGGAAAGGAGAGACATTATGGATGGCTATGGATCTTTACACAAATTTATAAACCATATCTTAATTTATTAAAATCAGATTGAACTCTTTAAAAATATTATAATTTAAATCAAAAGATAATACCACTCAAAGTTTAACTAGTTTTACTTGTAATCCCTCGATTGAGGTTTCAGTCCTCTTTTTATTTATTGTAAAACAAATCAAAAGATGAAACTGTAACGTCCCGTATTTTTGGTAAGTTTTAATCTAAAATAAATATTATTTTTTTTTTAATAATATTTATTGAAGTTAAGAAAGGTGATAGTAATTAATATTTTAATTTCTTTTTTTTAGGAATTAAATATTATTGCTTTTTAAATAATTGGAGATAAAGAAAAAAAAAAGAAGAAGAAAAAGGGAAGCCAAAAACGTAAAAGAGGAGGAAGGGAAAAAGGAGGGTTTGGTCTATCATCAGTTTCCTTCACGTTGGAAGCAACAGAGAAAGAAAAGGTAGGGTTTCTTTTCTTCTTCTTCTTTTTCCTCTTGTTATCGATTCAAGAGGCTATCGGGTTCATCGATTCGCCTTTCTTCTTGGTTTAGGTGTGGTTGGTGATAGAAAATTCTTTTGGAGGAATTTGGGTGGAGATTGGAAGAGCCCTCATCAAGATTCGAAGTTAAGGTAATGAAATTCTTTCATTTAAACTTTTGAAATTTTGTTTTAAATGTGGTTTAAACCCATAAAAGTCCTTAAAATATCATTCTTTTCTTCACAATTCTCAATTCCTTTCAAACCCTAAAAATCCTAGAATTTGATCATTCTTGAAAACCTTTTACCTATTCATTTAAAAACCAAAAAGGAAGTCGGAAAAACGCATCACCCCAAGTCGTCGCCGCCGCCGTGACAAGGGGCTGCTGCTACCCGACGGTACAGCCCAAAGGGGGGCTGTTTTCGGCTCCCCTTTGTGTCTCGTCTCGCCCCGTGTTGATTGTTGTAATTTTTTGGTATTTTGAATTAGTAATTGAGATGTTTCTTAAGTAGGTTAGATGTTGTTTCAGGTGTTGGAAACCTTGGGAAAAGGGAGTTCAATTTTTGAAAATTCTTAGTTGGAAGAGGTGAGTAGAAATTTGCTAAACTTTAAATTGTGTATGTTTGAATTTTTCTTTTTCTTTAATAGTTAAACCCCAAATATTTAAACATGCTTGTTGGGTAATTTTATGCAAGAGAGTTTTGGGGCTGTTTATATTGGATTTAAAGTATGGTTTATGGAAAGTGAAAAATCAGAATTAAAACATGCTTATAGCGATTCTCGATATCGGGTTTTGCATATATTGTTTTCTTGCGTTCTTTGAACTTGAAATTGGATATTGAAACATGTTTTGGATGTTTTAAGATGTTCTAATATTGTTGGCCATGACTTACCTTATTTGGAGATTAGTGCCCTTAAGTCGAAAGTTTAGCCTAGGTGGTTAATTACTTTCTTGTTTATTGATAAGTCGTTATTTTAGCACATAAACTTGTGTTAATTGTTCATACTTTGATGATTAAATAGCTTAAAAACTAATTAATTATCTTTGATTTGTGTTTATGTGCTAGATTGGAGAAGATGGGATGAAAAAGGGCTTAAAATTGCATTCTGGAGCTTTCTTGACACTTCGGCGCCATGGCAACAACTTTCAGTGGCCGCGGCCGCAAGGAAAAGTCTGATCCCAAGCCAAAAATCCAGAGAGCTCGGCGCCACGGCACCAAATTTTCAGCGCCATAGCACCGAGAGCGTTAATTTCCAGATTTTCTGGCGCCGCGGCGCCAGCCCGATTTTTCAGTTTATATTTTCTTTTAAATGCTCAAACCCTAGTTTTTTTTAGAGGATTTTTTTTAGAAAGTTTGAGAACGTTTTTCCTTAGATTTTCTTAGAGAATGATGAACTCCATGTCTAGCTAAACTCCCAATTTCCAACCAAGGTTAATCAAAGTTTGATTTTTATATTTGTGAGATTTGTGCTTCATCTTTCTTTCTAATTCTTCTCTATTTCCATATTTTCTATTTTATGCATTCAATATCACATTGTTTGATTGTTCAAATAGGGCCCTTTGATCATTCTTCAATTTGATAGATCGTCAATTAGAGTGTTTAAATCCGTAATTATTTATGCATTCTAATCCATGTGACAATTAGTATGAATGATTAATAAGTCTTCTCATCTCATGCTATGAAAATATAGGATCTAGTCTAAATAGATCGAACGTTTCGCATTTGTTGGCTAGAATTGGTCGTCCTTCTCATCTTATTGCTGTCATTGATTAAATTCTATTGTCGTACTCTAGGGTTGTCATTGATTAGGGAAGTAATTAATGATCGTATCTTAATTACCGACAAACTAAGGAAGGATAGATTAATAAGACGTTCTTAATAATCATAACCAATTTAGAGAATGAGTTAGGATTTCATTAGAAAATCAATGATCAAGTAATATAAATCAAACGATGATTACACCTTTGGTTGGAACTTTCTCCCATTGAATCTCTTTTAAACTTTTTATTGTTTTCTTCAATTTCTTTCTCAACAAACCTCAAAAACCCCCCAATTTTAATTCACCAATCTCTGTGGATTCGACCCTACTTTCCACTACTACAAATCCATAAATCCGAAAGTAGAGACTTTTATTTTTGGTGGATTCGACGCCCACCATTTATTGTGCTCTGGAACTTTGGATCATTTTCTTTATGTTTAGGTGCTGTTTTGGAAGGCATATTATAGGCGTTATGCCGCTGAAATTTAGTTAGATTATTAGAAGTTTTAAATTGTCCGAAAAAGGAGCGAAACTACACTAGTTTTGCTAGTTTCGCTTCTAGACTTGTAAATCGTTGGGAGTTGATGGAAGTGACCCAAGAGTGTTATATTGGGTGATTTTGGGATGTTTTAGAGTGGTTTAAAGGGGAATTTTCCAGAATTTAATTTTAAGGAATTTTCGGCCTAGAAAAAGGGTTTTTCAAGAAGTTTGAGTTTAGACTTGTTTGAACATCATAGTAGTGATGTGTAGGATCATATTACTTAAATACCTCGAGTAATATGATAGTAGGATCGCTTTAAACAAAGGCCTTGCTTAAAGAAGAATATTTGCCGTTAAGGGAGATTATACGGTTGTGCACAACTCTATAGCACTTAACGGGGCAGGTTCATTCCATATGTACAATGGAAAAGAATATTTAACTCTTAAGGATTTAAAATGTGATAACAGTTTTTAAATGCCTTGTTGAGCATAGTATCTTTTTGTTTGCGGACAAAGAGGAGATTAGAGGTATTAGGAAAATTAAAGATCGAAAAGTTTTAAAATGAGAAATAGAGTTTAAAACTGTTTCGGCAGTTTTTATTCTTTTAATTTGAGGATTAAGAGATAATGTGGAGGGATGTATTAACTGAGAGAGCTTTGGGTGAAAGAGTATTTTCGGAAGTCGGTGAGGCCGATTAAGGACTTAAAGTCTTAGAAAAATCTCTCATGGCGTGATTTTTATTTTAACATTTTTTCTTCTCATTGGGCGTAGCCTCATAATGCTACTTTTATTTTTTTCAGGTAAAGGAAAGAAGAAACTTGGTGGCTGATGCGGTTCGAGGTGGTGACCGGTTGGCACAGATTTGCACGGTAGCGAATCAGTCTATCTTTTGTTATGTTGGGAGGGTGAAAACCTTAATTTTTTTTCATGTTTTGTTTTGATTTTAAATAAGAGTAACTGTTAAACTTTTATTTTGAGAATTCTTAGGCAATGGTTGAGATTGCCTTTTTCTTTCAATGTTTTATTGTTTTAAGTAAAACCGATCGGTTGTGAACTGTTTATGAATTTGATTTTGATAAAAATGACTCAAATTTGTTATTCCAATGCTTCCGCTGTTGTTTATTTATGTCTATGTACTTTGGGATTTTTCGGGATGTTACAGAAACCGTAAAGTAAATGAGAAAGGTTAAAAATATTTGAAAAAGCAATGGCTCCAAAGAAATAATATCCAACAACCTCAACCAATGGTATTTAGGCCACATTTAGTAAACAATAATAGATTTTGAAATTTCCAAAAAAAAAAAAGAAAAAGAAATTTGAAATTGATCCTATAAGTTTTAATCGATTCAATTACTTCAAAATCTGAACGAGAGATTTTACATTACGTTTATTAAAATTGTTCAAAATTAGAATTTGATTTATATTATTATTATTAAAATTTTAAGAATGAAATTAATTATAATAGATGATCGAAACATAACACAAGTAATAAAACATTAAATGCCCCATTTCATTTGATTGTAGATTTAAGCAGGGGCGGAGCCACCTTATGAGTAAGGGGGGCAGTTGCCCCCATCAATTCTTTTAAAAATTGAATTTTAATGTAAAAATAGTAAAAATTATAAGTGAAAATTTGAAATTTGAGTATATTTTATCTATTTTGCCCCCCCCCTAAATTTATAAAATTAACATTATATAATTTTTACCCCTCCTAAAAAAAATTTCTGGCTCCGCCCCTGGATTTAAGCCTCCTCTTTCTTCAACTTTAAAAAAAAAAATCTTCTATATGTAGTATAATATTTTTTTAATAATTAAATTTAAAAATGAAATTAAATATAATTTAATGACTAAATTATCTTGATTATGTAAGTATTATTATTATTTCTTTAAAAAAAATTATTTTAAACATAATTTTCTTGAAATTTAAATCCATATGAAATTTTGTAAGTTTTAAAATGATGTTAAAATAAATGATGTTACCATAAAAAATCACTATCAATATTTGTTTGAATAATACACTTAAAAAGAATGAAAAAATCATTTGAAAACGTAAAACACGCTAGACCTTTATATTATTATTATTATTATTATTATTTTTTGCTTTTTAACTGTGAATTTACTGTTAGTTAGAAAATTATAAGGGCAAAATACCATTTTGGTTTCTGAATTTTCACTCGAGTTTTATTTTCGTACCTAAACTTTCAAAAGTTACATTTTTCATCTCTAAACTTTACGATTCGTTCCATTTTAGTTCTTTAGTCTGCGTTTTTCCATCTAGGACATTACTGAAGGACTTATGTGGCATATAATTGATGATGTGACATTATATAAATATACAATGAGGTTAAATGACGTGGAAAAACGAATATACAGTGAAATTTAAGACTGAAATTAAGCAGAAAAAGATGAGATCGATCTTCCTTTATATTCGTTTTTCCATGGTATTTAACCTCACGGTATATTTCTATTTTATAGTGTCACATCATCAATTAGTTGTCACATAAGCCCTCCATTAGTGTCCTAAATGGAAAAAAAAACTTGAAGGACCAAAACGAAATGAATCGGAAAGTTTAGGGACGAAAAATGAAACTTTTAAAAGTTTAGGGACGAAAATGAAACTTGAGTAAAAGTTCATGGATAAAATGATATTTTACCCAAATTATTAATCCAAAATTCATTTACGTGAAAATGTAGGAAAAAGGTTTAGGTTTCCGTTCCTCATAAATTCAATATTCTTTGGTATGAGACCGGTCAAGAAATGGATCTATAAGTCAAAGTGAACATGAGGAATGAAAATAAAGGACATTATTTGATTCTCATTCCTCAAACGTAAATATATCTAGTCTTTTTTCTTAAAATCTAACAAATAAGAAAAATATTCTGAAGCTAATACTCGGGAAATATTAATGAACCGAAATTTAACTTAATAATAAAGTAAATGTATCCCTATCTATTAAACTAGTGGTTCGAATCCACCCACCTATATATTATATAACGTTAACATACTTTACATTTATGTTACATGTCAATAATAAATATAAAATCTACCTACAAGACTGATTCTTTAAGATCTAAAAATAAGAAAGTGACACGCTTTAGCCACTAAATAATAAAGAATGATTGAATTTTTAAATAGTCAGACTGTAAATAAATATCTGTATAATCGATCATTGAAGATAAATTATCTATTTATCTAATAATTTATTTTGTTATTCACTTAATGTACAATATAATGTAAATCTTCCGATTTCAATCCGTCATATTCATCGTTAAAATCATAAGTAAAACATGTAAAATATAAGGCGTTTATGAAAAGTGAGAATAATAGTTGTGTAAAGAGGACTCTTATAAACGATTTTGTTTTCCATATTGGTCTTGCCTCTTCTTGCAAAACATTTACAGCAGTAAATTAACTACATTACATCTTTCTAAATTGTTTATATACATACAAATAACATATACTTTTTATATTGAATATGATTGTAAATGCAATCCATATAATTGTTGGAAAATATATTTAAGTGACATACTTAAGAGGTTAATAATTTATGGGTCTCACAGCCATTAATATAATTAATGAATTAGGATTTGTTTATTGTCACATGGTTATTAAGTATGAACTTTTAGTTAGTTAAAAACATGTTTGGGTTAATTGGAATTAGTATTCAAAGTACCCATATTAAAACTTATTTATGGTATATTAATATAAAACAAGGTGATTGTCCCACATTGAAAATAATGAATTTTCATCACCCATATATGTAAGTATTCTTATAGCAAAGTTAATAGAAGGATCCTATCAAAAGGGAGGAAAAATTATATAATGACAAAGCATTTGTGTAATTTAATTTAACAAGTTATACTTGGAAAAATAGACGATTTTTCTTGATTTTTCCCCTTATTTAATATAATTTGAATTTAATTTTCAATAAATTAAATATTTTAATTTATAAGTTTATTATGAGTTTTTCATAATTTTGTTGAAGAAATACTAGTTTTGGTTATTTGTTATGGACTCTTTACTCAATTATCATAAATTTTAGCATTTTTAAAGGGAAATGAATGTTGGGATTTGGCAAGTATATGAAAATGATGGATAAAACCCTAAACTTGCTCAACAAGTTTGCTTGGGGACCAAGTCTTAATTGTGGCCATTGGATTTGCTTGGTGGGCAAGAATGAATTATGACCGTTAGATTATACTTGGTGACCAAGACTATTTGTATTATAAATAGAGGCAACCTTTGTTGACAAATGTATCTCAAAAATACTGTGAGTGTATTTGTATTGGGTTCGGGGAGGGCTTTGATGAGAGTGTGAGAAATATTGTAGAAGAAAGAGTTTACTTTCTTGAGGGCTTTTTTGAGCGTAATACACAGTTAAGTGTATTAGATATTTTTCACTGTAACTATTGATTCATCATAGTGAAATCCGCAGCGGTAGCAACTGGACATAGCCAATTTGGGTGAACCAGTATAAATTCTTGTGTCTCTCTCTGATTGTGTTTTATTCTTTAATTTCTCGATTACTTTTTATTTCTAACGGTGAATGTGGGAAGGCGATTTTTCCCAACAACTGGTATCAGAGCTTTAGATTAGTAGTTTCCTGAAATTCTTCGTATGCTATGTGGTTGCAGCTTTGTCTGATCTTCCACATCAGAAAAAGATTTCTTGGAACTGTTCGCTGATTCAAGCTAGGAGTGAAAAGCAACTATGTCAAACTTTATTAGTCCAGTGAAGTTTGATGTGGAGAAATTTGATGGAATGATCAATTTTGGCTTGTGGCAAGTGCAAGTCAAGGATGTATTGATACAATCGGGGTTACACAAGGCTTTGAAAGGAAGACCAAGTGGTGGTGCTCTCAATCAGTCAAGCGGTGATGGTGATTCAGTGAAATCAGATGACAGTGGTTTTTTTGGTGGTCACTTGAGAAGAGATTGTCCAAATAGAGCAGGTTCGGCAAAGAGCTCTGGGTTGGAAGCTAACATTGTCTCTCTTGTTCAGGGAGATGAATACTTCGTTTGAAGAGAGAAGAAATTCATCCTCATGGTATGACCGCTTACCATGATAGAGGATGTGTTGTTAGCGGATGCACACGAGCATTGACTTGGCAGTTATGCAAGACGTGTGGTGGAATGGTGTTGATGGCTGAAGAACTTCCGGGGAAGCCAAGTAGGTGGAAGTTGCACCATAATTTTAGCAAGGTTTATCGACATATGCAGAAAAAGGAAAAATCTTGGAAGGTGATATTCCAAGCGGTCTACTTATATGGTGGAGTAGGATAGCTCTCTAGTTTGAGAACTATGATTATCGGTGAAGACAATGATTATAGCAGAAGCTATAGATTCTTCATCTATCTTGCCAAGGTGGAATTTGTTGAGATTTGACAAGTATATGAAAATGATGGATAAAACCCTAAACTTGCTCAACAAGTTTGCTTGGGGACCAAGTCTTAATTGTGGCCATTGGATTTGCTTGGTGGGCAAGAATGAATTAAGACCGTTAGATTATACTTGGTGACCAAACCTATTTGTATTATAAATAGAGGCAACCTTTGTTGACAAATGTATCCCAAAAATACTGTAAGTGTATTTGTATTGGGTTCGAGGAGGGCTTTGATGAGAGTGTGAAAAATATTGTAGAAGAAAGGGTTTACTTTCTTGAGGGTTTTTTTGAGCGTAATACACAGTTAAGTGTATTGGATATTTTTCACTGTAACTTTTGATTCATCATAGTGAAATCTGCAGCGGTAGCAACTGGACGTAGCCAATTTGGGTGAACCAGTATAAATCTTTGTGTCGTTTGATTGTGTTTGTTTCCTTATTTTTCTCGGGTTCTTTCTTTTATTCCTAGCGGTGAATGTGGGAAGGGTGTTTTTCCCAACAATGAAATATTCTTGGTTTTTTTTATAACAAACTTATCTAAATTCAATTAAATATTGCAGTATAACAAATTTTTAACATATATTTTGACAACTACAGATTTAAACCATACAGAAATTAATAATTAAATTTGTAGATTTTTAAATATTTCTAGTTTGTAAATAAATCTAGAGAGTAAAAAATAGTTACTTTCAAGTCTCACTTCTAATTTAAAATTGAATAAAAATGGTTTAAAATAATTCAATTATCGTATAATATTTTCTTTGAATTTCTAAACAATAATGAAATTTGAAAATTGATCACATGAGATTTAATTGAGTCAATTACTTCAAAATCCGAATAAGAGATTTTACGATAGGTTTACTAAATTTGTCAAGAATTGATTTGCACTGTCATTGTTTAATAATTTTAGTAATGGAATTAATAATAATGGACGACTGAAACGTAGTTCAAGATAGTAAAACGTTAGGCGCTCCCTATCATTTGATTGTAGGTTCAAACTCCTCTTTTTCGACCCCCCCAAAAAAAAACTCTCTTTCTTCAATTGTTTTAGCATATTTTTTTTTAAAATTAACTAAGAAAGAAATTTAATACAAGTTAATTGACTAAAACATCTTGATCATGTATTATTATTTTTTATTTTCTTTAAACATATTTTTCTTGAAATTTAAATCAATTTAAAATTTTACAAGTTTCAAGAAATTGTTAAAATAAAATTATGTTACCATCAAAGTCAGTATCGATATTTAAATTTGAATAATACGATTTAGAAGAATGCAAAGTAAAAATGGAAAAAAATTTACACTTTAATATATATTTTTTAAAGTATTAACTGTCAATTTACATTGAGTATGAGTTAGAAATAAATTTATTTACATAAAAATGTAGAAAAAATATATATTCAAAAGATTGTTTCAAAATCTAGATGGGATAACAAGAATAGGTTTCCCTTCCTCATAAATTCAATTCAATTATCTTATTCCTTATTTTTTTTAAGATGTTATTATTCCTTATTTGATATGAGACAAGTCAAGGATTTGATCTTGACGTCAAGTAAACATAATAAATGAAAATAGAGTACATTCTCTTGATTCTCATTCCTCAAATATACATATCTAGTCCTTATTTCTTAAAATTTCAAATTAAAAAACTCAGTCATAAAAGTCGATCGTACTTTAAATTACCAAAATAAGCCTACCACTTTTCCTACGTGTACACTCAAATATTTATATGAGACATAATCACGAACAATCTTAATAGAAGAATTTACACGAGTGTTAAATTTCATGTTAATATTTACATATTTATTATTTTATAAAAATATTAAAATTCTAGAAGCATGACTATTGTTTATTGAAAAATGAAGTAAATATTCTCATTTTGTGTAAATATACCAATTAAATACATAAAGTCACTAACCCGATTATTAAAGGGTTGGGTAGGATTTTTGCGGGGTCGTTTGAGCCTTGGTCCCAACGGACCCGACCCCGATTAATTTTTTTTTCCTCCTAGACTCGCTCTTCATCTTTTTTTTCTCTTTATCTTCCTTACTGTTTTTATTTCTTTTATTTTCTTTACCCGGTTTTTTTCTCTCTTTTCTTCCTACTTATAGCAACCCCATTTTAAAAATGTAGATTTTTTATGCCTAGGAAGGTGCAAATTAATTGAAAATATTATATTTTTACACAAAACATGATTTTGCTCTAATGCCCCTACCCCGCCACTTAAATGAGGCAGGGTTAGGGTTAGAAATAAATGGGGTGGGATCGGGGTGATTAATTTTTACCTAAACGAGGTGAGGTGTAAACGGCGTACCCGATCTCGCCTCATTTACACCACTAAATGAGATGGTAAATCAATGACTTACTGTATTTAATTAATTGATAAACTTGCACAAAACAAGAGTAGTTATATATAAGATATCTCAATAAATATTAACCGTGCCTCTAGGATTTTGATATGATTGTAAATATTTTTTGGGTTAGAACAATGGTAAATATTAGAGTCCATTTTGAAACTTTTGTAAGTACTGCTCATGTTAATAAATGGAGGAAATTATAATGCAAGGGTTTGAACTCAAAACATTCTATTCTAATACAATTTTAATCACATCAATGAGCTTAAGTTGTCGAGTTAGGACAAAATCAACCAAATATTGTATAAAAAACGTCATTCATTTGCACTACGGAATCAGTATTAAATATAAAATCTACCCTGCCAGATTGACTTTAATGAGCCAAAATGAAGAAAACGACACGCTTTAGCCACTACGCAACAAAAATGACCCAATTGTTAAAAAGTCGACCTCTGATAAATATCTGGATAATCGATCACCGACTTAAAATGTTGGATTTATCTAATTAAAAAAACTATTATTTACGTAATATTACAAAATAACACTCATTATAAATTTCTTCATACAAGGAAAGGAATAATAAAAAGAGTGACCGACTTAACCGTCCAATCGTTAACATATGTCGCTTGGAGAAGCACCATTTGCTGCTCTGAAAACGTTGTTCATGACCTAATTAATATTCTCTTAAATGGAAACAAAAACGAGAAAGAAAAAAAAAGTTTCAACTCTTTTATAATCCATTGATTTGACGATCCTTTTGACCCATTAATTTTAATTTTATATTTGTTATAAATACTCTCTTAAATTTAATCCCTTATTAAATAATACCTATTTAGTCTTACTTCCAAATAAATAATTTTTCCTTACGTGGAAATTTCATATTTCCATTTCAAATACCAAATTGCAGGCCCTAATAGTGGAGAAATTAATCTAATAGTGACATTTTATTTTTATGGTCATAAAAGGCCGCGTTAGAACAATTCAAGCTTTATTTTTCTTTTTTCAAATTCAACGTGTGTGTGAAAGATTTTTTTTTTTTTCTCTCTCTTTCTTTGAAAAAAACGCTCAAAAAACTTTATCAACACCTGAAAAAGTTCCATGCTTAAATAAATATATAAATCCCTCATTTTTTCTTCTTCTTACAGCATTCATCATCTGAAAAAAAAATCCCCCTGTTCTTTTCTTTTCTAGAGAATTTCCCCAGACAAGAAAATGTCTTTTCCTGTACTTTCCGACCAACCAAACACCCCCACGAGCAATTCTTCACTCGAATCCCACGTGCTCAAAACCCCTCTCATCTCTCAATTCCCGACATTCCGACGCCGGCAACGGCAACAGTCTGACAATTCCGACATAACCCATTTCTCTGATCTTGTTTTTTCAGAAACCAAATCCATCGCCGGAATTTCATTTCCTATGATTCTTGTCGGGCTTTTAATGTATTCTCGTTCAATGATTTCCATGCTTTTTCTCGGCCAAATTGGTGAGCTTTCTTTAGCCGGTGGTGCTCTCGCGATTGGATTTGCTAATATTACTGGTTATTCAATTCTCTCTGGTCTCGCCATGGGAATGGAACCCATTTGTGGTCAAGCTTTTGGTGCTAAAAAACACAAACTTTTAGGCCTTACCCTTCAAAGAACAGTAATTCTTCTTCTCTTTTCTTCATTACCCATTTCATTTTTATGGTTTAATATGAAGAAAATCCTCCTTTTTTGTGGTCAAAATGAAGATATAGCAAATGAAGCTCATTCTTATATCCTCTGTTCTCTCCCTGATCTTATTTCTCTCTCTTTTCTTCATCCTTTACGAATTTATCTTCGTACTCAATCCATTAATCTCCCTCTTACTTATTGTGCTGGATTTGCTATTATTTTTCATGTCCCTATAAACTATCTCCTTGTCTCTGTTTTGAATTTGGGAATTCATGGTGTTGCATTAGGAGCTGTTTGGACTAATGTCAACCTTGTCTTATCGGTAGTCGCCTTCATTTTAATCTCCGGTGTTTACAAGAAAACGTGGCCCGGGATCTCGTCGGAGTGTCTAAGGGATTGGAAATCGTTGCTCGGTTTGGCGATTCCGAGCTGTGTTTCGGTTTGTTTAGAATGGTGGTGGTATGAAATCATGATTTTGTTGAGTGGTTTCATGCTTCACCCTCAAGCAACAGTTGCCTCAATGGGGATTTTGATACAAACGACATCATTGATCTACATTTTCCCCTCATCTCTAAGCTTCGGAGTCTCGACAAGAGTCGGAAACGAGCTGGGCGCAAACCGACCGAGGAGGGCGAAACTCGCGGCACTCGTAGGGGTGACGGCGAGTTTCGTGATAGGATTCATAGCATTGTCGTTTACTTTCGTGGTAAGAAAAACATGGGCGAAAATGTTCACAAATGAAAAGGAGATAATAGCATTAACAACATTAGTCCTACCCATAATAGGGCTATGTGAGTTAGGAAATTGCCCACAAACAACAATATGTGGGGTATTAAGGGGAACGGCAAGACCAAAATTGGGAGCAAATATAAACTTAGGATGTTTTTACATGGTCGGAATGCCGGTGGCGGCGTGGTTAAGTTTCTACGGAGGAATGGATTTCAAAGGGCTATGGATCGGGCTATTGGCGGCACAAGGATCTTGTGCATTGACAATGATGTTGGTTTTGGGAAGAACAAATTGGGAAGAAGAAACAGAGAGAGCTAAGGAATTGACTGGATGTGAACCAATTGAGAATGTTGAAGAAGTTGATGATGAAAATGGAAGTTCTAAAACGGCGGGTTTGAATTCATTGCATAATAACGATTTGGAAGTGTAAGATGGCCGGAAAGTCACAAACAACATAAGGGGGCCGACATACACACCAAGATTGACATTTTTGGTTCATGCTCTTTGTTTTTTTTTTTTTTAATTGTTGTTGTTAGTTTACAAACAAATTAGTTTCTTGTATAGAATATTTATGATATATATAAATATATCATTCATATTATTTATTTGGTATCATAATGAATATTAGTGAGTTACTCTCTCTTTTGTTCAATTTCTATCTCTCTTTTTTTTTTGGTTATTGAATTATGGGTTAATTGTTTTTTTTCCCCTTTGTGAGGTTTGGTTTGGATTTGGATTTATTGTTTTAAAAAGATTATAATTTAATTCTTGAAGTTTTGAAAATGGTTTGAAATTGTATCTTTGACTTATATTTTGGATGTATAGTAAAGTCGGCATATTAGATGATGATGTGGGCAAGGGCACGTAGTTTTTGTGGTTGTTTAACATATCTCTACTTATGAACAAGTATGAAAAAAATAAAAGCCTAATCTCTCTTTACACACTCACTTTCACTATCTATTCTTTCAATATACACACATGTTTCTCGCACCATTCCTATTCTTTTCACTCTTAATTTCCACCCCTGGTTTTGTTTTTTCTAACAATCTCGTTCCACATATATTCACAAAATTGTACCAACTTTTGCTTCACTAATCTCTCTCTACTCACGTATTATCTCTCACAAATTTCTAATGCATCTCTCTTAATTAGGGATGACAAAAATTCCTTTAGTTGGGGCAGAGAATTTCCGTTTTAGACGAGATTGTGATTGTAGATGAGAAAACAAACTTTCTAAATTCGAAAACAGGGCATGCATTTTTTGTCCTGACCCCGACTCGGAACCAGATTTTTTAATAATCATTTACAAATTTTCTTTACTTGTATTTTTACTTATTAAAAAAATATTGTTATAAATTAATTATTTAAACTTTATATTTTTTTTCCTTAAAAATATAACTTTTAAATATATAATTCAATTATTTTATTTTATTTTTTAAATAAAATTAAAAATATAAGAAGGAGAATCCCGAAACCGCCCCCGATTCACTAATTCGAGGATAGGGGCGGGTACGGGAATTAAAAATCCTCACGGAGTCGGTGTTAGAGTCAAAGATGGAGTGTGCATCCCCGACCCTGCCCCGCACTGCCCTGTTGTCATCCCTACTCGTAAGGCACATCCTTTCGAACTCATTTCTTTCTAAAGGTGTCTCAATAATTCCTTAATCTCTTTATCTTCACTCTCACAAATTTCTCTCTACACCCACTTTCTCTCTTGAGTCTCTTTCAGTAACTTCTTTTTAACTAATCTCTTTTCTCTCGCATAATTTTCTCTTTACCCTCATTTTCTCATCCTAATTTCTCTTGCACATTTTATCTATCAATAATTATTTCTAACTAATCTCTTCTCCACTCTCACACAAATTTTTCTATATAGCCAGATTGTCTCACTCTTTTCACACATTATCTATATAACTAACTTCTTGATAGCTAATCTCCTTCTCCAGCCACACAATTTTTTCCTTCTTAAAAATCCTCACTTTTTTCTCTTTACGCCATACATTTATGAAATGTCTTCTCCTAGTTCACATGTAACCAAACAACAATATAATAGAACACGCAACTATAATCTAATTACCTATAAGGGGAGGTGAATAAGTGAATTTCCAATTTTAAAATAAAATCCTTGAAACCCTGATTTTTTTTAAGTCTAGTTTTACCTTCTTTACCAATTCAAATAAATTAGTCAAAACCAAATAAAGAGTTAGAGACGTCACCATAATTTATAACGTAAAAAGCCCTGTGAAGATGATGACAACTTACACTCAATGACCTGAAATCATAAGCAACACCCGCTTAACATTTGAACCATTCTAGAATAAAGAATAAAGTTAACGTGGCAATCTAAATCATAAAATCTTTTAAATTGAAGTCACAACATATAAACTCAAATCTACAAACCTAGACACCTTCTAATTATTTAATAGTAATAAAAGACTTGACAAATTTTAGACATATCTAATTAAGTGTCCATTTGGAATAATTTTTAGAAGTATTTAAAAATACTTTTTGTATAAAAAAATGTTTTTGATAACTACTAAGAAAAACACTTGACAACTTACACACGGTGCCACATGTGTTCACGCCAAGGAAACAATCGATTATGAAGATGATGAGACAACTTACACTCAGAGCCCTCTTTGGTATAATTTTTTAAATGTTTAAAAGTGTTTTTAATAAACAAAATGTTTTAATAGTCATTAAAAAAATATTTTTAAAAACTATCCTGAACGAACCCTCAATGACTTGGAATAGTAAACAACACCCGCTTAATATTCTAAAACCTTCTAGGTACAGACTAAAGTTAACGTGACACTCAGAAATCTTAAAATATTTCTTTAAACTCTATACACCTGCAATTATGTAGGTTAAGGACACATAATTATGAATAAAGACTTGGACATATTTAACTAAGTCGAACCCACAACTCTTGATTTTCTTTCACAAGAATGCTTCACAATAGGTAAAAGATAGGATAAAAAGGTTAAGCACACTCAAGGTCTATCTTGAATAGCATTGGCAATATAATCTGAATTCGACATGAAAATACCATAATTCAGCCATGTTCAACACAGGAAAAAAACAAAATTCACAAAAACAATTTTGTTCAGTTGAAAAAAAAAATACTCACACCCCTATAAATCTCCCAAACCCATGATTTAACTAACAAAAGCTATTAATTCTCTCTTTTGATTGTAGGCTGAATCTCTTTGTCTCTCTCTTAAAATTTGATGAAATTAAATTTACTCACCCAATTAAATATAGGAGGTAAAAAGCGAATTCTTTCTTAAAACAAAATTTGTTTTAGAAAATCGAGAACATAATGAAAATGTTAACGTCATTTCTAAAACAGCATTCAAAGAATCAAAATACAATCAATGCAATGAAGGATTTCCTTTTTTTTGCTTGCCTTAATTCAGGAAGTAAACCAGCCTAACCTAAATAGAGGATTTTAAAAAAAAAAAATCACTTCAATTTAGGAAAGGGTTCGATCTCATGAAAAATAAGCATTGATAATATCTAATAATTTGACTTGTGTTTAATAAATGGACTAAATTGATGAATTTTGTTAGTAGAACAATAAAATAAGTCACATCAATACGATTTTATTACACACACAATTATTGATAGATACTTAAAAGAAAAAAAAAAAATACCCCATGCTAGGATTCTATTTCTATATAATTAAATAACTAAAGCATGGGAGAGTAACAGCTGCTGTTTATATATATAAGTATTTGGTGGAATCATCATCTTCAACGACCACATGCCTTTCTTTCCTCACAAGATTAAATTTTTTTCCTCCACTTGCCCATATCCCATCCCATCACACACCTTTTGTTTAGTTTAGTTTTTATTTGTATAATCTTATTATATAATTCTGTTTCGTAATGATATTTGGATTTTAAAATATATATACAATAGAATGAAAGTAAGTTATTCAATGAAATGTTTAATCGAAACTTTAGTGCTCGTTGATAAAGATTTCCAACTTTTATTTTAAAATTTAAGTTTATTTATTAACAAATCAATATTGTTTGGTAAACTACGAATTGTTTTTGAATCCTTCACAAATTTTATGTTTTGTTTCATATTTTGATTTTTAGTTTTTATTTTAGAAAATAAGATTGCATGATAACCCGTTCTATTTCAGTTTCTAGATTTTAAAAAATATTTTTAAAATTATCGATAAAATTTGAAAACAGTAGTATTTGAATTTTTTTCTAACTATTTTCTCAATTGTATATTAAAAAAATGTTATTAAACACATACAATTTTTCAGTTTTCAAAAATAAAAACTAAAAACAGTTATCAAACAAATATTATTTTTGTTTTTTAAGAATAAAAACAGAAAACGAAAAATCGTTATTAAACAGGGCTTTAGTTTTAAAATAAGGTTTTGTTTTTAAATTTTAGTTAAGATTTCTAAAAAGTATTTTAAAAGTAAGAAAATAATTTGGATAAGGTTGTTGGTTTAAAAATTTTAAATCCTAAAATTAAGAGAACATAGGCATCATCAAACATAACCTTAGTTATCTTTGAATTGTCTTTGCATATATGGTTTGATAATAGTTAATATCTCTTATTTGGTTTGAGAGTTTTATTTGTTGCTTTCAAGTTACCTATCTTTTGTCATTTAGTAAACTCTAAATAATAAAGTTGAAATTGAAAATAAAAATGAGACTTCTTTCAATTGATTGGATAAGATCCTTTTTTTCCCATCTTTTATGTATCTTTTGTAGTATAAAACACTTTTCATATTATTTTTTAAGAAAAATAACAATTAAACGCAACCTCAAAATCATTCATTGAAGTAGTTTTCAAATTTAACAAACAAAATTGACAAATAACTAAATATCATGAAGAAAAAAAAATCAAATTAGTCAAATCAAGATTTAAAAACGATCATAAACATACTACTAAATTAAGTAATCACTACCAACCTCTTAGATCCTCTCTCTATCATTATTTCTATTTAACAATAAAAATAGTAAACCATTAATTTGATAATCATGTTTTCCCCTTCTAAACACCATGTTTTTAATATTTTTTCAATGACAAAAATAAAGTTCTATCGTTCTACCAAATTCTATAATAAAGATCTTTTTAGTCAAGCTTGTGGACCTTTACGCGACATTTCCTAAACCAATCAGTCCACGTCATCCATAGAATACAATATTTTTATTATTTTTTTTTTTTTTAAAAGGGGAATACAAAATCAACATATTATAAGCTCACGCGGCGAAAAAAAAATTGAAGTTTTTTTTAAAGAGCAAAATTTTCAAATAATTTGAGAATGATAAGATTATTTAATATTTAGTTGTCATTATTATGTTTTCGATGGCGATTTATATATTTTTTTGAGAGAATATTTTTTAGAGCTTGAAAATAAGTTGAAAAACAAAAAACAAATTTTTTTTATCATCATTTAAGGTGTTAACATTTTATATGGATTAGATTAAGTGATGATTATGAATTTATAAGTAGATAACAGTAAAACTATTAATATGAAGTCCTTTAAGGGAAATCAAAAGTAAAAATCATACGAATTTAGATCTTAAAATGAATGATATTATATCGATGAGTCTAGTGACCTCAATAGTACCTTTAATTAAATAAATATTAATTAAAAAAAGTAAAGGTTTCTTTTAAAACTCGTCATCGAGTCACTATTCAAATTCAATTTAAAAATACGTTGACTTTAATAGTGGCCATCTTTTTCTTTGAATTAAATCCACACAAATTTGTTGTAAAAGTGTGGCAAAAAGAAAATCGGCCGAACTCCCAACTGTTTCCAACAGCCGACATTGTCTTGTCTACAAATGGCAACATTTTTTTAATTTTAATTTTTTGGAGGTTAGCCGGCAAACTCATGTTCTAGACACTGTCTTGTATTGTGTCCCTAATTTAGAGCACATGACAATACTATTTTCACATATTTGATTTCTTATATTATTTGGTTACCCATCTATAACTTTAATCTCTATAATTTAAAAAAAAAAAAAATTAGTTATTATATTTATTTGAATTAAATCTTATATATTTATTTTAATTAAATCTTATATATTTATTTTAATTAAATCTTACTTATAGTTTGTCTTAGTTTCCGTATTTTATTTTTTATGAAACATTTATATAAATAAATTCAAGATCATTTTATAAGCAATAGAGATAAGTAAAACATACTGATATGAATTTTGTAAGGATTTTTTTATATTATATTACTAATAATAAATATACGGGCATATATTAGAAACTTTTTGAAAAGTTATATTATATAATTTTTATTTTTATTTTTTATATAAATAATTTTATTAAAAAAAATTCATCTCTTCCTTCTTAAATTGACCCAATATATTCAAAAGAAATCACATAGATATAAATAGAGTTTTAACTAAAAGAGCTAAATTAAACCTTTTAAAGAACTGACATGACAAAATACATTTACAACATATAATTTAACTTATTGGATTTCTCTAATATTTATTATAATTTATTTTTTTTAAAATGAAAGGATATTTTTAATATCGTCTTTTAAATTTAATCATGTATCTAATTTTCTCAATAAGAAATTAGTTGAAGCTAAGCTTAAAAGATATAGTCAATAATCCTAAATTAAGGAAAAAAACAATATTTTTAGATATAGAAAAAGATAACCTTTGGAATTTAGAATAGGAAAATTTATGAGGTAGCAATTTTTTTATAGTATTTATAAATATAACATCTTTAAAAAACAATCGTATCTTTAAAATTATTTGTAAATATAATAAATTTTCAACATGCTTTTCAGAGTGATTAAAATTGACTATTGTCAATAACTGATTCACACGTTAAATCAATCACTGAAATTTGTAAATTAGACTTATAACATAAAATGATTATCATCTATCACGATGAATCAATAATTAACTTATTTTAAAAAATATACAAATCACTACTAATTACTAATTGAAACGCTAAAACAAATGTTTATTTTTTAAAAGGTACTATTTTATTAAATATTATAACTTTTAACTAGATTTACGATCACCACTTTAAAAATAATGAACTTTGATCGGGATTGAAAAAAACAAAACACAATGTACCAAAGATTTCCCTGATAATTTAAAAAGAGCATATGCTTTTGACATATTTTTTTTCTTGCCTTAACCTTATTAATCAGATGCATGTGATCTCTAAGAGGAAAAATACATTTTTAAAGCTCAAATTAAAAATGATTAGGTGGTCACATACAACCAAAAATCTCATGGCAGTGTTAGCTACTATCCATCCACTAATACAACATTATCACTAATTAGCTAGCACTTTTATTGAAGATCATTGTATTATTTTTTTACCTTTTTTAAGTTACCAATCAATTAACATTTTTATAATACAGAAAAAATGATATTGGAGGGAGGTTTATTATTTTATTTTGATAACATAATATTAAAATAGTTCTCGAGATTCGAAAGAATTTTATTTTTGCAAATATTTTGTAAATTTGTTTATAAATATATTCCAAGTGGTAGAGAAAAAGAAGGGTCTATATAATATTGATTTAATGTAATTTAAATCAAAAGATATTTGTATAATTTATAGAAGCATACGCTTTGAAAACCCTAAATTTAGCGAAGAGAGAGCCATAGATTTGGGCTTGCCCATGCATGCATGTTCCCATGTTTGATGGATATTTTTAATTAAAATAATAATTCTAATCATATACAATTTTTAAGTATATATATATATAATTATGTTAAACCACCCATAGATTCAAAAGTTTAAGCGGTTGTGTTAGATAATCATTCATATATTTGCATGAAGCCAAATCACATGGAGTATTTATAAATATGAAAAAAAATTTAATCATTTATAGACGACTCTCTACATATTGTTAACACTCTCTTAATGTTTATCAGAATTCATCTCAAAACTAAATAATTAGAGGTTCAGGATTTTTTTTTTCTTTTAGATTTTATATCAAATTATGAAAGTGGAGACAAGAATCTTCGACTTCAAAAAAATGGAGTAGGTACTCAATCAGTTGAGTTATACTGAGATTGACATTAACTTAAGATTTCATAACCATTATTCAAGCACAATAAATTTAATAATATACTAGAAAAATCTAAATGCTAACGAATAAATTAATAAAATTCAAAATATTCTAAAATTGTTTTTAAAAACTATTTAGCTTTAACTAGCTGTTGCCAAGTAAGACATAAGTTTGTTTCCACTTGATTAAAGGAAGCTTTGGCGCGGAGAGAGGGGGTTATTCTGAGGGTAGAAGCTTTGCATTATATTCATAGAAAGTTATTTTATTAGCCTTTTTAGACCCAAAAAAAAAAAAATACCATTCCATTAATTTATTAAAAATATAATACCAAAGCATCTATATTTGGATCAATATAATATAATAAACCAACACTAACTTAATAAAGCATTTGTCTAGGCCAATATAGTCCAAATCCAATGAAAGAGTAACAATATAAATTTAAAAAAGTTATCCTAGCAAGCCATGGTAGCTAGGCAGAAAGACTACCGAAAATAATCAAAGTATTCATCTTTTTGAGCATCATGACCATTTCATGCCATCCCTTTTTTTATCATAAGCATCCATAGGAGAGTGGGTATTTTATTAATAATACTCTAGAGATGTGTTTGACATGATTTTAGGAGTAACAAATATACACTGATCCGATACCAACAAAGGGGTTGTTTGATAAGAACTATTATTGATAATGACATCTCATTCTCTCACACACAACAGCGAATATCATTCCTATACAGTTCAAGCTCACCATCATCAATGGGCCGAGCCGAGCCGGCTCGGCCCAAACATTATAAGGCTCAAGCTCGGCTCGGGCTCGAGCCCAACAAGCCTTTGCTTTTGGTCGAGCCGAGCCTGCTCGGCCCAATCTAAAATGTTAAGGCTCGCGGCTCGGCTCATAGGCTAGGCTCATCGAGCCGAGCTTGGGCCTGGCTCGTTGGAGCGAGCCAAGCTCGGCCTATCATATAAGTTCATTTTTGTATTATATGTTCTCAACAACCAATGGTGTATAACTTTCGAATCACTTTTTTAAAAACAATCAAGTGTTAGCAAAATTAACATATTAAACTAGTTATTTTAAATAAAAATTTTATCCGTTAAATAATTTAACTATTTTATTTTATCCTATTTACACAAAAGTATCAACTTTAAAAGATAGATATTTTTATTAATTATTTCATACATGAATATTTGAGAATAAAGTGCATCACTATAATATAAGTACATCTTAACTAGATTGACACCCACTTATTTGTCAATTATATGCATTTTTCTCAACTTAAAAAAATTACATGAAATGAATAAATTATTCTTCGGGAGAATCACATTCTTTAGCCGATGTTGGTGAAATGAATGTCTCAAACTCTTCAGTTGACTTTTCAATATTTTCTTCTTCATGCATCCTTGTTTTTGCTAGCTCCCAATCTTTAGCAGCTGACGCTTAATTTTAATTTAATTTATTTATTTTTAATTTTTTTTAAACTCTATTGTCAAGTTATAATAGAGTTTTGTTTTAAACTATATTGTTAAGTTATAATAGAATTTTTTATCTTAAATTTTAAAAATGGTAATAATATAAAATTTTATTTAAATAATAAATAAATATTGCGAGCTTTATTTGGGCCGAGCTTGAGCCGGCTCGTTGGATCGGCCCTATGGAGGCTCAAACGAGCCGGCCCACGAACTAGCTCGTTCAAAAAAAGGGAGGCTCATATCCAATCCAAACAATTAACGAGCCGAGCCGAGCCGGCCCGTCAAACGATGACTTTCAGGCCGAGCTCGGGCCGAGCCTGAGCCGAGTCAGGGCCGGCCTTTAGGCCGCGAGCCATATGATGATGGTGAGTTCAAGCACATATATTATATTCTCATTTCTAATCAACTTTTAATGTCATTAACAAACATTCTCATTCCCGCGTACCAAGAACGAACACGGGCATCTATCACATCGATACCAATTGAGCCCAATGAACGACACAAACTAATTGGGCTTCACCAGCGCGGCCCACAAAATAATGGATAGCATCCGCAGCCCATCTACCGAAGCTCCGATCATCTAAACCTTGCCACTGCCAGAGCCTAAGAGAGAACCCATTTTTTTGCAGTATCTAGTTGAAGAAGAGAATTATTGAATTAGAAATGAAGGAAAAGGTACGGAATGAAGAGGCAAAGAAGTGGAAGAAGAAAACGAATGGAAATTTCTGGAAATGGATGATTGCGTCAGTAATTTGTAGGCTTATTCTGATATCTTTCCCCAATCTGAATCTTTCTTCTCGGCCTGAAATCTCCACACCTTTAACCAGCATTCGTCGATGTAAGTTTTCATCAATGGCTTTACTTCGGATTTAATTCAATTCAATTCAATTGAGCTCATGATATCAATTTTGCAGTGGCTGAAGGTTACTGGTTGAAGAAATCGTCCTTGTCTCCATATGCTGGTTCTTTGCTTTTTTTAATGATCAATTTTAGATCTTTTTGTTTAGTGGAAAATGGAAATTGATTATGTAAATTTGTTTGTGTAGGATCTATGTACCATGGCTCTCCTTTGTTATTGTCACTTCTAGGGCCACTAACTGTTACAAGGTAGAAATCTATTTCCAGATGAACTTGAATTATAATCTCGAATTTCAGCTTTTGGTTTCGACTCTTTCTCTTGAATTGATTGTTGAATACTTAGAATTGAGGACTTTAAAGTTCATTAAAGTTAATTTTTAAGTGATAGTTTTTGAATTAATTCAACTTCTAAGCTTTCGAGCTTCCAGAGCGTGATGCCGAATTTCGGTGGACTGATTATATGCTATGGTGATGCAGGATTGAAGGCCAACCAAACCATCTTCTGTGCAGGTAAATTTTGCATTTAGTTTTATTTTTATAAATATAATTGCATTGTTCACTCTTTTGAGGTAGTTTTCAATCATTTAAAAGTGAACAGTTTTAGTTTTACTTAATTTATTTATTAATTTTCATCTATTCGTTATAGTCTTGTTGGTTTTTTAGGGTGTTAATTGAAATATATTCTTTTGTTGGTTAGTTTGGTTTTTGTGGTTGCAGATGTTTTCAGTGCATTGCTCATTCGTGTAATCGGTCAGACTCTACAGAGGGCATACTGTCAGAGTTTGAGATTGCTAGAGCTTGATCAAAAAAATCAAGGTACATCATGCCATATAATAAAGATGCGTATGATATAGGATTTTTATTAAAATTATGATTGAAGTGCCTGCCTAAATTAGTGCCAGAAACGAGTTATTTTTTCCTTCATGTTTAGGATAGAGTTGTTGTCTATGTAACCTTGAGTTAATGATTGAAATGTAACATCCCAAGTATTAAAAGTATTTTTTGCTGAATTCTAAATAATGCAGAAGTTTTTGGTTGAAACTCGATCCCCCCTAGTTCTAGTTCTAATCAGTCACCCGAAGAAAATGTACTAACAAAGTATCGTATGTAAAACAATTAAACCTGGAAATAAGTTTAGTTTATTCTATGCCAGACAAATTTTATTGGAATCGGAGATGTTGTATAGATGCTCTAACCAACCAGCCGTCCCTAAACTTTTAACTGATAGGAGAGAACCTAATATATTCATATACATCACCTTTGGCCATGCCTGAGAACGTATTTCTAAGCGTACTCCATTTAGGACCATCCTTACAAATCAATTGAGAGCACCTTGCGAAGCATTCCAATACTAAAACTTAAATTAATGTTTTATTTCTTAAATTAATAATAAAATTACAACACCACCAAAGTTATGATGAAAGTGCAGTTTCAATATTTAGTTGTCTTTATGCCAGAACTTCGTGGTAAGTAAACCAAACTGGATTATTGAAGATTCTTACAAACTAATGGAGCATATCATTGAAGTCTTGGTGATTAATTTGTTAGGATGATAGAGCAATACTGACATTCAAATATGCCTTGTTACAATGGGGGGATAAATCAGGATAAAACACATGGAAACATGATAATTTGGTTGATGTAATAATATTTGAAGCTCTGTATTCTGGGCTTATTTATGGTACTTGTCTTTCATTTTATTCGTAGTCTTTCAAATGATAGCTTCGTTTCCTGTTGGCTGTTGAAGTATTGATTGTTGAATGTTGCATTTCCCTTTTTCTTTATTAGCTGATGAGTGGTGCCTTTTCTATGATTGCAGAGACCTTCCCTGCTGGAGATATTGCTTCTCTCGTGTATTTGTGGAATCCTTTCACAATTGTTGCATGTGTGGGTTTGTCCACTTCTCCAATTGAAAATCTTGCTGTGGTGCTCACTCTCTATGGAGCGTCAAAAGGCAAGTAGTGCACACTCTTTGCTTTGTCATAATGTTCATCTTTTTCTTAAAAAAGCACAATTGCCAAACGAGTTTTGCCTGTGAATGTCACCAAAATCTTAGACATGTAAGTGCTTGTGCTGGTTGAAACCACCAGCTAGTAGACGTGTGTCAATGTATCCCTACTAATTTGGCATGTTTTCAAACTGAAAATATATTTGTTATGATTTTAATTTTTTGTTATTTTGAACTAATTTATTTGTGATGGACTCCAGGAAAAGTTCAACTGGCTGCATTTGGATATGTCGTGGCAACTCATCTATCCCTTTATCCTATAACTCTGATAATTCCGGTATGACAGTTTTCTGACTTATATTGTTTGCTATGGCAATATGATGATTTTATGAAGTTCCTAGAGTGCACATACTCGTGGATTCTTCTGAAAATGGTTGCTTTTGGGCTATTTTGTTCCAGGTAGTCCTTTTACTAGGTTATGGTTTAGATGCTCCTCCTAGGAAATTGTTCTTGCAAAGGAGGTGTATTAAGGTTGTTGGTGGGTCGTCAAGTGATAGTTGTAGTCAGCGGGAGGAAGTGATCAGTCAGCCTGAAGTGACCAGTGTCTTCTCATTGAAACCAGTGATATATTTCTTGTTATGGGTTTCTTTATTTTCGGTCTACGTGTTGCTTCTCTGTGGTATATCGCTGAGACAGTTTGGTGGACTCGGGGAGATGTTTAGAAGGTATCATTTAACACTTCCAGAGATGTAAAATTTTCTAAAGCATGTCTCAAGTATTAACTGTCAATTATTCTTTGCATTTCTCATATCAAAAAGGTGTTGTCCCTATTTCACCCAGTATGCAAATGTGATTTCAACTACTTAGTCAGTACGGACATTTCAATCCCTCCTTCACCCTCAACCCTTGATCTTTAAGGTTTGGGAGGTGCCACTTGGCTGAATGCTCATTGATATCCCGAAATATCGTGAGTTTCTTTATTTTCCAACCTTCCAGGCCTATGCCAATAATGGTATTCTGATTGAACATGAATTCTCTCATAAATAAATATAAGAATGAGGAACTTGATGTGGATGAAGAACAAAACTATAGTTGCTTTAACATTTTTTTTTAAAATTTCACAATTCCTTCTTCATCAATGAAAGTTAAATCATGAGAAATGAGTTAACTAATGCTTCATGTTAAATTCACTATCACCACATCTATTCCATGCAACTTACATAAGTCTGCTGCAATGATTTTGTGAGTTTCCACCATAATTTCTCACTGTAACATGTCTAGCTGGTGTCTGCAGCACTTACGGCTTTATTCTCACTGTGCAAGATTTGTCTCCAAATATAGGGGTCCTATGGTGAGTCCAGAATTCAAAATTCAGTTGACTTAAATCCTATGCATAAAGGCTTGCCCCTGTTAAATTTAGCTGATTTTCGTAATTTTGATTGCAGGTACCTCTTTGCAGAAGTGTTCGATTTTTTCAGGAGTTTTTATTTAATAGTCTTTCATATCAACATTTTGTTTATGATAATGCCATTGTCCATACGGCTTCACCATCGACCCTTGTTTCTGGCTTTTGTGTTTATTTCCATCTCTGCGATGTTGAAATCTTATCCTTCGGTAAGTCATCTGGTCTTGTTGCATAATTTCATTGTGATTTGGTACTTATTGTACACCTTACTACATGATGCTGCAAGTTTGCTAGGTAAGCCTATCTCATGCTTTTGACTTATTATTAGGTGGGAGATTCGGCTCTCTACTTAAGTTTGCTGGCATTGTTTGTAGACCAATTACTTGGTGAGTACTTTTTGTTTCTAGTCATTGATATTTTCTATACTATTTGATTCTTCAACTTTTTTCTTTATTTCCAATGGCATACATACAGATTTGGAGTTCTCCTTCTTCATTTTCTGTGGGTATATTGGGATTTCTTTGCTTAGCCCTGTAATGCACAACCTTTGGATATGGAGGGTATGCTTCCTTTGCATGCCGATTTTTTTTTTTTTAGCATGCTGATATAAGTAACAAAACGAATTGATCTAATTTATTTTAAACTGAATGACTTCACAAAATTTGCAGGGTACCGGTAATGCAAATTTCTACTTTGCAAATGCAATGGCTTATGCTTGCTTCCAGGTCAGTTCTTTCTTCTTGAAAATGTAATTTCATTTAAATCACTAGTATGATACTCCACATTCCACTTGCTTTTTCATTATATCAATGAAATTGGCTTATGAGCCATCTTTTCTATAAAAAAAACATTCCACTTGCTTTAAAATAGTTGCTGTAGCATGATATGACTTCTCTCTTTAACGTTTCTTGTCATTTTTTTTTTAATTTTAAATTCTTAATACTCAAGGTCACAAATGGAAGGATCACGCTTTATAAATCTTTGCTTTGATATTCCTTTTCTTCCCCTCCCACTTGTTCAAATTGAATATGAAGAAATGATTTTATGAGGATTTATGTTTTCTAGTTGCTTTGGGCAAGTACATGTTTTCTTTATTCAAAATGCTTATTAATGCAGCAATGGGTAACTATCCAATAATTTTCTGCTCTCTACCTGGTTTTTTCAGATTGTTTTAGTGGTTGAGAGTGTAAGCACAATGTTGAACCACGACCGGAAACTAAGAAAGTCCGCTATGAAGCTTCAAGATAGCAAATCTTAGCTGCAGCCCTTGCCGCTAATAGAAACTCAGCATCCAAAACTTGAAAGAAAAATCAACCAAGATCATCAATTTTCATTCAACATGCTTCAAATTTCCACCAGGTCTTCCAGTCTTCATGTAGAATTTTGGCCGACATGGATGTCAAGCAGGTGAGTGCTCTATAGGAGGAGGCATTATCAAATCCTTTGTAAGTTTCAACCTTATTGGGAAACTTGGATTAACCACAAAGAGAAGATTGTTGTCACAAAATGACTAGAGTGCTTTTTTACACATTGGATTACAATTTACAACTGTCTTTTTTTTTTCAATCCACAATGAGAGGAGAAGAGGATCCCCCACGATTGTTGAAGTTTTAAAAAATTTATCATTGACAGATCTTGATGTACAAATTCCTATTTATAAAAACATAGTCTCCACATCAAGTGTCATGTAGTTTCTGTTAATGCCTGTGTTTATGTTCAGCTTTCAGAAAAGAACAAATGTTATAATAGTAAACAGAGTCAGTCTCCATCGCTTCCCATATACAGCTTAAATTGTTGGTATTTTACTGTCCACGGTGGTCGGAGTCGAATTCATCTTCATCTTCATGATGTCTGGTCATCAAGTGAGTTCTATCCGTTTCCTTTCTATGTTTATGGTGTTCAATCTTATCAGCATGATGAGTCTTATAATGTCTACGTTTACCTTTGTTCTTGTTCACATGGTGAAGATGGTAATAGTAATCAGTCTCTCTATCTGAATGCTTATGTTTTTTGTGTAATTCATGGCTTCTTCTCTTGTATCCAGCTTTATGATTGTGGTGATGCTTATGGCCATTTCCATGGAAATGTTTTGTGTCACCTCTGTGCTTCCAGGTGGGCCGATTATCCGAATCAGCCCGAAACATGTCATCCCACCAGTCATAAAGTGGGTCAAATAAGCCCTTTTGATGTAAAAGCCATAGTAACACAAGTACTGCTAGTTACAGGGAGAAGATGATAATAAAAACATCAGAAAAACAAGATTGATAGTTGGGTGATGCATTTGTAAATTATTCATTAATTACCTGCGGGGAAAATTGCCAAAAAGAGACCAAATAGCACCATCCAACTCAAACATATATATTGTATGTGACAGCTAAAGTCAAAAAACCCAGAGCATTGTTTTCTGTCCAATAAACCACACATAGAATAAGTAATGGAAAATATAGGATAAGAAGATGCTCCTTAAATAACTTGGGTTTAATTCACTGTAACTTTCGAGTGGTTTGAAAATGATAAGATAATTGACACTTTTGATAACACTTCAGAAATTTATAATTTTAGGGGGGAAAACTTTAAAAATAACATAGTTTTGTACTACATTACTGTGTTAAAACGTAAAAAGTTTTTTTTTTTATATAAAAGCTGTATCAAACAAACCCAAGTTTTTTAAACCAAGAATTTGATTTCCTTTTGTAATCTAAGCAAGCACCTGCAAGATTTCCCAACTATGAAGTCAAACAAGCTTTCCCATAACTTCTTCCATATGAACTTGATTGAGTCAAAGAATCCATTTATACCGCTCTTGGGGGGTTGAAATGGAGTGATCTGTAATAAAATAACCAAACTCAATGAATGGAAAAGAAAAAGGAAACAAATTGGATTCACCATGATTCTGAAACTACAAAAGGACCTGTGATCCATTATCAAGGATAGTAGCTGTAGTAGCAAATTGGCATTCAGCTCTGTCAACTTCATTAAAATCAGCATCTTTAAGTATGGCTGCACTATGAATAGAAAGTAATTTTACACAACAATTAATATTTAACAAGGTGAAAAATAAACATAAAACCTTACTCATCTTACCAGAACAGATGTATTTTGCTGCTTGATCGGTTGTAGGGTAGAGTTTAAATGAGCAATTAGTAATTTCTTTTGGCTTCATAATGAAAAATTGTTCCTGGAATCATCTAAATTTTCATCAACATCCCTTCATACATACAAAATTACTAAGAAGAAGATGTCTCTAGAAAAGACGGTACCTCCATGAGGCTGACTTCTCTTGGACAAGTAAACTGCAAGAAAGAAAAATCCATGAAGTAGGAATCATTAGCAGAAGAAAGGAAATAAACATTATAAAAGTTTTAGAATAACACTTCTTGAAGGATGCAAAACACGCCTTTGTGATTTGCCACCCCTCTAGTTTCTAAAAATTACAAATAACTTTACCAATTAACTTTACTACAGAAGACGGGCTTATTGTATATCCGTCACGTTTTTCAATTCTATTAAAAATCAGATTTTTTTTTAACAAATGAATGCAATTTGTAGATTTTACACATTGTTAACCACATGACTTATTCTACAGTTCTCACATCTATTAAATTTTTCCTCATTTTTAATGAAATTGGAGCACAAAAAACGTAAGAATATATCCCAATTTCGTTAAAATTAACCAACAGAGGAGTATGATTTACAATTTTATATATCACGCGGATAGTTATAACAATTTTTAAATCGTAAGAGTGATTTGCAAATCAAGCAAACCACATGGGTGGGATTTGCAATTATCCATAATATTAGGCACACTAAAAATCTGATAGACCCCTAATGCACAAGTTTTACGTAAGAGGGAAGAATAAGAAGAAAGAGAATGTGAGTAAGGAGTAAGGTGCTGAGGTGGATTATTCCTTGTAACCATCTAGGGATATTTTAGTAAATAAGCAAGGAAGATAGTATTATATATTTAGTAGGTGGGTTGTTTAGATTTCATCTTGAATAGTATTTTGATGTAATAGAGGAGAATATAGGGATTCTCGAATTTCCCTTTTGCTGAATTTTTTATGAAATGCTTTTGATGTTCTAACAAAATCTTGATGCATTGGGATAGCTGAAACATGGGAGACAAAAAATGTCCATTAAGAAATTACTAGACTAAAGACAAATGCATTCAAGTATTCCAGCCATATATCAAATTGTAATGAAAGCTTGATGAATACCGTTAAACTATAAGATGCTTCCACTTCTCCAGTATTTTTAGTTGTAATTGTAGCAACTCCAAATTGCGTGAGGGCTTCAAAAGTTGGAATGTTGATGCTTATAATTTTCCCAGGACTCCTACAAAAAATGTGGCCTATTGATGTTAGCAAATGTTTACTAAAATAACAGAATAACTTTAAGAAAAATTTAAAACTAAATGTTAGTGTGGTCATTTCTGAAATTTCAAGGTTAGGTAGGAATTTGAGATTCTCAAGTCACTTGAATCTAGTCTCTACCAATACCTAAAATCTTCTTTAACAGATCTTCCCAGAGTACAAAAGAAAAAAGAATTCATACTACTGACCTTTGGAAAACATACTCAACATCATCAGCACTTAGTTCTATAACAAGATTTGTATTGAGAACTTCTGTGACTCCTATGGCGAATGAATGAGTCCCT
Organism: Gynostemma pentaphyllum; assembly: GCA_028015215.1. Taxonomy (NCBI): domain Eukaryota; kingdom Viridiplantae; phylum Streptophyta; class Magnoliopsida; order Cucurbitales; family Cucurbitaceae; genus Gynostemma; species Gynostemma pentaphyllum. The sequence goes on along the minus strand of CM051351.1, from coordinate 4,898,180 downwards.
GCACGCTGCGTTCATCAAATGAAAATGTTAAACAATATTTACACTGATCAAATATAGTATTCTACATCCAATATGCTTAACTGGGTGTTCATTTATCCTCTCAAATCTTCCTTCCACCCCATATAATGGCAACTGATTCCTACTAATTCGATTCTGATCAGCCTGTCCAAATCGAGAAAATGTTTCTGATCACTGCCCTTTAGAAGTAGAAGGTATATCAATGCACAATATCTTCTTGGTTTTAAATGCTTACCTCCCTGAAGTTCCATAATTGATTGTGTAAGCAACTCCAAAAAGGTGATGAGCAAAAATTAGGCTGGCTGTTAAAAGTCTCATAGCCGATACCAATTTTGTTGCATTCAAGACCATCTAACGTAAATCTCACTCTTTCAAGCAGCATCCACATAGAAAAATTGCTACCCAAATTCTGAGGTTGACCAGGACCACCCTTCCATTCAATTGGAAAATGTCAACTTTGTAACATAAGATAAGTCCAAGCAAGCGAAATACTGCAACGTTCTAAATAAAAAAAGTCTAATACTATTTTTGCATCCAAAAGTCTCGGTTTTATCCAATACAGAAAGCAAAGGAAACATTATATCAAATACTTCTGATTTCGGACAAGAAGCAATAGAGACGATTATGATTAGATGAGTGAAATTACTACCTGCCTGGGAGTAACAAGGTAGAAATCCTCAAATGAGGGTATATTTGTGTATCCAACAAAATCACCAATTAGATTGACTCGTAAGAAGTTATCACTTGATATGACTGTTCTATTTTCTGGACCTACAAACACTTCCTGCAAAGAAAAAAACCATACCAATCATGCAATAAAACAGAGAAAATTATAAATCCGTTTTTTAATATATTGTGATCTTAGCTGATGAGAGAAACTGGAGAAAGTGACAAAGAGAACTTCAAGATATTCTCTTTTAGATATTGAGGAAAACGTACTGAAACTTTAGATCCTGACTTCACTTGAATTTGAACACTGAATCCCAGTGACCATTGTCCAATACCGAAAACATGAAACCTATGTAAACAAGAAGTATAACTCCTATTATAAGAAGTTTCCAGCGGTAGAATTTCAGTTGAAAATTCACCTAACCATTACATACACTGCTTACACATACAAATTAACCAAACTAACATATGGGAATACATTAATGAAATGATATCCAAGATAGATGGCCACCCATTTTGGAACATTTGAATATCAACATTCCATGGAAAACATGATCAACATCAGAGAGTTGAAGTGAATACCATACCAGTCACCTGGAAAACGAAGGCAATGTGCGGTGTTTGCCTTTCCCTTCATCATCTTGTCAACTTATACATGAGAAAGTTTGGAATCATCAAGTCAGCACCACTTTGCATAACAATAACAACTGAAATTTCTACAAGTGATAAGAAAGAACTTGCAAATGAAAACGCAGGGAAAAATGAGAACTTACAAAAATTTCCACATGATGAAGGCACCCGACGCCGCGGTCCACAAGGACAACATATAGGCTAAACAGATATAACAAAAAACACAGAAGAATGAATCAATAATTTGTTAAGAAAATGGGAAAAATCACTACAACCAAATGAATTCAAGATAATAGAAGCTGATTCCCAAATCAACACCTCAGTGCTCTGAATTATATGCCCATGTTCATCTCTTAGCCTACAAGACAAACATCAAATATAACATTATGGACCAAATGTCTTAAGTATGTGAAAAAAACAAGTTAAAGATACCTTATCTTACCTTACCTCTCACATATGTCTACCACTTTGGCGTTAGCATCAGGCTCACATTTGCGAGTTTTAACAAAATATTCTTGAGGTTTATAAGGAACGTCCTGGTGCATTTAGTGAACCAACATATTACTGAAATATTTACTCAGCTCTATATACAGAGAATATGCAAATTTATATCATTATTTCAAAAAAAAATTTGAAGCAACCACAAACTTCATTACAAATCCTTTCCAAACTGTTAAGGATCCCACATTGAAAAGATGAAGGGACCTAACAAGGTTTATAAAGGCTAAGAGTCCCTCCTCTCATTACCAATCAGTTTTGAGATGGAAACTCATGCTTATTAGGATGGTATTAGAGCCCAACTAACTTAAACAAGCATCTGGTCCAAAAGAGCCACCATCTTGAGGTGTGCATGCTAAGGGTCATCCATCTCATTACCAATTGGTTTTGAGATGAAAACCCATTATTATTAAAAATATGCTTAAATTTTTTATTTTTTCTTCCAAAACCATCCATTTGTTAAAAATGCTCATAATATGATATAATTTTCAAAAAATTCGAAAGTTGAATTTAAAATAAAAGTAAAAAACTGCTATCGGACTGGAACATAAAAGATAATGACTAAACTGAAATCATAAATAAAAAATAAATGGGAAGTTGAAGAAGTAAAAAAAAGAACTAACTCGAATGTAAGTAAGTTCATAAAAAGCATAAGCAGCGGATTTGTTAATAGTGAGAACAGGGGGTATTCGTAAAGTTTGCATCTTGTTAGAAGAATTCTCTTCAACTTCAACTATTTCTGCTATAATGGAAGCCTCACCCCCACTCTGCAATTATTTTTAAAAACAGCAAATCACAAAACAATCAATAATTTGACCAAAAATGAAGGTTAGGGAAAAAAAAGAGATCTTACAGAACCGCTGGGAACTGCCAAATTGAGGACGATTTTCTTGGTACAGTTAAGGGTGCCGGAATCGGAAATCTTTTCGCATTTTTCGAGTTTAGATTTGGACAGTATCTGGACTCCGGTAACGTTATGTGGAAGAAACATATAGAGAACGAAAAATATTGACAAAATTGAGTATCCCATTTTATTTGTTTCTCTGATTCTTCAAAACTCTCTCTCTGGATTTTTTTTTTTTGAAGAAGAAATACCAGTTGGTTTCTGGCGGTTTTTTTTTTTTTTTAATTATTATATTATTAATTAAAACAACGGTTAACCGAACCCGAGAGATGGGGATGAATTGTTCGGGTCGGTTTCGGGTTTGGGGGTGATCGGAGCAATGGTTGGAATTGGAACTCAGATCAGACAGTTACGGTGGACTGTGCAAGGTTTCAAGAGAGCTGATTGCACCATTTTTTTTGGAAATTTGGGTAAATTGACCTCCAAAATCTTAAATTAATGTTTTTTGACCTCCATTTTCATATTAACCTTTTTTGACCCTTTGATGATGTCACTTTGAGGTGAAATATCAAAAATACCCTTGTCTTCTCCAACACTCCCTCAACTTTCCAACTTCTCTCTTCTCCAACACTCCCTCAACTTTCCAACTTCTCTCTTCTCCAACACTCCCTCAACTTTCCAACTTCCATGGCATTGATCTTCATCTCCATTGATCTTTAATAATCATTGATTCTTCTTCATCTTACAACTTCAACTTCCATTAATTCTTCATCTCTAACAACGAAAAGGTACACGACGATTCGAAATCTTAAAAATCCGGAAATGGAAATCTATGGGTTTCGTTCATCATCTTCAACAAACCCACCACCATTACTAACCTTGAAGCTTCATTCTTAAATGGGTTTCGTTCATCATCTTGAATAAAAAAAGTGGGTGAACTCCGGAATCCGGAAAAAGAAAAAAAAAAATTCTTCGAATTCCGGAGATCTCCTCCGGAATTCGATTCCGGAGCTCCGGAATCCGGAGGTATGTTAGGAATGGTGTCCTAGAACTTGTAATTATTTAATTATAATAATTTATTTTGAATAAATTAAATAAATAAACATAAGTTCTTTATATTATCTATATTGATTCAATTGACGATATTAGGAATATATGGAAATATATAAATATCAAACATTCAAATAGTAAACCCTAAGTTACTCTTATGAAATCACGACTTAGTATGTGAGTCATACAAGAGGATTAAAGTCGAGATGAGTAACTTAAAAGTGTCTACGATAAATGGATAACGTTTGGGAACCTTATCCTGGTAACATTGTTGATAGCTTCGCATTTTGTTTATAGACAAATGATCTAATCCTGATCATTCATGTGGGAGACATGAAATGGAAGTATCATATGCAATGTTGATTGTATAAGACAGGACCACGATGTTCGATCAAATTTCTCATTAGTACCGCAGTTTACAGAAATGATCGAATATTAAACTAAGTTTATCAACCAGTGATAGATCTCAATCCTGAGTGAAATGCGGACTTTATTTGTGGAGTTATGTTCTTTGATTCACATAGTTGAGAAGCGATCTGTAAGAACGCTCAATACACTCTGTTTTGGGAACATGACTAGATAAGTAGTCGGGAACTCATTTTCACGAGATGGAATTCATAACTTTCCTATAAATTAACCGGTATCGGTGCGATACCTGAACATTTTAGGAACTTTAGGAAACTCCTTGATGTCTCGATTCGAGACATGAACAAGTGGTGCCACGACTTCTATTGATCACGAAGTACCTTATCTCTAGTTCGACTAAAGATAAAGTTCATTGGAGAATCAGCGGGAACACAAGGATAAAGCGGTAATTACAGGGGCAAAACGGTAAATTTATCCACTTGTAATTATGAGGGTTCCACGTGAAGGATAATATCACGAGATATAAATAAAGATAAACTAAATGGACATAACTCATCTATAGTGAGGGGAGTTCAGTTATGAATCTATAGTGGAATTATTCATAGTTAGATAATAAGTAATTAACCGATTATGAGTTAATCACTTAATTGACTAATTATTAAGCCCATGATCTATAGGTCCATCGGGTCCCTATGCTAGCCCAAATATCGTAGTCGCAAAATCAAGTAGAAGAAATGGAAAGTTTAAGTAAAGTGGATTACTTAAATAGGCAATATTAATTGTTTAAATATTGAGTATATTTAAACCAGGTAATTAATATAAACATTATTAATTGTTTAAATAATGAGTTTATTTAAACAGAAATTAATAATGAAATATTATTAATTAGATATTATTAATTATTTGAATATTGAGTATATTTAAATGATAATTAATAATTTGAAATTAATTAACAATTATTAATTGTTTAAATAATTAATTTTATTTGAACGGAAATTAATAATTAAAATTAATTAATTAATAATAAAATATTGTCAATAAAATTATTAATTAAATAATGAGTTTATTTAATGGAAATTAATAATTATAATATTTATTATTAATTATTTAAATAATGAAAATTATTTAAATGGAAATTAATAATTAAATATAAATTGGATAATATTTAGTCGGGAGAAAATATTAATATTATTAATTGTTTAAATAAAATGTTTTATTTAAATGGTAATTAATAAATAAATTAATTAAGTTGGACTTATTAATTTAAGAGAGAATTTCAAGCCCAATTGGATTAATGAACCCAATTGGAATTGGCCCAAAATAATTAATTAAATAAATTAGAATTATTTATTAATTATTAAAGCCAATTTTCGGCTATATAGATAATTTGTAGAAGATAATTATTTGAATTATATCCTATAATAATTATATAGATTTATTTACCCAAGATAAATAAAATAAAGAAAAGAAAATAATCTCCTATTTATCTATGGCATTTTCGAAATTGCAAGATAAAGGAAAGAGATAATCTTTATTCTTTTTGTATTTATCTCTATAGATTAATCCTAATGTGATTAGGATTCCTATTTTCCTATAAATAGGAGGGTTGGGTCATTCATAAATCATACAATTAAATTCCTTAGAAATTTGAATTCTCTCTTCCTCCTCTCCCCCTCGAGTGCCGATTTTCCCTATTCAAAATTGGGAAGAAAATATTTTTCTTCTTTCCAATTTCTTCTAAAGTTCGATCCCACAATCGGGTTTCGTTTGATCGATCGGGATATAGCGTAGAAGATCCAGGTGTTCCTTGAGGATTTGATCTTTGAAAGAAACCTCCAACCGATTCTCCATTTATTACTCAATGTAAGTTTTGATTTTAATTTTTGAAATTTAAAGCATGAATCTACATGTTTTTTCACAAATTGCATGATATTAATAGATCCATAATTAAATGTTAATTAGTTTACTAAATCAAATTCCGCTAGTTTAGTAAATCATCCCTTCAAGGTAGACCTCCGGAATTCGATTCCGGAGCTCCGGAATCCGGAGGTAGACCTCCGGAATTCGAAAAAAAAAAAATTCTTCGAATTCCGGAGTTCTCCTCCGGAGTTGACCTCCGGAATTCGAAAAAAAAAAAAAAATTATTATAAGAAATTATAGTTATTGTGATTTAATTCGAAATTAGAAAGAAAAAAATAAAAAATAAAATAAAAAAATGTGGCTACCTCCGGAATTCAATAAAACAAAATTAATTTGGGGGGCTACCTTCGGAATTCAATAAAAAAAATTAATTTGGGGGGCTACCTCCAGGAATCGGAGGTACTCAGAAAAAAGAAAAGAGAGAGAAAACAAAACAAAACAAAACAAAAAAAAAAGGGGGGCCAGCCCCCCAACCTTGCTTGCCCAAAATTCGGAGGACCGGAATTGAATTCCGGTCCTCCGGAATTCTTTCCGGGGGGTGGGGGGGGGGGGCTGGCCCCCCAATTTTTTATTTTTATTTTTTTCTCTCTCTTTTTCTTTTGAATTCCGGAGGTAGCCCCCCAAATTAATTTTTTTTATTGAATTCCGAAGGTAGCCCCCCAAATTAATTTTTTTTATTGAATTCCGGAGGTAGCCACATTTTTTTATTTTATTTTTTATTTTTTTCTTTCTAATTTCGAATTAAATCACAATAACTATAATTTCTTATAATATTTTTTTTTTTTTCGAATTCCGGAGGTCAACTCCGGATTCCGGAGCTCCGGAATCGAATTCCGGAGGAGGTCTCCTGAATTCGAAGAATTTTTTTTTTTTTTCGAATTCCGGAGGTCTATCTTCGGATTCCGGAGGACTACCTCCGGATTCCGGAGCTCCGGAATCGAATTCCGGAGGAGATCTCCCAGTCCAAGATTTTTTTTTCTTTTCTGGGATTCAGGAGTTCCCCCACTTTTTTTATTCAAGATGATGAACGAAACCCATTTAAGAATGAAGCTTCAAGGTTAGTAATGGTGGTGGGTTTGTTGAAGATGATGAACGAAACCCATAGATTTCCATTTCCGGATTTTTAAGATTTCGAATCGTCATGTACCTTTTCGTTGTTAGAGATGAAGAATTAATGGAAGTTGAAGTTGTAAGATTAAGAAGAATCAATGGTTATTAAAGATCAATGGAGATGAAGATCAATGTCATGGAAGTTGGAAAGTTGAGGGAGTGTTGGAGAAGAAAGAAGTTGGAAAGTTGAGGGAGTGTTGGAGAAGACAAGGGTATTTTTGATATTTCACCCCAAAGTGACATCATCAAAGGGTCAAAAAAGGTTAATATGAAAATGGAGGTCAAAAAACATTACTTTAGGATTTTGGAGGTCAATTTACCCAAATTTCCATTTTTTTTTAACTTAAAATGCACATTTAATCCATAAGTTTTGATTTTAATGACTTTTTTATTCCTAAATAAATTTATTATTGAATTTCATTTTACTGTCAATTTGATCTTTGTGATCAAACTTTTGTTAATTATTTAACAGAAAGTTGACGTAGTATTATTTTAAATATTGATGGATATTAATTTATCAAGTTTATAATTATTATGATATTATATGGAAAAAAATATATTTAATTAAACGTATTTCTTTACTTAAATAATAATTTAATTTAATTAAACTAAGAAATCTTTAAGCAAAATTCTTATTTCTTAAACAAACTTCGTATTTTTTTTATATATTTATTTTTTTCATCTTAGGACCATAATTGTATTTACCCTTCTTTTTTCTTTTAAAGATTGTATCAATTAAGCCATCAAACTTTTAATTTAAATAATTGACCTCTTAATTTTTGTAAAATATTAAAACTAGGCCCATACAAATTTAATTTGATAAATTATCTATTTAAAATTATTAATTTACTAATTATTATTATAAAATATCTATAGGGTTTAGTCCACGAGGGCCCCGTCCCGTCTCAATTGTGTACTTGATCTCGACCGTAATACCATTATGTGGGTGGTGATGTGGAGTTCTTCAGTTTCACCTCTCTCTATCTCGCTGATATTAAGGATATATTCGTCATCTCTATTATTATTTTTAAGAGTCTAATTTTACAATTGAATGAGGTAATTTATCAAATAAATTTTATAGGACCAATTTTAACATTTTATAAAGTTTAGAAAAATCAATTGCTCAAATTGAAAATTTGAGTATAACGCATATAGCTGATTTATACCTTTTTTTTAAAAAAAATTGTGACAAAAGAATTAGAAGGGCTACCGGGTTGGAGTTGTATAACCTGTATATAAATGTGTATCGATATAAGTTTAAAAAATGTAGGATGTCTGTATTTGGTAGATGGTTCCAACCTGAATTTTATGTTATTAAATTATTTTATGAGGGTTTAGTTTTTATGTTCAAAACTCACAAGTATGATAGGAAGTCAAAGATCAATAACCCATTTTGACTCAACATTGGTAGGCCTACCTTGAAATTAATTTGTGGAAAGAAAGGAGGAGAGCTTGAAGTTTAGTTGGCTTCTATCAAGAAAATATTTGGGCTGATTTTGACTAATCAAGAAGTTTGTGTTTATTAGTTTTTACTTTTTAGGTTGGTTTCTTATATTTCTTATATGAAAAAAAATAAGAGAAATTTATATAAATAGCATCCATCGAAGCAGTTGTCTCGAAACTACAAAACCAATTAAAAATAGGATCATAAGTTAACCGATTATATTGATTGAATTTTTATCAAATTTGAATTTGTGGATGATATAATGGATTCTTTTATTCTAAATATCAAATGATAAATCAACACTTAAACCATTCTATTTTAATTTCATTCAATAACTGTCAAACTAAATATTACTCAAATAATTAGAATTTTATTATCTGATATTATAAATAATAATATATGATTAAATAAACTCTAAAATAGAAGAAGTTAAAATATAAATTGAGTTTGAATCATTTGTGACCGTCTACTCAAGATATTATCTTATTAGTTTTCTTACGTAAAGTGTTGTAAAATTGTGTGATTGTCACGTGAGATAAATCTACATGAACTATATCGAAAAAGATGAATTTATAATATGACTATCAAACTTAAACATAGGTGTGAAAACTAAACCCACTACTCTACTTTCCCTCCTCGATAAACAACCCGATTAATAAACGAGATGGGGTCGGGACTTTGGGAAACGGCCCCGGCTGGCCACCCCCTCCCTATTTTAATTTTGTTAGTTAAGAGGACGGAATAAAAACAAAAATCTTCTAAGATAACCCAAATATCAGAAATGACATTATGAAGAAAAGCATTTAGAATGAAATTGAAATGGGTCAAAGCGGAGAATTTTGACTGAAACCAAGACAGGATTCAGAGTCCAATTGGTTATAGTTATGGTGGGCTGGGCTGCAACTCTGCAGTGTGAATAGAATTTCCTGCCCCATATTTCTCGTTGACCCGGTCTTTTTTTTTTTTTGCCTCTTTAATTTCAAATCTTAGGTGGACCATACAATCCTCGCCACGTGTGTTGACTGTCTTGGATTAGTGATGCAGCAACAAGACTCGGACATGGTTTTTTGTCGGGGGTTTTTTCAATTAAAATAAATTTTATTATTTTTATGGAATTAAAAAAAAAAAAAAAAAGCAAAGCCGATTCAATGTACAGATGAGGATTTGGCAGTGGCAGAGAGATATCCAATTCATATAAATTATCAACGATGTTTATAGATATTATTTCAAATTTTAATAGAATTTTAACTTTAACCTAAATAATCATTTTTTAAAAGTAGTTATGTAAATATATTCAAGTTTTACATGTGTTTAATAACAGGATGGAGAGATATAGAGAGGGTAGTGTGAAAGAGGAAATTCTAACAGATTTAAATGAGTGTGAGTTAGATATAAAAATTTGAAATCATTATGGATGGAATGTTTAGAGATTTATACATACTAATAATATGTCACCTAATATTTGGTAAAAAATAAATAATATGTCACCTATTAATAATACCACATAAAATATGTAAGATCGTTATTATTTGACCCACACACTTGAATATAATAGGATAAGTGTATATGATCAAATTAGATAGGCATTCATCTTAGAGTACGATAAAATGAACTCACCGAGACTATTAAGGTAATGTCTCATCATATTGGTAAGACAATCATTCATCTAAAGGTATTTTTCTTCACCTATATAATATAGGTAAGGTTCTTTATAGACAATTATTTGGAGAATATAAATTCACTTTGATATTTTTGAGATATTACATCAAATTAGAGGGGGGAATAACACATTCTCTAAATACTTTAATTACATTCTTAAGATAATTACAGTGGGCCGCTAAAAAAAAAATTACAGTGGAATTAATTTTCTCTTTTCAATTAATTATGAATGAGAAGTTATTGTTGAGATATAGGGCTAGTTTGGCATTGCTATAGCTTTTGAAATAATTGCTGCCAGCTGTGCTGTAAAGAAAATCAACTGTATCATAAATCAGATTAGTGTTTGGTAAAATCAGCTTATGCAAAAAATTAAAATTCGAAAAATTCAACTTATAAAAGTATTATGAGTTAAATGAATTTAAATAATGTTTAGTTAATTGATTTAAAAGGTACTTACCTATTTTAAAATGACATAATTTTTACGACGAGTTTTAAATTTTTTAAATTTTAATTTAAAATCTAATATATATTTAATAAAATAAACATCTAATATTTTTTATATGTATAAAACAACGTTAATAAATATGATTTATATTAATTTAATCACAATATTTTTTTAAAAAAAATTATTATAATATTAAAACATAAAAATAATATCCAAATAGAAAAAATATATAAAAAAAACTCTAATAAAGAAACTAAATAAATATTATCAATCCATTATTTTAAGAATAAAATATTTATATTCTTAAAATGATTTAATTATTACAATTAGTAATTATTTTCTAAATTTTATCTAAAACTAATATATTTCTTTTGCATACTAAAAAAACTACAAAATTTTCTTACAGATCAATTTTAATTTATAATAATTTGAATCTCAATTATTCATAAATAATACAAATTTTTTTGTTAGATTTTTTCAAAATTTTGCAAATTTTTGTTTACCAAACAATAAAACAGTTAAAATTTTCTAAAAATCTGTCTAAAAGCAATGCCAAACTGAGCCATAAAATACTATACCATCTTGATTTGTTTATTCAAACTTCAATCTAATTTAAAAATTGAAAAACATAAACACGGCAAAGATGCTCTAGATCTTCTCGTCTACATATATTCCCTAATACTCTTCATTTTTTCGTTGGCATTTCTATTTGCACAAATCAATCGATACAATAAGAAAACTTTCAATGAGATAAAGAGTATTACCAAAAGAAAAATAAAATCCTTGTTTGGCCATGAATTTATCAACGACATGTCGTTAATATAATGTCGACATGTCATTGAGTTAATTATTCATTATTAATTCTTGCAACTTATCTATCAAGGCCATTGGACTACTTTGTCAATATTTCACATCAACCACATTTTAGACCTTATCATAAAATGGTCTCTTCCCTAATCAATGTCAGGAATCCTTGATTTTCCGACATGTTGATAATAAATATTTTTATCTGAAGATAATATTACTCTGTATTTCAATTTCATTGTTTAATTTGTTATATATATATCATTGAAGAATAAATAAATGTGGCAGTAAATAACAAAACTACTCCATCCCTTCAAGTGTCGTGCAATCTAACAATACCAGATCATTTTAGGTCATTTTCTCAATTAAAATTATCTATAAAAAATAAGATAAAACTCAATAATATTTTAAACTACGTCAAGTCGTAAAATGAAAAATCAAATTGAATCATCATTTGATGTAATCCTTTTATTTGTCTTCTATAAAACTTAAACTTTTTAAGAAGAATTTTTTTTAGCAATTCATTTTTTAAAATTCCAATTAAATATGAAGGACATATCAACAAATTTAAATTCTTATCATTCATAATAAAACAAGAGTAATATGTATTTTTCATGAACTTTAGTTTTATAATATTTAAATCTTTATGTTTTTCTTTGTGATGATTTAATTATTATACTTTCATAAGTATAACGAGAGGACTTTAAATTAAAAAGAAAGATTGAACAAAGACCAATATACGTTTTTGTTTGTAAATCAACATCATACCAACTAAAAAGGACGACTAATTTGTAAAATGAATTGAATCGATTAGTTGGGATTCTTATGTAAAAAATCGATACTGAATTGAAACTGATAGACTGATTCTATTTGAATCGTTTGATGATGGTTTTATATTGTATCTCTAACAGAGAGGATAGCAAAATAAAAATTAGTTGTATCAGTATGTGGTCGTTGACATCAACCAAACGGTAAAAAAAACAGTAGGATTTTCTAAAATTCAAATCAATACATGATTTAATTAACAAGATATTTAACGTTAGAATGTAAAAGAAAATAAGAAGAACTCAAATATGTTAATGGGTCTAAAATAAAAAAAAATGATTTAAAAATGTTATTTATATACAAAATTGTGATGAAAGAGTCAGAAGTGGGACCGGAAGAAGAAACGGGTCCATGACCGAACTGTGTTAGAACCTGAAGAATCGGGCGAAAAGTCTGTCATCCTTTTTCTATCAAATAAAAAGAAAAAAGAAAAAGTGGATTCATTCGTATCTTCCCTTCAGACAATACACTGCCTCTCGCTTTCCATCACTGTGTCTTCCATAATCGAATTTGATTCTTGGTTTTTTTTTTTTTAAAAAAACAATCATCGCTTGTAAAATTATGTTAGATTGTGAACAAATTTCCACATTGATTAGGGAAGATGATGATAGCGGGTGTGTAGAAGGGGAATGACACGTCTTCATAAGTATATATGAAGATTTTTTATTGAAAACTAAAAGTAAAGTTATGCGAGCCTTGGTTTAAAGTGGACAATATCATATTAATATGCCGTTGTGGAGACCTGTTTCCCCCTAACAAGTGATATCAGAACCATGCTTCGACTCTAATTATGTCTGTGGAATCCTCAGGTGCCGAATAAAGTTAAGAGCCAAAGAGACCCGATCCGTTGTGGGCTCTATCGGACATGCGGTGTACTCTTAAGAAAGAGGATTGACCTAGATAGAATAGACAGATGGAGGGGAGGCTCGGCGGATTTATTCGAGAGGAGGCTTGTTAGAGTGGGAACAAATTCCCACATCGGTTAGGGAAGAGGATGATCATGAGTATATAAGAGAAGAACACATCTCCACTAGTATAAAGTCTTTTGGGTGAAACCAAAAATAAGACCATGTTGGCCTCAGCTCAAAGTTGACGATATCATAGTAAATGTAGAGTTGTGGAGACTCGTTTTCCTGTAAAAATGACAGGGAATGGATGGTATTGGAGAGGGTAGGTTCGAGGATGCACTTCTTTAATTGGGAAATCAAAATAACATGTATTATATTTTTATTTATCTCATTTTTAATCAATTAAATCTCAAAGAAATAAAATAGATATCCAACAAGTTGAGTTATGATCAAATTTACATTTGTTTATGAGCTTTTTGTTTAAAGAAGATTTATTAATGAGTTTGATTGTGAAATCTCAACTAAAGGACAGCACGTGTGAGATGTACACTCTCACCGACGCGCCCAAGTCCAAGTCTTCGACTTCCCCTTCCTTTTCCCACTCTTAAAAAAACAAAAAAAAAACATCATCTCTTAAATTTTCATATTTCCTTTTTCCAGTTCTCAACTTCCCTTTCTCCTTCTTCTTCTTCTTCTTCATAACCATGTCCACAACTCACTCAAAAACCAGCAACCCATAAAAGAGAAAAAATGGGTAAAGCATTCAAATGGTTTCGTGGTCTCCTGGGTTTTCGAAAACCCGACCCAACACCCACACCCATACCCACTAAACTCAAGCACCACAAATGGAGATTCACTAAATCCCACAATGAAAAACAGAAACAATACTCAACGGTTGAGGTTGATCCCGACCAGCAGCATGCCGCGGCTGTGGCAGCCGCGACAGCCGCTGTGGCTGAAGCTGCTGTGACTGCAGCTCAGGCTGCTGCTGCTGTCGTTAAGTTAACGAGCAGCGGGCGGTGTATACCGTACCCGACCGTGTTCGTTAACGGGATGGGAGAAACCGATATCGATGCTGATTGGGCGGCAGCCATCAAGATACAAGCAGCATTCCGAGGATTCCTGGTTTGAAAAATCTCGACTTTTTTTTTTTTTTTTTTTTGAGAAATGACATTGGGATTGATAATATAAAAAATATATACTTTCATATTCTCTCTCTTTTTCTAAACCCGTTTTACTTTTTTGAGTAGAAGCATGGCAAAGCACGAAATAGGTAGCTATTGGTATCAGTGATGGGTCTTTTCTATCTCATCCATTCATGGTTTTTTAATTAAATAATATAAATAAAGATTTATGAAATATATTATATATTTGGTGAATTAAGATAATGTAAATAATTGGAAATATATATATATATTTTTTTTTATTGGTGAAAATTTTGGAATTTGGGGAGGGGTTAGGAGAGTATGGCCCCGTCATTTATAGCATTTAAAAATTATATAAATAATGTTCTCTTCTATTAAACAAAGGTAGTCACACTTACATTATTCCGGTCTCTTTTAATAATTTATCGGGTTCGGTTCCAGTTAAGGAAGGATTACCATGAGGTGGGAAACTAGGAAGTTGAAGGAGGACGTTGTTTTCATCATAGTAGAGAGAGGAAAGAACACCTATCAGTTTCACTCTGTCCCTATTGCTATTTCTTTGCCTGTTCTCGCTTCCAGTGAAAAGTGAAAAAATTTGTTCTTTGTTTTCTCTTGTGGAGCGTACGTTAACATGATTCAAACTAAAATACGCTTAGGAGCGAAAACCGTGTGGGACCACCATGGGGAGGGAGCTTTCACGGTTTAATTATCCGGATTTTGTTCTATTTTTCCTTTTACCTTGGAGCATCGTAAATTTGTTTTTTTAATTTTTTTTCAAATTATTTTGTTTTTCTTTTTATTTTTTTAAGTAGGTTATTTGAAATGAGGATGAATACTTAATACCAACTAGGGGACGTTTGGTAGGTATGAGGTTAATGACTTCATTAGTCTAATGACCTATGTTTGTTATTTCGAATTTAGCTTTCTTAAACTTATGAGTTTTAAATAGTTAAAAGTAAGGGATTTTAAACCTTCCTAAAATAATTCAATAACTCAAAAATTCATATTGAAACAAAACCCGTCTAATCTACCAAACTAAGGTAGTATTAACCTTGATTTCATAAACCTGTATCTCAATACATCCAAACACATGCTGATTTAATAACCCGATTCAAGCTTAGCAACTTCTCTTACCAATAATATGACAAAGTGATAGAACTGGTAGGAAAAGCCAAAGTATTTATCATTTTTACAATGTACTTTGCTAGTGGTTTTTCCCTCACTACACTTGGAATGGAGGGAATCCTTCTCCTTCCATCTTCCATTCCAATTGAAGGAAGGGAGATTGCATTGAATTAAATTCCACATTTATTAACGTAAACAATAAAAACTCAATTGAAACTAATTATTATTAATTCTGAAAGCCCAAATGATTTTTTTTAAAATAAAAAATTGAAAGACCAGTTTGAAATCCAAAGTAAAGTTAAAAAAAATAAATTACCAAGTAATAGTGATGTAGGGGATCAGATCTTTTAGTAATATCTTAATAGTTGATTTGTCTCTTTAGGTGGAATTCAAACTGTTTGGCTACAAGTTTAGGGTTACCTACCCTTTGGATTAATGCATGAAAAACAGTAGGTGGGGGGTGGGTGAATTCCACAGTAAAGGATGTCTTTGTGATGGAAAAGAATATAGCAGTGATAAAAGAAGCCTAGTTTTGGAAATATAGGACACTATATGACAATAATTATTAGTTCAGAGTATTTAATGCTGTACTAAAAGAAACCTTAGCTGTGTACTAAGGTATGGCTTGTTACATGTCCTTTTCTTCCTTCATATCTTTGCCAGGCTTTTTTTCACCTGATGAACTGTACAATATGCCCCCTTTTTGGGTGTTAGATAACACAAAAATGTTTTTGGCTGCACCTAAAAGTTACTTTGAAGTACTGAGTTTAATAGTTCAAGTTTTTGGGTCTATGATGTAATATGATAGAGTATGAGATTATGAGTTCAAACACCCACATTGTCACGTGTGGGAATGATTAAAGATTAACTTTTTCTTAATATGATAGCTTAAACTTTTAGGTCTATTGGTGATATAGCATCTGGTAGTCTTGATTGATAAGATTTCAATATAATTTTTAGACATTTCCTTCTAAGCTTTCATTTGTTTAGTTGCTTTGTAGATTTATGAGTTTTATGGTGTTGAATTTGAAGGCAAGGAAAGCATTGAGGGCATTGAGAGGATTAGTGAAACTTCAGGCATTGGTAAGAGGCCATATTGTGAGGAAAAGGACAGCTGAATGGATACAGAGGATGCAGGCATTGTTAAGGGCACAGGCACGCACACGAGCACACACCGCGCGAATTCAACCGTCTGAGCTTTCAAATTCGAGTGTCAAGTCTTCTAATTTTTCTCCTCTTGTAAGCATACCTTTCATTTTTCACTTTTTCACTTCTAAAGGTGAGTCAAACAAAGCAAACTTTAATCTGAAAGTTATTGTTTTTCCAGGATCCTGCTACCCCAGAAAAACTTGAGCATAATCCACATACTAAGAGCTCTAGATTCAAACAGCTGCAGAGGAGTGGCTCAAGATTTACCTCTATAGATGATGAAATTATTGATAGGATTCTTGAAATTGAGAATGAGAGGACTCGCTTCAAATTAGAGCCCAAGAACCTCTTCAATTCCATTAAGCTTGCTCTATCTTCTGATCTACCAAATCGAAGGTCTGCAGCATCAAAAGAACCTGCAATTTATCATACAGTTCCCAGTTTATCTTCATGTGAAACCCATTGTCTAAGCCCATTGAAGTACTCTCAAGAAGTTGAGGAAAGCTCTTTCTTTTCTGTGTCATCAAAGGGTGCTAGTACAAAAAAAAGTCCCTTCACTCCCACAAAGAGTGATAGTTCGAGAAGCTATTTCAGTGGTGACTTGGAATACCCAAGCTACATGGCCTGCACCGAGTCTTCGAAAGCCAAAATTAGATCTCATAGTGCTCCGAGACAGCGACCTCAGTATGAGAGATCAAATTCAGCGAAAAGGTATTCTGTGCATGGGTTTGGGGAGTCGAGATTGACTGCACAACAAGTCTCCACACTGCAGTCTAATTTTATCAGCAAGGCCTATCCCGGTTCTGGTCGCCTTGACAAACTCGGCATTCCTGTGGGTTACAGATACTGATGTCTTCTAATGTCCTCTTTTCTAGAGGGTAATCTTCTCTTGCTAACTTAATGTGTTCCTAATAATAAATGTTAGTGTGGGCTGGAATCAAACTTTGAAACTTGGGGAACAGTCGGAGACTAATCTTAGAAAGACAGAATTGTAAGTTTACATGTATTATCTATTTTTCGCTGGTAATGTATGTTGTGCCATTCTGTATTTGTCGTATTTTCATTGACCCCGAGTAGGATGCACTATTATAGATGACAATAACTACTATTAGATGTTGCAATACACGGTTAAAGACTTCACATGTTCCCTTCTAATATACATTGTACACATTAAATTGAAGTTCAAATTGCTAAAGAAAAGAATCTTGTAAACAGAAATTTTGAGCAAATGCACTGGAGACAAGGACTAATTAATATATTACTAAGAACCAGAAAATAATGAAATCTCATTAATCAAAAGAATAACGTGTATCTATGAATGTTCTAAATAAACAATTAGAAAGATAAAGGGGAAGAATGAATAATTAGCCTCAGAAACTTTTCACATGCACGAGCAAACAACTAATTTTAACCTGTCAAGACCAAAAACGGGAGTCACTAAGAAGAGTTATACATGCACTCTATATCTGATCAATTCCCACAGTCCCATTTTGAGGTTGGTACACAACTTAGGTAGTGGCACCAGCTGCAATGTTTGTTTCCTCTCTCGCCCTTGAACAACATCACCAACCCGAATGTAAAACTGCAACAATGAACAACCCAAGTTAGCTATTCAGAAACTCAATTCAGGTTTAAAAACGTAATCGGGGGTATGATTATTTAGGATGAACTTGATTCGTTCCATTAAAGAAATAAACTTGGAAGGATAGTATCTTTTTTTCAGCAATGTAAATCAAATCTAGTGATTCAAGAAAAATTCCCCTTCCATCATGTGTATAATGCTTCCATTAATAAGAAGCAAATTAAGAGTCTCATTTAGGATTCAAATCACACTGGATGCTATTTGTTCAAAGTTTATAACTACCACATGAAAATTCGAAAGTTTTGAGCAATACCCGCTGATTAGTAGAATCAAGCTAGCAAACAAGAGAATATACTGGTAAATTTTATGTTTAGATACGTAGGCAGCACCCTCGGGTGGGAGACGGTGGCGTTCTATCCACTTAAACTGAGGTCGGAGAAGCAAAACAAACCCAAGAAGAAATCCTGTTAAAAATCCTCCAATGTGGGCAAAGTTGTTTACACGAGGAAGAATTCCAACTACCGCGTTAATGACTATGACAACAATAAGGGTGAAGAGTGTTGCACCCTACAAAAACAAGAAATCAGTTTCTTAGCAATGAAACTCACCACAGTACAACTAAACATAGACAAATATCATAAAACAAAAATCCAAAGACGAGACTTTTTCCTTGAAAAAAAAAACATTTTATTTCAATGTGCATCCATGCCGTGCAATAGTACATCCCGAAATAGCAAACACGTTGATTATGCATCTGTTTAAGTATAAATCTTACTAATCATATCTTGAAATTAAAAAACAATAGCTAACCTTACTGGTGTAATTACTCCAGTTTGTCAAAAGCTCAGATAACATAGCTCCTAGAAGTCCAAAGAGAGCACCAGAAGCACCAACAGTAATATAATTTTGAATGAACAGAGAAGACAATATGCTCCCTCCCATTCCAGCCAACAGATAAATTATCCCGACACGCACTGCCAACGACAATGTTAGATTGCTTAGACAGAGGAAGTAAATAACACGAAACAAGAACTTCTGGATGGGAAGACAGTTCCATAATGGTATACTAGTTTATTCTTGATTCCATTACACATTTGCTCTAAACATTAAAAAGTTCACATTAAGTAATTGAAAACCTATATTAAAAACGGATGGGGGAGAGAATGCTTAAGTGGCTATATCCAATAAGAAGAAAAAAAAGAGACATACCAAATCCAAATTGCTGCTCAAGACGGATTCCGATTAACACCAAACTCAACATGTTTACAACAAGATGAATTAAACCAGCGTGTAACCAGAAGCAAGTGAAAAGTCTCCATCCTTGATGCCTATGAACAACTTTGTCCCAATTCAAAGCCCCCAATTTTTCTAATCTGCATAGAAGTATAAGTAAAAACGCATGAATAAAAATCACAATTGTCATATTAAAAAAACCCAAAAAGCTTCACATAATTTCTTTTGAAACAATATTACACCATATACAAATTCATATACATCACAATACAAAAAAGTCAGTTAACCTTTGACCCACTAATCAAAAAGAAAAATGAAACTCATACTGGAAGAGCATAGAGTTCGAAAATTTTAAGGATTTCACATAAGAAAGACAAAATGACTTAAAAAAAGTTTATAAGACTACAGTTAATTCTCTCATTGTCAATTAGTCTTCAAACGAAGTTTACGGACTGAAACTCATGTAAAATACTCACAATTAAAACACAAAACATAAACCACATAGCAAAAGCCAAAAAAAAAAAAAAAAAAACAGAGAGAGAGTTGGATCAAAAGACATACGTAGAAGAAGAGGGTCCATAGAGAGGATTCTCCTTGCTTGGTTGAAAAGAAAATCTACCAAGAAAACTGGGAATACACTTTTCTTGAGAACCCAGATTTTTGTTTGGGCAATTATTGAGATACATAGCCAAAACAAACATAGCAACATTGGCAACAACAAACATAGGAACCAACCATGGAGTCCATTGTTTTTCTGAAGTTTCAATGTAAAATGGAGCAATTGAAGAATTGTTATTTGGGTCATTATTATTATTATTACTATTGCCTTCATTCTTAACAGCCCTTCCTTGCTCCACATCTTGATTAGACATTGTTTCTTTGGTATCCAAGAAATACAAAGACTGCTCTTTTCGAACACGCTTTCTGTGTTTCTGTGTCTTTCGGGGATTCCCATGTTTTTTATATCAACGTTGTTTTTACAATATTACCCTCTTTTGACCTTTTGAGACAAGGAAAGATGATGAACAAATTAGTATAGTCTTGGGAAGTTGCGTGTTGGGTGCAATAAACGTGTTTTGAAATAAATGAGAAAGAAATATGCCATTTTAGAATAAAATTGTGATTTGATTTTTTTTTAATTTTTTCCCCATTTGGGAACAAAATATTCAGAACTCCGCGTCCACAATAAATATGTTACGATGTTTAATAATAATACTTTTTAGGAGAAAATCATTTATGATAATAATCTATCGGTTGTAAATATAGTATAGAATATAAATAATATAATATTGATTATGAGAGAGAAACGAAGAAATAGATTATTTTTTTTTTGCAAAAGAAGAAATAGATTAATAGGTTTGGCAAAATATAGGGTTTGAGGAGGTTGTAAAGATTAAGTTTACTTTGACAAAATGATTATTGCATTAAATAAATCTTAATTATCCTTCCCAAAAGTGAGTTTAAATTATTGTTCTAATAATTTAATAATATTATGTCTTCTTCCATTGTTTTTGTTTAATACAAAATGTTAGGGTGAGGATTGAATCACTCTCTTGCGGGTGGAACTATATACCTTAATCAATGATCTATGTTTTTTTTGGCGTCTTCTTCCATTATTATCATGTATGTAATCCAATTTTTTGATATTATTGTTGATGTAAAGATTTATGTAAAGAATAAAAAAAGGAAACAAATGACTCATCCAAGTTGTATCATCCAATTTTCTAACATTATTGTAGAATATTTTTTATAAGATTCGAAGTCATTTAAATTATTTTCTCACCTTTTGTTTAGATATCATTGCTAAATTACTCTAAATATATAGTCAATTTAATTTAGAATTAATTACGACAATAACCACTTTAATTCACTCAATTTTAAAATTAATAGTAAATTATAATCAATTTCAAATATACCCAAAAACAACCATTTATGGTTGTGATCCCGTTGATTCCAATATTCAATATTACATCAATACCCTCAACATTTCTCTTTCCTTTTCTGTTAACGTATTTATTGCCTTTCTTACTTCCTTTATTTTGTTTGATTCATTTTAGGGATTGTAATTAATCAGATTTGATTTTTATTCAGAATAGATATATTTTTTTAAAAAAAAAACTTTCCAAATTAATCAGATTTGATTTTTTTTTCTTTCAAAAAAGATACATATTCAAGCTTTCACTGAGTTTTTTCTTACCATTTTTTCTTCTTCATCTTCGTTTGTTTTTTCATGGTGATATTGCAAATGTTGCAATTCATTTCTTTCTGTTTAGAACGATTTTTCAGTTCTCAACTTTGTATTTTTTTTTCCATATTCGAAGATGATTTCTTCGATTTTCTATCCATATTTGATGATTTCTTTGATTTTTTTTATCCAGCTATGAAGGATTTTATTTAGGTGATGTTGAAGCTCGCCTGTCGTGTCGCCACTGAGATCTGGGTAACAATATTATCATTGGATCTGGTTAGAATGAGGGTTAGGGTTTGAATGTGAGATTCGATTGTAGAACGAGGTACTTTTAATAAAATATTTATTTTTGTTCAATATTTATTTTAATTTTCTATTTACATATTTTTAGAAACTGTTACCTCTTTTTCATCTTCAATTTTGTGTCTTCTATCAATTTTGAGTACACATCAATAAATATTTCCTAAAAGTAAACGGTTTATTAAAAAAATTTACCTTTCAATTCTTCGGTGAACTCGTTTTCTCTGTATTTTGTAGAATAAGTTACTTTTAATTAAATATTTATTTTTATTCAATATTTATTTTAAAAGCCTGTTTACATATGTTTTCAAAGTTGTTTCCTCAATTTGTGTTCGGTATCAATTTTAAGTGCATATCAATAAACTGTTTACTTTTTATCTTTGTATTTTGTAGGATGACGAACAAGAAAGACATTCGATTTTTCCAGGAAGATGAAGTCAGAAGTTTGAAGATTTTTCTTTTATTTTTTGTTATAGTTTTATTTTCGTTTAGATTTGATTTTTCCATTAATTTTGTAAAATTTAAAGGATTTTATAAAATTTAAAGGATTTTATAATTTTTCTTAAATTTTGCACAAATTAAGGAGAAATAAAATCGGGATATGTTTTATCTTTTCACAATGTAATTTAATTTGGCCGGTAGCGGTTTTGGGTACTATTGATATTTAATAAAAACGCCTGGTATATTTGATATATTCTTTTTTTTTTATTAGTGAAATTAACTCTTTAATTTAAGATACTTAGAATATTAAGATTTTAATTTTCAAAATTACTTTATAGAAAACATATCACAATATTCGATCATTGTTTAATTGAAATATTACATTAAACTATAAGAAAAGCTCGAACTTTCAATCGTATGAGAGTTATCATTGACAACTCACCAATTGAGATATATTCAACCTAAGATTCCATTGTAATTAAATTAGAAAAAGTTGTAGGGGGTTAAATGGGAAGAGAATAAAGAGAATGAGAATACTTGTCTCATGATAAATTAGGAGGATCTCCTCCTGCTCTCAATTTATATTGGTTAAAAAATAATAAAAGATAATTAATATTTATTTTTATTATTTACATGAGACTCATTGATTTACTTTTAACCAATAAAAAAAGATACCTAATGGGAGCAGGATGTGAGGAGGCAAGTATTTTCGTAAAGAGAATAAATGGGGGTGGAAAACGTGGAAGGGAAAAGACAGAGCGGTGCGGAAGTGGCTATTCAATAATAATTTTAAAGACTAAAGCGTGTGGTGAGTGTGTCCGTTGAAATCAAAGTGGCTTTGCTTTGCCTTTTCCCAAGTTGTTTCCTTCCGCCGCTCTTGGCCGGATTGCAATCCCCCTCCTCTCCCTCCCATTCCCATTCTTATTTTTTTCAAATATAAATATTCTTTAATAATTTGACTTGTTAATTATTTGCCTTTTTGTTTTATAAATAAATTTGACAGTTAGTTTGCCTACATGATTATGTGTTTGTTTCTTCTAATTATTGTATTATTTTTTACCACACAATTTCAAATTGATTTTCGCTCACAATTATCAATTTTATACTATTAATTGGTGTGTTTTCTAAAACACAATTTATTTATCTTTTTAGATATTCTATCAAATTGATGGAGAGGGACTGGAAACTTCGATCTTATGGTGTTGGGAATTTGAAGGGTTTACAAATCCCTAAACTCTCTAAATCAAAAACGATAATTATGCAATAAAGAATAAAAATAAAGTAAGAGAAAATGACACCAGAATTTTATATAGTTGCACAATAAAAATAAAGATTACATTAAGATGGAAAATAGAAGTTTAATCTCGATCACAACTCTCTATTTTCTCTCCACAAGCACAGCCGCAAATGACCCAAATTGGATTTTTACCAAATCCCCTACTGCCGCATAAAGTTTTTTAGCTGCCACTTTTTATTCTTCTCACTGTCGTAAAGCCCTAACCCACGCTTCATATTTATATAAATATATATGGTGTTCCATTCCACCGCGTTTTCAATTTGGAGAACAAAATTTTGCACTTTCCGATATTTCAATAAATAAAAAAAAAAAACCCACGGTGAAGACGAAAATAAGTTGGTGAAAGACTTAAAACAAAGGGGTAGATTTATTTGGGCTTTTAATAACAAATGGGCTTAGCCTTTTTGTATTAGAAGATCCATTTATTTTATTAATATGATATATCTACAAACCATAATAATAAAAGAGTATTGAAGTATACTTAGATTAGTAATACAATTTAATTTAATATTTAGTAAACTCATTATTTTGTACAATTTGAATACAAATCACACAATGAGAAATTTAATAAACGACCTTTTTTTTCTTTCATATAAACCTAACATATGCTATATAAACTTTTGAACCCAAATTTAATACCTTAAACGGCGTAAGAGTTTTATCCAGATGGGAGAGAGGGACTCCTTGTATACTCCAAGAGTCGTAATAATCAAGTCAACTCGGCCGATTTTTCCATCACACATACAAATGTCCATTCCCACCCTTCTCTTTCCCACCACAAAGTCATTAGGAAAAATTTAATCTCAATTTAATAGTTTTTTTTTTAGTTTTTGAGAGATTATGGTTGAGGATACTTGAACTCGAGCATTTTGAATTTTTCAAGGATGGACCTAAACTAATAAGTTTTTATCATTAGACTATTTTAAATGGGTGGTAACTTGATATGTTGTCTTAATTTAAGTTATAAATTTTAATTTCATTAATTTAAACCTTGAATTTAGTAATAGATGTAGTTTATACCCTATCATGAAAGAACTATTATATAGTCAAAAGCTAATCATAAATAAAAAAAAATAAAAAATCAAGTTAACAAAATATTTATAATGGCGCAGTTACTGAAATAACATATATTTACATACTAATTACTGAAATGTCATAATTTTTTAAAAATTACTCAAATAACATAATTATAATTTAATAATTTATTGAACTAAAAAAAGAAAAAAGAAAAGAAAAGCAACAAATTCATTTAAAATGCTATTGAAAAATAATCAAATAATTCGATAAATTATTGAACTTGAACTTAAAAAACAAAATCAAACAAATTCATTGAAAATACCCATAAATCTCAACAAAGTATAATTCAATTATTTATTGAACTATTTGAGTAAATTTTTAAAAGTTCTAACATTTTAGTAATTAGTATGAAAATTTATGTTATTTGAGATAAATTTTATATTTTTCTATAACCTAACCACGAAGCGGAAACGTTCAATCTCAACCATAAAACAAAATCAAATATGTCATAAAACTAGTACCATGAAAATATTAAGAACAAAGCATAAAAATCAATATCTACCAAAAAAAAAAAAAAAAAAGCTTCAGCTACTTCAGAAGGCTCACACCTAACTATAATTGTTTTAAAAAAATAATAGTAATTTAAAGGATATTATTATACCATTTATTAAATTTCAGGATTCAATTTGATAGAATTTAAAATTTAATGTTTAAATTGCCACATCTTATTAAATTCAACGGTATAAATTGAATTTCTTAAAGTATTAATTTCTATTAAATCTACTAATTTAACTAGGAAATTTCATTGGGTAGCAGAAAATTCTCCAACATTTATAAATATAGCATTTTTAAAAAGTATTTACAAATATAGCAGTTTTTAAAAACTTTTATTCATGTGAATCAGCTAAATAAGTGATTCATGCACAAAATATCAGGATATCAGTAAACAAAATATAAGGAAATCAGTGATTACTCATTCAAAACTAGTAGTAATTTTGTAATATTTTAGACGCGGATTTGAGTTTTTTTTACTATTTTTATAAATAAGTTTTTTTAGTACTATTTTTATAAATATTGGACCTAATTTTGATATTTTACAAGAGCCCCAATTTAATTTCATATATGAAATCAATAATATTAAATACTATTAACAGATAATTTAAATTTTACTCTTATCTCACACCGAAATTAATTAGTAATATTGTGATGTACTTTATTATTTATCATTTATTAAATCAAAGATGACTTAATTCAATATTAATTATATATCAACATCCTTAAAATAAATAAATAAATTACATTTATTTGTTTGGATGCCAGTGCTAGTGCATAATAAGGAGATGATGTTTCAGTAGTTTTTCCCCCCTCCATCAAACTCTACACCCTCATAATTATAGATAGTTAAGTTTTTATCATTCCATTATACAACTAATATCTTGGCTACTTTTTTGGTTCCACCATTTTCTTTTCTACATGTATTAGCATTACCGTGTGCGCCGTAGCCGAAAATATTAGAACTTTTGTGAACCAACCATCACACTTCCGAGAAACTTCTTCCTCTCCAATTCCTTCTTTCTTTTATCACATCCAATCCAACTCACCTTATCCTCTCAATCAATGATTATTTTCAATATTTTCCCTCCACCGGAAGCCGACACCAACCCAGTTGAGATTGGCCGGAGAAGACGAAAAATAGCCTCTCAGTGAAGAGGCGGAGGGAAATGGTTGAGTTAGAAAGTGGAATATGAAGTTTTTCACCCCATGTGGGATCGGAGCAATCTTCTTCATGCCATCGTCGGAGAGGGTGATGAAGGTTTAAAACGACGGCGGTGGGAGAAGAGAGTGGGGGCACGCTTCAGCTGATATGACCGTGATCTCCACCATAAACGGTTGATGATTTTGATTCAAAGACATGGTGGTTTTTTAAGAATTGGGAAATTTTATCTGATTCTTGTCAAGAGTGTGATGCATATATTATGTTCGCTTTATATTAAGTTTAGATGGATGCATTGACAGATATAACTTGTTTTCTTTGATAAAATGAGAAGCCGATTATATACCGATTCAATAGTTTATGAATTGGAAGCTAGGACATATATATTTATTTTTTATTTTATTAGACGAACATATAGTGAATTTATGACTTGAATCTATTAATATATTAAAATTATAATATATGAGTTCATACTCACTTTCATACGCATTGAACTAAATATTATAATATGTAATAAAATATGTGAATCCTACTATCATAACGATCCAATAAAAACACAACTCATATGAAAATAAGTACTCACTAATCACTAATGACCATGTAAATATAATCTTTTAATTAATAATATTTTAGTTTAGGGTTTAAATTGATAGACCATAAAATTCAGAGTGTAAATTAAATTTTCCCCGAATTTGTTATACCTCTATTTTCATGTTTTGCCATTTGTATTAACAATTACTAAATAAACCAATTGCAAAACATGACATGTATAGAAAGTAAATATGGGTTCAATTCAAACCATGACTACTTACATAGGTCCTACGAGTTTTTAAAATCAATAAGTTTTGTTATGTAAGCATTTGGATGCAAATCGATTTGGATATTCACAAATAAATAAATAATAATAATAAAATATGTACGAGAGGCACCGTTGTTAGCTTTCTTATAAGATTATAAATAGAAAGTCATACAAAATACGGTCTAGGCCATTTGTGGCTTTCCTTCTAGAGAGAGAGAGAGAGGCCGACCACAAATGGAGCCCACACATTACATGTCATATCACAAACGGGCCGGGTTATCCAATATTCCACATAACGAAGATTTTCTTTTAAGATTTTAAATAAAATTAAAATAAAAAAAGGATACTTTTCATTTTACCAGATATCTCCTCATCCTCCTTGGCATTTCGTTTTCCCATCTTTTTCCTTTTCCCGGTACCCGACCCGACCCGTTCGATCTTCAACCAAGGGTCGGCTTTTATCTTTCTTTTACAGAGAAAAAGAACCAAACTCCCTAAAATAATAAAATATTTACTTTCTTCAGCAAAGTTCCGAACCTCACGTGTTTCTCACGTGACAAATCCGCTTGACTTTTTCCAAACTCTCTAATCTGATCTGAATTAAAACGTTATCTACTCTCGCCCTCTCTAAAGAAAGAAAGGCAACGAAACGCCGCCGTTTTCTTTTTCTACGCGATTGAAATCACGAACCTTGATTTCCAAGTTCAAGCCAAGGAGGCGACGCCGTTCCATCAGGATTAACAGAATTCTCATCCAACGGCTCAGGTTTAATCTCCGACCCATTCTCATCTTCTTCCGAAACCACATGATTTTGCCCCACCATTTCTTCATCTTCATCCTCCTCTTCTTCTTCTTCTTCCGATCTCCTCATTCTCTTCACTCCGATCGAAACGCCGAACAGTTTCTGCGTCATTAATCCTCCATTGTCATTATCATCTTCTTCTTCTCTCGCCGGTAAAAGCTCCAACGCTTTCCCCACTGATTGATTCACCGACTCCGATTGCCCCGACGAGTAATTCGTCATCAGCGATAATATATTACTGCATAAACCTTTCAACTGAGTCAACTCCTGGCTTAATTGAACATTCTCGTTCCTTAACCGCTCGTTTTCCATCAGAATCTCCGGCGTCGTCGTGCAACTCGTCGTTCGTTGCAATGTCATCGGCGATGAGTTCGAGGATGTCACTTGTTCTTCACCGGAGTTAGCCGGTGACGATGATATCACACGCGCCACCGTTACCGCTACCGTCGGCGATGGTGTTAACATCACGGGTGCGGCGGTGGAGGCAGCGACGGCGGTTGGTGATGTTAGCGCAACTTTCCGTCGCTGGATGTCGCGGAGGAGTCCTTTCTCTCCTTTTTTGAAATAATCATTCGCGAATTCCCATCGGTCCGGTACGACTTTACGGAAACCCTAGAATCAGAAGAAGGAGAAGAAAAATTAGAGAAATGAAAAGGGGAATGAGAAGAAATTGAGAGGAGATTATGAAGAGAGAAAGAAACATACGTAAGTGTTGAGTTGACGAACGAAACTGGAGAAATTATTGTGTTTAAAGTATTTAGGAAGTAAATCACGAGCAAATTCAGCGGGTCTCCAGACGATGAAGGTAGATCCATCTTCATTCCAAGAAATAAGATCATCAACAGCAGGATCATCGACGAGTTGATAAGTTTTGGTTAAAAAGGGCGTCGGGATTGATCTCTGAGAATCTCCGATAAGAGATTCAGCGATCGGTTCCGACGCGGAGGGAGTCATGGTTTAATCACCCAGATCTGAAACGAAACCCTATGATTGAAGCTAGAGAGAGAGAGAGAGAGAGAGAGAGATTGTTTTGTTGTTTCTAGAAGTTTCTGGGATGTGAGGGAGAGAGTAAAATGATAAGGAAGAGAATGGAAAGAAGGAAAACGTGGGTGGTTCGAGAAGGAAAGAGAGAAAAAGGATTAAGGGGCCCACAACAGAAGATAATATAAGAGAGAGAGGATAGAAAGGAAGGTACCAGAAAGAGAGAGATGGAGGGTTAAGAAAGGATTACGTGTCCTAATCTGCGTTGGTTTTTCTTCTTCCGAATTCCTACGTCTTCTCCAGAACCTTCCCCCCCTTTTCTTTTCTATCATTTCTTTATTTCTTTTTCTTCCCATATTTAATGTCATTATTCAATGGGCCCTCCCTCTTCATGCCTCGCCTGTTTCTTCGTCTTATTTTATTGGGCTTTCATGGCCCATTACTCCTACAAGTTTTTTTTTTTTTTTTGGTGACGGTTTTGGGCAATAACTGAAACCGAAATCTAAGGAGATGAGATTTATACAAGAACCAAAACCGAACCAAACTCTTCGTAAAACCGTACCGATTACTTGTTGATTTTCGGTTTGGCCAGTTTGGGTTTTTTTTTTTTTTTAAGAATGGGTCGCCTGAGGCTTCATTCCAAAAACTACTTTAATTAGAGAACATAATTAATGCCACGCCTAATAAATAGCATCTATTCATGAAATCATTTTTTTCAAATGCTTATATGTTCAGTTAGATTAGTAGTCGGGTGTAATTCCATGATTAAACCAAACCGATAAACCTATCAATTTATCCATCAATTCGGCTTGGTTCAGTTTCAACTTGCCGCCCACATGTTGCCGGTTTATGTATACTATTTTAAAAACATAACCAGGTATATATATATTTTTTTTTTCATTTTTCATTCTCGACAGGACCAATGTACTACTTATTATCAGTTATAATTGAATTAAATATTAATTTAATGTATTAAAACAGATAAAAAGATGTTAAAATTACAATTACTTCACTTTTTATCTACAATTTATTAGAGTAAATTAACCCAAATAATTCAAACAAATCAACCAAAAATCAATTTATATCCCTGACTTTACATGTTGTGTCAACCCTAAACTTTAATTGAATCAATTTACTCCCTGAACTTTTTCAAGTGAATCAATTTAAACCCACATAATACTAAAACTATAAAATTAATCAAAATTCAGTTACCAAATCACCGAAAGATAAAAATAACAAAACGTCTATGATCATAAAAACGCCCAACTTCAAATATGAAAAAACTCAAATCATAGTTATCAATTTAAACAATACAAACATTTTCAAACCCGACAACAAAACTGTCAAATTTAGCCATAAAAATTTAAAATTAATTTTCAAAAAATTAAACTTTATTTAGATATAAAAACGCTTACGTCTAACTAAAAATTTTCAAAAATAATAGTAAGTTTACTAACAAATGGTGTAAATTGATTCATTTATTAAAGTTCAGGGTGTAAATTGATTACATTGAAAATTTAATATTTAAATTGACACATCATATAAAGTTTAGGGGTGTGAAATGATTTTTACCCAAAAAATTATAGGGTTGGATCGGGGAAAAGATAACATGAAAGATACTGATAAAAGTGATTATTTAAATTACCAATGAATGATATATGAACTGAGGAGTCACAAGCTAATATTAAAATAACAAAGTAGGGAAAGTAAAAAAAATATCATAGTAAAGTTGATTGACTTTATACAAGATCGTTCTTCTTTTCAAGGTTTGGACTCGACTGGTATCCCCATGGATTGTTGTTTGCCCAATTCCATTGGTCTCTGCACATTTCTTCTACACCATATTTTGCCCTGAATAATAACAGAAAATAAATTAATTTTTTTTTAAAAAAAACAGCAAATTAGGCAATCAACCTTAACGGCTTGCCATATAAAGTATTGAAAAAGACAAGATTGGCAATTTTAACATACTTCCAACCAAGTTCGTTCTCAGCTTTCTCCGTCGAGGCGTAAACCGTCGTTGCATCACCGGGTCTCCTCGGGCATAACCTAATAGGAATTTCCTGAAAAGTAAGAAGAAAAAACATAAACTCACTTAAAACATTTGATAGAGAGATAAAAGGAGGGGGAGACGAGCGAGGAGATGAAGAATAGAGACCTTGCCGGAGGCCTTCTCGAATGCAGCAACCATTTCTAGCACAGACGTGCCGCATCCAGTCCCCAAATTGTATGCAGTGCACCCTATTTCAAAACATATTAATCTGTTAGCATAAAAATTTTCACACATAATTCTCACGAGTTTCTAAGAAATAATGCTAAAAAATTCCATAACCAATTAGATATTTAGTGCTGGTAAGGATGGTTTGGTTACCAATATCTTCTGTTGAGAAAAGTTTGCGGAGAGCGGCAATGTGACCATCTGCTAAGTCCATTACATGGATGTAGTCTCGAACCTGTTCGTCCAACGATATAGTATGAAAGTGAGTTTTGAATCAATTTAGCAATTGCCAATATGGTGAGGAGATACAGAGAGAGATGCACAAAAAGTGATGGATTTACGTACAGCACTGCCATCTTTTGTCGGATAATCATGACCATATACATTGAGCTCAGGTAGTCGCCCGACCGCTACTTGCTGGATGTAAGGCATGAGGTTGTTCGGGATACCCTTTGGATCTTCACCAATTCTACCACTCTCATGAGCACCAACAGGATTGAAGTACCTCAACAAGATGATTCCCCAATCTGGCTCTGCCTTTTGAATGTCTCGAGCAATTTCTTCCAAGAAAAGCTGTAACAAATGAGAAAAAGCAGAGGAACAAAATTTTTCCGATCAGAAAATTCCTAGTATCATATATTTCACTTTTCTGTCGGGCTTTCAGCTAAATGGAAAGAAACATTAATGTGTCTGTGCTGATACGAACCTTCGTTCGTCCATAAGGATTCAGTGCCACTAATTCAAAATCCTCAACACATGGTATTTTCTCAGGTTGACCATAAACAGTTGCAGATGATGAGAAAACCATCTATCATTCAAGACAATTACGATGGAAAATCAATCATGACCAGGAGCATAATAGAATAATTGTAATCAACCAAAAACTAAAGCAGGATAAGCAACAATTTTTTTTAAACAAAGATGAAACAAGTGCGAAGGAATCTACACCTTTTTACAATCATATTTTGTCATGACCTCATAGAGATTGATGGTGCCAACTAGATTATTATCGAAATATCGTCGTGGGAACGCAACACTCTCCCCAACAGCTTTCAGGCCAGCAAAATGAATGACAGCATCAAATCTACCCCAGGGAAAAGCCCAATGGTATACATTAATCAAAACAAAATCAAATTAGAGAAAACATTGAAACAGTCTCTGCAAATACAAACCTTGTTTTAGAAAACAATTTCTCCAAGTCTTCCTTGTTCCTGAGATCCCCCTGCAAACGGAAATCATAGAATAGAAAACAAATTCAACATTTACCGTGATTCATAATGATTATTCAAACAAAAACTATTAAATCACCGATAGACCCAAAAGGGCTAAAGATAAATTTAATCTTTTATATATTCTCAATCCTCCCTTCACATGTGGACTCGAATATTTACACGATGGTAACATAATAAAAGAGGAAATGTCATCACAAGAGTTCGATGCTCTGATTGCATATATCACTAATAGACCCAAAATCTGTTATAGCCTACACTTGGCCTTTCATTTAGACGTTTTTTGCCATATGGCAGAGGAATATCTGCCCCACTGTCAACAAAGATTCCATGAAAAATGTTTTCTTTTTAGAAAATTATAATCTTTGAAAGTCACTTTTCATTGATGTGATGAAATTATGGCACTAAAAGACATTAATATGAGCATAGTAGAGCAGCGACTAAAGGCAGAGGGAGGAGTGAATTCCAGCAATTCTAATTAAAATTGCATGAGAAAAACAAATGGATCAAGTGTTACTTCCTCGTATCAACAGTTGTTCAAACACCCATAACTCAAGGTCTAAATATTATTTTTGTACCAATTTAAAAAAAAATCACTGAATTATTCATAAATAATTACAATGTACATTTTCCCAGATGAAAAACAAAAACAAAAACTGATTTTTTTTTTTTTAAAATCACAAAAAAGGCAGAAAGTTAAAAATCACAAAGAACCCAATTATAAAAAAGAAGAAACATACCAAATGAAAATCAAGTTTCTCAGAAAGCTTAGAACCAACCAAATCTCTGACTCTATCAACGGCTTCAATGACTGAATTATCAAGATTATCAATAATTGAAACCCTAAATCCTTCATTAAGAAGTTGAACTACCGTGTGGCTTCCTATGAAACCAGCACCACCGGTAACAAGAATTGTTCTTTCCAAACTCCCCATTTTGCACACTCCAAAATTAGAGAAGCCCAGAAAACTTTCTCAGGAAAGTGATGGAAAGTTTTTATTTTTATTTTTATTTTTTAAGGAAGAAAAGAAAGAGACTAATTTATGTGATTCGGAATCAACAAGGATTCTTTTAAATCAAGGAAACTGGTTGGAATTCTTCTGGATAAGAGTACCAAAAAAGAAAAAGAATATATATATATATATATATATATATATTTCTTAAATAGAAATCTGAATAATACAGAGTTTTCCTTATCATATTTTATCACAAATTCGATCGGTTGGCGCGCTATTTAATGTAGATGAATATCCAGACGCGCTTTTACTGCGCGTGTTTCGTAATTTTCTATTTTAAATACGTTTTTTTTATAGATGCGTTTTAAAATTGAATTTCTAATTGTATTTTTAGTTTCGTTTTAAATAAGAATAAATTATTATAAAAAAAAGCTCCTATTTTTTCATAATAAAAAATCTAATAAGATTTCAAAATCAAAAAGTGAAAAACGCAAAGGTTTATAAGTTACCAAGCTTAATTTTATGTTAAATACAAAAAATAGAATAAAATCTGCTTTTCAAATAATACCAGCTAATCATCATTCTAAGTAACAATTTCAAAATTTTGAAATTTTTATTTAGAACATATTGAATAAAAAGGTTAAATATATCATTTAATCTATATAAATTTTAAATTTTAAATTCCTGCTGTTTAATTTATTTCAACCCTAAAATATTTTGCAAAAAAAAAAAAAAAAACCCTAAAATATTAACACTTTATCTCAGAAGTTAGAGGTTTATAACGTATTTAGCATTTAAAAAATAGAATTTTTAGCCAACTATGTATAGTTCAATGGTTTATATTTATTAATAAAATAACGAAAGATAATGATTCCTTATCTGAGTCCATGACTTAATAATCAAAATACCTGCGGAGTGGCGTTAATTTGTATTGTATATTATTAATAATTAATTTATCGATTGAATTTAAAATATTATTCTGATATTTCAGTAATTTATGTGTAAAAATATATTATTTTAATAATTATCCAATTTAAATATTATTCACTTCATATTAATTATAATATATGTAAATAAAATAAATTAAAAATTATAAAAAAAATGATTTATACTCTAAATTTAACTCATAAAATTTATATATGATAAGTTTTGAATAGATAAAATGAGAGATAAAATTTTAAATCATATTTAAAATTAGAAATAATTACACCAATAACCACAATAAATCACCATAATCAACTTTTAATGGTTCTTTACTATTAATATCAAAAATACCCAAGAAACACTATTTATGATGGTGATCTGGTGGTTTCCGATTTTATTCTTTACCATCTTACTCTTTTATCTCTCATGAGAACCATTAGGGATGACAAAATTCCCCGCGGGTTAGGGGCCCCGACCCTATAGGGGCGGGGAATCCCCGCTTTATAGGGTTAGGGTTAGGGTTAGGGGGGGAAATTTTCCCAAATTTGTTATAGGGTTAGGGGATGGGAACACATTCCCCGCCCGCCCCCGAAAACCCAAACCCGATATTTTAATAACATTTTATGTATTTTGTTTACTTTTATCTTTATTTATTAGAAAAAATATATATAAAATATGGTTATATTAACTTAAAAATTATAAAATGTTTAATATTGTAGTTTATTTTTATCTTAAAATGTATATTTTAAATATATATTCATTTTTTATATTTCTTTTTAAATAAGAATTAAAATATAAAAAATGGAATTTTCCCCTCGGGGAACCCGATCCCCGAACGGGGAAACCCCGAACCCGCCCCTATTCTTCGATTAGGGGATAGGGTAGGGTATGGGGATTTAAAATCCCCACGGGTTAGGGGATGGAAATGACATCCCCGACCCCGCCCCGCCCCGTTGCCATCCCTAAGAACCATATGTAACATCCCGGTCTTTTCAGGTAATAATAATAAATCGATTTTGAAAAAAAAAATTAATTAGAAATTTTAAATTGCGGCTAAAGTTTTGAATATTATAATTATATAGTTTAATTGAGTTATGAGTGTGAAGTTCAAATATGGTGGAGAGATGATATTTTATTAACAAAGATAAATTATTGTTTTATTTTAAAAATAGAATTAGATGTCAAATTTTATTTTACAAGGAATACGAGTATTTAATTTTTCTAAATGAATTAGAGTTTGGGCTTTATTCTTGAGTGGGCCAAGTGAACTATTCACCCATTAGAATTTAGACTTGGCTTTTAAAATAAAAATGACAAAGGAAATTAAACCAAAACCCTTCTTCTTCGGGTTAATTAGTAAAAGCATCCTGATTTTAAAAAAATTTGGCAAAAACATCTACCCTAGAAAGTATTTAGTAAAAACATCTTGTTTTTTACTGGTCAAAGTTCAAATACGTAGTTGTTGACTACGTATCCGACGTGGCGTGCTGACTGGCGCTTGGCTGGCACGGCTGGCTAATGGTGGGGCGACATGTCAGCTGCGTAGTCCTTGAATACGCATTCAATGCATAGAATGCGTAGTCAAGGACTACGCATTCTTTGAAAAAAAAAAAAAAAGTGGCTAGTGGTGCAGGTGCAGACTGGCAACTTTGCCAGTCTGCAACCCAGGCTGCCAGATGCGTAGTCATTGACTACGCATCTACAGTGGAATGCGTAGTCTTTGACTACGCATCCACTTAACCAAAAAACAGAATGCCTGTGGACAGTCCAGAGGCGTTCATTTCTGCTGGAAAAAAAAAAAAACCCTCAAAATTATAAATACCCAATTCTTTATATTATAAAAATAATCATCCATTAATTTAAGATATTTTTCAAAATGATATTTTTAATTGTAAATAAAAAAAATTACACTTTTTATTTATTAATTTAAATTTAATGAAGCTATTAAATTTATTAAAATAATAAAAACTAAGTAATTTTGAGGAAGAGATTTTTACTGTAATTTTTTTTTAATTTACAATTAAAAATATCGTTTTGAAAAATATCTTCCTAAAAATATATTTTTAGTGTAATATTTTTTTTAATTTTCTTTAATTTACAATTAAAAATAACGTTTTATATGATAAAAAAAAATCAACTTCCAATTTTATATGATAAAACTATACAATATTATTTATTTACAAATTATGTTTAGTATATATATAGTTCATGTTCTTAATATAGGGGGAAAATAAATTTTAATGATGTTATCAATTTTAAACTTAATATATATAAGAACCCAGGTTTAACCTTTTTATTAACAAGTTTATGATTAGTTCACCAAATTTTCATTAGTTTTCTAATTTTTAAGAATTTTTAAGTCATAAAACCGTATGGGGTATCCGGGTTGAGCATGATTTCAGTGACTCTCATTATTTAAAAAATCCAGAAGCTATAAACTATTTGAAAACAGATAAATAATTTTTAAAAAAAATAATTAATTAGATCTGAAATATCACAAAATCATAAAGTCACATAAGTTAACTAGGTAGAATAAAAACAAGAAAGACTAATGATGACCACCAGTTCCACAACAGGGACGACGCCGGTTACGAGGAGGTTGCTCTCGCCGCACGATTTGTCCACGATTTCCACGACCTCTTACACTAGCCGAAGGTTCCCCAATATCGGTATGAACATCACCAGACTCATGCGAAAGAGGTTCAAAATGAACCTGGGATGATGATTCCCCGACAAAAAAAGGATCAAAATGAACTTGAGACGATGATTCCCCGGCATAAAGATGTTCAAAATGAACCTGAGATGATGATTCTCCGGCATAAGGTGTAGAAGAACTAGGATGGAACTGACTAGACGACCCAGGAGTGGGGAGCGTATACATCATCGGCGTATAGAGTGTATCTGAAGGAGGAGGAGAATCATGTCCGCCATTGTAAGGATCCTCATGAATAGGAGAACCTGGTTGTGCGGGTGTACGTCGGCCTCGGTTATATGTCTGAGTGGGAACTTGTCCATGTTCATGTCGAACACGATACATACCGCCTATAGTATCCATACAGGCAAGTGAAGTGTCACATATAACTCTTCTTTGTATAATATCATCCTCTATAACTAGACGAGGATATGAGTTGGCCTGAAAAAAGAAATAAGGATTAAACATTTTAATTAATTAAAATTATGAATAAAACTATAATAGTACCTACCACGTAGTCAAATGATGCTCCGACTTGCGTGATGAACCGTCGTGTGATGCGGTTGTATCAAGTAATGTAATGATCATCAACATCACAACCATTACCTATGAACTCGCCTTGTATGAGATAATTCATACGAGTTGCCCACAATGCAAGTTCTGGTTGTAGTGTTAGGAGCCAATGTTCTTCTTGTCGTCCACAAAGGTCAATGGCATGCAATCGTCTATCGATGTGCATATTTCCTGGAATAGTCGACGGATCCCAAATTGACGTGTTACACGATCTGGGTAATGCCACTCAGCAACAAAAACACAAATGAGTGGACATCTAGCTGTCCAAATCGCTTGACCCGATAAACAATAATATGGTAGACTATCCATGATAGACTGATATGGCTCCCATATGATCTATAAAAGAAATAATTATATTAACAACAAAAAAAAGTCTATATTAATACAAATATACATTACGATACCTCATCACACGTAAGTCGATCGAGCATGTAAAGATATCTTGCGGCAAGACGTGTGTGGTTGTCTCTATGGTGGTCTTCGGTCGGTCCATCTATAAATACAGACAAGATAATGTCAATTTATGATATTTATTTTATTAAAGCAAGTGAACAAGGTTAATTTAGTGTAAACTTACCGAACACCTAATGGTCCCCCAGCAAGATCTATTTCCTTCAATCGACGAGGTGCAATGGTTGGAAATCGATCCCATGCCCATAATTGTAATAAAATAAGAGACCCAGCAATATTAGCAGCATCAATCACAGAGGCTTTACACAACTCTCTGTATAACCATGCGAGGCAAGCACCTCCCCAGCTATACTCGCCAGCTACATAAAAGTCTTCTAGTAATGCGAGATACATCAAGTGCACTGCATTCCCAGACTTGTCTGGCATAACGACGCCTCCAATAAGGGTAAGAATGTATGCCCTAGCATACCGAACTAAAGCCTCCTCGGATGCATTGTCTGGAAGTGGAGTGAAGGCATTAAAAGCATCACTTAACTCGTTGAGGTTAAGTCGAGCTCCCTTCAAGTCATTACTAGTGGGTGTCCATCCTAATAACCTAGTACACAACCCAGCCCAACCCTGGCTAGTGGAGCCCATCACTGCATGTCCATCCACAGGCAGTCCTAACTGAATAGCAACATCCTGTAATGTAATAGTACACTCCCCGTGTGGCATGTGAAAAGTATGTGTTTCTTGCCTCCATCGCTCCACAAATGCAGTAATTAAATGTCAATCTAACTGAATAAATTTAATACGAGACACACCGTAGAATCTTGCAGCCCGTAGATATGGCTCGATACGTACATCAATAACCTTCGATACTTTCTGTAAAACTGCCTGGCGCCGTCTACACGGAAGGGCACCTGAATACTCGTCATCCCAAACCGTCTGCGACCGATGGTTAGGCTGGAAATATAGAACAGTAGGATCTATCCGCCCGGGCTGAATAGGGTCCATGTCCTATATAATACAAAATATCATAACAATAGTATAAAACATCATAGCAAGAATATTCAAAACTATCATGAAAAAAACATTCAAAACATTAAATGTCTAGTAGCTTTAACTGTATTGAAAGCTCATCATAACAATATTACAAAATATCCTAATAATATTATCCAGAATGACATTGTATTGTATTAAGTATTTTACATATAACTACTAATGATAATCTAAGGCCTACTAGCTTTAACTGCATCAGGACAAGTTCGACGATTATGTCCATCTCTATGGCAGATACCACACCTTCCTTTAACTACTGTTGTCCTCTCATCCATCTCATTTCTAATCCGAGATGTACGAGGTCTTCCCAGGTGGTCTTACTAAAGTAGGATCGGGATGTAAAATAGGAAAGTCCGGTTCCTGGCCAATAATCCTCATGTGGTATGGGCTCAAAGTTGGGTGCATAACTTTCTTGATACGATTCCAATAGGTAGCACGACTCAACAAATTGCATGTAGTCGATACGACAATGCTTACATGCAGCTATTACATCCGAGCAAGGAATCCCAAACCCTTGCCATTTGTTACATGTACATGTGCCCTCAGATAGTTTCACTACATGCGTATTTCCACCCCGGCCAGTCGTTTTTCGAACAGTTGTGACTACCTCGAACACACCTTCTGCTTTATTGAAACTGGTCACGTGATGTCTATCTGCTCGTGCATCCCACTCAGTAATTTTATCAAGTGCCAACCTGACACACATTAATAACATTATAATGTTTTAAAAATTAAAATGATTGCAACATAAAAAAATCAATACAACTCATCTTTAATACCTCGTATACTCCTCTCCACTCCTAAATGCAGCACGTATCTCCTTTCTCCTTTCTTCAAAATATTTCACGATCCGATAAAAGGTTAATTGCACCAACCCAAGTTATCGGTAATCTTCTTCCACCCCTTAACACACCATTGATACATTCGACCACATTAGTTGTACACCACCCATATCGATGACCACCGTCGTGGGATAATGTCCACTGTCTAAGCTGAAGAGAATCAAAAAAGCGTAAACAATTGGGATTTATATCTTTGATCTCATTCATACATGCCTCAAACTTACGGACTTGGTGTTGTGCTCCAGCTGCATACACCATACTTTTCAATTGCTTATTTTTATACTTGTGATTAAAATTGCTCGAAATATGACGTAGGCAAAATCTATGATGTGTTGTTGGCTCTGTCCAACCATTATCTGCATCATTCACAGCAGCTATAATTCCCTTGTGCCTATCAGATATCAAACATATACCCTCCCTATCAGTAACACTATGTCGCAAATGCCATAAAAACCAACCCCATGAATCCAGACTCTCCTCCTCAACAATTGCAAAAGCGAGTGGAAAGATGTGTCCATTCGAATCAATAGTCGTAGCAACCAACAATTTCCCCTTATATTTTCCTGTTAAAAATGTTCCATCAATTTGTATAATCGGTCTACAATGTTTGAAACCTTCTATCACTGCACCAAATGACCAGGAATACCATTTCAAACATCCTATCTCCCCTTTCTTCCATTCTTCCAAGCCTCCACTTAACCTCGGTACGAGTTTGTCATTTTGGAATATTCATCCACTTTGGTAACAATCTATAAGAATCCTCGAAATTCCCATACAACATTTCTTCTGCCTTTCTCTTCCCATCCCACACCTTCCAATAATTCACATTATACTAGAAAATTTTGTTCAAAATGTCTTGTAAAGAAACTATTTTAATACTTGGGTCGTTCTTGACAAGTTGTTTCACTTCATTGGCAATGAATTTCTAATCAATTTGCTCATGATCTTGTGAATAACTCTGATAAATACAAGTATGGACACCATAATATTATGTTATTTCCCACTTTCCATGAGATTTTCGAGGTAATGCACGAAGCCTCCATTCACACCCATCTCCATATTTCTTACATTGAACGACCCATAGCATTTTGTTTGATTGCACTACATCAAAATGATGATCCCAAGTATGGCATGCCTCTTTACAACATTTTTAACATCCTGTTTCGAGACAAAAGTCTTTCCTTTTTTCAACTCGTCAGACATTCCTCCTTCTACATTTTGAAGACCCATGGCAGTCATTGAATTTATATAATCCATATCTAGTTCAGACATGGAAGTTGAAGGAACCTCATGTAAACGCCCATCGCCCTCATCAATTTCTTCTTCATCAGTAAACATGTCTATTTCAACATTTTCATCATTTAATGCTGGTATTGAACAAAAACGTCCAAATGGTTCACATACCCCCGTTACACTATTATCTCTTCCAACATCATCATCATCATCATCATCATTATCTTCTACCTCTTCACTCTCACTCACTACATTTCTAGAACTACCTGACATTTGACTCCCGACACTTGGTTTTGTAATGAACAATTCTATTAGGTGTTGTGGAGAAGGTGAGCAGTTCATCATAAAAGTGAGATCATCTTCACTACGAATAAATAGAGGCATAAACCAGACATTACCCGAAGGTGTTCTTGACCCATATCTATAAACAAATTCCAACCCAAGTAAACTTCTATCTAAGTCAAGATTTTGGCATACATACTCAATGAATGAATCAAACCCAATCTCGCTACGAACATTCAACACTCGACTTGCCTGGTTTATCATATTCAATCCCATTATTTCCTTCAATTATACTTCCATTCATATAACACAATAATGACACCAATCTATCATCCATTAAATCAATCCAAAACCTAAACACACAATAATAAATAAATTCAATAAACATACAAATTTACTAAATCACATTTTATATTACACTCTTCTATCAAAAATTTCAAATTCCTAAATAACAATTTCTATCAAAAAATTAACAAAAATTCTAATATATTAATCTAAATAATATTTGAAAATCACACTTTTCTATCAAATATTTTAATTTCCTAAGAAACATTTTCTATCAAAATCATGCTAAAAGTTATAATATATTAATTCTAAATAACATTTTCTATCATAATTTTCAAATCCCTAAATAATATTTTCTATCAAAATCATAGCAAAAATTAAATATATTACACAAAACTTACCAATATTCTTGAAATTGATTGAGATTGAAGAATAGTGCTTAGAAATAAGATGAATCTCCGCCAGAAACGAACAAAATCGACCTACAAATTGTATATCAAAATATCTCAAAATCTCAACTAAATTCAAGTTTGAGAGAAATAAATACAAAATAACTACCTACATTGTCAAAATACATGAAAAACTTACCTTTATCACTTGAAATCTGTCCAGATCTGAAGGAGAAAATTCTGATTTCAGAGAAAAGTTGAGAGAAAAATCGCTAATGCCCTTTTTTTTTTCTTTTCCAGCCGAGAGAAATGAACGCCTTTGTTTCAGAGGCGTTCTGTATGTTGAAGTGGATGCGTAGTCTTTGACTACGCATTCACTATAGATGCGTAGTCAACGACTACGCATCTGGCAGACTGGCGGTCTTTGCCAATCTACTGCACCTGCACGCCAGCCGATGCCACTTACGGAGCTGCCTTTTTTTTTAAATTTTTCAAAGAATGCGTAGTCATTGACTACGCATTCAATGAATGGGATGCGTAGGCCACGACTACGCATCCTACGTGTACCCAATCTGGCCAGCCAACCCTGCCACGTCAGCATGCCACGTCGGATACGTGGTCTTTGACTACGTATTAGAAGTCTGACCAGTCAAAACAGGATGTTTTTACTAAATACTTTCTAGGGTAGATGTTTTTGCCAAATTTTTTTAAAATCCAGATGCTTTTACTAATTAACCCCTTCTTCTTCCTATGTCTGCCGCCACCACTAAGAAGTAACAACCTTCCTCCAACTTTTCTCTTGTCCATTTGTGAACGCTTAGGCCATTTGTCAATGGTGGAAGAAAATAGTTTGGGATAAACTCTTTTGAAGTCAAGGATTGCAACTTGGAGTTCTTCCATCCTTCCTGGCGCCGGCGTGACCCTTGGAGAGGTGGTGATTTTATTTATTTATTTACTTTTATCTTTCATTTCTCTTGCTTGGAAGACTTTGGGGAGGGAACAAGACCTTTTCCACCATTAAAGTGTAGGATTTTCTTCCTTCAAGCTTACTTTTCTTGTCAATGGTGATGGATTCAATTTTTATAATGTTGATAGGGAGACCTTAAACCCTTTAAAAAGTTATTTAAACTTAGTAATTTAAAACCATTATTTCTAGCATGCTCTTTCTTTCCCCTTAAACCAAAGAAAGCAAGTGCTAGGATATTCTCACACCTCCCTTTACCCACTGTTTTCCGACGACGCTCCGACGAGCCACCGGCGACCACCCAAACCACCACCATAGTTCTTAGTAATTACCCCGGATGTTAGAACCGTCAACCGATCAAAGAATGAACAATTTCTTCCCTTCATTTGCTTGCTAGCCGAAGTCGCCCCTCCCTCACTTAGAGCCCATGACAGCAGCTTCATTGATCCCCTTTGTTCCGTTATTATCATTTATTTATTTTTAATTTTCAACTCCTAATTGACTACCAAAGAAGAACCAAACCATGAAGTCTACTTGGGCTATTTTAAGCCCACGATCCAGGGGTATGGAAGGGTCTTTGACCTCCTTTCTTTTAATTATTTAACACTACAAAAAAAACTGTCAAAATGCGACCATAAATTTGCGACCAAACAAAACTGGTAGTTTTTTGGTGACCACCTGGTCACTTTTTTTGAAGGATGACTCTAAGTGACCATCTGGCCACTTTTTTTGCGACCGGATTGCGACCAAAAGCAGAAGTAGTCATAAAAAATGGCGC
The DNA here is from genome assembly GCA_028015215.1 of Gynostemma pentaphyllum. Classification (NCBI taxonomy): domain Eukaryota; kingdom Viridiplantae; phylum Streptophyta; class Magnoliopsida; order Cucurbitales; family Cucurbitaceae; genus Gynostemma; species Gynostemma pentaphyllum. The sequence goes on along the minus strand of CM051351.1, from coordinate 4,854,460 downwards.
GAAATTATGGCGCGAAAGAAGCGACTAATTGGTCACCTAAAAAATGACCATCTGGTCGCATTTTTGTGACTAAAATATGACTTGGTAGCAAAAAATGGCGCGTAATTTTGGAGGGAAGAAAGCTACCAAGTGGTCACAATTATAAGTGACCAAATGGTCGCAATTTTTGTGACCTTTATTGAGCAGTGGTAGCTTAAAATTGGAGGGAAGAAAGCTACCAAGTGGTCACAATTATAAGTGACCAAATGGTCGCAATTTTTGTGACCTTTATTGAGCAGTGGTAGCTTAAAATTGGAGGGAAGAAAGCTACCAAGTGGTCACAATTATAAGTGACCAAATGGTCGCAATTTTTGTGACCTTTATTGAGCAGTGGTAGCTTAAAAATTTGGGGGGAATTAAGCTACCAAGTGGTCACATTAAGAAGTGACCAGATGGTCGCAATTTTTGTGACCTTTATTGAGCAGTGGTAGCTTAAAATTGGAGGGAAGAAAGCTACCAAGTGGTCACAATTATAAGTGATCAAATGGTCGCAATTTTTGTGACCTTTATTGAGCAGTGGTAGCTTAAAAATTTGGCGGGAATTAAGCTACCACGTGGTCACATTAAGAAGTGACCAGGATGGTCGCAAATCTTTGTGATTTTATGTGGCCAGGAATATATAAATAATTTGGTGGGATAAAAGCTACCAAGTGGTCACCAAAAAAAGTGACCATGTGGTCGTAAATTCTGACTTGATGTGACCCTGGGCAGTGACACAGGTTGACTCCCCTACATTACCAGGTGGATGATCCTCGCATCATTTCTTTGGCAAAGGGACCTGGACGGATAGCAAGGTCGTATGGTGGATACGCTTACTTGATTCTGATTTCAAACGAAGGCCCATTCGGTGAAGCAGGGCAACAAACAACGTGGTGTTTGCATCAAAGGTCACGTGTTCAGGACAAACGAAGACGATTATGCCGTCGATGAGATTCTTGAGATTCAATACGCAAGTTCAACGCTAAAATGCATTTTTTCTGCCCTCAACCGCACTTGGTTCGAGACAACCAGACAGGCGAGTCCGTAAGATTGATCATTTACAAATCGTTGAGGTAAACAAGTCTAAGCATATGCGCACCGCTGATAGGTTTGTCCTGGCTTCACAGGCGATTCAAGTTTATTACCTGAACTATCCGATTAATAGACGAGATCTGACAGATTGGTTAGTTGTTTGTAAAGTTAAACCACGCCAGGTAGAACAAAACTTGTCCGAGAAAGACGACCATGCGAGGAAGGCTTGCTTTTCAAGAAGATGAGATAAGATGTCGTGCAATCGACGATGGTCATAATGCAAGTACTGTTCGTCCTTTGAACGATGGAACGATAACATTGCATGATGATGATGATACAAATGCTTCCACTTCTCACGCACGTGACATTGATCTTGAATTTATTCGAGACGATGAATCCGATGAAGAAACCAGAAGAAGAAGACTTTATGTGAAGGACTTTGGAGACGATGATGAATGAGACATTTCGTAACTTGATTATTCACTGTGTATGTGTTTATTAAAACTATTTCTTTAATGAATGATTAAAAAAAAAATATTAATATTTGTGACCATGTGGTCGCAATTTAACACAAAAGGTGACCACATGATAGTAATTTAGAAGGGAAAGGCGACCAGTTGGTCGCATTTTTGGAAAAGTATAATTATATTTTTCAAAAAATATAAGTGAAATTACGAGCATATGGTCGCAAATTTGAGCGGTAAATTTAAATTTTCATGAAATTTATGGCGGTGAATTTAAAAATTACGACCATATGGTCGCAAATCTGAGCGGTAAATTTAAATTTTTATGAAATTTATGGCGGTGAATTTAAAAATTACGACCGTCTGGTCGCAATTGTTGATAGGACTCGTGATATGACAGCTGTTCTGGGTAATGGTAAATGGGCGACCAAATGGTCGCTTTTTCAATAAATGCTACCAGATGGTCGCAAATATCTCTAAAAATGCGACCATGTGGTCGTAATTTCCCCCGCACGCGCGAGTTTTTGTTTCTGGTTATGATTACATATTTGCGACCATTTGGTAGCAAAATCGATTTAAATTGGATCGCCTTCCTTCCCCCGTTTCCTTTTCCTTTCCTTTCTCTTTTTCTTTCTCTTTTTCTTTCTTTTCTCTCTTTCCCCGTTCGGTTCCCGTTGTTTTTTCCCCGTTCCCATTCCCCTGTTCCTACTCTAAACCTAAAAATCCTAAACCTCCAATCCCGGTTTCTATTACGAGGTTAGTTTTCGTATACATTTTAAGTTTTAAGTTAGTTTTAGTTTATGTTTAAATTTAGTTTTACTTAGTTTTAATTAATTAGTTTAGTTTAATTTTGTTAATTTCATTAATTGTAGTATAATGAATCTAATTTAGTGTAATTAATTACTTAGTTTACTTTAGTTTAATTCATCTAATTTTAGTTTACTTTAATTAATTAATTAGTTTAGTTTAATGTTGTTAATTTCATTAATTTTAGTTTAATTAATGTAATTTAGTTTAATTAAGTACTTAGTTTACTTAAGGTTAATTAATCTAATTTTGTTTACTTTAATTAATTAATAAATTTTAGTTCAATTAATCTAATTTTAATTTAGTTTAATTTAATTAATTAGTTTAGTTAAGTTTAGTTTTTATTAATTAATGTTAGTTTACTTTAATTAATTACTTAGTTCACTTAAGCTAATTTTAGTTTACTTTAATTTAATTAATTAGTTTAGTTTATTTTAGTTTTAATTAATTAATGTTAGTTTAATTTAATTAATTTTAGTTCAATTAATCTAATTTAGTTTAATTCTTCATTACTTAATTTACTTTAATTTAATTAATTTTAGTTTAATTGTTCACTACTTAGTTTACTTTAATTACTTCATTTTAGTTCAAGTAATCTAATTTTAATTTACTTTAATTCAAATTAATTAGTTAGTTTATTTTAAATTATTTACTTAATTTATGTTAGTTTCATTTACATTATTTAATCAATTTAATTTAGATTATTTCATTAATTAATTAATTTAATTTATGTCAATATTTTAATTACGTAATTAGTATTATATTAGTTTAGTTTGGTTGTAGGATTACGACAGGCAGACGACGCCCTCCCCCGGTCAGACGAGCCTGGACGACGCGAGTGACGAGGCGTCTCCCTGACCCGACTCTGCCAGCCGCCCCGATGCGGACGACTACAGAGGAGTTGGACGAGCCTCCTCCTCGATTCTGGCCGGGATTTCTCGCGACTTGGATCCCCTAGCGGAGGCCATTCATTATCGACGCCTCCTCCACCCCCCGCCTCCGCGTAGTTCTAGGATGCTTTTGCCTGTATAAAACATTTTTTTGAATATTTTATATATATTTTTTTTATTCTAATTCCAATTTTTTGTTATTAAATTTTAATATTAATTAAATAAATAATTAATAATTAATTAACTAATTATTGAAATTTAAATTAAAAAAAATTCTTAAATGCGACCATATGGTCGCATTTTATGTGACCAACTGGTCACTTATCTTCAACATAAATTGCGACCAAGATGGTCACTTTTTTAGCCAGGTTAGTTGGTCGTATTTTGATCGAGTCCAAAAGTGACCATTTGGTCACATAAAATACGACCATTTGGTCACTTTTTTATGTGACCAACTGGTCACTTATCTTCAACATAAATTATGACCAGATGGTCACTTTTTAAGCGACCATCTGGTCGTATTTTGACTGAGTCCAAAAGTGACCATTTGGTCACTTTTTAAGCGACCATCTGGTCGTTTTTTCAAAAGGTTGACTTTTTTGCGACCAAACTTTTCTGGTCGTATATTTGTGACCATCCAGTCGCACAAATTCTGGACCGACCAGCTTTTTGGCCACCACCATTTTGGTCGCGTTTTTGGTTGCATTATACACTAAAAACGACCATTTGGACGCAATTTTCTGGTCGCAAATTGACAGTTTTTTTGTAGTGTAATTTGCTAAGTAATTAATTAGCTCAATTATTTCCATTAGCTAGCTAGTAGTATAATTTAAAGCATTTAGTTTTTGACTTGAATTTGTAGGTGGTGGACAAGCTTGAACTACATTTGGTGATTTTAGGTGGAATTGGTAATAAATTGAAGTGTAAAAGGTGAAGGATAAATTGAGATTCAAATGGTTGTTTGGGGAAACCCGAAGGGTCATTTGAATGGTTAATTGCGTTTATTTTTATAATGCATGAATTAGAGTTCGAATGTTAGTATTTGTATGGGTTTTTATCATGCATTATGGAATTGAGATGTGATTTGATAATTTTAGAATCGTTAGTAACTAAAGATTATAGTATGTGAATGTGAAAAGTGTTTAATGAGCATTGACGTGAAATGGTTGCTGAGATTGATAGTTATTGTTTGAAGTAGAATTGTTTGACTTATGTGGTGGGGTGTAATGCAAAAGTACTATATGAGTGTGAAATCGATGGGTCATTCCCGGAGATACTTGTGTGCTCCAAGGTCAGCAAACCTTGAAAGTTAAGTGGGTCAGCAAACCCAGGGACAATCTCAAAGGGGCTAGCAAACCCCGGATATGTGCCCGTGTGAGACAGTTGAGCATTACACCCTGATGCTTGTTGTTGTGTTTTGCTGTGATATGATTTATTATATGATACGGGCTATTGTGGAGAGATTTTATTATAAACTATTAGTGGGTGAAGATACTATGAGATTGGTTAAAAGAATGATGATGAGATTGTGATATGGAATAATGATATGATATTTGATTTATTTACGTTTTTGGTTTATCATTGATAACGAGTGGATTGGGAGTCAAATGAGTCTTTGGCTAGTATTCAAAGAGTCATTTGAATCTTGGTTTATTTCTCATACTAGCGAGTGTCGCTAATGTTGCTACTTTAAACTTTTTTTCAGGTAATCGCGGAGGTGCTTAGGTGATCGTTGATCTACGATGGATGATGGCTTAGGATTTTGTTTAAGTCAAGACTTTTATGATAAATTTTAATAACTTGTCTTTTTTGAACATTTTCTACTTTTCTGGTATTTTACTCTTGCATGATATCATGACTTGAACTTTATCTCTAGTTTTCATGAATGATGCTGAGACTCGATGTCTATTGTTTAATTATGTGAACTGAGACTTTCTTAAGAAATTCATGATGGATTATTTATCGATATTGTGATGTGGACTGTTGTTATTGAATTGTATTTTCAGGTTATTGGTTAGTCCATATTTTAAACGTCATCATGCCGATTTTTTTTTTGAATATAAGTCTTCCGCTGCTTGTACTGTTTTTAAATGTTTTAAAAGAGTCGGGTCGTCACACCATATCTTATTAATTACATATCATTTAATTTATAATTTAATTTTTTTAATTTTGAAAATCAATCTCCTTGATTTTGGGAATCACTATTCAAGGATAAGAAACTCTAACCTAAATTATATTATTCTTCTTCTTCCTCATACGTTTTCCATTTTCCGTTTTCTTCATTGCCCAGAAATTGCCCAAATTCGAATTCACTAGTCGAACGGAGATCTTCGATGAGTCCAAGTTCAAATCGGTATGATCGTTTTTCAATTTCTGCTCGCGCCTTTTTGGATTCGATTAGTGCTTAAAATCCGCTTCCTTCTTTCGATTATTTCTCTGGAATTGCATCAAAATTATATCTATTTTTGCATGATTTGTTTGTTTGATTGAAAAAAAGGCAATTGTAATCCCTAGAATTTGTTTTTTCTGATTTGATCTTTTCTGCAATTGCATTCATAGTAATTGTGAGGTATTGTTGTTTGAAATTGTTAGATTATTCTTCTTCTTCCCCCTTCGTTTTCTGTTTTCCGTTTTCTTCATTGCCCAGAAATTGCCCAAAATCGACTTTCACAGCTTGTTCATGTCTGCTACAGGTTTGTTGATCTATAATGCACCGTTTATTACATATAAACATTTTATTTATATGGCTGCTGCTGCTAGAGTTTTTTTGATTTATAATACACAGTTTATTAAATATAAACATTTTATTTATATGGCTGCTGCTACAGATGTTAATGGCTACAGCAGGTTGGTTTATCAATAATATACCGTTTATTAAATATAAACATGTGAAACTATGTTTTTTTTGTAATTTTCGCAAAGTCAACCATTTATAACTACTGCTATAAGTTTTCATGGCCGTTTCTACAGGTTGGTTTTTTAATTATACACTGTTTATCAAATATAAACGTGTTTGATTTGGTTTTTCAATTTTGTTTATGTTTTATTTTTAATTTAACCTTGCATTTGTTTTAGTTTTGTTTAACTTTTTTTTAAGAAAATGAATACTTATTACTTTTGGTTTATCAATTATACACGGTTTAACATTGTTAAACTAACGGTGATTCTCTTTTAAAAATTTCAGAGTTTGTAGAAGTATTAATGGCGATTGGAGGATGATCGAAGAAGAAAGAAATTCAAATTTTTCTGGAAGAAAGAACTATTCAGAAGCTTTAAGATTTTTTTAGATATAGTTTTAATTATTTTTAGATTTAAATTTTCCATTAATTTTACAAAATTTAAGGGATTTTATAAACTTCCTTAAATCTTGCACAAATTAAGGAAAATTAAATCGGAGGTATGTTTCGTCTTTTTACAATGTAATTTAATTTTTCTGGTGGTGGTTTTGGGTAGTTTTGATAAAGATTGTGTTTTTTTAAGATAAACAACTTTAATTTGTCCATCACTGAAATTAACCCTTAAAATTATCTATTTTTAAATTTAAAAATAATAAAAAGAAATTAAAAAAAAAAATAACAATAAGAATTTTTTTTAAAAATAGCAAAACAGTGTCCTGACACCAATTGCGATCGAACCTGAGACTATGCGAGGCAGGGAACCTGAACCCTTGACGCTGACCAACATGCCAGAAAGGGCTTCTTGCAAATGATTTCATTTTTATAAATTTAAAATATTTTGACTATTCCTAGATTTTATTCCAAAGCACCGGATGAATAGTGCAAACTCTAGGCCTAATTATTAGCATAGGGTGCTAAGTACTGTGTTTGAATACTGCAAAACGATCAGTTTGTTAAATCAAAATTAGTATAAAATATGTTGAAATTATGAAATTGATTGAGCTACTAAAAAAAATTTAAGAATTAGTTTACCTGAACCCGTGAGAAAAACAATTCCAAGTCTTTCCATGCCTACAGAAACAAATACGTGGTCTGAGCATTAAGCAAAATATTAGGTGATTTTTTAAGGTTAAATACACTTATCCTTTAGTTTGAGTTTAGATTTTTTTAATGATAATTTGATTTGATTTGATTTTTTTTTTTATGTTTCTTATTATCTAAAATACAATAAATTTTAAAAAACTAATAAACGGTATAAAATAAAATAAAGTTATATTTTATATTTTATATTTTAATTAATAAATTACATCATCATAAATTATTATTTTTTTAATTTTTAAAAATAAAGAATAAAAATTAGTAATATTAAATTAAATAATTAGTTTTTATATTAATTATTTATGGTGGGTTTAAGATGAGAATCTCAATAGTGTCATGAAATTTCAATTGCATCTTAACCGTTGTCGGTATACCAATCGTTCTCTAATAGATGAAAAACACTTCAAAATGTATCATAAACTCACCCGAATCCCCCAACGGATTTAACCGTGCAATGTTTGGAAAGAACAACATTGTTCTATTAAACTCCACACCATAAACAAACAAACTTCAAATTTTTATTATTGAAAGGAAACAAACCGGAGCAAACACAATAGATAGAAATGGAGCTTAAAAATACATATACAACAATATTGAATACTGAGATTTGAAAGAAAAAAAAAACATCAAAGTACATTTATACTTAAATACAACTTACAAGAATTTCTAACAAACAATATCTAGACTCTTATTATGACTAACGCAGGAGTAACAACAATATACAATAAACCACAACTAAAAACAATATTAAAAACCATCACTAATCTATTTGTGCCCCACTTGAGATAGTTTTGAAATTGTTTATAAATGTGTTTTTTATAACCATTAAAAAATACTTTTAAAAGTCATCCCAAATGGGCAGCCCTTAGTGTACTAGAAGATTACTATTACTGTTATGGGTGGAATTTCATTAGAGTAAAATAACAACGTGTCAAGCATACAACGAAACACGTAGAATAATCAAACTCTTTATGGAGCGCGCATAAGCTTAATCATTGGGACAAGCGACGCACGACGGACCCGACCTCCACCACTAGCAGGGAACATGCCGTCAGGAATAGTCCGTTGTCATCTCAATTGTCAAAGACTACAAGTCACAACCATCCAATTAAGGATGGTTGTGACAAGCTCGCTGGTGCGTAAAGACGCTGACCCATCTTGATGAAATATTCACTAAGTATCCAGGTGGGAAGCTCCGCAGCTGTGCTATGCGTAGCTACCTCCCACCTCAGAGAAGCATAAGTGCGCAGCTACCTTGCATACCAACACCCAATCAAGGTTCCAAACATGGACCAATCCATGTGTGACACGTGGCTTGATGACATCATCCATTTTCACTTTTGCTTGGCACACCAGCTCTGTTCTGCTCTAACCTAAACATCGGAGGGTGATAGGCCAGCACCACACTGGTGCTATTTATTCTACTGCGCAGGTGGCCGCCTACGCAGCTGAACACCTACGTAAGTCAGCGCCTACGCGGAACATCGCCTCCGACTCAATACAAATTTATTATTCGTTGCACACGTGAAAGCAAGAACGGCGTTGGTGCGAAACAAGTCCGCGCGTTACACTTCTTACCGTTTTTACACAACAACAACTACATAGGTTGATTCAACCTAACCATTCATCCACGATATCCTTCCATTTCCTGAAGAAAAAGATACCTCACATGTAAAAAAATGAGTATACCTCACGAGTATGTTATCCCAAAAAAGCAATAATTATCAAAAGATGAGAAATGAAACAATTAGAACATAGCTCACAAAGTGCCTTTGATAGGTCCTCCATGGTCAATAGTAAGAGCTTATCATGTTTCTAGCAAACTGTTAGGTAAGCCAAATAATCAATGCATCAAGAGATGAAAGAAGGTTTTATTGAGAGATGAGTCTATTATATAGTTACTAAATTAATAAACTTGGCCGAATTACATTTTGGTGTTATGTGGTTTGTTGTTGCGTAAAAATGGAGGACCGGAATTGACTTAAGGTTCGGGTGTCTCTCAGACCGCGACCTTGCAACGAACTTAAAACAAGAAGAGGAGTGAGATAAGATGAATTGCTTTTGGTGCTTAATCTTTGTAAAGTTTGACCACTCTTTTTTCAAGGTTTCATTTTTTAATATTAGTCGATTTATA